>CM014732.1:78290746-79490746 GCA_004329165.1 Spatholobus suberectus | reverse complement strand
CTGGAAGCCTCAGCATCTGGTTCTACTACAGATATTGCTCCTCCTTCACCACCGCAACGATGGGATAAATGGAAGGTGGCCCGCACGCTACAATCAGGTGGATATATATTAGACAAGACACGCGTTGTTGCTGAAAAGATTATAAGTCATTTTTGATTTCAAATTATAATTGTAACGTCATACGCCATATTTTTTACACATTTCTTGAATTAAATGTTGTAGGACTCACTAGTTGAGCAAACCTCACAGGGAACATTTGTTCCTCATGGACATAAGGATATATTGACAACGGCTATTGGGAGACCAAAGCATTCTGGTAGGGTTCGTGTAACTGGACGAGGTGTTGGTATTCGTGATTACTACGGACCACCCTCACGTAGTGGGCCCAACTCTGGAATTGTCACCAAGAAAGAGGTGGAGCGAATCAGGCAGGAGATTAGAAATGAGCTTAAGGAACGGTTAAGACGAGAGATTAGAGAGGAGCTAGCATCTTTGGGTCTTTCACAACAAAATACAAATGTCTAAACAAAACAAGCTCATACTCCTGTACGTGTCAGCACAAAGGGAAGCTGTGCTGCTACTGATCCTTCTGGAGAGGAGATTGACACTGATATCCATGAGTAGTGTCAGTTATATGTTGATGGAGAGCCTGTTCGTTTAGTGGCCTTAGGGAGAGTATATAACTTAAGGCTTACCATACACCACATGACTGTTGAGGATGATATGGCGAGGGTGGTAGTTGAACAAATATGGGATGCATATGCTCAAGTTCCTGTACCCACCGAGGAGGTTCAAACTGTTGGACAAGCACCTAAACAATTCATTCAATGTTCGAGACGACTTATAAAGGTCACATCAGTCAAGGTATATTCATAAGTCATCTTAAATTTTTTTTTTCTATTACAAATTAAAATAACTTGAATGTATTTTATAACCTTATTTTGTATTATTTTTTTTATAGGACGTTCAATTGTCTAAGAAAAATGTTCCACCCAAAAAATCGGAACCTGAAGTTGATCCAATAACACGCTTGTGGCAAGTGGCATCTAGTATGGGGACAAATGTTATTCAAATAGATTGGGAACCGACATTCCTTGGCAGACCTAGTGGTGTAGACCTGTGGATCACCAAAAGGATGTATTGGAAATTTGTACTAGCAATGACATGTTAAATATCTCAGTTCTTCAATTATGGTTGCTATAAGTTTAATTTTTTTGTTAATCTTTTAAATACGCATCTCAATATTATATTTAACATTCATTTGTTTATTTTAGATACATGCATTGTCTCTGTCTCTCAAAGGGTCAGGAGAATGTATATAGATTTATAGACCCATTGCCTATTCAGAATATAGGAAATAAGGATGAAAATTCTCAGGCCTACATTTAGAATTGGATGTATAATGGACAAAAACGGTGTTACCTAGCACCATACTTGCATTGGTAAGTATAAGTTATTTCTTACCCAAATGATTTTAAATGATTTTTGAATCTCATCATATATATTCTTTTTGCAATGCTGCTCGCATTGACAATTGCTAATTATTTGTCCTAGGAACAATACTGTGGCCTTATTGTGTTCGTTGCATAAGAAGCCTAACAAAGATTTGAAACAACTAATAGAAAGGTAATTCTTTATTTATAATATATTTCATTCATGCTTTATATTGTAATTATGAAACCTATAAAATGTCTTGTATATCTATTTTAATCAGAGTCATAATTGGATATCAAACATTGGTAGGTAGGCACGTGTCACTATGGAGGAAGCCTAGTTGGTTTTTTCCTTATGTAAGTAATTTACAACTACATATTCTATTACAATTTGTAATTATTTTTACAATCATTTCTAAAAAAATTCTCATATGGTAGGCTAACAAACAAGTAAGGAGCTATGAGTGCGGATATTATGTTATGAAACATATGTTGACCATAGTTTCAGTAGATATTGTGGATTTATGGGACAAGGTAATAGAATTTTTTTTTAAGTTACAATAATACTTATTATTGTGGCTGACTAATGATTTATCTTATTTTTTTACGTTACAGTTATTCATTGATAAGGAACCATTCCCGCATGAGGACTTGCTAGACATCCATCAACGTTGGGCAAAATTTTTTGTTGAAATAAGTAATAGATAGTTTGTTTAGAGTGACAATAGAGAGAAAATAATAGTAGTTTTTATTTCATATGTTCCAAATATGTTATGAAGTTTTGTTGGTTAATAAATGAATTCTGAATTCTGATAAATGAATTCTCTGGTTGTTTTTGTGGTATCTGTCTGTATTAGGTTTTGGTTGTATCTGTGAAAACAATGAAGCTATTTAAAAAAAATAAAACTTTTTAAATCGGTTGTGCATTAACCGATTTAAAAAGTCTAGCTTTTTAAATCGATTCTCTCTAGAACCAATTTAAAAAACTTTTTTACATCAGTTCGTTTTACGATTTAAAATGTCAATTTCTTTTATATCGGCTGTATCTAAATCGATTGTAAAACCGATTTAAAAAGCCATTTTTAACTAATTTAAAAAGCTTTTTCTGTAGTAGTGACTGCACCAAAGTGGGACCGATATAAAGGTGATTATTTTTTATGTACAGGCAGCAATACAATTTTTTTTTTTGGCGTACGAAAATTTAGGTGAGTTTATAGATTACTTACCAACAAGGTCTTCACATCAACAATGGGATTTGAACCCACGTTTTTGTAAGATATGAGTCTAATTCTTACCAACTGGACCAACCTTTGTTAGCTAGGCACGGCAATAAGATTCAAACTTAAGACTTCATGTTAACTATCCAAATCTCTTACTACTATGTTGATTATAATAGATTTTTATTTCTACGTTGATTGGTTTATGCAAAGGATAATATTACCGTGAGCTTCTCGATTTAGTTCTTGATCAACACTTTAAAGTATTTGTGGACTTTTTTTATTATTAAATTATAAGTTACACGTATTTTTAAAATTTACATGCATGAAACGGATAACATTTCATGGGCTCAAAGTGCTCCCGCGTCTCATATCATTCTCCTACTGCAAAAGGCTTGTGTGCACGCAAGAATTTCTGTAAATTAAATTGCAGCCAACTGCTATGATTCAAAGTTGATAAAAAAAACCATAGAGATTTGATAAGAATTATATGATCCTCTTGCATTACTTGATTATTCATGATCAAACTGATAAAAATTAGAAGTATTTAATAAAACTTGACTCATTTAATACTTGATTATAAATTTTAAGGTTCATAATATTTTTAATGCATATACCTTAGTATTTCTAGAAGTTGTGTTATTTTAAAATATGTCTATTGTACCAAAAGGCACCTTGCTTATATAGTCCTAAGACTTGGAATTGGAATAAAAATGAAAAAGTGAAATACACAAACAAGTTTATTGTTGATGATGATTATTGGAACGAACACATTCATAAGCTCACAATCTTAGCCGCTGGCCCCGAAACGAGCCTTAAGCTTCTTCACTTGGGTAAATCAAGGGCGGTAGTTTGAGCAATTGTATAAGAAGATAAGTTGTTGGCAAATATATATAATTATATGAGAAAATAGGTTATGCATTGATACTGTCATCCAATCACAAACCACCGTGTATGATTAGTTTGTTAACTTTTATAATAATTATTTTAAAAATCATATTAACGGTGATTTTTAATTAGTTGACAGTATAAGATTTTTTACACTGATAATACATAATCATTAAACTCTAATTATATATAATAGATAATCAAGTAGTTGGACACAATGGTTAAGGGTTTGCGCTACTATAAAGTGGCATTAATTTACTTGAAAATGCACCTGCTCTTGAGGGAAAGCCATAAGCCAGCAGTGATTTGACCTTCCAAGTTCCACCATCATTAGCAGTGTGTGTGCATTGGAACTACAGAGATGCCTAATCAGTAACAAATGCAGGGGTGTATCCAACTTTGAAAGGGTTTGAGGTGTTTCCAACTACAAAACTAGGGAACACAAAGTCATCCACTGTTACTATATTATGTGGGCTTGAAGGGATAGCCTGAAGTCTGCAACACAGAAGTCATTGACATAAGAAGCATGGGAATTGGATGAAAGAAGAGCGATCAGGAAATGAATGAGAGAACCACATTCTTCATCTCGGATGAATGGATCGATCACGTGCGAGGGAATGTGGGATTGACTACCTATTTATAGGGCTATTCTTACAAGCTGGACAAGGAAGAACAGGATCAACTCATCATTTTTTTCCATAACCTTTTCTTATTACAAACTTATATATCATTAGTAACCTTCTTCAGTTCATGTCTTAATCAATTTTTCTTTTAAAACTGTCTTATTAACTTAAGACCAATAAAAAATGGGTATTTATGCATTAGGTTTCTCATAAAGAACCAGTGAAAAAATAATTAGCTTCTTCTTTTATTTTATTAATTTTAAAATAAATCTTCCAGTTTAAAATTTATACTACAAAAAAACATGTCATATTACTAACAAACAATTGGGGATTGAATCATCCTCTATGTCTTTACCTAATAAAAATTAAACATATAATATACACATTATATTAACAGTATGAGATATTATGCTGATAGATAATTTCATTGGTATATAAACTTAATATATATTATCAATACATTAAATTTTAGTAATGCGTTAATTATATTATTAGTGTTAAAAGACTATATAAACGGATTTTATTCTAATACCTAATGTTTTTCTAGTTAGTAAATGATAATTTTTTTGTAATGATATTATAAAACATATGGTAAAACTAAAACTAATTAATTAATTCACATACTATAAATGCAGAAATATCTGTTTATTTCAACAATCTTACGTAAATAAAGAAAACGATTACATTTATGAATACACAATTGTAAATTCAAATAATTAAAACAGAAATCAAATCAGTTTAAGTTCAACTGTATTTGACCCAATTTCTGCAACTAATGCACAATTTAAGATTTTAAGCCTAAAATCATTTTTGTTTTATGTATCTTTCTAAATAAATATTTTTTGCTATAAATAAAATTCTAAATTTAGTAGTCTCAAACTTAGAAAGAAGATATGATTCAATTTTTAAGTTCAGAGATTCTAAATACAATTTTCTTTTCTTTTCTTAATCAACCAGCGCGGCCTGTATTTTGATCTCGTTTACTTTGTTGTGTAGGTTTAGCAGTTTCATACTTTTAGCACGGATTGAATCTTACAATTAATTAAAGAGTAACTAGTGTATACATTAATCACAAATTTTCATGTAATGCATATTGATTATTTTTTATAATAAGGGTTAAATATGTTTTTAGTTCTTATAAAATTAAGGTCTTTCATTTTTAGTCCCTATAAATTTTTTTGCCTAATTTTAGTCCCCAGTAAATACATGGTTACTATTTTGATCCTCCCCGTTAACTTTACTGTTAACTTTGATAGAATTTACACATCAGCACTTGTGATGTGTAATTTATTTTTGAATACCTATCTGAGTAAAAGGAATTGAAGCATCATGAAAAAACTGTCCCTTTTTATTTTAAATTTACTGAAAAAGAAACCCTAAAAAGTAAGCGGTCCCAAAAATTATCTCCATTCCATTCAATTTCATACTCCTTTTTGGTGTGGTCCTAGCGTGAGCTTCGTTTCGTTGTAGGGTGGTAAGGTGTGACGGGTCAATTTACACGTGTGGTAGCGAAAGAGCGTGCTGGTTTTCTATTATTGTACACATAGCCAGGTATGGTCATGAAACTTTGTGTGCTTTGTGTATTTTTTATAGTTGATAGCGTGTGGAGTCTTGAATGTTGTAGCCTTTGTGGGGGTTGCAAGCTAAGGTATGTGGTGGGACTGAAAACAAAAGTCATCTTCATAAACATTCCACACATGCTATAAGCCTATAAGACAACAAAAACATGAACCATAATATTAGTGTAATTTCTTTAATCCATTGTCTCCACTTTGCTTTAAAACCCATCTATTCCATCATAGAGAGAAAATATCGCTAAGACATTGAATCATATGTTTTCTCAAAATCAACCTTAAAGCATACCAATGATTTTCCTCTTCTTTTTGCATCATCTACAACCTCATTCGCTATAAGCACCCCATCCAGAATTTGATGACCCTTTAATTTGATTTTCAAAAATAACTGCCGCTATGACCTTCCTCAACCTATTAACCAAAATTTTTGAAAGCACCTTATACACACACCCAATCAAAGATATTGGCTTGTATTCTCCTACCTTCTGTGGTCACATTATAACCTAAAGAAAAGACATTGTGTTGCATATATTAAAATAAATAGTGCATATTTTGTTATTTTTCAAGCCTATGTAAGGCATTTTCTTAAGAGATTTAAGAGTTATTCCTATATGCTTAAACACTTTGAAAGAAAAGAGAGATGAGTACTCAATTAATTATGTGGTTTAATTTTACAGCACCTAAGCCTCTAATTGGATTTGCTCATAATTATCTTTATCATCCATGATTGCTTGTGCTCTCACTTGGATTGTTTTGTGTCTAGAGCCGCTTATTAGTGCATTTCTTTGACTCTCCATCTATTTGTATTGTCCAAAATTTTTGCTTGACGATAAACAAAGCTCTAAACTTAGGGAGAAGGAATTTGATGTATCACATTCAATCATAATTTCTCATTCTTTCTCTGCATATAGTATATTTGGGCATATTTTCTTAATAAATTACATATTTTTTGTTAATATTACTATTTTCTATTTATTTCTATGTAGGAAGAATCTCAACCTAGGATGATATAAGAGCTAATTGGGATCAAATAAAGAAAAGAAACAAAAAGGCAAAGCATATCTTACTATAGAGCGCACAACACTTGTGGAGTACCAACAAAGTTTATTAGGACATTGTATTTTTAAATTATATTTTGTTTTTTGGCTTTGATTAGGAACCTTTCATGTTTTATTATATTTTGGGTGTTAATCAACACTTTTATTTTCATTATGTTTTAGACCCAAATTTTAAACCTTACTTATAAAAAGGGATTAGAAACACTTATGAGAGGCTTTGAACACTTTGTTCTCTTGACAACTAGGGTTAGTATCTTTTCCCCTTCTCTTAATTAGTTTCCTTCATATTACTTTTGTATTTTCATGGCTTCCATAAACTATGTAGTGACCAATTCTGATATAACCTGTTACAGTAAACAGCAAGAAGAAACAGAATTCTGCAGAGCCAAGAAAATTCAGTAGCAAGATTTTTTTAACAGAAAAGAAAATTTTAGAATGAAATATATCAAAGATTGAGAGAGTGTAGAGAGAAAAGAGACACAAATTTGTTGACGAGGTTCGGAGTAAAACTCCTACGTCCCCGGGACCGAATTCGACTTATGAAGATCACTATGAAAGAAAAATGATGATACACCCTCTGAGACTGTACAAAACTTGATTCTCCAAGTTCCCCAAACTTCACTTAGATTTTCTTTCTTTTTCTTTCACTTATAGAAACTACACACCCCTTCTCCTACAAAATGTATTTTTGTTCTCTCTTATTTAAAATAGTAACATACAAGGCTATATATACTACCAACCCCTACAAAAGAATTAGATACAACAAACAGCCCAGGAAATTACAAGGATAACCCCAAGAGCTGAACATTAAAAATAACGGGTCAGCAAAGAAGGATGCCATGTACCAAACACTGTACCACAACATAACAATCTCCACCTTGGCACAAAGTGGATGGAACCAATGATCTTCACAAGTACAGATTCCTTGTCCAAACATCATCAATCAACTAACTCTCAGCAAATCCAAAAAGTGTTTGAATTTGCTCAATGGCACAGAATTGGTGATCATATTTGTAGGATTGTCATTCGTGTGAATTTTGACAACTTCCACATGACCTTGTTCAACAATATCCCTGATGAAATGTTGCCTGATGTCTATATGCTTGATCCTTTCATGGTACATCTGATTTTTACACAAGTGAATTGCACTTTGGCTGTCGCAGTGCACTTGAACACAATTCTAATTCAGACCTAGTTCACTAACCAGTCAACGAACCCATAGAGCTTCTTTAACAGCTTCAATTAGTGCCACATATTCAGCTTCCGTAGTTGAAAGAGCCACAATATGTTGTAGTGAGGCCTTCCAGCTTATAATGTTGCCAAACAAAGTGAACACATATACAGTGAGAGACCTCCTTTTATTCAAGTCTCCAGCGTAATCAAAATCCATAAAGCCTTGAACCTGCTGAGAATGTTCATTGCCTTTGTAATATACTAAACCAATTCTTTAAGAGCCTCTAAGATATCTTAGAACCCATTTAACAACCTGCCAGTGTTCTTTCCCTGGATTTGGCTAGTGACACTCACAGCATGTGAGATATTAGGTCTAGTGCAGACCATAGTATACATTATGCTTCCTATTGCACTGGCATAAGGAATTCTCATCATAAATTCCTTTTCTTCTTGGGTTTTAGGTGACTGAGATGATGACAGCTTAAAATGTGCTGCCAAGTGAACATTTGCAAGCTTTGCACTACTCATATTGAACCTTTGTATCACTTTATTTAGGTAATCTTTTTGACAAATGATTAGTTTTCCCGAGCTCCTGTTCCTGGAGATTTCCATCCCCAAAATTTTCTTGGCAGCCCCTAAGTCTTTCATTTCAAACTCCTCTTGCAGTTGTCCCTTAAGCAAGTTAATCTATAACTTGTCCTTACAAACCAACAACATGTCGTCAACATATAATAACAAATATATGTAAGTGTTGTCAAGCATTAATTTGAAATAATCGCAACTATCATAATTGCTCCTCACATAGCTATGTTTTAGCATGAAGGAATCAAACCTCAAATACCACTGTCTAGGTGATTGTTTGAGCTCGTAAAGAGATTTCTTCAAATGACAGACCTAGTTTTCTTTGCCTTGAACTTCAAAGCCACTTGGTTGTTACATCAAAATTAACTCATCAAGCTCTCCATGTAGGAAGGCTGTTTTAACGTCCATTTGCTCTAGTTCCATATCAAAATGAGCCACTATGGACAAGACTATACGAATAGATGAATTCTTAACCACTGCAAAGAAATTTTCATTATAATCAACCCCTTCCTTTTATGTGAACCCCTTGGCAACTAACCTAGCCTTGAACCTAGAAGGTTCCACCCAGGAATTCCTTCCTTCCTTTTAAAGATCCATTTGCTTCCCACTATTTAAAACCTTTGGGTCTAGGCACTAACAACCAAATCTTATTCTTTTCAAGGGAATTTAGCTCTTTAGTCATGGCCATAATCCATTTTTGGCTGTCATTGCTCTTCACAACTTCTGTAAAGCTCTTTGGTTCATCATTGCTAACTTCTTCTGTAACTTGAAAAGCATAACTGATCATATCAGCATAGCCATATCTTTGAGGTGCCCTAATATCCCTTCTAATTCTATCTCTAGTGAGTCTGTAATCTTGTAGTATTGACTGGTTCCCCTTCGATGAATCAGAACTTTCAGTTGGTACATCTGTTGCTAGTTGGAATGGGTCAGGCTCAACATCTTTACCTTCCTTGGGCTCCACCTTAAGTTCAAACTTCTCTAAGTCCCTCTGGTCAATAGCTTGATCTTCAAGACTTCTCAAAGATTTATACAACTCTGCCTTGTGGAAAATGATATCCCTACTGACGATGCATTTTTTATTTTTTGGACACCAGATTTTGAAACCCTTTATACCATTAGGATAACCAATAAAATACCCTTTCTTTGTCCTTGGAACCAGCTTTCCGTCATTTACATGGCAATATGCAACACATCCAAACACTTTTAGATGACCATAGTTCATAGGCCTTCCTATCCATATCTCTTGAGGAGTTTTCAGATTAATAGTAGTGGAGGGGCTCATATTAATCAAATAATAAGCTGTGTGAACAGCTTTTCCCCATAAACTTATAGGCATTCCAGCATTGGATAACAAACATCTCATTTTTTTTAGCAATGTTTTGTTCATTCTCTCTGCTAAACTATTTTGCTGAGGTGTCTTTCTAACTATTTTATGTCTATAGATGCCATGTTCTCTACAATAACTTGAGAACACATCTCCATAAAACTCTAGGCCATTATCAGTTCTTAAATTCTTTATCTTCCTTTCAGTTTTGTTCTCAATCATAACTTTCCATTGTTTGAAAGCTATAAAAGAATCATCTTTATTTTTTAGAAGATAAATCCAAACTTTCCTACTATAGTCATCAAGAAAAGTAACAAAGTACTTTTTACCTCCATGAGAAGGTACCCTAGCTAGCCCCCACAAGTCACTGTGAACATAGTCCAGAATACCCTTTGTGCTATGTTGTCCAGTGGAGAATTTAACTCTATGCATTTTCCCAAACACGTAGTGCTCACAAAATTCCAAGTCTCCAATTTTGTCTCCACACAAAACTCCAAGCTTCCCCAATACCTTTAAGCCTTTGAGACTGACATGACCCAACCTTTGATGCCACATACTGGTTTTATCTGCCTTATTCGAAGTCACAACAGCAACAAACTAAATGTCTTTTCTACTTCAAGGTTAATTAAAGCCTAGTTCATTAAGGATTGTGAGGTCTAAATATTCTTCATCTCTTTTCTACTTTTAATATTTATATTTCTATTTTTTTTTATTATCAAACATTTTGTAGGTTACGCAAAAAGGGTCATTTTCCTAATTAATAAGATAATGTAAAGCCAATTAGGACTATAGAAACATAATTGTCTAATGGTTCTAATCATTAGTGGTAAAGCAACAATTCTAGTTGTGTAGAAATAAAACATATTGTAGATAAACCAAGTTGTGCATTTGTTGGTTAGAATTTAATCTCTCTAGAGTATAATGTTATTGGTATGTTAAATTCTAAGAGCTTATTTTAGGATTGTCTATCAATAGGGGGGGGAGGGGGAGAGTAAACAATAGGCTCCTAATTAAGGAGTGATTAATTATTAGATTTTGTTAATAACAAAAACTATTTTGTCTTAAAAGGAAAAATGCATTTTAATTTTAACCAATAATCAATTCTAGGAACTAAAGTTGAGATTACACCTTGGCTAGTCTTTCACTAATGAATTTTAATCTACTATATATTTGCTTTGTTTGCTATTTATATTCTCAATTATTTTACAATTCCAAATTCTTACTCAAACCCTCCTTTATATTCATTATTGCTTTTAATTTCTTAAAAGAGACAAACTAGCTTTACTAGTCAATGCGGATTCAACTTTACTCACTACGTTATTCAAATCCTTTTCTAAAAAAGCATACGGAAAATATTTGTTAGTTTGACACCCATCAATTATTTATTTATTTATTATTTTTTTATTAAGATTTTAGTCTTGATTATAAAAGTAAAAAATATAATTTGTTAAAAGTAATTTTTATTTAAAAAATAAAAGAAAATACATTCATGATATTAATAAATCAAACATTATTTAAAATTGAATAAATTTAATAGAAAAATTATCTAATTAAATATTTTTACAAATTAAATAAATAGGTTATTAGCAATAAAATTAATAACATTCATTTTATTTAAATTACATACATTTTAAAATTATATACTAATAAATTAAATAAATAAGATTAATAGATAAATTATTTAATTAATTTTGAATAATTGAAAAATTAAGTTACCAACAATAATTATCCACTTACTTCCATCGCTAAAAATTTTAAACATAAAAATAGGTTATTAGCAATAATTACTTTCCATCTACTTCTTATTTATTAGTTATTATAAGGTTATTAGTGATCATAACAACTTCGGATCTATTTTATGTTTGGGTATCACAAAAAACTTTTGAAAATGAAAGTGGATTGCTAACAATAGTTACTTTGGATCTACTTCTATCTAGTTACTGTGAGCAACTTTCAAAATTTAATACAAGTCACTCACATTTTTTTTAGAGAAAACAAGTCATGCACTGACAATGTAAAGTAATTTTACACTGTCATCCAATCACAAATCACCATTTACTATAAGTTTGTTGACTTTTATAATAAATACTTTAAAAGTCATATCAACGGTAATTTTTGATTGGTTAACAGTGTAAAACTTTTTACACTAACAGTGCATAACCATTAAACTCTTTTTTTTATTGTTATTGGCAATCATTTGAATCTTCTTCGTGTGTGATTCTTATCATGAAAGTCACAATCCTTAAAGTAGTTTGCAATTTCAAGAAAATATTATTAATAACTAATAATGATTTTTAAGAACTATATAGCTTCGATTTCCTCATTATAGTTGGGGATATAAAGAAGTAAGGAATTACTCTTGTTAAGTTAAAAAATTAATAAAAAAAATCAATTATTTAACAAATAATAGAATTTTCTTTTTAACATTATCAAAAAATATATTTAACAAAATTATTTCTTAGGGGATAAAATAAATATTTATAAAGTTAACGCAATTTTTCATATTTAATTAAAGGTAATCATTTTCTAAAATAGATGTTGTAAAGTGTTGATACTTTCTCTATATATAATCTTGAATTTAAAAATTGGTTTTGAAGATTTTTTAAAAGGATTTTCCCAGTATTTTTTCTAAAAAATTTTAATGACAACTCACTAAATTTAAATTTAATTTTCAATAATATTTGGTGCGTAGCTTATGTCGCAATGTGGTTACGACAGACAAAAATGAAAATAACTGCCAAAAAAAACGTTTTCTTTATAAAAACATTAAAAACTCAAATTTATATGAGCACAATTAAATGACTAGATAAATTTGAGAGCGAAATGCTCAAATCAATGTCTTGGAGTTTACTCCTTCTTCAAATCTTCGAAGACACCTGGCCATAATATATCAAGGAGAAAAATTGACACCCAAAAGTGTATTAGAAAGAGATAAGAAGAGAGGAGGGATAACTAATTGATAGAACTGATAATGTAATATATGATAAAAAAAATAGAAAAAAAATAAAAAGTGTCAAAGTGAGTATTTGCTATCAAAGAATCAGCAATCATATACTAAAGCGCAACGTAGGCTGATTTTAGAGGAGATGAGCAATTTAGCATCGTAACATTGCATGTGAATGTGTCAGGCAGGCATGAAATTGCAGCGGCGAAGAGATCAAAATCGAAATATAATTCTGTATCTTCTATCAAACAACACCCTGAATCTGCGAAATACGTCAAATTGTAGCAGTGCCAGGCTGTGTAGATGAGGTTATATACAGTGAGGAAGAGGTGGTAGTAGCGTCTTGTTGTGGGGGAGGATTGATGTACATTACGTGGTAGAACTAGAAGCGTTGTTGCGCTGGAGGATTGCTATTATAATTCTGTATCTTCTATCAAACAACACCCTTTCTCTCTCGTCTTGCTCTCTTTTTCTCTTATCATTCTCTCTTTTCTTACTCTTTAATCACTCTCCTTTATATCATTTCTCTTTCGTATCATCTCTTTTAAGTTTAAAAAAATAAAATTGTCTAATAGTTTTGATTTTACTTTTCGAATTCTTGATTTAAACTTTAACTTCAAAATAAATTTTTAAGCAAAAAAATGGGCCAAATATATTCTCAATACTTCTAAGTAAATATTTGTAATTAACATGTGTTGTGCATAACTCATATCTGTAAATATGTACTGTTATCTATATATATCTTATATAACCCTATTTGCTAAATAATAATAAAAATAGCCACTCTACTCCTTAGAACGTAGGCACATTGTTGACCCTTGTTAAATCGTTGTTTGCATGTGTGCATGTTTATTCCTTTGTTTTAGAATCCAGTTGCTATTTCTAACATGTATAAAAAGATTCTTATGCATAATCAACACATTGTACTATACATAATAGTGATAAAAGTATGTTACATAAATAAAGTAAATTATCAATATTTTGAATTTTAGCAATATATAGTATACTTAACAAATTTGTTCTGAAAGTGTTATGAAGGATTTGTTAATCAGTCACCCTTAAATGAAGATTTAGGAGTGATAGATCAAAGTTATTTTTAATGAAAATGTTTTATTTTTTTTATTTAGGACTATAGGTATTTTTTATAAAAAGTAATCTTGTTCAACTTGAGAATATCTATAATGATTTGTTAATCAGTCACCCTTAAGTGAAGATTCAAGAGTGATCGATCAATGTTTTATTTTTATTTTATTTTTTTGATTTAAGACTATAGATATTTTATAAAAAGTAGTTGAGAATATCTATATAGTGAGGCTATAGCTCTCTTAACTAGAATTTCGTTTATACACAAAGATTTAAATATACATTATCTAGGAAAAAGTAGACATGTACCACCTGAACCAATTAATCATCTATGATCTATCGATAATGTATGTTCTATTGAATATATATATATATATATATATATATATATATATGTGTGTGTGTGTGTGTGTGTGTATGCGCGCGCGTTGATTTGAAATATATATATAAATTCACAAGATTAAACACTTTTTATATTTAGTATATTTCTTTGTTGGTAATATATTATTTGAACTTCATTTTAGATGCCTAATATCAAATTAAGAAAGGAAATAAGATTTAATTATTTTATCGAAAAAAATAACATTTAATTAATTAAGCATAAGAATAAGAATATCTTATGCCAAATATTAAGAATGCGTTGTTTAAAGTATACATACCGGCAAGTCTTAACTTTGATGGCTATATGTTTAAAATCAAGAGATAATATATATTAGTGATTGGGATTTAATTGGGAGATCGAATTTTATCATGTTAACAATTAAACGTATCTTAACCCTCGAGAATTCAATCCCAAGGAGTCACGGATGGCATCTTGGGCAGCTTTGATTAACCACAGTATATATTTTAATGTTATTTTTTAATTAAAATTATATTTTTATCATAGTAAAATATCCGTTAAAAATCAATATAAAAAATTAATATTAATTGTTGAAATAAACTTTACTTTTAAATAAACAATAACAAAAAATATTTAAAATATTATATTTAAGTATTTTTATCCAGCTATTATCCCCCCTTCTCTCTTAAATTCCAATAGTGACCTCAATGATTAAACATGAAATAATATGGAATATTGTCTAACATATTTCAAGTAAAAATGGGACTGAAGAATCCTATCAATGATGATTGACAGAATTTTTTATGTATTTAAAAATAGTTAGTACAACATAAAAAGTTATATCAATCATCTTAATGAAATTATTTAACTTCATTTTTACTTGAAATAAGTTAGACAATTCCTGTATTATTAAGTTTTCAAATAATGTACAACCACATAAAAAACTGTATGGCTGAACGATTCCCCTCCAATTGTTACAATTATGTTAAATAACCGGATACCAACTCCTCATTACCGACTGTCAATATATATAACAAAAATCCTCCTCAATCAAGGTACTATATTGTCTTGAAAGACTTACACTTAGAGCATCTTTACCGAGGTATCTTAGATTTTTCACCTTAATTTTCAAATAGGTATCTCTCTCACACTGATGAGAGAGAATAACATTGTATCACGGTAAAGTAAACTAATTAGCCTTACAACAAGTTACAACTACAGCATATAGCCATATTAATTTCCCTTTCTTAAACCAATAAGAATAGTGCTATAAATAGATAGCCAATCCCACATTCCCTTCATACCAAATCCAAGATGAAGATGATGTACATACTTTTCCTCTTGGCTATTCTCTCAATATCCACTAGTCAATGCCTTCTGCGTAGCAGACCTAAGGAGTCCGGACTCCCCAAGAGGCTACCACTGCAAGTCGACTGTAACAGCTGATGACTTTGTGTTCCATGGCTTTGTAGCCGGCAACACCTCAAACGCCTTCAATGTTGCACTAACCCCTGCATTTGTCACTGATTTTCCTGCTCTCAATGGCCTTGGCGTCTCTGCAGCACGCTTAGACATAGCCAAAGGTGGATGCACACTCACCCCGCTGCCACTGAACTACTAATAGTGGAGGAGGGAGAAATCGCCGCAGGGTTCATGACACCTACGGCAACTTGTGGGAAAACGCTGAAACAAGGAGATCTTATGGTTTTCCCACAAGGACAGTTGCATTTTCAAGTGAATTCTGGTAGGTGACAAGCCACTGCTTTTCTTGCTTTCAGTACTGCAAACCCTGGCGCGCAACTACTTGATGATCTTCTGTTGTTCGGCAACAACTCGTCTTCTAACTTGGTGGCACAGACTACCTACCTTGATGCTGCACAAGTGAAAAAACTTAAGGCTCGTTTTGGTGGCAGGGGCTAAGATTGCTTACCAATGTCATATATATAATATATTTACCGTATATATTAAATGAAAACAGCTATCTTAAATGAGAGTATTTTTAGCTGTTATTTTTTAACGAAAATGTTTTTAGCTATCATTATTTAATGAGAGAATTTTAAGAAATTTTTTTAATCTCTTATCTCTTTGAGTTTATCATTTTTAATATATTTAGTTCTAAATTAAATTTTAATATTTTTAAAAAAATTACCAATAATTAAAAATTAACATTGCATTACGATAATTGTTTATTTTAAATTTAAAATATAATCTATATGTTCAAAAATATTTAACTATTACAAATTTTAATTATAATATAATTTATATATTCAAAAGTATTTATTTATTATAAATTTAAGTTATATAAAATAAATATTTATTTTATGTAATGTATAGGTTAAAATACTAGTAATAATAAATTTGGGTGTGTGTTTCCCTTTATCCCTAATTTATATATATATATATATATATATATATATATATATATATATATGTGGTTCAGGATCCATTGACATCAGGTGTTAAAATTAGTCAAATTATATCTTCAATAACTTTTTGTATAATACAAATTTAACCAATCCAATCGTTAAGTTTTATGTTCTTATTAATTAGATTAAGTATACAAAATTTGATACAATTCCAAAATTATTTAGTAGTTCATCATATTACTCTATTTTAACGTATAATATGATATTAAAATATATATAAATATTCATTGTAAGATAACACATGTACAAAAGTCCAAATTATATGAAATTTGATATACATGATCATGAAGATAATATCACATAATTTAATGGTTTGATTAGTTAAATTTGTATTGTACAAAATATTATTAAAGGTATAATTTAACTAACTTTAACATATGATGTTAACATATCCTAACCATATATATATATATATAGGTTTCGTAAATAATAAATAATGCTGCATGAAATATTATAATTCTAATCTAACCTCCGTGTATGGTTTTTACTAACTCTACGTGTGCATGTAATGATGGCTAGCTGCAGTTGTCATTTAAAAATGCGTGTATATCTTTTCTTCTTCTTCTTCTTCTTCTTTTTTTGATAGAATGCATGTATTTCTTTTTGACGTTAGACATTGACCCTTTATTGCTTTTTTTTTTTTTTTAAGAGAGATTGATACTTAGACCTACAAAACTTTCATTATGTATCTTTTTGTGTGAGTTATACGTAACTCGGATAAAAAACCGTTATACGTAATTTTAAAGTTTTTTATTTTATATATAGAGGGGGTCCAGGGAGGGGGGTGGGAGGAATCAAACTATCATACTAATTATTACATTATCAATAATTTTATCTATATAATATTTATCGAACCAACTATTAAATTATACTTATATATTATATTAATTATTTGTGTCAAATTTTATTAAAATTGAACAATATGAAAAGAATTAAATCTTCATATTTGTATATATTTTAAATATTTATATTACGTTATTTTTAATGTAGATAAATGAGGTGTCAAATAATTTTAAATTAATATAAAATTGTGTAAATATAATCTATGTGAAAGGAATTTTAAATATAATGGTGACTTTTGAGATAAAATAATCTAATTAAAAATTATTAAACAATGTAATAATTGGTGTAAATTAAATCGATTAAATTAATTTGATCCCCCCATATATAGGGATGAATCAAGTTAGACAAGTATAACTTAAATCAACTATTATATCATGAATAACTTTATATAAAACGTGATATTTATCGATCCAATTATTGAATTGTAATTGATTATATATTGCATATTTGTGTCAAGAAAAAATTGAACAACAAGAAAAAAATTATTCATATTTGTATATATTTGTTAATTAATTTTGATATACATGAATGAAGTATTAATTAATTCGAATTAATATAAAATTTTGTAAATATAATTTATGTAAAATGAACTTTTAATTCGATAATGAGTTTTGCAAAAAAATTATTTAACAGTGTAATAGTTTATTCATTAACAACGAAGAACATCCAAATAAGCAATTGTTACATTTGGCACCTATTCAATCCAAATAGAAACAATATTTCCAGTTATACGACAGAGGCAATCGATAAAAATAATGTAAAGACAGAAGAAAGGGTGTTTTACAACCGATTAAACCGTGAGCAACATTAATGCTCCCATTTTTCCAAATATGCTTGATCGAACAGCCACAGGAAGCCAGAATCCGATGGCAGAAAGATAAATTTGAGTGCTGGACATAATTTTTAAGAACTCTTTTAAGAGTTGTCAAAAATTGTGAGACAATTATATGACTTGTTTATTGTTAAGGATTATATTATTGAAAAAAAAAATTGCTGAAATTTGTAAATCTTATATGTCATTATAGAGCCTATCAAAAATAAGATAAACAACTCTACCATAATTATATTATTGGAGATACATTAACCACTCTACTTTGATTATCTGATGTCGATTTCTCACATGGGCAGCAAGCAGCTGGATGTTATCCTTTCGGGAATCAAACTTGTGACATAACTCATACTATTCGTTGGACCAAGCACTTATAATTACTATATCCCATCAAAACCCTCGGTTGGCTTCTCCATGAATTCATTTTCTTTTATCCTCCCTTACTTCCTTAATAATATACTCTATCGTGCATTCAGTTTTAAAAATAAGATAATTGATTGCATCTCTTGATTTAACGTTCTTCATGCAAGTCAATGTATATTATATATTCTGGTAAACATGAATATCTTAGGATAATTACAAGTTGTGAGCATTCACTCTAATCTTTGGATCTATTAAAGCTTGAATAATTTTAATTATTGGGCATATTTATATTTTATTAGGGTAAGCCACCTATTACAAATCGTTATAAAGGATTGAAATATCTGAAGGAAGACGTGACAGCAGAGAAGATGGAACCACGACTCTTCAACATAGCAAAAACATGCTTAGAAATCAAAACATCACATATTATTACGCAAAAATAACTTGAACAAGAATTTTATTATTATTTTAATATGAAGACTGTAATATTACATTGCAGAAATTACTCTTTATTCAAAATACAAATTGAGGAGACTTTAAAGCCCACAATTACTTACTTCCACCAACAATCATTTATGACTCCCTGAAAACACATTCACTTGCGTATCAACTTTTTCCTTGCATACCCCTTTGAGATTTGAAATTGATCTGTTATCCCAAGATGTGCCATGAGAAGACAGACATGTGTGAGGAGTTCTCCACCATGTCTTAGCTGCTGAGCATGATGAATCCCTTGACAGTGGCTGGCAGCAGCATAACCTAGCATTTCAACCCACACTTGAGTGATTAACTCCCACATTTTTTTAGTTTCCCAGTCCTCGTCGTTCCTTAGCTTTCTTATACGTATGGCCAATCTGCATGCCTCAAATAATATAGACTTGCTTCTATCGCCTTTCACTCTGAAGGAAGAACATTCTTACTCTCACTACTCACTTTGAGTAGCATTTGGCATGCTTCCTTCTTGCATTTTATGGATTTTCTGTCCTTAACAAATTCGGTTGCCTCAGCACATGTGTCTTGGAACCTGATCTCGCCAATCCCATTGGGCAGCATGGATGGTCTCATCACAAGAAGATACAACATGTACTCTGATAACAATTTGCTTGCTTCTCTAAAACTTGGACCAGTGCTGTTATCCGCATCTTCACCTGAGACACAATTATAACATATGTCTGTTGCAATGTGCCATAGAAGAATGCTTTGATCAAATTCTCCCTTGACACTCCACTCTAATTCCTTGCAATCTTTGAATCTTTCAAGCACTCTGTCGCCCTATGATAGCAAAATTTCTTTATTTTATCTGCCACAGTCCTTCTCAACCTTCACCTCTTGGGCATGTTGACGTCTTTTATTTTGCTTATAAAGTGCTCAAAGATAATTTCCTTCAGATCATCTCCTACAATCTTAATATCAGTGCACTTGTACTTCTGATAGGACTGATAAACACCTATAATCATTCGAACGAGACAACACTTAGCTACTTTCTTTTTAAAAGTTTTTCCAAACTTGAAGCACAAAAACTTGTGAACGATACTGCATCTTTGTTCTTTAGCTTCCAAGCAAAAACTTATGAGGTTGAACTGACCAATGCTGCCAGCCCACCTCTTGTTTTTGACCTTTTTCAAGGCCCGCATCATCAGACTAGTCACCTTGTTTTGTGCCTACTTAGCCACAGCATTGTCCAGTCTGGGGACAATATATATAGTGAAATTACTGAATATATCTCTAGGGTGATAGCTCCAAGCAGCAACAGATATGTGACAAACACGTCCACGTTTGGATATTGATTCTTCTGTGTGACAAAGAAGGCACAAAGCACGCTAACATTGCAAGATAGTGTGACCAAACGGAGAAAACTACCCATGAAAGAGTAAGTCACGGTTGCTTTGGTGTAGAAGAGATCATACATAAATCCAAGCTCAACTTCCATAACTTGAAACACTTCCTTGCCACTCCCATTCTGCAAAGACAGCCTGCTTTCTAAAACATCATGGAAGCTCAGGATGAGATCTGCAAATAGCGGCTTGAATGTCTTCAAGAATTTGTGTGCGATCTTTACAATTTCAGGTCCATATGTGTCAGTTTTTGGCAGTGGGACAATATTGGCTTCTGCAGCTGCATGAATAAGATCATCACCAACTGAGGGAGTTTCAAGGCCTTGTACATCAACCATGTACCCCTCATCAGATGCTGCAATGTATGATTCCATGTACCTAGCATAATTAGGCCCTGGATCTGGATCAGGATCAGGAAACAAGGACTCTTTGAATTGCTGGCTGCTTGCAGACCACAAAACCCAAATCCTCTCCCCCATTTTGATAATACCAGCAATGAATATTGGTATTGCCAAAATGTCGAGATCAGTGTCTGTCCAGGTTCTTAGGAAGACATAGAGTGTCACCACAACCTGGACAATAAAACTAAGAAAACGTCTGCTCCACAGTTCATTGTCTTCCATTGAGTAAGCAGTGATGGTGTCTAAGCCACCAAGGTGAAGGAGAAGAAGTGGGGCCCACAGAGATATAATGACATACTTTGGCTCCACAAAATCACCTTCATTGTATCCTACTTGGTTTGAAAGAACACCTAGTGAGATTGTTGCAAGCCAGTCTGCTAACAAGTAGGCAAACCATAGTGTGATTCTGAGCCAGGTGCTGGTGCAGTGCTTCCTCTTGTTCCCAAGCAGGATGAGGATGCTCTGGAAGATGAGGCTCGACAGAACCATGAAACGGAGCTCCCACTTCTCCCAAAGACTCCGCACACTGGGTGGAAAAATCTGCATCTTCTTTGTGAAGGCCAAACTGCTAAAAACTGGAAATTGGAAGGAAAAAAAAAAAAGACAAGAAAAGTGATGCAAAAATAATTAATTAAAACTTCGGGTTTCTTCTATACATTGCTGAATGAAAACTTTGAAAGGAGGACAAAAGGCTGCGGTGGTCTTACTTGTAACCAGCATCCTAGATTTTCTCTCTTTCAACTGTGGCTCGCACTAGCTCTGACTCAACGGCTACTGAGGGAAAGCTATTTCACGGAATTGACATAATTATGCGGCTTTAAGAGTCATATAAGTGTGGAAAGTGAAATTTTGTGCTTTTTCATTAACAAACATAATCATATTTTAAATTTTGAGAAGAGGAATATGTATTTTTTTTTAGGCCTTTTAACCTCTTCTGTAGGCCCTTTTACCTGTGGTTAAATTTTTATTAATTTTGTTACAAAAGGTTATAGATAGAAAAAAAGTCATAGATAGATTGAAATTAAAATACAAAGAAAGTGTTATTGATAAAAAAAAGGGGTCATTAGTAGAAGAAATTGAAATGAGAAGTAGATTTACATAAATGTAAATTGCTATAATTAAAATGGTAGTTGGAAACATTGTAATAACTTGTCGATCTATGAACGTCGGGGACTTAGGATATGTAGAGTGTTTACAATGTCCAACTCTTATTATATGGTACAAACTAGTATTTATAGACAAATGATTCCTAACTACTAATAACCGCTACAAATTTCTACTAAATCTTTACCGTTGATGACTTTTATAGTTTTGATGTTTTCCAAATCTTTAATTTTTCTGTCATCATCTTGTCAAAATGAAATTAGTAAAAAAGTTATATTTTAACACTTAGTCAAAATAGTGTGCTGAAATATCAATTTCTAGCACTTAATCGAAATGTTTTCTTGAAATGACTATTCTTTTTTATTTTCTTGAAATGTTCTCGAAAGACCATTTTTTTATTTCCTCGAAAAATGGTGATATTTACAATAAGTATGCAGATAGAGCAAGGTTCGCGGTGATTTTATCCCAACCCGGATTGATTGAGACACTTGAGCTTAAGAATGACATTACATATGTTATTTCCTACAAATAGTTATGATATACTCCTTAGACAAACGCAGGGCAGCAAGCTTGGTCATTTATAATATATAACTCGATTCAAATTCACCAAATAAATAGATAACTCGATTCAGTGTGAAGTTGACTCGACAGGTTATACTTCGGTCATCTCAATTCGGTGAGGCGTTTTAAAAAGTACATGTTCTTTTAACGTTATATATTAATAATAAAACTTTAGTACAAAATATTTTGTATAACATGAAATTATATTTATATTAATAATATTTATTTTGAAATATATATTGTAAAATATACATTGTGAAATATACTTATTACGTTAATAAATTAGGTTGACTCAGTCTTGTCTTATATATTACTAAGTTTTAATCGAGTTAAGTTTAAGTTTGACTAAATGACTATCAAAATTTTGAATCAGGTAAGGATAAAGATGATCTCATTTTAACCTGTCTCATGCACATGCCTGATTTGTAAGAACTAGTAAATTATGTGAGAGATTTTCAAAATTAATGAAAGTTGTATTCTTTCATGAAATTATGTTTCTATTTATGTAAATGTGTAAGTATAAATAGATGCAACTTTTCACTAAAAGTCATGAGATGAGATGTGACTCTTTACCAAGAGTCATAAGATGTATTTCTTTAAAAGGGTAAATCTCTTTACTAAAAGACATGAAATGGTCTATAAATAAAACCAATTTACATACAAAAAAACACAATAAAAACACAGAATTCACCATATTCTTTGCATCCAAATCATTTCTTTTCTTCCCTTGTACACCGAGAGAATTAAGGAAACTTTTCTTCAATAAACTGCCATTGATGATATGCTATTGTGAGTGTAAAAACCATATCAAAAAACTTCATTATATCTTGAAGGGGATTCGCCAAGACACCCTATTGCATCCAATTTTTATAAAGGTTGATAGGGACAAATCAAACTTAAAGGTTAGTGTTTACACATGTCTTGGAGATTTGCGCCTTCCCTCTTCTTTATTGTAAAATCATCACCACCAGTTACACCAACAAATTATCTTCTTGCTTGAGATATACTTAAATTATATTTCTCTTCTTATTTTAAAATATACACTCTTCTTATTTTGACTTACAAAGTCTTTTTCAACATAAATAGTGAATAATTATAAATATATTTTTTAAGGATAATATTGAGTAATGTAGGGTCTGGGTAGGGTAGAGTCTAGGTAGGGTACTATAGCACCTATTATAATACCTGCATTTGAAAAAATATTCATCCCTAACTTCATATGTGCATGGATAACAATTTTAATTCTCATCCCTATACCCACTAAGTACCTATATACTCATACTTGTACCCGTTATTCTCACTTAACTTAAATGTAAAATTAATAAATCAATAAAAAAAATTAATTAAAGAAATTGTAACAACTAAATTGAAAAATCATTCTTAAATCATCTAAACATAATCATACTACATTGGGAACATAATCATTTAACGTAATTATTCTTAAATCTAATATTATAATTCCTAAAATTGATTAAATTTAACAATAAAATTTAAGAATAGTTAATTTTTAAACTTAGACATCATGTGTTGGTACTATCCAAGACTTGCCAAAATTTGATATATTAACACTAATTAATTTATAATTATATATTTTAAAGTCAAAAGATATTATTATTATTATTATTATTATTATTATTATTATTATTATTATTATATCATGCGGATATGGGGTGGAATGAATATTATAGTACTCGTAGTCGCACCCATCCCCATTAATGTCATCCCTAGTATTTTTCACTGATAATTTTAATCAATAATTAATTTTAAGTATCTTATTATTATGTTTAGTATTTTACTGGTTTTAAATTTTTGTATAAAATCTTTATTTCATCTTGACACACGTGTTCAATAATTAAATACTTCAAACTCTAACGGATCCAAAAGTTTAGGGTGATTATATAAAAATTACAATTTTAATATTTTTTCTTTACTTGAAAAAAAAAAAACTTTTCCTTAACTTATATATGGACAACGTTATATGAAGTGTTGGAATTTTATATTTTAATAATTAATGTTGGTTAATATCATAAAACAATTATATTGACTATTTATCATTAATAGGTTTTATTTTATGTAGTCAAAGTAAGTGAGTTTGTTAGATTACTAAATAAGATGATATAAGCATAAATGAGCAGATGTCAGTATTGGCCCATAAAGAGATAATGAAAACTCTTTTTGGTTAACACACTATAAAAAGACTATGCTTTCTAATATATCAAATCACTAAAAATTCATACTCCCTTCTCCTCATTTGAAAAGAGGTTTATTAGGAACTCATAAAATGTGGTTGAAGAATAACCATAAAACCACTGGTTTCCTCTTTTTGTATTCGTGATTTATTGCCGTAAAGATTCTACAATAGTTGTTAAAGAATGCTTACATCAAGAACCGATAATAGATCCAGATATTTGTCCTATTATTAGTAATCAAGTATAATGCAGATTTTATATGTACAAGAATGAATTATTCTTAAAATATGTATGTTTTTGTAATTATATTGTTTTCACCTAAAAATTTCTTAGATTAAAGATTAACAGCATGCTAAAGAATTATTTCTAGCATCAAGAGATGCAATTATTTTATTTTTTAAACAACTCTGGTATTTTCACACCGCTTTTCGTTACATTGATTTTCATCACCCGCATTAGTCGTTCAATCTCTCTCCCTTTTTTTTTATTATTATTATTATCATCGTATCACTTTTTTTTTATTTCTCTTTTTTGTTTTGGTACATACTATTTTTATTTCTCTATCTTCTCTTCCTATCTTTCTCTTACTTAAATAATGGCATATACTGCAAATGGGTGTCAAAATATATTTTCCCTTTTCTACACTGGCATCACATAGAAATTAGTCAAGATTTCAACCGGAAAGCTGGCATTCATATTTTATAGTAAAAACTCATGGTGGTAGTTGATTACAAGTCCTTGCTTACTGTATGAAATGTATGTCTTATTTTTTATTAAGTGCCTCCACAGTTATAACCGTAAAACCAACTTTTGGATCGAGAGTATTAATTAGGTTAAATCTTTCTCAAAATGATGACATCAAATTCAAACTCTTGATAAAATAAAAATTTTATGTATAGAGTCAGGATAAATAATTAATTACACCAAAACTATGAACATTCGTTTATTTTAATATAATTATAAATAAAATTCATATGATATGACTCAATAATATTTTTTTTTTCAAAACATTAATTGCAGGTAAATTTTGCCTATGATGAACTCCCACTACATCCAACTAAAATAGATGCTTACAATATTTACCAAAAGTACTACTATAAAAAATGTTATTTACTAAATGGTTAGGTGTTGGGTTTGCTTGCATTTGATATAGACTTTAAATCTATTAAGGCCTACGCTAAAACACTATGATGCATCTTACTAAAAGATAAATCTCTTGGTATAGAAAGTTAATATATACTATCAATATATGGTATTATTAATATAATCTATCATATTTTTAATGTAGACTCACAATGCCGATATAACATTACTCTTCTTAATTATAATTACATATCAAACTAATTTAATTCACAATCAAGACTATTCTTATCCTTAGAATTTTCCATTTATATATAATAATTTCATTGACTTTTGTATAATTTTTTATTTGACATTTACAATTTAGAAAATTCATTTTATACAATAAATTTCAACATTTTTTTTACTATCACAAAAGAGATAAAAAGAGAAGAAATAGAAGTGTAAGATAAAATGAATAATACGATAAAGAGAGATAGTAAAAATAATAATGTTAAAAAAATTGTTAGATGAATAATATAATGTTACTAGTTATAAGTTATATCCTCAAAATGTCTCATCTTTCAAAAAAAAAAAAAAGTTACATCCTTAAAATGTGATCAAACATGTGTAGATGTGTTCATCAGATTAGATTGACTTGATAAATTCGACAATCAAACCAATTATATGTTGGGAATAAATGTGTCTGCCCAAGATCCAATTCATTATGTAATCAATTCTAGTTTTAATAATAAAGTATTATTTTGTTTTCATTATCATATTTTACTATTTAAGTTATATAGTCAATTTGATAAGGTCCTTGATTAGAATTATAGGCTTGTTATCATAATAGAGATTATGATAATGAGAAACAAGTCATTCAAAATTTTAATCTAAAATGTTCTTGATCATAGGATTATCGTGAATAGGACATCAATAATCCAGATAGATCAATATATATGTGATAGTATTTACTGGATAAATATTAATAGATCTCATTTATTAATTTACATGCATAAATGATACACATGAGGATGTGATCATTGAACTAACTCAATTGAGAATTCCTAATGGTAAACATTACCTTAAACTGTCAATAGGAAATTCTCAAGAAGAAGAGTAATAGTTTCCTTTGACATGGGATTATCATAGTAATTAACAAGATATTTATTATATTTTAATCCCGGACACCTAATGCCTTAGGGTACTAGTTGAATGGACATTAGATATAATTAAATACTTGTAGAATCAATGGTTAATCAAGAAGAAATCCATCAACTCTTAGTAATGAATTTGAGCTCCATGATAAAATTGAGACCTTGGCTAGGGCAAATTGAATGAATGAAGAAAAGAGTTTCTTAAGTCATTCACTGAATAAACATATGGATTAATTTATTAGAGTTTGACATTAATACCATGTTCTAGAGTTAACCCAGAGCTGTAAATGATAAAAGAAAATATCACTTTATTCTTCTATTGGTTCTTGAAAGTAAAGGTATTACTTCATACTATCCGGACGTTAAGGAATGTTGCTAAACGCCTACCTTGATTAGTAAATCAATTTGATTAATTTGCTACCGACTTAGTATTGAACCTACATGGTCACACATAAACAAGTGTGCTAATCTTTGCTAAAGAAATTATTTTATTTAATAAATTAAATTAGAGAATTTAATTTAAATTAAATTAATAACTATTTTTATGTGAAATATTATTATATTCTTTGCTAGCACCGAGAATGTAATTAACATAAAGACATATATATAAGGTACCCTTTCATGTGATTAGTTATTGTAATTACTATATATCTAAGACTATTATGTGATTAGTTACTATAATTAATAATGTGATTAGTTGCTACAATTACTATATATCTAAGACTATTATGTGAATAGTTACTATAATTACTATAATATTTTATGAGTGAGTTTTACGAAAATTAAAAGAGGAAATTTTGACTTAGTCAACAAGATTTCAAATGCTATCTTTAAAATAGCAACAAAATCAAATTTGTTTGATTTTATTAGATAAGATCCAAAAAATGTATCTTTAATAGCTAGCTATAAAATAGCATCTTTATACACTAACAAAACCATCAATTTTCCTCCTTCTCATTACTCACACATTAAAATATTATAGAGGGGTTACTTTGTGTTATGTGGTTCCACTCATCAAGGAGTTGATAGCAAAGATCAGTCTTGGTGTGGATACACATGGAGTCTTCACAAACTTGAAGAAAATTATTTATGCTTCAAGAGCTAATATCCAAGTAACCAAGTTTAATTTTATTGCGATAATGTATTTTAAACTCAAAATAGATTCCTTTTATTCCACTATGTTATGAACACCCCTTTTATCTATCATTATATTAATTCAGATTGATTCAATTAATTGGTTTTTTTTACTTTGAATTCAAACCAAATCAATTATCATTGATTCGATTCTCAGATTTATCTTTTTTTAACCCAATGACCTAATCAATTGTTTCTTAACTTTTAGATTAATATATTTTAAACTTTAGAACTTGATTTTTTTCTACTTTTGTCTTTTCTTTCTTTTTTGTTCATTTTAATCTTCTTATGATTTGATCTAGTGTAACCAAGTGTGTTAATTTGGTCGCGGTTATTATGTATATTTTTTTTATTATATTTTGAGTAAAGAAATTAATTAAATATGTAAAGTGATAGCTGTAGAAAAAATAAATATTGAATAAAATAAATAATTAGTCCTCAAAGAATAAGGAATATTTTACCTTCAATTAATGTAAGATTAAATATTTATATACAATAAACAATAAGTGAAAATAAAAATTTGAAAAATATAATAATTTATTTTTTATTGTAACTTATTAACTAGAACCAAACTAACCCGATCTTAATCAAATTGGTTTGGTTTGAATTGACAAAAAAAAAAACTAAACTAAACTAATCCAATTAAAAATTATCTCAATTTAGATTAAGTTTTATCTTAATTCTAAATTAATCCAACCCATAAACATCTCTATCATTACTGTTTAAATGTTGTACCAACTTCGAACAACAGTTCATAATATACAATAACTTAAAAAAAGCTACTCAGTTCACAAGGATCTTAGGTAAGATGTGAAATCAAAATAGAAAGCATTAAATAAAAAATAAAAATATTTAATTTTCTGATATGAATTTAATACTTTATTTTTAAATAATAAATATGATTCAACATTTAAAAATAGTTTGAAATATTTTTAACTAGTGCTTAAAGAAATTAAATAAATGGCGCCCTTAAGAAATTATCTGGGCATTGAGAACTATAAGGCAATCAACACCTTATCATTCATGTGTCAAGCTTACCCTTAATAACTGGAAACAAAATGAAGAAAAATAGGAAAATCATTAATTAGTTAGTGTAAGAAACATTTCAAAATGCAACTGAGAAAGTGCACCTTGAAATGTCATGTTCTCCGACAGAATAGCTTAAACTGTTAATAACATGGAAGTTAAGAACGGAATTGTATATCCAAAGGCTAACTTTAAATTTGTTTGAGCAAAGGCTAACTACTGATGACTTGAGAGTCTCAAGCATATCAACCTATCAAAAGTTTATGACTATGCAGTAGCAAGACAGAATTCTCTTCAATGTAAAATTGCGTCATATATAATGACCATAGATACACTGCTGCCACCCTAACCGCACCCAGTTTCTAACTATGTTAATTTCTGAATGCTGGAATTGACCATAAAGGACTTGAAAAATTCTAGCCTCCGGAGGAAAAAGAATCATGACAAATCCTTTGCCATTTAGTTATGAAATATGCCTAGAAGATCAAAGAGGAAGTCTAGGGGAAGCCAACTAGCAGCCAAGTTAACTGTTCATTTTCTCCTGTGAGTACAAATAAAGATGAGCTAAAGTCAATACCTAGTACAGGGAGGAATTAAACAAATAAAATAATCGCTAGAAATCTATTCACATGCAACGGGAAGATCCTTGGCCACCAAAGAAGTAGCTTGATCCGCAATGTACTCAAGTCAAATGACCATGGTATAAAAAAGAATCAGTTCGAATCCTCTCATTTTTCTTAAAATTATTATCGTTAGCTACGCACGAATTTCTTATGTAACTTGCAGACTTAACTAATTAACAATAAAAACATTATCATTTCAAATATAAATTAATTGTATAATAAGCAACAGGCATAGAATTAATTCACCAAAGGCTAAGAACAGGGCGATCTGAACTAGCAAAATGTCAGCCTGGCCAATCCTCCTTGCAGTAGAGATAAAACTGCCCACATACTGCTAACCCAACCCCAACCTTTTTTCCAGGCTGTGTTATCTGCTCAGTTGACTTGACCCTGTGAACAGTTCTGCCCAAAAAATTCACCAGAAATTATTCCCAAACATACTGAGAGCAGTGAGTCAGTTCTCTCACGCGGGATAGGTACAAAACATTAACAGAAGCACCTTGTGAGAAACACCTTTTGAAAATGGTCGATCACTCAAACAACGACATGACCACCAGTGAGCTTCTTCTCTATCTAGCAACAATCTTTGTGGTGGGCGTTTCTGTGATCCTTGATTGTGTGCTCATCTACTACGAAGATAAAGTTATGTGGATAAAGAGGGAAATGAAGTCACTAGAAGCTCTGATAAAGGATTATGATGAACTTGTGGAGAAAGGTGACAAAGTAGAATCACTAGCACATCGTTTCTGGGATTCAGAAGATCTGTCAGGAATTCATTTGCAGCTAAATGAAGCTGAGAATGAACGGGTGAAATCAACAAGAAAAGTAGTTAGTGAAGCAAAAGAATGTGTCACCAACTACTACAAACATAGCTGAGGATTGATTCATGGTTGTACTACGGCTATCATTAGATTGCTACCCATCATAGATGTTTTCTTTCAAGTCAACAGAGTCAGAAGTAAGATGATGGATCATATTAAAAGGAAAGATGAAGATGCCAAGGACATTTATGAATCCATGAAGAGGTCAAGATCTCAGATTAGAAGTCTGTTGGATCAATATACAAACGAAGAGGCTGACAAATCTGTAGCAGCTCAAAACCAAAAGCAGAAGAAGCCTTCTACAAGTATAGATGAATTGATCAAGATGGGAAAAGACCTATTTTCTGGCATGGAAGAGAGATGGTCCATATATCTGCTGCTTCCACTAAGTGCTTTCATGAAGGACTTGAGTCAGCTTCAGTTGGAAACTGAAACAGAAAAGCTGTGGAAAACAGAAGCAGAAGAATTAATTGCAGAGGCAGAGCTCTGCATTAGCAACTTCTCATGGTGGGTCTCAAGAATCGGTGTATTAAAGAATAATATTCCCATAGTAACGTCACATTTCAGACAGGACATGAAGCGCATTGTCACTGACTTCGATCGCCTGCTTGGGAGGAAGGACAGGTATAACCTTGCTTTTAATGATAGAGCTGCAGAGAAGTCAACCTTCCCATATGTTACAGATGGCCATGCAATCACATCAGCCATTAGAGGCATCCAAAGCAAGCTGAAAAAGGTGGACAAAATCTCAAAGCAGGTAACTGAAATCGATTCAATGCGTCGTCAATTGGAAGAAATGCATAAAAAGCTTCAGAAGGCAGAAGAAACAGCAGGGAGAAACGCTTGTTTAGAGCAACTAAAGTCCATTGCTAACGAGGTGGACAATTTTCTAGAAAGGTGTATGAATGAAGCTGAGCTCAATCGTCATGAGATCACAAATGCTATAGACCGTCTTCATAAAATAATAAAAAATTGCAGCATCAAAAGACAGAAATCAACCAAAGCAGTTGGTTTGAAAAATGACATTCGAGATTTGGTCTCAAAATTGACCACAAATAGTGAAAGTCCTTCAAATTCAACACTTTCCATTGTGGGGATGATAGGCGTGGGGAAGACAACTCTGGCAAAGGCAATTTATTACCACAAAGCTGTTGTTGAGCACTTCCCAGTCCGTGTCTGGGTGACAGTAACTGAAGGAGCTGCCTACAAAGCACAAGTTCTGCTGATGAAAAAGGATGGGACTAAAGACCAGACATTGTATGTCACTCAGGTACGTGATCACTTGAAAGAGAAACTATGCCTTGTTGTTCTAGATAATGTCTCAAACACACAAGTTTTTGATAAACTACATAAAATATTATCGGGATCTGGAATGACAAATGGAAGCAGAATAGTGCTGACAACATGCTTTAAGAATGTGGCTTCACATGCTGACAGAAGTAGCACCCCTTACCAAATTCGACTGCTAACAAAGGAAGATAGTTGGGAGTTGTTTAAGAAGGTGACAGGCGCCGAGAAGAACAAATTAGAAAAGGTGGAAAAACTTGCAAAGAAAGGTAGTGGGAAGATGTGGGGGCTTACCACTTGCAATCTCATCTGTTGGGTGTGTCGTGCAAGCTAAAGGCATGACTCAAAAGAGCTTATTGTGGGTGCTTGAACGAATCAATCATGGCCATTACAAAGCACAATGGCTTCAAGCATGGGAAAAGAACAAACAAGAACTGAGTGAAACTATGACTGACTGTCTCTATTACTTCACACTCTTCCCTATGGACTTTGAAATCCCAGCAAGGAGATTAGTCAATCTGTGGGTTGCAGAAGGATTGGTGAAACAAAACAACCACCAAACAGCGGAAGACATTGCAGAAAAATGTTTAGAAGATTTGAGAGACTGCAACACGATTCAAGTAGTGGCACTAAAGTCCAGTGTCAAGATTAAGACATGTCACTTGCCATGTACGCTCAGAGAAATCATCTTGCGAGATAGCGAGAGAACAAGCCGCAGCCAGTACTCAGGTACACATTTAGAGCGGCATTTTGCCTATCGTTTTGATGATCATGGTCTTGATGCAAATTCAGCAAACGTGTTCAGCAAGAAAGGAATTCCACTATCTGTTTTTTTCTTTGACAAGCGAGAGGGAAGTAAGCCAGGAGAACACGTAGAGAAGATCCTTTCAACAGGCATTGCAAGTGAGCAGTTCAAGGATATTAGAGTTCTTGATCTTGAACGCATATTCAGACCTCAGTTGCCTCAGACTTTATGTAATTTAACTCATATCACATATCTTAGCTTAAGGTGGACTTATTTGGAGGAATTCCCACCATTCATAGGCAAACTGCTGAACCTGGAGACACTGGATTTAAAGCATACATGTATCCGTGTTCTCCCTAGCTCCATCTGGAAATTGAAGAAGCTGAAGATCTTGTATCTGAACCATAAATATCGAAGTAAACTTGAGGGGAAGCTGAGAGGAAACTATCAGGAAAATCTCCACACACTATGGGGTGTGTTCATGTATGGGGATTCCCCTCTTCTCCGTGACCTTCACAGGCTGAAGGACCTTAAAAAATTAAAGTTAGCTTTCCAGTTGACACAAACAGAGAAAGAAACACTTGCCGAGAAGATTGTGCAGCTGAACCAGCTTCATTCACTGAGACTTAGATCAGTCAATGAAACTGGTGATCCTGAGGAACTAATGTTGAACAATATGTCAAAGCTGGAGAATCTCTCATCCTTCCAGTTTGGGAAATTAGAAGATAAACTACATATGAGCCGCCTCCCGCAAAATCTTACTGATCTCACCTTGTCAAAATCAAAACTGTCACATGATCCTATGCCAAAGTTGCAGAGCCTGCCCAAACTCAAGTCATTGTGTTTTTATGCTGAGTCTTATACAGGGAAAAGCATGGTTTGTACCACTGGCAGCTTTCCACAACTTCAAGTGCTAAGATTCTGGAATTTAAAGGACCTTCAAGAATGGGATGTGAAGGAAGGAGCAATGCCTAGCCTCACGGAATTTGAAGCCCGGTCCTGCGGAAATCTGGCAGTTCCCACTGGGTTGAAGCATTTGAAGACTCTTCGCCTGATTAAGTTACATAAAATGTCAAAGCCATTCATGAGAGATATCTTAAACCCTAAGAAGATGCTGTTGGATGATGTTGAGATTGATTATTGATGGACACTCACTCTGCATCTCGGCCTTTAATATCAGACAGGTATGTTTTTCCCCACCCCTACTTGACTCCCCCGTCTTTCATAATGATAGTTTAGTTCTTTTTATTGCAATTTGTCACAGGTTTGTGCTCATTTTTGTTATTTGGATGTGCATCAGAACAAAGCAGACGAAAAAATGCTGATGGCATTGGTGAATTAATGTTTCAGTTTTCCTTGTTGCTCGATGTCCTTCCCAAGCATTCCAAACTTTCAGTTTCAGAATAAGTGAAGGCTTTTTGTTTGCAACATTATGAAGGCTCTCCATGTACTTCTCAAACTGCCGCACTTTGATTTCTGTGTTCTCAAATAATTGCGATTCACATGGCCACTTCATTATAAACAATTCATGGAACAATTTCTGTGCGTTACTGAATAATTGCATTGTTATTTTGAAGTGTTAATTTACATGACCACTACCTTATTGCAAACAATTCGTAGAACAAGGATAAAATATTTTGTTTCTAAAGCAAGCAAGTAAAGGTGTATCCGCTATTCATTTAAAGTTTATCGTGATCATCTAATACATTAAAATTCAAACGTGGATATACTCTTACTTTCTCGCATTAAGGACACGTTAGTAGATCCTTTTTTCCAAAAATAATTGAGGTTTGCATTGTTTTCTAGCGTTAATTTTCATATTGATGAAATTACTAGAGAAACGGGAATAATCTTGGATTGCAGTGTTTTTTAGAAAGTTTTCAAGGAGAGTCCAAATGAAAGTGAAGGAGAGAAAGTTAACATCTTGTTATCTATGGCATACCTTTGTCAGCATTTTGGATAAGATCTCGAATATCAGAAGAGTAAGAGTCTAATTTGAAATTGAATAATGGAGAGTTAAAGGAGAGAACCGGGGGAGTGAAAGTAGGAATAGGGTAAAATCTAGAGAATAAAAGAAAAAAGGGACGTGCTACAGTGGTTACAATTAATAAGATTTTATTATGCATATAAAAATTACTTATGCATCTATTTACTATTTGAAAATTGAAATTACATAAATGTCCCTTATTTTAACATTCAAACATAACTGAAGGGAGACTAGTTAAGATTTGGGTAGTTTGTATAACTGTGTATCCTAGAAACAGAAAGGGGCCTTCTTATATGCTAAAATTTTAAATAGTTCTTCAGAAGAAATGAATAAATAAATATATAAATGAAGCGATTCCTCGTTTCCTACTATATCATCAAAACTAAAGAAGATGAATGTGACTTTTAACTTTGCAAGCTTTCATAATATTTTGGGATCACAATTTATAAGCATCCATAATATTTCATATACAAGTTTAATATATCATTACACCATCAGCCCTTGTTATCAATCAGCATCGTTTTTTGTCCAGTGTATTTTCATGTTGCTCACTCCTGAATTGAAGTTTGTGCAGCATTTTAAGTCGTTTTGATTCAAAAAAACTAAATAATATGATACAACCTTGAGAGGCAGTACTCATTTATACGTGCATGTAGATATTCAATCAATTTCAATGTATATCTAGAAGATAGCAAATTATGAACAAAGGCCTTCAAGTTGTAGAAAGAAAGATGCAAGCATTTGAGTGCAATTCCAAAGCTCTGTAGAAAAAAAATTGTATTTTTTATGATATAAAAGCAAGTGCACAACATGAACCATTTTGAGGAAGTGATATATCCTAACACTTTTCTAATCAGGCAAAACTATTACAAATTCAAAATGAATTTAACACGACCTTATCCAAGTAGTTGCCCAAACAAGAGTCCGACTCTTCCCTTAAAGCCTGGATTTTGGACTTTGAGATTCCTTAGACCATTTGGGAGGAAGTATTTTGTAGTCTTGGATAGGCTCTGACTCCTTGCTTTCATCTTCGCCTAGAATGTCCTTAGAGAATGCATCTGGATTGGCCTTGATGCAGCTCTGCAGAGCAACAAACGGATGTACGCAGTCCGAGCCCTACATAATTTGAGCAAATTGCATATTCCAACCCTTAATTAGAATCTAGAAATCAAAACTTGAAAAATAAAATATTTGAAATTTGCCCATATTGGTTGTTAGTTGCTATTACAGAGTATAGATGATGATTCAGTAATACAGACTTCCATGCTACCACAAAATTCTTAATCATACCAAGTACCAACATTAAAACAGTCTCTGTATCCAGGCTTTGAGGGTGCAAGAAAGTGTAACAAACAGTTGAAAAAACATTGTTCTCTGACAGACGGTCAAAACTTCATCTGAGTTCAAATCCTCGAGAGAGGTCTAGTAGAGATCAGAAATCGTTGAAGAAAGAACAAGATGTTTCTTTGTTCTTTCCACATGATCGGAAAATAAAAAAATAGTGAATTTATTCAAGATAATTATATACTTAAAAGATACCATCTCAATTCATCTTATTTCATCATATCCTGTTGCGGTTCACTAATCTCACATCAAACTCGTTATGTGGAGGCGGATATAGGCTTGAGTTGTCACCTACTAACAGCTAAATCAGTTCACATCACATTTGTAATGGTAGCTACATCTTGCTTCAGTAAACAAAGCTATGCAATCACCAATGAGAGAAGTAAGTGTAAGAAAGAATAAAGTAAAGTACGAAGTAAGATATACCTTTTCTTCAGAGGTACTCTTGAGAAAACACAGGAATGCTTCTGAGAACTGAGAGCCACAGGGACCAGTTCGCAAGTCAGCAATGCAAGGGCATTCAAGGGCTTTCTGAGCCATTGCCTCAACAGACTGAAAATTCCACAATTTTTAATTGTTTTCACTCATTCATTCACTCAACTTGCCACGTTGAAAGCAAAAAGAGCAAAGCAATTCAATGCAAACCTCAGTGTGTTGGTTCCCATACTCTGCAGCTTCTGCAATAAAGAAACAACACAAGCTGAGATTTCGTTTCAGCCAGACATTTATACAAACACGTAAGGCGCATGAAAAATGAAACGCGAAAAAACAACCTGCGAGCACGGATTCCAGGGAAGTGGGATTGGAGGAGTCGTTGGTTGTGGTCTGGGTCTCCGCCACAGCTTCTGCGCTTTCAGTTTGACCCATTCTGAATGCTGAGTTCCAAGTCCTCAATTCTGATCCCTCTTGATTTTGGGTACGTTGAAGATTCAAACTATGAAGCCAATTCAGTTGTTATCTTCTCTCACACGGAAACGAGGGGTTCCCTTCCATTTATTCAGTAAAAAGTACAACCCCTTTGGTTACGCTACCATTTTGGTAGAACCCTAAAGTCACGTTTTCTTACAATCAAATTTTGTACATTAATTTTTTTAATAATATTTATTTGTAATTTACTAAATTTGTTTTATTAAAAGAATGTTAGTCAAGTTAATTGATTATATATCTATAATACATACAGTGTATTTGAATAATATTTAGAATCGATTTCTCTTTCCACGATTGTGGTGTAAGGCACTGCTCCCCCATGCACATAGTCTGTCTATAACCTATCATTTTTAATCTATCAATAATAATAATAATAAATATATACATTTGAGACTAGCACTCGATAAAACTCTTAAAAAATGATAATCTGTCAGTATCAAGGATTTTAATCTACTTATTTCCTTCCTCAAAAAAAAAAAACTACTTATTTCAAATAAATTTTGTCTAATAAAAAAAAAATGTTTAACTACTTTTTATCAAAAAGAGGTTACATGTGTTTTTTTAGTCAAAATTCAGATGTCATAAATTATTCAAAAGTGGAAAGTACATCAGATGCAATTATTATTATTATTTTATTTTATTTTATTTGACGAATCATCTGATGCAATTATTGAAGCAACACAAGCTGGTGTATTCTCAATCTAATCTAGTCCTTATGTAAATACCACTTAAAAAATACTATTAATTAACCTTAAATAAAATTGAATTCACACCTAGAAATTACAACGTTGCTAAATTTGGGAAAAATAATATAGAATCTAAATTTAAATGATTCCAATGTTGGTATCTGAAAAATAATATATTCAATTAATCCTTTATTGATTAAATTCAATCAATTGAAGAGACGAAAATTCACATTTCTCTAGCCAAAAAAAAAATCTGAATTTTAGTCATTATACACAGATATTTTAAAAGTTATATAATAATAGTTATAATATTAAAATTAATTAGTCCATTATAAATTAAAAATGTCAATTATATTTTATAAAAAATATATTTGGGAGGAACTCTGTCATTTATGCTTCCCCAAATCCTAGCATTAGAATTAAAGTTTGGGAGGAACTCCCCCTTTTTAGTTCCTCAATTACTTGCCCTTGGTGCTTAGCCGAAGACTTCAACACCGTTCTCCATCATCATGAAAAGTGTGGTGGAGCTGCTCTTAACCCTCATCACACCGTGGCTTTTTCAGCCTGCATAGATACCTGTCGTGTGCATGACTTGGGTTTTAATGGTTCTCCTTTTACTTGGTCAAGGGGCACTCTTAAGGAACGCCTAGATCGTGTCCTGGCAAATTCTGATATATTTGCCATTACCATATATTTGTAACACTTTGTCCAACTTTGATACGAAAATTAAGAGGAACAAAGTTCATTTAAACATGCACTCTCTTTTTTCTATTTTCCTAGAAGCAAACGAATAAACTCTTTCCAAATATTGATTCATCTTTTTCTCTTTTTTTCTTTCTTTATTTCTTGCACTCACAAATCCGCACTTTTTTCTTTTTCTTCTTTGTCATTGAGGTAGTTATTCATTATGTTATCCCATGATGTTTTATGTTTTTTATATTCTTATGTTATTTTTGTTATAGAAAAATATGGTACTTTTTGTTTTGCTATAGTCGTTTGATGTCGTAATTCTTTTTTTTTATATTAATTCGATTTTATATATTGAATTGTTGTCTTATCCTATGATTGTGCTTATTTATTTGATTTGATTTTTATTCAGTTTTTTATGTGATCTGTTACAGAAGTCTATCTTTTCATGTTGTTTTGTGACAGTTTTATCTATAAACGAAAGGCAAACTTGCACACTGTTATATATCCTTAAAGGGCACTATTCAGGTACTGAATTATCTTTCTCTTTTTTTTTCATATTCTTCTTCATCTTTGAGGTAATTGTGTAAGACACAACGAAACATAAGAAGGGGGTTAGATTATGTTTCAAAAACTTCTCGCAAATCTTTTCTAAAAGACTGTGTTTCATCTATTCTTAAAACAGTGTATAGACTTATTTAAACAAATTTTTATATAAGACCTTTTATCAAAACGCTTTATATGAATATAATATAGAAACGAACTTTGAAAGACAATATTAGTTAGTAAAGCAAGATAAAAAGGGAGAGAGATAAAAACACAAATTTTTGTACTGATTCGTCTCAATTCAAAGACTATGTCTAATTCTTGGTATACCACCAAGTTCTATTATAACTTTTTCAAATTACAAGTATTCTTTTCACAAGCCTCTTCAGTCTCAATTTAAGTAATATTTCACTTGCCTCTCCAAGTAATTAGCCCAAGTATTCTTGCTACAAAACTTCTTCAAGCTTTCTACCAAGATTATTTAGAAAAAGGTAAGGTAATGCTAACCGACTATCTTTGTCTTATCAGACGGATGTATGTGTTTAAGTTCAAGTCTTAACTCTAAATGAATTTGCAACCCTTAGTACAAGAGTGCTTAAAGAATATTAGAGCTAAAGAACTTAAAGATAATTAAGTTGAGGAGCTAAAGCTTTAACAATTCGAATCTCTATATGCTTCACTAGTATTTATAGAGCTCTCCAAAAAGTATTTATTAAGAGAACTTTGAAAGCTTCACCCATCTATTTTTCTTTTGAGATGAAAGTGTCTAGTAGAGATATTAAATGTTTTTCACCAATCAGTCACAACAATAAGATAAAGTAGCCTACTTATTTTCATTTTCTCTTACCATAACTTGTTGTAGTGAGCATGTTTGTTTTTTGTCCAAACAAGTATACTATTGTACTCCTTTTCAGCAAATAGCACATACGTCTTTTTAGCGAAGTAGGTATGTTGACATACTTTTTGATGTTTTTTGAGGATTTTGGCACATTAAGTCCTGAAAACATAACAAACTAATACTTAAAGAGGAGTCCAGGGCATATTGTTATTCATCTATTAATAAGAACGTAGTGTTCGTCTATTTTAGTTTTAAGCGTGTAAATAATTTTCTGTAAAAGCTTATTAGTCTATTTGGTATAATCAAAATAATTGAGGACTATCATTTGTCTTTTGTCCTAACAAATTATTTGTTCCGTCTTCTTGTGATGTTTTACGTTTTTTATTATATTTTGTTCTCAAATGGGATTTTCTATACATATTTTTATGGGAAGTTTTGAAATTTGTGATGGATATTTATGGTTTAAAATTTGTGAACAGTATTAATATTTTGATATCGGTTTGATTATATATTTTTTTACAACACAGGATTTTTTTTTCTTTATTTTTTATGAAAACTTCTTTAATTAACCTTTGATTCGAATATTTTGCAAAATTTGAAAGATATTAACGTTGGATTTGATTTTATCGTTCTTTCATTCTGTGATGGTTTATGTTTTTTTAGTATATTTTTTTTTTTCTTTTGTTTATTTTTTTATGGAAACTTCTAACATATTCTACAGGTTGGCAGGGGATGGATATTCTAATTCAGGTTTAAATGTATAAATGTTGAAGACCTCATTATTTCCCAATAGAGTATGATCTGACTCATTATCATACGTGTAATTTCATAAAACTGATTTAATAACTTTGAAAAATCCTAATATTATAAGCTGACCAATATACTTGAATCATAGGGGGAATAAAGATCCACCATTTTTTATTTTTATTTTGAAAACTAGAAACATAGTTTGGTTACTGGGAGCGTATTTGTGAAGGATATAAGCACAATGTGCATCGTCTGCAATTGCAAGTAACAGATAATGGTGCATAATTTGCGTATGGTGTATCTGAATTGGCGTGTTTTCATAAGTTGCGTAGGAAGCATAATGTATTGTTTCACTATAGGAGTGGTGGAAGGTTGGACATAAGGATATTTTACTCTCATGGAGAAGAAGTTAAACTACCCAAATTGATGTATCTCAGTCTGAAGAAAATGAATATTTGACCATTAAAGTTAAGTAGTAATGCAATTTATGAAAATAAACCAATAGTAAGTGAGTTTTAGTTTATAAAGAAATTTATTTAATATTTTTTAAATTTCAATGGATAATACTTACCTTTTTCATTCGTAGGCAATTCCAACAAACATCGTATAAGAATGACACGTTAACAAGTTTAGACAAATACTTTTAATTGATGATAATAGCAACAACTTTGCATGTAAAGTGTTAGAAAAAGGAGGACAGAATAAGTGAACGATCCCTTGGAATTGGTTGGTATGAGTTTGTTAAGGAAAAAAGTTTCCAAGAGGGATAACTGTCTTAAACTGAGGAATTTTAATGATCCTGAATTCCTGTTGGTGCGGTGTTTGTTGGTTGATTGTTGATGGATCATAATTTGAGATCTTGAACAGTTACTTTATACTTTTTTTTAAGTATAGTGCTTTAAAATATTACAATTATATGAAAGTCTATACATTTATACCTGTGTTTGGTTGTTAAATGACTTTTTTATACTTATATTTTTGTCATATGTTTCTTCAATAAACGAAACATCATAAGAAAATTCTACCTTTGAAAATGGTGTATGCATATAGGACTTTTTGTTCTTTAAACCAATAAAATGTAGAGTGAAAGAGTATGGCTTGATATTCCTTTTCAATTCATAACATGAATTTGAGCAATTGCTGTATAATTTAGAATGAAATTGTCCACAAAAGGACTGTGAAATTTATACATGTTTCAATTAATTTAAATGCGTTGTAAATATTTTTATATATAACTAAATTATTATATTTTAATTCCTTTATAAAATATATTTTAAATCCTTTATAAAGTATATAGAATATACTTTATATTGTTAGGATATTGTTGTCATTCTATATTCTTTTTTTGAATCACAACAATATCCTAACATTTCTATTGCTAATTAATGGTCACTTTGTTTAATATTTTTTTTGAAATAAATCTGTCTAAAATGTAATTTTGTTGTTTAAATTTCGTATTAATTACATCAATTAAATATAATTATTCTGACGTTCTCAAATTTCTATCATACATAATTTTAAAATATATATTTTACTCAATTAAAGGTAGTTAATTTAAATAACTAAATATTTATAGGAATATAAAAACTTAAGGAATTATTTCTTTAACTTTGATCAACGATATTTAATTATATAAGTCATTTTAAAAATACGTGTAAAAGATATAAATTATAATTTAACTTATTATACTCTACACCTAACATAAAAAAATCTCGTGCGTCACCTAAGTTCAAAGACTAGTAAAATAAAAACAAAAGGTAAAGATATTGTAAATACATATATTGGGTGTGTTTGGTTGTTTTTTTTTTCACGTTTTAAAAAATATTTTATAAAAGATTTCAAAAATTAAATTTTAGAGAGTTGGAATTAGAGAAAAACATGTGAAAGTGTAAGGAAGAACATCAGTAATGAAAAACTTTAAAAACTAATAAAGATATATATTAATATTTTAAAAATTATTCTTATCAAACAAGTTTTTTTGTTTTTTTTTAATTATTTAAAAATGAGAAACAAACAGACCTGTAGAGGTAAAATTGAAAATAATATTCAAAAATAATCTCACTCTTTGTTTAAAAGAAAAACTTAAATAAAGGTAAAATTGAATAAAAGTAAATATTTAAGAAGTGTGAATAAATATGTTAAAATGTTAATAATCTTATCTAAAATGTTATTAGCATTGCATTTTTTTATTATTTTTACACTAAAATATCAGCATTAAACCTATCAAAATATGTTGTTTGTAAATTACAATTGATTCGAGTAACTGGATGAATAAAATATGCTATGAACTGAAAAATAAAATAGAATAATATATTAAGGTTGAGTTGAAGGAGAACTAATAATGGACTCGCTCTATCCTACCCCCTTAAGTCAGTTGCTTATGACTTTTTTTATAATAAAAAACCAAAAATATTCAAACACCAATACATAGTATACAACTCATAGATGAATGGACACAATTATTTCTGTTTATCATCCCAAAAAAAAAAAAAAAGTGCACAATTATTCCTTTATTTTTTTATAACAAAAGCGGTCTGCAACGTAAGGCTTTTTATCTCAGTTGAAGTATAATGAAAACAAAATTTCGTTAATAATTTACATTGTAATTATAAAAACATTTATCTATATAATGTAAGTCGAAAATGAAAAATAACTTCGAAATGAAATTGACAAATTATTATCCACGTATTAATTTAATTTTCTATTGAAGAATTAAGCATTGTCAGCTTAAATATATGTAACTTTTGTAACAAAATAAAAGTCAACAATGACAGACTTATTTTTTTAATTTTAAAAATCAACAATAACATTATCAATTCTAATATTTAACCCTTTCACTTGTGCATAAATGATTATAGAAATTGGATGCCTGTCACATGAATATTGTTCGGTATTGTTCGAGTCCTTAAGACATCTTCACTCTCATCTGCACTAACCTGCCACTGTGTATGTGCACATTAACATTAATGAACTTTTTATGTAAGTATTGTTTTGTTTCCTCAATTGCATTGTGTAAAGGATTTGTCTGATTGTAATATTTTTTAAATGGATACTTTATTTTAATTTAGAGTGTCACTTATAACACGGCATCAGGTTCTTGTTATTTACGCCAAATCGTCTTTTTAGCGAATAATTAATATTGTATGATAATAATTAATATTTTTTGGCTACCAAACTACATTCAGAGATGGACAGCTACATGTATGATGAATTTAAATTTAATATATATGATTAATATGAAAGAATTTATGCTTGCTAAATTCAACATTTCATATAATCATTAAAATAATTATATTTATTAAACAGGATTTTAATTCAAGATTAGATAATAATATTCAAAAATGTACACACTAAAAGTATATCAAAATTACTCTATTATGATTCTTATACAAATACAATGTGTAGAATACTAATACTTTGATATCCTTATAAAAAAAAGATATTCAAAGAATCTTTTTATATTTTGCTGACAAATGTTTCATAGATTTTTCTATAAATCATTGAATAATTTCTTTATCTTACTGTGGCTTTTATAGTAGTACAAATAAATCTACCATTAAATTTATAAATATAAAATATGTGTAAATTTCATTATTCTTTCAAGAATCATTCTATTATATATATGGTATAATAATAATGCTGTTGGTAATAATCTCAAAACAATCATGTTCCATTTAATCAACCGGACCCAGAATTTTGTAGAATTGGGTTGGCATGCTCCGGACAGCTTTATGTAGTTATGCAGAGTTTTAACAAAAAGAAGAAACTAAACATTTTCCTTTGCATCTTATCAGTACGTGACCGTCACTGAATCAATAAATGATTAAAGAAAAGTTTAAATCATGAGGAACAATAGAATTTTTTATTAGTTTCATATAATATATCATGTTCGGAGCATTTAGCGTATGAATCAACTAACACATGTTTATTCCGTAGTCTCAAGTTTGAACCTTGAATATGTGGTAACATTATTAGGAAGGAGAGTTTTGTTTCTCGTAATGATCTTCCTTTACCTTATGCAAAATTGTTTCCTATAAAAAATACAAGGTTTCGTACCCAAAAAAAATACCCTTTTCCTTACTTTGGAAAAAAATGATTAAAAAAGGAAAACAAACCCATTAAAAACAAAATACAGCACAAGAAGTTGCTAAGGCCTAGCCAGATACAAACTTTTCACGAAATTTCAATTAGTCAAATAGTGTGTGCCGGCCAGAGTTTTGAAAGAACCTATCACAATCCTCAACCTACATTGAAATTCCTGTATTAAATCTTAAACAGTAAGCAGATTTCAATCGCCAATATAATACAAAGGAACAAGTTAACCACCCAACATAAAGAAGAGACATTATCGTCTCCTAGTTGCCTATGCAAACTATATTAAACTTCAATAAAACATCACATCTTCCAAACGAACAGCACACAAACAATTAGAAAATTCCCTCAGTTGTCACCGCTAGGAAGAGCATCACTACACCATGCCTTATTTTAAAATTCTTAGGGAAAAACTAATGAAAGTCTCTGGTTGATATGTCCTACCCCTCCTCCCTTTTGGTCAATGATCCAACACTACTAAGCCTCCAAACCCTTTTCAATCTTTGCTCAATATCTCACAACATACCTTCTTTCATTACAATGACCATGGAACCAAACCCAACATCAGATCACATTCTGGACTGGTTTGAAGGTTCTGTCTCTTTCTTTCCATTTCCACCTTTCTTGGATGAGCATCCATATAACTCTAGTGACATCCAAGAGTATCAGTTGTGGGATCAAGACATAAGCAGCCAGTACCAAACTGATGCCAATACTAATTCCCTTAATGCCACCAACATTGCTACTAGCACAGTACCCCTTGAGCCTTGTGATTCTCACAGCCAACCACTTTCTGATTTGCCCAAGAAAAGAAATGCCACTGATGAGTCAAGTCTCAAACCACCACAAAACCACAAGCACAAGAAAATCAAGAGCCGTCCAATGAATACTGAAGCAGATAATGGAGATGCTGAAGGGACAACAACAGCTAGAAAATCTAAGAAAGGTGCAGCTAAGGCCACTGGAAATAACAGCAACAACAAGGAAGGTAGGTGGGCTGAACAGTTGCTCAACCCTTGTGCTGTAGCCATAACTGGTGGAAACCTGAACCGTGTGCAACACCTTTTATATGTTCTCCATGAGTTAGCATCACCTACCGGTGATGCTAACCACAGGCTGGCAGCACATGGTCTTAAAGCACTGACACAACACTTATCATCTTCTCCAACATCCACCTCTTCAGGTTCCATAACTTTTGCATCTACCGAGCCACGGTTCTTCCAAAAGTCATTACTCAAGTTCTATGAGGTTAGCCCTTGGTTTTCCTTTCCTAACAACATAGCTAATGCTTCCATCCTTCAAGTCCTTGGTGAAGATACAAATAGTTCACGCACCCTTCACATCCTTGACATTGGAGTCTCTCATGGCATGCAATGGCCAACGTTTCTAGAGGCCTTGAGTCGCAGACCTGGTGGACCTCCTCCACTGGTTCGCCTCACCATGGTCACTGCCTCCTCCACTGAAAATGACCAAAACATGGACACCCCATTTTCTATTGGTCCTCCTGGTGATAACTTTTCTTCTAGACTCCTTGGTTTTGCTCAGTCCTTGAACGTTAATTTGCAGATAAACAAGCTAGATAACTGTCCATTACAGACACTGAATGCTCAAAGTGTTGACACCTGCCCGGATGAAATTTTTGTTGTGTGTGCACAGTTTAGGCTGCATCACTTGAATCACAACACCCCTGAAGAAAGAAGTGAGTTTCTGAAGGTGTTGAGGAACATGGAGCCCAAAGGGGTGATACTAAGTGACAACAACATGGAATGTTGTTGCAATTGTTGTGGGGATTTTTCCACTGGATTCTCTCGAAGGGTGGAGTACTTGTGGAGGTTTTTGGACTCAACGAGCTCGGCGTTCAAGGGTCGTGAGAGTGATGAAAGGAGAGTGATGGAAGGTGAGGCTGCGAAGGCATTGACAAACCAGCGTGAGATGAATGAAGGGAAGGGAAAATGGTGTGAGAGAATGAAAGAAGCAGGGTTTGTGGGGGAAATATTTGGAGAGGATGCAATAGATGGAGGTAGAGCTTTGCTGAGGAAGTATGATAGCAATTGGGAAATGAAAGTGGAAGATGACAATACTAGTGTGGGGCTATGGTGGAAGGGGCAACCTGTTTCTTTCTGTTCTTTGTGGAAGCTGGATGGGAATGACCAGAGCTCAACATGATGAACAATAACTTGGAATTCAGTACAAGTTTATATTCAACAAGCGCTAGTGAGGGAGGGATTGTCCACTGCTGGTTAACAGTAAACAAGATTGAGAGGGGAAAGGTAGCATAGGTATTCAAAGTTCTTGAAATTCTTCCACTGCCAAATTTCTCTATGTCAAATTCTTGATTATAGAAGTTTTTGTAACATAAAGAGGGATGCGAATTATTTCGTCTGTTTTGTGCTTTGTAATGATTGATAACTGTTAAGAAGATAGTGCTGTTTCAGAGTTTAGCACATGTTGTTTTTCAGTCATAAATCTGAGGTTAGATCTAGATCATAAGCCAACAAACATTGCACTTGCGGTACATGGAAAAACTCATGGAGAGTTCATTTGAGTTTATGAAAATAATTTATAATTTTCGTTAGTTTATTTAATGTATTTAATAAACTTTTTTTATAATTAATTGAAATAAACTTTTCTATTTTGTTTTAGTAAGTTTCGTAGTTAAATTTATTACAAAAACTAATAAACAATTAATTACTCTGTTTATCTAGTTACTCTCTGTTTATCCACATAGAGGATACACATTAGTCAACTGCTATTTCTGGACCTGCTTTAAATTGAAAAATCAGACCTTGAACCTTTCCTAGCCGCAGAGTGAGTGGCACTTGCAAAGACTCTCATTTTTATTTTATTTTTCAAAATTTGATGCAAAAAATAATAAAAATAAGCTTATATTATTTTTACTTTTCTTATACAAACATTTAAAAATAAGATTAAAAAATAAAATAAAATATGGCATTTTTAATTAAAATTAAAAAAAAAATCTCAAATCAATAAATCCTAATATTTGCCAATGAAAGAGCATGAGTCTCACCAAACAAACCACAGGCTGACTGCATGCGTGGTTATTACCTACCTGCATCAGTTTTTATTTTTTAACGCAGGATTTACAAGTGTACTCGTGAGATTACGCGTATCTTCAGGCCGGGAGTAATACAAGATTTATAGTCTAGAAGCAACATCACATGCACAAGAATATTTGAGAGTTCATTCTATAGGTGTTAGGCGAAATTAAATTTTAATGTACACTGCAGCTTAGATAAATAGAAAATCCTGTAAGGTTCCCCGAAAAAACCTGGCAGAGTGAGAAGTGAGGAGGCTACGAATTAACCTCGAACAACCTATTTAAGCTATGTTCAAGTATCCACCCCAGATAAAGTAATGTATTCACAGGAAATAAGAGCAAGGCAAGTTTTCCCTAAAACTCCAGAGTCCAGATTTATCCAAATAAAAAACAAACATTCTTCTCATTAGCAGGAATAAAAGCTTCCTGCCATAGCGAACAGAACAATCAACCTGTGTCTGCTCAAGATTCATAAATCCGCACTGAATCTCGAATCTCCTGACGACAAACAGGACACTTGGGTGCCAGTTCACGCTCAACTGATATGGCACACCCTTGGCAACACACAAGATGCCCACATGGAATGAAGACAGAACGCCTTCTCCTCATCAGGCATATAACACATAATTGTCCATCTGGAACATCTTCAATCTCATCATCCACCTGAGGTTCAACATCACTCACCGCTTGCCTTTGTTGCTGGAGTTGCCTCTGTTGCTTCCACTGTTTCCACTTATTCCAGTTCCTGAAAATGGGAAAGTTTAATCGCCTTCAATTCAACTCTAACTAACCACCCAAAATTACCACTAATATGATTTCAAATCATTTCCACGATTATGATTATTATCAAAATACAGGGTATTGTCGTTTGCAACCTATATTAAACACTTGTCTATTACACTTAACCATCAATACAAAGTTTATCAAACCAAGAAAATCCACTGACTTCACTCGTTCACATAAAAATCTAAAGCCAGCTATAACTAACAAAATCCAAAACATCAGATAAACAATATAATAAATGGACAGGTAAGTCAAACCAACGTACCTCACAACTGCATAGCCAAGGATCCCAACTGACATTGAACCAAGAGCAATACCACCCCAAAACAGTATTTTTGTTTTGATGGAAAGATCCACTATCATCTGATCTTTACTCAAGTCAGACCTATAAAAGAGATGACAATTGCCATAAGCAGCACTTCCACAGGATGAATCATTTATTAATATTTACTGAGATATATGCACTCAAATATTCAACTAGGAGGGGGAAAATCAATAATTCAGAATTACTCTTATTAATGCACGCCACCACCAAAAACAAAATCCTAGACTTGTCATAGGATCCTTTATTGAAATCAATTTATACTTCACAAATGGCACCTCTACTTGTTGACAAGAAAATTCAAGCAAATTTGATCAAAACCACATATTCATGGATCCCAACTCTCCTTCATGGTCACCAATGTAAATTAATTAATTAATTATAAAATAAAAAATAGCCATAATCATTCTACCAGTAAACCGATATTTCCCCTAGAATGTATCCTACTAGACATCAAAGGTATAAAAAAGGAATAGCGTTATGCTACCTTCAAATGAAACCATCCCCACTACTGTACCGAATGTATAACAATACCAAATGGTATGGAATTTTTCATGATCAACAATATAATAGTTTATTTCAACAAATAGAAACTTACAGAAAATATGGTAGATCTTTGCATGACTTAATTTCAGCAATTCCATTTTTTAGGCTGCAAAGGCCAACAGCTGTGATATCCTTCCCCAACGGAAGAATTTTCTCTTCATCTAGTAGTCCAACCTGCAGAAAAGAAACATCATATGATAACATTTCAGCAAATGTGATATACCAATGATCAACAATTTCACAAGAGACAGCCACAGATGTAAAACACCAAAATAGATTAATTGAAGAGTGAAATAGCACAGGTATTGAGCTTGAACATTAGTCAATATTATGCTATCCAGCGCAAATAAGCAATGAGAACACCAACTCACCGGATATTCATGCCCAAAAAGTGCTTGTAAGAAAGTATAAGGAGAAGCATTTATTGGTTGCAATTTATGATAAACTGTTGTCAGAGGTAACGGATGTCTTGAGCCATCCAAGTTGACAACAACATATTCAGAATTTGGCCGCCATCCAACATCGATAAGAACAAAAGGCACCTACAACAAAAATATTGTTAGAATATCGAGAAAATACTTCATATTATCATTGTTCTATCTTAAAATATTTTAGAGTATCTTACATGATCCTTTCCTAATGGGATAAGGCTTTTGTTGTTGTTGTTATTACATGATCCTTTAGGAATGGTTTTCATATTTCACGATTTGTTTCCATATTTTATTAAGATTAGGAGTGTAGTACCAGTGTAAATAGAACTTGCTGCTTTTTATTTTGTAAAACACCATTACATACAATAAATCAATATTATATTTTATAATTCTGAGCTTGATCTCTCTTTTCCTTTTTCTCTACCCTTCCCTATAATTTCAAGATATATGATAAAAAGAGAAACCAAAAGACACATCATAATCCTTTCATACAGAATAGCCAATAGCATCAAATAGTGCCACAATGGCGCTGTCAGAGTGTCATGGCCACTGGCTGCTACAAGAAACTCATAGCATTGTGTTTGTGTCACATGAATACTGGCCAAAATCACAGCTGAATAGCAGCCAAATTGCAGATCATAGCACCACTATTATATCATCAAGTGGTAGCTATTCTGATAGGAATCCTTTTAGAGAAAGAGAAAGAAAGACTACGAGTAGAAGAACGAGAGAGAAAACGAAGAGAAAGAATCTGTCTCAGTCACTTTATTACGAATTAGTATTACAGAATTGTACAAAGGACACTCTCCTTTCTCACAGGGAGGAAATACCCTGTCAAACTATCATAAACTCCACACGTCCCTAATACACTCTAATAGTTGTATTTATAGGTTTTTCTCTAACTGCCTGCTACTAACTTCTAACAACTTGCTAAAAGAGAGTCTAATTACAGTTAATAGTCTTTTTCCTCGTATAGTAGAAGTAGACTAGTAGGAGCCTTGGCTCTGGTTGCGGTTGACTCTCTTGCCTAACATATTCCCTGTTCACACCTCAGCCCCTCCTTTTCCTGCCAAATCCCAGTAGCCCACACATTTTCCGGCCAAGCTCATCCCTTTGCAGCTCCCTCTGTGCTATAACTTTCTTTCTGTCTTTCCATCTTCTTTTTCTGAATATTTTTTCTTGTATTTCTATCTTCTAATTCAACTAACCTTCAGTTTTTATTTTCTTTTTTTTACTTCTTTTGTCTTTCTATCTTTTTTATAGTCAGTCCATCTTCTAATAAAATTCACATTGCAGATCAAAAAACAGAGAAGGGGTTACAGGGGCCTTTGTTAAATGCTGCTATTTAACCATGACACACTAAAAAAATAAAAAACAAACAAACAAACTATATCTTAGGTCGAGTACTTTTTGAGTTTTGAGTATCAACTATGTACGTTAGAAATCATTTGTGTTGTATTAACTATCTTCAGTATAGTAGCCACTCCACAATCTGCTATTGCATTTTCTTAGTTTCTATTCTATGCCATTATCCAGGATCAACGCATAAGCTTAAACAGGCAACTATCTACAAACAAATATATCATCAAATCCCTCTAGCACTATTAATTAGCTCATGTTCTAGCCATTGCAACTGAAAGTAGATCCTGTTCAAAATGTTGGGCTGTTTTTGCTAAACTAGGTTATGCTCAGCTGAAGCCTGAAGCATATTCATGGTGCACAATCTTATGCAGCATGAGATTGCAAATTATATATTATTAAAACCACTAATTAATTATGGATATAAAATAATCTACTAGGACATATATACTGCATAGGCTAGGACAGAGACTTCTTTGTTGTCAAATATGGTGATTATTTTATCCTACTCAATTATATATACCAGTCTCAAATTTGACGCCATGAAATGCAAATCAATTAACAAGATTATACCAGAAACTTTTTTATACATTATGAACCTCAATATGTAACAAGGTTATGCATCCATTACCTTCCTTAAAGATGTAGACTCTTGCTGTCTCCAAGATCTTGCAAATATGGCTCGAAGATCAGAAGTCCATCCAAATAAGCCTTTCCATTCATTGTATATACACTTCACAACAGTCAACACAAAATAAATAAATAAATAAATGATCCAGTCTTCTAATTCACAACTAAGTTGCATGATTAAAGCTGAAATTAAATTTAAATTTTCTACAACAATGAAAAAGATATTACTCCCTTTAGACATAAAAGCTGTTAATTCTAAATGCCAAATGGGTAGTTAAATATCATTGGAAAAAAATTAATTACATAAATTTCTACAATGCTGGTCACCTACCCATTTTCTTCCAGACCATCATAATTACTCAAGAACAAAAGCAGGCATGTCAATACTCAATATCCAATAACACCTTACGGCCAAAACATCAAAATATACACCTATTCATAAAACAAAAGGGGAAATCTATAGGTAACAATCTGAAGTCTGAAGATTGGATTTAGCTCCACTAAAGTGAGGGAAGAGTACTTTAGAGGATGAAGTGCAGTTATAACTATTGATTATTATAACGGTTAGATTTTAACAAATTTGCAGTTTATTATACATATGCAAATTGTATCACAATTTCACCCATGAATTTATCCTCTAAAGTGTATCTCTTTATTATAGAGAAGCCAAATTCCTGGAGAATAGTGTCACTATAAAATAAACCAACTCAAAATGGCAAAGGTTCATCACATTATGCCTGCTGAAAGACAAATCAATCAACAAGGCAGGGGGTGAGCTGTTTGCAGATTAACAGTGTGTTTGGTTTTCAATTGACACAAATTCCCAAACATACAAATGGAAAAGCAATATGCGTATTGCTTACCAATAGAACACCAACACACACACACGAAGGGCTTTGGTTGAGTGTGTGAAAGTAATGGTGTGTCTGAAAAGTCATTGAGTCACGCTAAACACCAATGATCTGTGAGAGAAGGATTGATGTTTAGCACGCTTTGAAAAGTGGGAAACAATTAATGGTGTGTTTAATTCGCCATTTCATCATGTTGAACACCAATCCAATATGAGAGGAGAATTGACATTCAACACACATTGAAAAGCAGGTGTGTCTGAAAAGTCTTTGAGTCACGCTAAACGCCAACAATCCGTGAGAAAAGGATTGACATTTAGCGTGCTTTGGAAAGTGGGAAATAATTAATGGTGTGTTTAAGTGGGAAATAATTAACGGTGTCTTTGATTCGCCCGTTTCATCACATTGAATGCCAATCCAATGTGAGAAGAGAATTGACGTTCAACGTGCATTGAAATGCGGGATTTGGCTTTTCCAAACACTCTCTAATAATGTGTTTGTCCTTCCGTTGTCTCACTTTCCAATGCAACTAATCCTAAAAGAAAGAAAATGTTGGATTAGCGTTCAACCAGCTTTGAAACATAAAAGTATACACATGCTAAAACAAACACACTCTAAGTTCCATTTCACATTACTTTCCACCTTCACATACTTTTGTTGGACAAAACTTAAATACAGTTCCTTAGAAGCTATTGGTACTATTCTCTAATCAAAATTTGAGTTTCATTTCGAAATTTCTACTTTTTCGCTTTTCACTTCCCACATTAACCCATACAGACCTAAATTCAAATTACACATTGACTGTTGTTCCAAAAACTTAAACAACCACCTATTAACATACATCCCAGAATTTCGACTCAAACCCTAGCAACGGCGAATTTCGAACAAACAAGCAAAATCCCCCCTGTTTAATCGCGCATTAATTTCAATAAACTCAACAAATTCGAGCACAACAAAAAGACTGAGAGAGGTTACCGTTTGAGTTCTTTGAAGGACGACGCCTTTATCGCCGGACTCGCGGGAAACCAAGACGCCGGGTCTCAAGGTTTTCCAGGTGCCGTCGACGGCGGACTTGGCGTCGACGGTGCCGCGGACAATTACGATTTCGCTATGGTCGGACTTTCCGTCGGCGTCGGAGGCTGTCTCGGCGAGGAGGGATCGGAGGTCGGAGACGGAGAGGGAAGGGGCGCGGCGGAGCTTGCGGAGGGCGGCGGAAGTGGCGGAGAATTTGAGGAGGGTGCGGACGGCGGCGTAGGCCAAGGCGAAGCCCAAAACGGCACCGTCGAAGGAAAGGGCGAGCTGGGAGAGAAGGGACACTACGGCTTGCTCCTGATGGGACATTGGTCGTTGATCATTCATTCATTCCTGCTCGCTCCTCGCAACAATCACTGTTTGCGTCTCCACACTATGGACGAAATCCACGTCGTCGTTTAATCTATTCTAGAACTAGCACCGTGGGAGAACCCGTGCCCGGGCCGGGTTAAGAAGTGAATTTGTATAATCCGAGGAAAGGTGTTACCAGAATTATATTACTCTCAATTAAACATTTTTTCTTTTTTTTATTTTTAAGAGCGATATATTTTACACACTATGTTCGTAGTTAATAAAAAATTATCTTTCATAACCATATTAAACTATGAGTTTAGGACCAGTTTAGTGGTCAGGAAAAGAAAGGATATAATAAGATATGAACATGGGATAACAACATAATAGGATAAAAGTAAGATAAATCATAATCTTATTTAATATTTAGTATACAATAGATAACAAACTAAATAATGACAAAATAAAATATAAATTATTTTCAAATGATAAAATTACTATTTCGTTAAAATTACATATAATTTTTTAAAAGTAAATTTTAATTTAATTTTTACAAAAAAAAACATATAATTTTAATAAAGTATACAATATTATTTTTTATTTATGTAGTTACTTTTCTTAAAATAATAAAAAAATTATATAGGATTTTTAAAATTATAATTATTATTCAAATAATTTTATTTAAAAATAGTAATTATTTAATTTTTAATATTTTAATCAATAATATACTTTAAATTTACACGTCAAAATTATTATTATTATTATTATTATTATTATTATTATTATATATATATCTAACATATTACAAAATATATAAACATAAAGAGAGAAAGTGAGTGAGAAATAAAGGACTTATCCTATCCTATTGATTTTTAATCCAGTTCTCCCCTTAGGATAAAAAATACACTAGAGCAATAGGATAGGATAAGGGATAAAATAACAATATCATATATTATTGACGCAACAAACAACAGATTACAACATGATAGGATAATTGTCCTATCCTATCATATCATATCCTGGCCACCAAACGAGCCCTTAATAGATATGTAATGATAGTATAAAATTTATTTCCACATACATCTAATAAAATTAAATTATTTACCCACGTTAGTATATTAATTAAAAATATACTGTAAACTAAATTGAACAGGATGCACGATGTCCACGTTGGTCCTCTCCCCATTATCATGGCGTCTCACGAGCCTCCTACCTCTCCTTCATTGTTGGCCAATCCTCCACCACCACCTTTTTCATTTCCCCATGTTAAAACCTTACGGTGTATTTAGTAGAGAGGAAAGAAATAGAGAGAAAATAAGGGAAGAGGTAAGAAAAGAAGAGAAGAGAAGAGAAATAGGTGAAAAATAGAGTGGAAGGTAAGGTTGTGTGGTTGAAGAGAAATAAAGGAGAAATAGAGTAAAGGTGGGAAAAAAAAAACACACAACAAAATCAATTTTCATTGTCAACAACATCAATTTTCATTGTGTAAAAAACTATGCATAGAAAGCTTTTACAAAGTACAATCGATTTCATAAACCAACAAGTTCAATTACATTATTTATTTTTAATTTTTATTTTAATTACTATTATTATTAATTTTTTATTTTTTTTATTTTATTATTATTATTATTATTATTATTATTATTTATTTTTATTATAAATAATATTTTTATTTATTATTATTATTATTATATATCCAATGTAGAATCAATTTACATAACATGCAAATCGATTTTCATTGACCTTATATTAAATTGATTTTCTTTTGTGTATTGTGAAGCCAAAATCGATTTGCAGTATACCAAATTGATTTTTTTGTTTACAAAATTGATTTGGTGTGCATAAAAATACACATTCTTGGTTCACAAAATTGGTGCAAATCGATTCAATCATGTTACAAAATCGATTTTGCGAACACTATTCCCCTGTCTTTCATGCAAATTGTCTCATTTTTTTAAAGCACTTATACGATTCCTTCACAAATCTTTGCACTTTCACATGGAAGTTTAACGCTGTGGGACCCATAGTTTTTTTTCAAAAATTTCGTCACTTTTCTACTCTACCAAACAAAACGAATTTCATCATCTCCCTGCTCTCTTGCGCTTTTCCACCCTCCTTTCCTCTATTTTTTCGCTACCAAACAAAGGCTTACCTCTGAGCCTTAGAGGGAGCTTTAAGTGAGGTTTCATGATGCAAAGGAGTTCGAAGTTGGACCAATGTTTGTTGCGAACATGCATTGCACAAGATAAAATATTAATAAGAGTAGATAATTTAAGAGTAAATGAAATAAACACTTTATTTTGTACATTGCACTAAATAAAATACTAATAAGAGTAAATAATTTAAATTATGATATAAGAATATTTTTAAATTGAAATGGATAAATGGTTAAAAATATTAATTATATAAATAAATATAAAAAAGAGAATGAAATTTCGATGGACGTATATGATGGTCCTTATTACACTATTAATATGGCCACCTTCAAAGACAATTGCTGATTATGATTATTGTGATTGAGAATGAATTAGTTACTTGTTAATGCACCGAAGAAATGAAGAGTGATGACCCTTAGGTTGTCCTTGGGGACGATGATTTAGGTGGAAGAATGTCCTAAGTGGCTTAGCGTAGTTGATCGGAGGTTGAGGAATCTTGCCTGCCAAAACCTAACTATCTTGACTGATTACTCCTTCATTCTAAGATCATTTTTGAAAATGCATTGCTGGGACATTGTTATTGAAATTTCAAAAAATGATAACCATATTGGCACTGATACTATTACTTTGGATTGCGAGCATCACCTCTCAATCGTTTATTTCGGTGATGATTGTTGTGAACCTTTCTGGAGTGTTTGTGATGGTCTGTGTTTGTTCATTATTGTGATTAAGCTTGATATCGATTGATTATGATGATTGTGTTGGATGCGAGGATAATATGGTTGTATGTATATGTATATATATATTTATAGAAATAGATAATAATGCTCTGGTTTATTTGTGATGCTTTGGGTTTATTTTATTGCCTTTTATTCATAACATTTTTTTCTCACTCTCTTTAATGCCTCCATTTCTCCTTCAAATGTCAAAATAAATATAGATATGGAGCATTTTCTAATGAACACAGGAGCAAATTCTCCTGACTTGGAATATGTGACGTCAGCAAACGATACATGCTACACAAGAGATAGACAAGATATCAAGGAGTTTGCCAAACCTCTGTGGATGACATTAGAATGGAGCAGCAGAAGTTACACTTTTCATGGGAGAAGTACCAATATCTAGTTAGTGATCCACCCTTATACGAAAGAGTCAAGTGTAATGTCTAGGTTAGTATCAGAGTTAGAATACTTATACTCTAACTTTGGAAGATACATTATTAGATTTATTACTGAGCTAGTGAGTACCATTGTACATGTAATGTATTTATTTCGATTAGAGTTTCTAATTTTAATTGCTATGAATAAAAAGGGTCAAATTTTGACTTTCATTAAGAAACCATAATGCCCCAACTCCAAAACGGTGTCGACTACGAGCATAGTAATCCTAATGACACCGAGCTTTAATATTATGCCTTGGCTCCAACCGGCGTAGTGGTCCTAATGACACCGAGCTTCAATTTTTACACATTTGATATACACATAAAAATAAAATATATCATAATGAAATTCATCTCATCACTAATTCATCAAATCAAATATGAAACATCATCAACACATTATTTTCTAAATGCAAATAATAGTCTGGCAACATAAAAGGGAATAACATAAAACTAAAGCTCCCACTAACCAAACACATCAAAAGAACTCACAATGCCCATATTCTTAACATGTCTTTTGAAAACAACGGGCCTAACTCCCTTGGTTAAAGGATCAGCTAGCATGGAATCTGTGTCAACATGCTCTATCACTATATAACCATCTTTCACAAGATCTCTGACAGTCAAGTACTTTAGATCCAAGTGCTTAGATCCACTAAAAGTTGTATTGTTCTTTGAATAGAACACTGCAAGACTATCATAACAAAAAATCCTAAGTGGTCTAGCAATGGAGTCCACAATGCGAAATCCTGTCACAAGATTCCTCAAGCAAACAGCATGAGTAGCAGCAACAAAACAAGCAATGAACTCCTCCTGCATAATAGAAGAGGCAACAAGAGTTTGTTCCTTACTTTTCCAGGATATTGCACCTGCAGCCATAAAAATGTATCCAGAAGTCAATTTCCTATCATCAGGGCACCCACCAAGATCTGAGTTTGTGTACCCTACGATCTCCAAGTTGTCAACTCTTCTATATACAAGCATATACTCTTTGGTCCTCTATAAGTACCTCATCACCTTCTTAGCAGCTATCCGGTGATCATTCTCAGGATTTGGCTAGTATTTACCCAAAACACCAACTATGAAGGTGATGTTAGGTATAATACATACCTAAGCATACATAAAACTGCCCAGAGCACTCCCAAAAAGTCTATCATTCATTTTTGCTCATTCAATCTCATTCTTAGGACATTGATCCTTGTTGAACATGTCCCCTTTGATGACTGGGACATCTCTAGGTTTACAATTCTGCATATTGAATCCTTCTAAGACTCTATTAATGTAAGCCTTTTAAGATAACCCAAGAGTATGGTGTGATCTATTTCTGTGGATCTCAATTCCCAACACAAAAGAAGCCTCACCTAGATTTTGCATGTCAAAAGATTCAGTCAACATTTGTTTTGTCTCATGCAGCATGCCAAGGTCATTAAAAGCCAACAACATATCATCCACATACAGCACAAGGAAGATAAATTTGCTCCCACTGACCTTGAGATATATACATTGATCAACCTTATTCTCCTCAAACCCCATGGAAGTTACCACTTTATCAAATTTCAGGTACCACTATCTAGAAGCTTATTTCAAGCCATAAATTGACCTCTTTAGTTTACAGACCAGGCCCTTACTACCATCAACATGGAAACCTTCAGGTTGCTACATGTATATTATCTCACTCAAATCACCATTTAGAAAAGTTGTCTTCACATCCATTTGGTGCAATTCTAAATCAAAGTGAGCTACGAGAGCCATAATGATTCTAAAGGAATCTTTTGTCGACACAGGAGAAAAAGTTTCATTAAAGTCAATGCCCTCCTTCTATGCAAAACCCTTTGCTACTAATCTGGCCTTAAATCTTTCAATGTTGTCCTTTAAGTTCTTCTTTGTCTTGAAGACCCATTTACAATCGATTTCCCTACAATTTTCAGGCAACTCAACAAGCTCCCAAAGGCCATTAACCGACATAGACTACATCTCTTCATTCATCGCATGCTTCCACATTTCAAACTGAGGGCAAGAAATAGCTTCTTGATAGCTCTTTGGATCAACAATATTTCCAATGTCATATGCATCCTCACTAAGATAAACCATGAAGTCATCACCAATAGCAGGTCGCCTTTGTCTAGTTGACCTCCTCAAAGGAATCTCTGCAACCAACTCAATGGGTTCTGGAATATCAACCACAACAAGAGGATCAAACACATCATTAGTTTGGGGGCTAGCTACATCCTCTGTTGGAATCCCAATCTTAACTGGAACAATCGGAACCATAGTCTCAACTGCAACAACTGTTGGAACATTGACAACAAGAACAGGTAGTGGCAAAGAAATGACCTTAGGCAAACAGATATCAATCTCATCAAATGAAACAATAGGATTCGCTACATCAAGCACTAAAAACTTCGCATTCATGGACTCTACAATTCTGCTTCCTTTACTAGGATAGAAGAACCTGTATCCTTTAGCGCGGTCCAGATATCCAATGGCAAAGCAACTACTCCTCTTGGGGTCCTTCTTTTTTTGCAAGGGATTATAAATTTTTACCTCAACTGGGCAACGCTAGACTCGAAGATGGTTCAGGCTAGGTTTTCGTCCTGTCCAAAGTTCAAAAGGAGCTTTAGGAATAGATTTACTAGAAACTCTGTTGAGAATGTAAAGAGCTATTTTCAAGGTTGCTTCTACTCATCATGCTTTTCATCATATCCTTAAGTGTTTTGTTATGTCTTTTGGCTACACCATTTTGTTCAAGACTCCCAGGCATGGTGTATTGTGGAACTATTCCACAATCGTGCAAGTATAAAGAAAATGGTCCTATATATTGTCCCGTGACACCATATTTACCATAATACTTTCCACCACTGTCAAATCTTACAATCTTGATAATTTTTCCCAACTGCTTTTCCACTTCAATTGTAAAAACTTTGAATCTTTCAAGTGCTTTAGATTTTTCTTTAATCAAATAAAGATAGCCATATCGAAAAAAATCATTAATGAATGTAATGAAAAACTTGTTACCACAAATTGTAAGAGTTAGGGGCCCACTAATGTCTGTATGAATGATCTCTAAAAGATTCAAACTTCTAATTACACCTTTCTTTTTGGTCTTAGTAAACTTTCCCCTAATACAATCCACACATGTACCCAAATCATAAAAATTCAAGGAAGGTAGAATATTTGCCTTTGTCAACCACTCAACCTTTTCCTTAGAAATATGACCTAAGCGCTTATGCCACAACATAAAGGATTTTTCCTCAACTTTAGAACTTTTAGCAATAGAATTCTCAACAACTAAAGATGAAGAAATATAATCAGAAGCCAAAGACGATTTAAACCATCCACTAAAGATCCATAGCCAACAATTTGGGAGTTCAACATCAGATTTATTTTCCTATCATCAAAAGTAAAACTAAAACCAAGTTTGTCTAAATAAGAAACAGAAATCAAATTTCTCCTAAAAGAAGGTACATAAAAGGTATCCTTCAAAATTAATTCAAATCCGGAACCTAAAACTAGGTTGACATCTCCCACTTTCTCTACGAAGACTTCAAGATCATTTCCTACCCTTAACTTGCTTTCCCTCAAACTGGGCTGCCTCAGATTTCTGAACCCCTGTAAGGACACAGCAATATGTGTTGTGGAACTACTATCAAGCCACCACGAATCTATAGGGACATCAACTAGATTAGACTCAAGACAAACAAAAGCTAAGTTATTACCTCTTGATTTCTGCTTACTCTCTAGCCAAGCCTTGAACTTTCCACAATTAGTTTTCTTATGCCCCTTTTCCTTACACCAGAAGCACCAAATAGTCTTCTTAAAGATAGCTGGCTTAGGACCTCCCACATTGTGGTGTTGACTCTTACCTAGTTTCCCTAAACCTCAATATCTATGAGAAGCATTAGATGCACTCTTTGTATTTATCTAATTTCCCTTGCCAGAAGTGGATTTGCCATGGACAGATAACAGGGCTATGTCATTCTTTTTTTTTTCTTAAGTTTCTCTTCTTCAGCAACACACTTGGTAATAACGTCATTCACATTCTATTTCTAACCAAAGGAATTGTAGGTAGTTTTAATTTGTGTGAAATCAACGGGTAGGCAATTTAGGGCATGTTCAATAATAAATTTTTCATTAAGGTCAATTTGGTGCGATTTCAGCTTGCTTTGGATGTGAACCATCTTCATAATGAATTCCCTTACGCCCTTAATGTTGTCATATCTCATGTTCGCTAACTGTTTCATTAGACATCCAGACTCAGCATTGTCAGATATCTAGTACCTTTCTCCTAGAGCAGTAAGGAACTCTTTAGCTGTCCCTTTCTCCGGCAGACCACTCAAAATATGTTTAGAGACAATCCTCTTTATAACAATCAGACTCAACCTATCAGATCTCTCCCAGTTAGCCAAAAGCCCCTTTTATTTAGGCGTGCTCACTACATTAATGATAGGCTTCTCCTCACTTAAAGTTAAATGAAGATTAGCAATTCCTAAAGAGAATTCCAGATCTTGCTTCCATTTGCCGTAGTTTGATCCAGTCAGGATCTCAATGGAAGCAGAATAGTTATTTACAGAAAAGTTCACTGTTAAGACAAAATAGGGATGCATTAGAACATATTGCAAGACAAGATGTAGCTTAAAACGGAACAAGCTATGACAATGAGGCCATTATAATAGCACATTTTCCTTTGGGCAGAATACACAAACCAAGGTCACAGCCTAGGTCAAAACCTCAGATGGGTTAATCCATGAGCACACACTAAGGTCAGAAAATTGTCTCCTGTGGACAGACAAATCCCTTAACCCAATGCATTCCCCCAATAACTCCATCCAACCTTAACTTTCAACCCAAACATACAATAACCCCCTTTGAGCAAGCAAATGCACACAAATATCAAAAACATTTCTCAAACTACAAAAATTTCCATGAACCAATACAAGTGGTCTCATTTTGGTGATAACGACTTGTACCAACCCATGAAAATTCTTGTATAGGAATCAATTTTTTCTTGTCCAAAATCATGACTCAGTCCATGGGCAAATGCATAATTAAAAAAGCATCCTTACTGATCATATATAAATTATTAATAGCATTCCTAAGATATTTTGCACTTAAACAGTCTCAAAAGCTATATTTAAAGCATTCTAATTTAAGTTCCAACTACATAAATATCAACAATAAATTCATAGCAGCAAAAATTAAACAAGTAATAGCAATCTTGAAACATAGGGTATTATGCTCTATTATGTCAGTTAGTGTACCTGGGTTCTATTCCTAGCAACTAACATTTTGCTTCCCTTTTGATTATATTAACATGACATTCGTTTTGAAATAGTAGCTCAGCTTGAATAGCAAGCGCACGGGGCACAGCACAAACTTTCAACAAATTCACGCAAACCAGTGGCGAAAACAATTAATCTGATAATTGTAATTAAAACAATAAATTGAAATAGCAAACGATTCATATAATAATAGTAATTAAAGCAATAAATTGCAATAGAAAAAGGATGCGTGAATTACCAGCCTGCAACGATTAACGAAAATTGTAAATCAATCCAAATAAAACCCACACATATGAATATGTACGCATAATTGAAACCCAGATTAAACCCATTAAAATCCAACGCATTATTAAATCGAGCAATAAATATGCAACGCAACGATAATGCACACTACATAACGCCACGTGAATTGCAAAATTGCAATCCAAGGCAAATAGCGTAGCAGGTGAATACCAATTAAAATATAGAATAGCATTTAAATCCTTTTAATTGAAATTAAAAAATACCAATTAAACCCAGATTAAAATATTAGGTGCAATAATTGAAACAGTGCATACGAATTTGCAGGCAAATAATTGTTCAAAAATTACAAGAAAAAGAAAATTGGATCCGGAAAATTGTTAAATATCAATACCAGGTTCTAAATCATAAAAAATTGGCTCTGATACCAAATGAAGGAAAAATAACAACATATTTTATATGAATTTAAAACACCGATAATGTTTATAAAATTTACTTACTTGTTGAAAAGGATTGCTTGTGCGTTGCACAACCTTCCGGAACCCAAAAGCTAACCCTTCCTTTACTTGATCACACGTTCCAAAATCTAAGTTTTCAATGGAGTAAACCTAGAAAGCAACTATATGTCGTCATGTTGGCAAAGAAGACCTAGCCACGCTATTTATTAATCTTAGGCAACTCCTATTGTGGGCTCAGTGGTTAGGCCTACATTGTTTTTTACATGAATCAGTATTAGGTGTCTAAAGTCCATTAGCCATAAATCACATTATAAATGAGCTTAAGTATCATCAAATGGATCATAATATTAGCCGATTTTTAGCAAAACAAAATGACATAATTGATTGTAGCTCAAGAATATATAAAAAAATTCTAACAATTTATACCCCTAATTGGGGAATATAAAGGTGTTACAGTCAAGACATTTGACATGAGATAAGAATTTTCACGGACTGCGGTACCTTCTTAACCAAGTTTGTGGTCGCACCAAATTTGGAAAGTGCTAGTGAAGGTTGTGCTTGCTTGGATTATGTCTTTGAGAGGCCCATTCCAAAATAATAAGGAAGGATTTAATATAAATAAAACTCAATTAGTTTGAATAATGTTTTGAGTGTATCAATTTTATATTTGTTAACTTCTGACACTCAGGCAGGCATGTTGTATTTTTTTAATTGGACTATTTTTAAAGATTATAATCTATATTTAAAAAAAGTTTTTATAATATTGTTTTCTCTTATTTAGTAAAATTAGAAAAAAAAATTATAATCTTAAATTATTTCTATTACAAATAAAAAGTGTTTTTTTTTCTAATAATATTTTGAATATTAAGATTAAAAGCTAACAAATGATTTTTTAATTAACTTTTGGGTTCCCATTTTATCTCCAATTATTGGTTAATTCAAATATAAAATTAACTACTACGTAATAATTTCATATTTTTTTTATAATTCTACTAAAAAATTCAATTATAGTTTAATTGGTTCAAACAAAATAAATTATCTTAAATCATTTTTACTTAATATATCTATTATGTAAATATAAAACTTACTTTACATAATCTCTAAAAGTAATTCAATCCAACTACCACCTTGATTAATTAAAAATTAGTGAATAAATGAAACGTTTGGTTGGTATAACAAAAAAGATTGCCTTATTTCAAAATTAATTAGAAATCAATTAAAAATTAGTACAATCGAGTCAACATTGATTACAATTGATGATGAAAAATTAGTTTCATTCCCTACTTCTAATTTCTTTAATTTCTAATCAGCGTAAAATATTTTTGAATCAAATCAAAAGCCTCTATATCAAGCTAGATACAACTTTATATACATAGAGTTCAGTCATAAATTATTAATAATTAACTTGTTATTATTAAAATTTTATGTCATATAATACATAATACAGCCATTTTATGTTAATTATAAATTTATTAACTTGATTTTCTTAAAATTTGTGTTTATTTATATGTAATCAATCACAAATTTTTCATATTTTGATGGTTGGTACTTAAAATGGTTAGTGCAATTTTTTTTAATTGCACCAATTATTTTTCATGAAATTGTTTAACTCCATTTTTACTTGAGATAAGTTAGGCAATTCTTTTCTTTTTTTTTCACTCCCTCTTCTCTTCTTTCCACAATTCTTAAACTATATTACCCTCCACAATTAGGGGGAAAAAATCTCAAACTACCTTTCTTTTATCTCTTAAATTAAATTGTAATATTTTAAAAAAATTATCAATAATTTAAATAATCTTATAATACAATTTAAATTATCCACCATAAATTTAAAACTATAATTCATATAATCAAATATATTTACTTATTAGAAATTTTAAATATAATATAATTTATATATTAAAAATATTTATTTATTGTAAATTTTAATCATAGAGAATAAACGTTTATCATATACAATGCACAATCTAAAATAGTACTTGCTTAAAAAGAAAACACAAAAAGTGGTCTCCCGGAAATTTTGCTCAACTTACCGTTTATCCGGGGCGTGACGTGCATGCTTTCTTTCTCTCTTTTTGATTAATAATGGGGTCGGTTTGATTAAGCTTGACCCAATGATGAATAGAAAAGCTAACGTTCCTCTTTCTGACAGCACTGTCAAAAAGTAACGCGAATTATTGCCTTTAATGATGCAGGTCACTTTGATTACAGTCACTCCAAGCTAAAAATCATTGCTTACAGCTATAGTTCCTGAACACAACAATATGAACACGCAAAAAAAAAGCAAGGAAATATACCTTGCTTCCATACCCATGAATCTCCTTTCACTACCATCCTTTTCACCTTTTTATCTTTTCTGTCCATTCTTTAATCCTCCTCACTTTTTGGGCGGCTGTTTGTCCATCATCCAATCTTACATAGATTCCTTAGCCCCTCACCCGTTACCCACCTTTTCCCCCCCACTATAAATTCTTGCCTTAAGTTAAAAGTTTGATCATCAAGCTGTTTTCTTCTGCTAGAGAAAACACCCCTTCTTTTGGTGTGTTTGGTAACACGTTGATTTGCGCTCAACGTGGTTTCCTGAAGCAATAAATAGTTGCTTTTGTGTCGATTTTAACGTGATTGTGATCTCCAACACGTTACCAAACACTCACTCAATGGCCACCACCACCTATGCTTCTTCATGCCATGGTTCCTCTTCCCAAAGATCACTGGCCATGGTGTTGGCTCTAGCCTCGGCAGTGGTGTTGTCCCCATTATACGCCAATTCAAAGAGTGATAGGAAATACTACGAGTCAAAATGGAGCTCCGGTTTTGTTCTGCCTATGGTTCTTGCTGGACTCATAATTGCCATCAGAACAACCTCTTCGTCAGTGTCATCTCCGAGAGCTTCGTTTCTACCATCTCCTGAGCCTTCGTGGGTGTTCAGAATCGGAAGCTCTTCTTGGGGTTTGGCGGGGGTTTTGGTGATGCTTATGCTTGTTCTTTATTGGCAGGCCTCGGTTCAAGAATTCTTTTGGAGATAGGAGCAAGGGACGATGACTCTGTCCATTTTGTTTCTCTGTGTTGATTCTATATATATGTATTATATTTTTTAACGTAATAATATGAGAAACTGATCGAGAGTTATGCGTAGCAATTTTGAAGCTCTGATTTTTGGCATTTTGATATCTTGAAAGCTTAAACTGATAATGGAACAAAGAAGAGTACTATTTTGATATCCAAGTATGCGTAACATACTTGGATTACCGCGTAACGGTTTTTTTTTTTTTTTTTTGGTACTCGTCATATGAATTTTAATGTCATGAGGGCATTATAACTTTGATGAAAATTAGTTTTTATTGTCTGTCGATTTTTTTTTTTTGTCAAATTGCAGCACCCAAAAACAAAATAATAATAAACGGAACGAAGGTGGAGAAGAAGCAATGGAAGTACAAAAATTCACATAAATAAGACAATGAAATTGGAGAACAAGGAAATGCTTGTAGAAGAAAAAGTGATAAGATGTTTGAAAAAGGTAAGGAGATAGGGTGAGGGTGAGGGGCGGACTCAAATCACCTGTCTCATTATTGTATCTCAAACCCTTTCCTACCAATTAAAGTATGACACGTCATCTAAAATTAGACATCTAACTTTTTAAAATCCTCTCATTATCCTTTAACGCCACTTAACGTTGTACGTCAATTACGATTACACTACACGTTGCATTGAATCGGCTCTTTATTTTGATCACGATTAAAACAGAGCAACCATCGCCAGCCTCATTATCTTGGAGATTTGCCACTCTCATATTCCTAAACAGAGAAAAGCCAAAACAGAGAGTAACCCGCCACTCTCATTCCCAATTATAATTAGAAGAGCATGTTATTATTTCAAGCTATTCCCAATTTCCACTCACGTTATCCTATTAAGGTTCCTTGGTCTCTCTGTTTCCTTTACATTTTCTTTTAATTGATTTGGAATTTTGAACTATCCTATTCACATAAGAACAATTTTGGAAGCACAAGTGAGGCATAGGGAGGCAGTGCATGACTTAAGCCCAACAAGACGATGAGGCTAATGTCGGTTGCTCTGTTTTGATCATAATGTGAATAACGCACCCTTTTGATCATAAACTAGAATCCGGAGTGGAAGGATGTTCTGTGTTGCTCCCAATTCAACGCAGAGTGAGGTGTGATGGTAATTGGCATACGTCATTAAGCTGCATTAAAGGGCAATGAGAGGATTTTGAAAAGTTAGATGTGTAATTTTAGATGACATGTCATAATATAATTGGTGGGGCAGAGTTTGGGATACAATAATGGAACAGGTGATTTGAGTCTGTGAAGGGGTGCTTAGAGAGTGGGAGCAAAAAAGGGTATGTAGAAAGGGGTAGAATAGAATTTTTTCTTAAAAAAAAGTGAGGGTGAGAAGATGAAAAAGAGGGTGTAAAAATAATGGCTCCACTCAGATTGTAGTACAAGTATTAATCATTTATATTATTGATTCACAGCTTTGAAATCTGCAGGCCCAATCAAGGCCCTTATAGTAGAATTGGAATAATCTGGGCCAACTGATAGCAAATGGAGATACCTGCTACTCTGTTTTTTTTTTATTATTATTGTTGGGTCCCGTGAAGGCGTCAAGTGGATTGCTACAATTTAATCATTTAAATGGTTAAACGCATCAAATACTACTCGTTTAACTACAGAGGAATTAAACGCATTCTACGATAGGAAAAGATGTGCTGTTGGCAATGTTAATTGCCAAGGAGGAGTGGACCAAAAAATATCCCTAGGACGCAAAGATTCTGAAGTCACTTTTGCCCCCCTCTTTCAGCAAGGAAAGAAATAGAATTAAGAGAAATAAGTCGGAGAGAAATAAAAATGAGAGAAATGAATAAAAAATAGAGTAAAAATATAAGTTGTTTAGTTGTAGAGAAATAAGAGTAAAATAGAGTAGAAATAATATTATATAATTGCTTGGTTTAAGTGGAAAGAGAGGAAAAAAATTAGACTAACGTTGAATTTTCTTTTTTGTTCCTATGTACGTGTGTTTTTTAAAAAGCACGAATAAGCAATTGTAATGTATAATAGTCGACTATTTGTTGGTAAATATTTGACCATTTGACTATTTTTTAACCAATTATTCCTGAAGGTATTCATTAATCAAGTATTTTTTTTTTTTCTATGTCAATTAAGATAATGCTTGCAAATAGGGGTCGAAATAGGCTAGGCTTTGTTGGGTCTAGCCTTAATTAAAAATACATGGCCTTAGCCTGACTTATTTACCTATTATAGGCTTTTCTTAAAGGCCTAGCCTGACTTACATAAAAGTCTAATCCTGACCTACAAGCCTAATTTAACACCATGATAATGATATGATAATTTATTTAGCCTGACCTATTTACCTATTATAGGCCTTTTTTAAAGGCCTAGCCTTACTTACATAAAAGTATGACCTGACCTACAAGCCTGATTTAACACTATGATAGTGGTATGATAATTTATTTAAAAACATTTTACAATAAGATCTCTAAATAGGATATAAATTTATCTTCCAACAAACTTATAAGCTTGACTCTTTATGTAGGTCAACATGTTTAACATTTAAAAAGGTAAATAAATGTATAATTTTAATACATTATAATAAATTTAATATAATAATAATATATTATTATTATTAACAACAAATATTTATTTAAATAGGCCGACCTTTAGGCCTAAGAGGCTTTTTAAATGGTTTAGGCCTAGTCTTTTTAACTAAATAAGTTTTAATAAAAGCCTTCATCTAGTCCATTTTTTAAAAAAAGCCTGGCCTAGCCTAGGCTTAATGTAGGCTAGACCATAGGCTTCTATCAAGCAATTTGGCCTATTTCCATTCTTACTTGCAAATAAGATTCAATAGTTGATTATACATGAGTAATAATCTACTAATACATTACGTTAAACTCTGAAAGTAACGATAGTCAACTATTATAAAACAATAGTAGACTATCAAGCTTTTGCAGAAGCTTTCAGACACAACTCTTTTTTGGGTATTTCGGTAAAGTTAGTTTCCAGTACCAAATTTCTACAGACATTTCCATAGTTGTTTAAGGAGAAATGAACAGACATGAGTCCTACTAATTTCTTACTTTCTCACCTCCTTATTTTTATGTAACCAAACACACCAACTTATTTTTCATCTTTCTATTTCTTTCTTCTCACTCCAATTTCCTACATTTTTCAAACAGAGGCTTAAAATCTAAAGGCGTGGAAGACTATGAACCTCGAGTTAGACTATTCCGTTTCTAGAGGTTTGGTATCGCTCCGTCATTGACGTGCTAAAAAATAAAAATATTCACTACCGTATTCAAGCATCCTACAAGTCTAATATTGACTGATGATGTTAGTGTTGCTATTCAATGAAAACCAGAGGTTAAAGTGAAGCTTCTCCAACTACTCCCCAAAGAGGTATTTACCATCATTTATTAATAACAATGTTCTGGTTAGAAATGTTGAATTTTATTTCATGCCGAAATAAGAATGTTCTGTTATTGTAATCCTTGATCATTTAATATTAGAATTATCGGCCCATGCTTTGCGCGGCTATTGTTTTACAATTTTAGTTATTTATTTTAACTGAATAAAAATATCTTAATTTGTTATTATGATATATGTATGTCCTCATTGAACATAAAATACTAATATTATTTTTTTATTTTTGATAATCACTGTAATTGGAGTCTTTGACTTCCTGGTGAGACTTCGAGATATCCTTACAAGCTTTGATTTTTTGGATTGGCTATGAGACTAATCATTGGCTTGATACTTAGTTACACTTAAAGCTCTTTATTCTTTTTCAAAGATGTATTTTGCAAGAATCAAACTTAAGGTCCTCTCTCACATGCTGAGAGTGTGTTGCCAAAAAAATATTAATATTATAATTATTTTATGATTTAAATATGTCTTTTATTTTTTATAATATGGTATTTTTGTGGAATTAGTTACTCTTTCATTTTTTTTTTACTTTTACTTCTTACCTTTAACTTAAAATAATGTGTTTTTAGTTCTTCATTAAAATATTTATAAGGACTAAAAGTAATTATTTTTATATCTTACTAATTACAAATAAAAATTTGGAAGATAATTAAATTAATTCTATAAATGACAATTTTCAAAGATTAAAAATATAATTAAATCATTTTTAATATATAAAATTTTAAATAATGATGAAAATAAAACAAATTTAGATAAAATTTCTTTATATTACTTACTTTAATCACCTAATCTAAATGAAATTATGTTTTTAATTTTCATCTAATTTATAGAAAATCGTTCCTGATTATTTATATGAATAGAAAACTATCATTATACTTTTTAATACATACTTAAAATTTAAAAATTGATAAAAAAAAATAGACTAAGATTTAAAAAAAATCATTTTATGAAAATGGTTTTTACAAAATTATTTTTTATTTGTGTTATATTTGAATACAATATATTAATATTTTAATATTTTAATGCACAAAAATAATGATAAATAATTAAATTAAGATAATTATAATATTTTTTAATTTTTCAATTTATTTTCATTATATTTGTACAATTTGAAAAGGAAAGATAAAATAAGAAATACAAAAGGAAGAAAAGGGTGTATGAACAGTGTAACTACAGTCAACTTGTGAGTTGTGAGGGAGTACGAAACTTCTATTTAAAGTGTAGATTTGTTGTTGGTAGCTTTTTTATCAAATAAAATGTCAAAAACTTACGTCATTTGGCAACCCCTCCCCACTAAAAGAACCCGCGTGCACTGTTGATTAAATGTTGAAGCAACTTGTAAAAGATTGCAAGTACTAAGCTTTTATGAGAGGGTTGACTTGTTTATTTAAACTGCAACTTGTGGACAACCCAGCAAAACACTTCATATTGTTAAACAGAAATTAATCTCGCATTAATTTTAATTTGTTAATTGTTTGCGAAGTACGTTGAGATTGCCATTTGATTGGGCAGGATTATCACTTAAGAAAGACATAATAATCTAGAAATTAAGTGGAAACTTATTATTGATATCCAATTTGTTGTAGCATCTCCAATGATACCATCATGATAGAGTTGTTTAACTCATTTTTAGTAGACCTTACTATGTCATATGAAATTTGAGAACATCAACAAGTTTTTTCTCTAATGATACAATCTTTAAGAATTCAAAAGGCTTAATTGCACTTTCTGCCCCCCAAGTTTTACAATTTTATGAATTTTGCCACCCTAAATTTTTTTTTGCAAATTTTGTCATCCAGTTTTCACTTTTCATAAATTTTGTCCCCAAATAAAAAAACTGTCACAATCAAAGAAAAAACTGTCACAAAATTATCTTAATGTGGTAGTTTAAAGCAAAAACCTGCCACAAAATACCTTAATTGTGGCAATTTTTTTACTTTGAGGTAAAATTGGCAAAAAAATTATAGAGTGGCAAAATTCACAAAATATACAATTAAGTCAACTTAAAATGAGTCTTACAATTATATTACTATTCTTTAAAACTAATTTAAGCAACGATTCTTATATATAAGAACTGTCACATCAATTGCTCCAATGATAAACTGCATAAGAACTAGTTCTTAAGTTTAAGAACTCCATAAGCAATTTTTGTTGAAGATGCTCTTAATTATCATATGCTGAATTGCAATCCGACAATGTTTGCTTGTTTGAAAGGATCCCCCTGTCTCTCTGGTCATCCTATGGTATCTGCTCTTTATTTGAGAAATAACTTGTTCTCCACTTATGTAACATTTTGAATATGCCGGGTGCTTCTGGAGTTACCTCAAAACCGCAACAAATACCATTGCCAAAGACTATAGCTGGGCCTGGCATTCCTTTTCCTCCTGATCAGGAACATTAATCACTCCCAAGTATCACCTTAAATGCCAAAAGAATTAATTTTAAGATAAAATTTAAATATAGTTCCTTATTTTTTAGTGTTATTCTCCTGTTAAAGTTTGTTTTATCTTAATAATGTCCAATAAGGTTTGACACTTTCTGACTGGTTTCCGAAGTAAAATTTTAATTATTATGACTAAAAAGCTTCAACTTTAGTCTAACACATCCTTTTTTTTTTTGTCCTTGATTAGGAATCTTCACAGGATTCTCTGCAGAGTAGCAACTTCAGGATTTAAATCCCAGATATTGCAAGTTTATCTGAAATCACAATTTACTTCTACCTTAATCAATAAACTTGTATGATTGTTATACTAGTGACAAAAAATCTATAAACTTGTTTATGTTGTTTAGTTCATGATGTGTACTATCTAGAGTTCATTAGGCTATTAATAAAGGTGATATATAGGTTTGCAGACTGGCCCACCACCACCAAGTTATCTGTATATGTATGTGTTTTTGTTCTTTCTTACCTTTTAAAATGCAATCACTGAAACAAAATCTGACAAAAAGAGCTCATCTTTAACAGCGTAACTTAAGGGATTCAACTCAAATTGTCTAAAGAAAACTTGAATTGTGTAAGATTGTAATTGTAACTGGTCAAATTGGAATTTAATACGAAAGAATGTTCAACACTAATAGGACTGTTATACATGTACGTTTGCAACTTGTCTTAACATTGCATTACGCAAAAACAACCGTTAGTGTAGCTGCCGCTCTCTGTACGCTATCTTCAACGTGCTTTGTTATTATAAGTTATAGCTTTGACTTGACTATGAAAGAGAAAGGATGTATTAATAATTTAGAATAAATTACACTGACGTTATTAAATTTCGTCCAATATTTTTTTTAAAATTGTTTGATATACCTTACATTAACATTTTTTGTAATGAGTTGTCTAATTTATTTTAAATAAAAATAAAGTTAAATAATTTTATTAAAAATAATTAATATAATTTTTTATGTTGTACCAATTATTTTTAAATATATAAAAAATTACACCAATCTTTAATAAAATTGTTTAACTCTATTTTTACTTTAAAATAGATTAAACAACCCCCTTTTATAAATTACATTAATTTTATTTAATTGTTTAAAAAACATTACGCCATACATTTTATAAAAAAAAAATATTGTAAACATTAAAAATATAGAAAAGTTATGTATAATTTCAAAAAAATTTCAAAGATGTAAATGTCATTTGTTTAATAATCTAATATTAGGTTCATTTTTCCTTTCAGATAGTTATCAAGAGGTCACAAGCTTTGTAACACATTCGGGGAATTGGGTATTGAACTAGTTTTAGCTCTTCTAAATTTAAAATGGTCTTCCTAATCAATAAATTTATCGGTAAGGAAGGAATCAATAATAGAAAGCTTAAAAATCAAGTTGAGATGCATTGGAAATCATGGCAAAGGTGTATTTATCATATTTTTTAAAAAAATTTTAATCTCATAATTCTTCAAAAATTCATCTCCTTGGAAGTACAGCTCTACCATAAAACGCAAAATGGAAGAAACACCACATGTTGATACTTCGTCCCTCTGGTATCATCCCTCATTAAAGATAAAACCATTTGATGAAGGCAAGACTCACAACAGAACTTGAACTCTAGAATCGAACTGGGATGTAACAAATTTATCAGGACCATTGGACCAGCTACATAAATCAATCATTCAGCACATAATTGAATCAAGTTAGTAAGTTCATAGTAGTAATACATAGTTGTTCTGTACAAATATTCCTATATACACAACTGTCACTAATGATATTATGTTGGAATAGATGTGAAAGGCAAGCACGGGTCAACTTCTTGAGCCAACCATGGTGCTTGCAGCAGTTCCCTTGCTTGATACAGTTAGCCCTCGATCATACATACGCTGGATTTCTTCCCTATACTCTGTAAGAGACTTGTCAGGTATGGCTGGTGTAAGTTCAACCATATCTCCCATCTTCAACTTGCTATTGGGGTCACTTACAGGCTTATGATTCAGCCTTGGCCTCAACTCTTCCTTCAGTGGGAACCTATATGTTGTTAACCTAGAGCTTGCTCGCCCAGCTCTTTCCAACAAATCCAATACTGTTGAGTTTGCACTAAATTCTTGTACAGACATCTGCACATCCATTCAAATACAAGCACAGTTAACACACATGTTCAAATGTGATAAGATGCTAATGACACTAACCAACTTTGGTTGCACAAAGTGACAATGCATGCTCTATTTTCCACAATTTTAACACTATTAGACCATTGCACACCACATTCAATAAAAGCATCAATTCCAAAGTATATTACATATCACCACTTGAAGATCAGTCATTCCACCCAGGGAATGGATTCTCTGCAGTGACTTTACCATGCAAAAACCTAACCCTTTAATAAATCCCATCAATGTAATATATTTCTATTTTAAAATTGGGATTTAAAAGAATAAACGGTGAGACCATGACACTTGTCATGGTCAAGTTTTTTTTCCCACCGGAGAGGATCCATTCCCAACCCGAAGCATTTGGGAAACAGCCACTCTATCCAGTTAGTTCAAGAAATAGAACTAAGATTTATCAAATAGTATTGTCTGGGTCAACCAATGACTAGACAGTATTTAAACAAAATATTTACAGGAGTTTTAAGACTCAAAAGTATGGATTGAAGACTTACAAACGTGAAATTGAATATTACATAAAAATTACTAGCACAAACCTTATCATTCTCAATCATGATAACGAACACAGGCCCATCCTGACCACAATCAGGCTTATAAGAATATGGGCAATCATCAGCATGGGAAGGAAACTTGCATGGGGGCTTGAGTGAATCAGCATATCCAACAGATGAACAATCTCTACTCATTGCTTCGCACTGCCAGGTGACAACCCATCGAGCCCACTCAACCATCTGAAGCACAAATGAAGAATGCTGACAATCATCTTCCTTGTATCTCCAATGAGCAGCAAATCCAAATTCTGCTTGTAAATGCATATCTTTGGTCCGGATTTGTACTTCAAGGGGAACCTTGCCTTCACCCATCACCACAGTATGCAGAGATTGATATCTGTGAATTATGAAATCAAACTCAGATAATATAGAGATGGAGACTTGAAAGTATACACCACTACTACTAAGCTACAACATACCCATTGAACTTGGGGCGACATATGTAATCTTTCAGCTTTCCATGTACCTCAGACCATAACATATGAACAACTGTTAAGGCTTTATAACAGTCTTCTTCCTTGTCAACAATCAAGCGCAGCCCATAAATGTCATGGATATCATCTATGGTTAGTTTCTTCCTACATAGACAAAAGAAGAATTGTGAGAAATTGAAGTGTACAAACAGTACAGTTCAGCATGCCAGGGAAAAATAATGCTATGCTTTTTTCATTAGCAGTTTTAAACCAGTACGTTTCATTAGTAATTTCACAGCAGTACCACCATAAAAGTAGCCACAAAATTGTCTCATGATCTCATGTAAAATACCTCAAACAGCAATTCTGATGTTTATGTGTGTTTATGCAGTAACAGCAACTGCCTTTAATCAGACACCCAATTTTGTGTAATTAATACTCTTCAAACAATCTATCCTCCCCTACCTACAAAGGAATTTTCTAGTACTGTATTTGCATTTAAAAAAAATCTCAAATGGAAGATGATGAGAAACAGAAGTTTAAAAATTCAGCAACTAGATTAAAAAGAAGGAAAGGTATAGCATACTTTAACATTTTGCAATAAATGCTATACAAGCTCTTGTGCCGCCCAGAAATGACGTTATATGATATGCCTTCATCTTTAAGGGCTTGCTCTAATCTCTCTATTGCAGAAGTAATCATTGCATCATCGTACGATTCCACAAGCTTTGACGAAAGCTCCTCATGCTGGCTTGGGTTGACATGCTTGAAACACGAATTTTCTAATTGTTCCTTCCAACTAGAAATTCCTAAGCGATTGGCCAAAGGTGCAAAAATCTCCAAAGTCTCCTTCGCAAACCTCTGTCGCTTGGCCACTGGCAATGCATCTAGTGTCATCATATTATGCAACCGATCTGCCAATTTAATTAGGACAGCTCTTGCATCAGCCATGGCAAGGAACATAGTATGCAAGCGGTCTGCTTCAACAGACTTGCTAGCTGTATTATTTTCTCGAGCCAGCTTGCTTAAGTGGCTCAGTTTAGAAACCTAAAATGCCATAACAATTAGTTAGAATCTTGAAGGGCAAAACTAGTAAAAATAAATTCAGAAATGCCTATGTGAAGACACCAATGGGCACTATAGTTATAGATTCCTATAAAAATGCAAATCAAATTTCAGCAACCAAAGCACAACAATGAGTGTTCTTATTATACTCGCCACTTATAAGACACCAACCTAGGTGCAACAACAAAACTGCCCCCTCAACTGAATCACAATAGATCATGCATGCCCTGTATATCTAAACTCGTCCAAAACATTCAAACACACACACACACACACACACAACTACATTTTCTCCAAGGTCAATGTTCATTAAATCTTGAAAAAGTTCCAGCAGCCAAATCCGAAGTGTAAAATTTAGTGGGGGTTGACTCAAATGTTAATCACGAACACACAGATCACAAGCATCAATCAACAACATCCTAAACCACACTCATTCATCATCAATCAACAACAGACGCGTTCGGTCCTCACCCCTTCCACCAAATCAGCAACTCCAGCGCCAAACATCTCAAATATATAATCATAACTCAGAAACGCATCATCCACCGTGTCATGCAAGAGCCCTGCCGCCACAACAGTGGAATTGGCGCCAATCAAAGCCAGCAACACAGCAGTCTCCAAACAATGCTGCAAGTAAGGATCCCCACTAGCCCGCACCTACAAAAAACACAAACAAAACAATTCACCAAAAAGCCCAAAACCACACCAAAAATAAATAAATAAATAAACTTGCACAATTCCGTGTACCTGCCCTCTGTGTGCCTTCTCAGCTTCGCAAAAGGCCTTGATAACAAACTCCTCGCAGAAGATCTTGTGCCGCAACTGCGCCCCCAGCAGCAACTTCTTCGCGTAGGGCTCAAACTGAAACCCACCCTCCGCGAAAGTGTCCTCCAAATTGAAGGTCAACTCGTCCACAAGCGCAGCAGAGGAATCGCCCGCGTCTAAGTCATAGTCCAAACAGGAAGACCCCAACGCACTCCTCACAAACCCGTCGAACAACCCACTACCCCTTACCCTCGCAGAGGTCGAACTCGCGCAGCTTCTGCTGCTACTGCTACACGAAACCGGGCCGTGAAAAACCGACACGGGACTCTGATCCCTCTTCCACGAAGACCCACCTCCCAACTTGCTCGGAGAATACGAGAAGGAACCGCTCAGCTCCTTCAGGTCGTCCTCCTCGCCGGAGAAGTTCGACGACAGCGGCGCGTGCTTCACCGCCGCCGCCGCCGCCGAGGAGAACAGACACGACAGGCCGCCCATCACCGGCTTCTGACACGTCGTCGACGCCGCCGCCGCCGTCGACGTCGCCGCCGACGAAGACCGCGACCCCAGTTCGAAGTCGTAGGAAGCGTGCGCGTTGATCTGGCACGGGTGCGGCGCGGAACACACGCTGCTCGGTGGACTCGCGTACAAGGCTATGGTGGAAACCGCCATGAAATTAAGCCTTGGGTTCGGGTTTCGCAATTAGGGTTCTCAAATTTTCAACCCCAAACTCGGAAGAAATGGAATAAATAGTGAAGTCACTGTTTTTCTTATACCCTTTCGGAAATCTAAGAAAAAAAGAATAACCCAATGATTAGATTTTTTATTTTTTTTTTCCCCCCCAGAAACCCAGTTACTGTTTAGGTGGCTCCCAATTTGGGAAAAGAAAGACTGAAACAGAGGAAAAGTATTTCCCTATGTCTTCTGTACAGAGAGGAAAAAATGGAAATGGGAACTGTTTGAAGAATTCAAGGATTTAATTATTTTTTTTATCCTTCTATTGGAATGGGTGCTGTTTATATACAGACTTTTTTTTTTTTTCCTTTTACGGGAAGGTGGAAGGGGGGTGAAGAAAGAACCCTAAATAGATAAGAATTTACAAATGGGGACTCTGGAATTGAAGGTGAGAGGGTCAAATACGCTTGGAAAAGGAGGGCGCAGGAAGGAGAGAGAGAGGTTCGTTCGTCGTAGATTTCCGCAGAATTTGTCTTTCTGTGTTGTTTATGTGAGGGGGAATGGCTCAGAGGCAGGAAAGGGATGAGGGTGAAATGACGGTTTTGTCCTCGGGAGATTATGGGAATGGCAAGCCTAGTTAACGATTTATTGTTTAAAATTAGTTTGTTTTGGTTTTTTTTTAATGTTGTCAGGGATTTGGTTTTGGTTCATTAAACGATTAACGTAAAATAGAGAGAGAGAGAGAGAGACTGTTGCAGAGATATTTGGCATAGTTGCGGCCCCCATTGAATCTAGACGCCTATTGTGTTGAGTGTAATTGAAGCCAGGAATAGCGTAAAAAGTCTTTATTTATCAGAATAAGTAAGAATATCTTGAGAAAATTTTCAATTAATTTAGTTTTTTTTTTTTTGGGTACAGCAGTCAATTTAGTTCTGTAAGATTATGTGCCATTACATTAATTTTTAAAATATTTTATTAACATGATATAATATAATTGATAAATAATTTTATTTCTTAAACATATGATTATACTTTGATTTTTAAAGTATTTGTGTATGAAAAAATATCTATTTGGAGATGTCAGCTTTTTAAATAGATTTTCGTATCTCAAGAGAGCATTTCTTAGTTTTTGGCTGGAACCAATTTTTTTTTTTAAATATTTACTCATTAAATTAGTTTTTTTTTAAATTATTATTACTTTACTTTTTCAAAATTTTGATTACCAAATCCGTCTCTCAAAAATTTAATGTGTATTTATACCTTTTTCTCCACCAAAATTCTCTCGCTACAAAAATTCTCAACCTTGCCAAAATGTGTCTTTGAAATTGTGTTCCAAGGGATAAAACATTTCTCTATTTGAAGTACTTTTATATTATTTTATTTATCATCTTTTTAGAGATTATAGGTATCTTTTACGAAAAAATATATTACTCAAACTGGATAAAATTATTATAAGTGACAAAGTTCTTTCTTTAAATATTTAACACAGTTACGTACTCAAGAGTTGAACTCACCACACCCTAGTTAATTCACACACTCAATGGTATTTTGTTTATTGTTTAAGATTATAGTATAGAAAATTAAAAAAAATCTCTTTTTTATATTAAAATTTATTTATAATTCTTATTATATCTTTTATTACTCTCATGTAATGCTTTGATATATTATACACTATTATTTTTCTCTTTTTATAACAACAAAATTGATAAAATAATAATTAGTACTATATTAAAATTTAAAAATGACAGATAAATAAAAAAAAATCTTCAAAAGTAACATATAAAAAGAAATAGAAATTTAACACAACAAGGTCATTGATATATTTCTTAGATTAAGTTGAACTACATATATACTTATATTATTCAAATAAAATATATTATATGAGACTCACGTTTCACTCAACATATATAAACATAAAACTTATTTGATATATTAATCATAATACTAAACAATTATATATAATTAATTATTAAAATAATCATTTTTTAAAACTAATCTAAATACAGACAAAGTAATATCGAGATAATATTGGCTTTTGAAAATGTAAAACTTTTGCGTTAATCTTAAAAATTACAAATATCAATCATATTAATCCTTAATATTAGACATATTAATTCTTAAAATAAAACCTAATGTGATTCTTATTTGTAATTTTTATAAACTAAGGGAAATTTTATATGCTTGAGACCGGAGTGTTCCTATTGAAGGCCAATATGCTTCCAAACTTTTATGGATGAATTAAAAATTCACATAAAAATTAATTATTATTATTATTATTGTCGTGATTATTGTTATATATGGTGTGAAGTGAATTTCCCTTATCATAAATTTCTATATTCATAATTTATTGAACCTCAGTTAATATGTATTAAATAAAGTAGACCTATTTATAAGGACAAAGCTCACTTTCTACCTATTTTTCTCACATATAAAATTCGAACTTAAGATTTATTTGAGGAAAGAGAACTCATTATCACTTTGTACAATAAATATTAGTTATAAAATAAAGTAGAGTCGAATTAAATAAAATCATAATTTCATTATTTAATCTTTTTATAATAAAATAAAATACAAAGACTAATTTAATCTCATACTCTTTTTTGGGACGAGATTACATGTACACTTTATAGAAAACAATCATTCTTGAGTTAAATATGACTATTATAGGTGACAAAACTCTTCTTTCGAGTATTTAACTCAACGTCATAACTAAAGCTCAAATTCAAGACTTTTAATTAAGCTGAAACATAAAAAAAAAATGTTAAATAAAATAGAACATATTTTATCAATTTTTTATTTCATTTTATTTTGATTTATTTTAAATAATTTAAATAGTAAAGTTAGTATTATTTTATTCATTTTATCTATCCAAACATAATTTGAAACTCTTACAAAAAAAAGTTTGCAAGGACATTGATTTATAAATAAAGTTTATTTGTAGATAAATGTTGTTATACACTTCCTAAATTATAATTTGTACGCAAATTAAAATTTGATGCGTACAAATTATAATTTAAACATACACTTGTTAAGTGTTTTCTAGAATCAAACTGCCAAATTTAGCTGTGAAACCACTTTAAACCCAACTTAATTAAATATCTATATATAAATCTGCGCCATAGATAGATTCCAATTTTATATCGCCAGTGAAGGCTATGTTTGAATTAAAATTAAAAAAAGTATTTTTATGAATTTTAATATATATTTTCTTATTCCAAAATATAAATAAAGAAAAAAATATTATTTTAAAAATAAAAATGCTTTTGAACCTCTTTAACTACAATTCAAACATAGATTAATCATTTGTTTAGCATCACAGAAATAGTGTGAAAATTGGGGTAAAAGGAAAGAAATAAGGAGGTGAAAAATAAGTTTGTGTGTTTGATAGTATAAAATAAGGAGGGGAGAGAAGAAGAAAAGTGTGAGGCCCAATACTGTTCATTTCGGCACAAAAATGGGTGGAAATAATATGGAAATAAGGAGTGAAGGTGTAAGTTGACGAAAAAGCCCTCAAAAGTGTCATGTTCTTGCTTGATAGTCAACTATCATCACCTGTAGCAAATAATTATTGCGATAGTAGACTATTCAAAACAAATAGTAGTTTATTTTGAGCCTCATTTCGCCACTGTCCAACCATGATAGTCTACTATTTTTTTTCTGATAATCTACTATTGAAGTTTCATTTGTTCCAAACTTTAACATGATGTACATAAAGATAAAAAAAAAAAAAGACAACATCAATCTAATTTCTTTTTTATCTTTCCACGTAAACCAAATAATTATACAATATTATTTCTGTTATATTTTATTTTTATTTCTTTCCAACTAAACAATTTATATTTTTACTCTATATTTTATCTATTTTTTTTTTATTTCTCATCAACTTATTTCTCTATATTCTATTTCTTTCCGTACTGCCGGGTAAATAATGGCTGTCGTTGTATTCAATCACGTACAATAGTAAAAACACATGTGATGCAAGAAAGGAATAAATATTATTGAATATTGATGACATTTGCAACAACAAAAAAATCGCAAGATGACATCAAAAAAAAAAATCGCAAGAAGGTTGATCGTCTCATCAATGGCCAGGTGCAAGTGGGGACAATTACCAGTCAATAGAATGCATTACGCAATTGATACGTACATCCAATCAATTGCCACTTTCGTATCTTCTAGCACCGAAGTTCCTTATATAATATTATTATATTATATGTTCGTACTTATCCTCTTTCTCATAAAGACATAAACTTTAATTACATATAATAGTGCTACTTTATAAAATAGTTGGCTAGATATTTTTTGATCTGTACATAAATGTTTATATTTAGGAAGATTTTATATATTTTCATGTTTTCAACTTTTTCATATCTAATATTATTTTTTAATGTAATTCAAGTTTTTAATATGCAACATATTTGTAGTTTAATTGACGCTGATTTAAAATTTAAAGATTTAATTATCTTTTTAATTTTTATAATTACATAAATTTTCTTTTTTGGTTCTTATAATTAGAAATAATTTATTTTAGTCTTTATACATGTATTTTTTATATCAGTTTAGTTTTTGTCATTTTAAATTGTCATAAATTGAATAAAAAACACCAAAAAATATCAATTTACCATTTTCATTTGTGACAATTTTATTTTACGGAATTAAGACATATTTAGTGATATGAACTAAACCGATATCAAAAATATATATATAGGAACTAAAATAAATTATTTCTAACTATAAGAATCAAAAAAAAATATATATGCAACTATAGAGACCAAAAAGATAATTAAACCAAATTTAAAAATAATGTTAATGTTATAATTAAGTACCTTTTTCTTAAAAGTGGATTTCCTCCCTCTCTTCTAATATATCTAATATATAAAAAATAAAAGAAGTTCCTCGTGTGCAGTATATCTGTACCTAAAATATATCAAAATATGCAGAGATAACTTGTATGATTTTATTTGTATTTGTATAACCATCTATTGACTTCTGGTGCGTGTGTGAATCCGTCAAAATATCAGCAATTAAAGAGTGAGGCATTAAGAGACAATAATCAACAAAGCATCTCAGGCGTGCTATTATAAAATTCCATATGATCATGATTCAGATATAAGACCTCAAAATGTAAATGTCGGTAAAATAAGCAATTATCATAGTTTAAACGATTTGTCTGTCTCTTCTAGGCGATTATTTTTCAACTTTCTTGGAGATATCATATAGTTTATTTATGTCATATGTTTTGAAGTCGAGTATTCTTATCTAATGAATTATGTGATAGACAAATTTAGGCCATTTTTAACCCACGATCTCTCTTCGAAATTTTTAAGTGGATTTAACTTGTATACATTACTTATTTAGTTATTTTTACTTTTTTCAATTTAAGTATTCAATCCCTCCAATCCAGCAACCATTTATATACAGGTTGGTATTGATATGTTAAAAAAAAAAAAACAGCTAGTTTATTTTAACGTTAAAAAATGGTTATGTTTATAATGTTGAAAAATACAACAGTAAATTGTATTGAATATTAGAAAAAAAAATAGTGCTGCAAGTGTATGTTTCTTTGTTTTGAACGTTAACAAAAAATATTACAATGATCAGAAGTATGTGTTTCATATTGGATGGTGCAATGTTTTTTTTATAAAAAAAAAAGTTGGATGCTCAAAATTGAAAAACTTGTAAAATTTAAATTTACAATTTTTTTAAGAATGTAATGATTATGTATTGTCAGTGTAAAAGGTTTTACACTATAAACCAATCAAAAATTATCGTTGGTATGATTTTTAAGATAGTTATTATAAAAGTTAATAAACTTATCATACATGATTATTTGTAATTAGATGACTGTGTATTTTATACTATCAGTGTATAGTCTATTTTTTCTTTTTTTAATGTCAAAAGCTGACAAAATGGCCCCACATCAAAATTAAGTAATAGTGCTTCTGTAAGCATTGGGTACTTATTTACGCACTACTCTAACGGTTAAGCACCGATTCTTATGAGTGAAAAACTATCAATGTGTTTGTATTGACGTTTGCACAACTTTCAAGGGTTAATTAATCAACGTAGATCACTTTTACAAAGTATTTATCAATTTGGAACTATTTTGAAATATAATACCAAAGTAGAGCGGTTAACAGTGGAAAATGCTAGTCAAATTGGGGTATTTAGTGCCATGTCAATGGTTAACGGTGGAAAACACTAGTCAAACTAGAGTATTTAGTATCACGTTAACTTCTTTATTTAACAAAAATAGTCGAAAATGTCACATGTTGTCCATGTGGGATATCCCAGTGGCAATAGCATTTTCAAAAGACGCTACTATCACTAAGGTATCCCTTATGGATAGCACGTAGCATCTGTAGTTGACACGTGTGCAAAACGCTATCACTAATAACGTTTTCAATTTTATTTTTTTTAATAACTAACGAAACCTAAAGTGATTGAATGAATATAGTGTACAAAATGTTATTACCAATAGCATTTTCATTTTAATTTTTTTTTAAAATGACGAAACATTATCACCTTTGAAGGGTCATGATGCACGCATGTTGGCTTGGGGCACACATATACTTTCTTTCTTGTGTCTTTGCTATTCTTTTTCTTTAGCTTCCATGGCAAATTATGCCATCTTCTACAAAGCTGCAGATTCTAATCTCTCTGAAACTCTGTGACAAATCTCACAAACAAACCAATTTGTTGCCAAAAGGGTCTATGGAGTCAAGGCTATCACTTCTGCCTCAAGGTTTGAATGAAACCAAGTAAAAAAAAATTAAACCAACACGATTCAATTGTAACACAACATATGTAGGTTTCATCAGATTTTTTTAAAATTAAAAATTAAAAAGCTATTGGCGATAGTGTTTTGTACATTGTGCGCGTCCAATCACTTCAAGTTTCATCAATTTAAAAAAAAAAAAAAAACTCTATTGGTGATAATATTTTATACACTGTGCACATTCAATCACTTCAGGTTTCATCAGTTATTTAAAAAAATAAAATTGACAAAGCTATTAGGGATAGCATTTTGCACAAGTGTCAACTACATATGTCATGTGCTGTCCACGTGAGATACCCTAGTGGTAGTAGCGTCTTCTAAAAACACTATTGTCATTGGAATATCCCACGTGGATGACATGTGGCATTTTCGACTGAAAATTTTAAAAAAAATAAAATAAAATAACTGACATGGCACTGAATACTCTAGTTTGACTAGCATTTTTCACCATTAATCATTGACATGGCACTGAATATCCCAGTTTAACTAGCGTTTTCCATCGTTGACCACCGCACTTTAGTATTATGTTTCAAAATAGTCCCAAATTGGTAAATACTTTGTAAAAGTGACCTACATTGGTCAATCAACCATTTTTAAGGGGCTCAAACGTAACTGAAAAAAATTGTAAAATTCACATTCAACAAGGCTTGAAACGAAAATACAAACATGCACTAAGCATCTTGTACTTGCTCTTAAAAATCTTATGATAGACAATATTTCAATAAAACACATCAATTAATTTTTTTACTCAAACATACAAATAGTTCTACAAATTTAAAAGATATTAGTTTCAATGTAATGTATTCTTATATCTTTCTTTATCAGTGCTTATGTTTTATTTGATATCATTAAAACTCAAAATTTAATCATTTTAAACCTACTCTTAGTAGTCTAGAAAACCAACCTTTAAATAGAACAGGTATATATCACCAAAACATATTACGTTAAAAAATTAATACAACAACAATATAAGTATAAGCCTAGATTTTATTATAATAATGATGTTGCTATTATTATTATTATTATTTACACCAATAGGCTATTAAACTTAAAAAAACTTTTGAGTAGCTGGAAATTTAATCTTTTTAACTAATTAAATAAGTTTTTTGAAAAAACGTTGGCCTAATCTCAATATAAAACACGCTTTAACCTTGAGCGGCTTGAATTATTTTCATTCTCATTACTCTTGAATTATTTTCATCCTCTTTGCTCACCCGTATTAATTAAAGTTTCTGGAGCTTTTATAAACTCTATTCACCTCTCAAGGAGACTTCTTCTAATTTACTATTCCACACATTTCTCAAAAACTTAATTAAGTGTTAATTAGATTATCTTTACAGATACATCTCCTATTCGCAACTCCATCGCCTATTTTGTCATGAAAGCTTGAGCTCAGTCATTTCTTTTTCAGGGACATTTTTTTTTTAATAAATAATACACGTTATGCAATACCGATTTTCACATTTGTTTAACCAAAATATTTAAATATAAAATCTAAATCAAAGGTTCATAAATGTGAATATCAGCCATGCAACTATAAATATTTGAGTTTAATTTGTGTAGATGATTAGTGTAAAGATTTTCACATTTATTAATCAATCATAAATCATGTTCTATATGAGTTTAATTTTAAGATAGTTATTATAAGATTAAAAATTTTATAATACATGATAAATTGTAATTGAACAATAGTTTAAACATTTTTAAAATAAAATTGAAGTTGTGTAACCAAAATTTTTTTCACAATGTAACCAGAAAAATAAAATTAAAGTTTAACCCCCCAAAAACTTATTATTGGATCAGGACATATCTGGTATATAAAAAAAGACTTGAATATGACATTATAATAAATGTCTACATTGATGATCAAACTCGATATGTAGTTTTTTTTTAATCATGTTATAGGAGCGGAATATTTATTGGTTTTTTTGATAACTAATCTTTGCTAGAAAATCTAACTAGGTACCTTTAGTCTCCCATCTTAACTAAGAATGATAATGGGGTGAGACGGGTACGGGTAGTAGTCTTCCTATACCCGCCCATACTTAACAAATACTCGTTAAATAGATATTCATGAATTATATATATTTGTGGGTATCCACGGATATTTGGGGATATTGTTAAAATATAAAATTTTAAATAAAAAATAAAATAAAATAAAACTAAAAATAAATATTTTTGAAACATATATTTGTACCAGAAAATAATTTTTTAGCATATATTTATACTAAAAATAAATAATTATGAAATATATATTTATATTGAAAATAAATTATAACAGTTTACTTTATATATAATTAAATATATTTAAATAATTTTAAAGTGTAGATACCTGTAGGTACAAGTACCTTATTACCTACCTCTGCTCCATTAATAAACTAGTATTTATTTGACTATTTATTTAATATTTATAATGGGTATTACCCGTAGATGTCCGTAAGCATAGATTTTTCTACTATTTTTACTCCCAATTACATTTTATTTTTTTCATCTACAAACTCAAACCCAGAATCTTGGTTAAGAAATTCAAACTTATGCCATTCAAAGTTGGTCTTATGTAGGTTGTTTCGTCTAATTATCACACCATTGTAAAATTACCAAATTACAATTTAAGGGATATATCTTTCTGGGGTGTCGTTAAAACTTTTTTGGGTGTCATTTAAAGGATATATCAATTCCGGTCCTCACCACGTGGTGCATTAACATAACATTTGCATTTGGTATTATTTCACCTAGATATAGGTAGGGGTGTTCGTAGATTGGATTGGATCGGTTTTGAAGAGAAAAACTATCTGATCCAATCATTTCGGTTTTGTTATTTCATCATCCAATCGGTTTGGTTTAAAATTTAAATCCAATACAATCCGATCCAATTTAAAGCGGTTTGGATTGGATCGGTTTTTGGTTTTAATCTTACTATTATTTTTAAAAAAAGTGTTAAATAAATAATATGATATATAATAAATGTGTTAAAAAATAATTTAAAATATCAAATATTTTATTAATGAGTCATTATATAACTAATACTAGTATAACTCTTCAAATATATATTATTAAAAATAAATTTACACAACTTAATAATTATGTTTATGTATCTTTACTCAAATAGTTACTAAAAAACTATCTTTAAATAAATATAATTTTTATAAACAAGTATAATTTATGTGATAATTTTACAAATATATAAGAAATAAAAATATAAACATGAGTGATATTAGAAAATTACAAGTGAAAATATATATGCATGTATAAGTTCGATTTGGATTGGATTGGACCAGTTTTCAAAATCAAATCCGAAATCCGATCCAATCCAATAAAAATTTCGATTTTTTCAATTTTCAATTTTTTCGGTTTTCGGTTTATTCGGTTTTCGGTTTTTTGGATCGGTTTTTTCGGTTTTCATTGGATTGGATCGGTTTATGAACACCCCTAGATATAGGCATCTTGGTTTCACAAACTGTCGCACATGCCATTATTAAACTTCCACAAACAAAGAAATAGATATTATCTCTTGTTTGAATTTTATACGATAAGATTATGTTTGAGTTATTTCAAAAGTAATTTTGGATTGATGTACCTCATTTAATAACTTTTTGCATGAATTAAATTCAATAATCAAATTGTTAAATTAAAAGTTTTTGTTGAATATATATAGTTACAATTTTTATTATAAAATCTCAAAATTATTTAATATATAATTAAATAAATTTAATTCAACATATAATATACTTTATTAAAATATAATAAATATGTCAATTATAAGATTCCTTAACTACAAATGTTTAATTTATCTAAAACTTAATATGCATGATCATTTTTTTTTTTGTATGAACCATGAGTATTCTCTATGGGACTCAATCTTATTCGAGTTGGGTATGATAACTATGGGCAATAAAACTCTCTCTCTGAGTATTTAATATAGCTGCATACTCAATATTTGAACTCAAGACAACTTATTAGGTTGAAATAACTTGTGTCAGTTAATTCACATGCTTGGTGGTATGCATGCATGATCATTTAGATAATGTTAAAATGTTCAATAGCTAAATTATAAAAATTTAATGCATACATTAACTCTATAGAGTAACATTTGGTAAAGTTATTCTATTTAATAACTCTTTATATACATTCAATTTTAATAATCCAACTAATGTATTAAAAGTTCTTATTGAATATATCAAGTTTATACATTTTTATAAAATTTAAAAATTATTTGATACTTCATCTTCTTCCAAGTTGGTATGACACTACAAATATTACTTAGGACTAAGCCTTCGGTAAAGTTATGGAAAACTTAGCCCTTGATAAATTTATGACAATACTGAAGGCTAAATTATCAAAAATTTGTTGAACATGTCCTCTAGACATGTTATTTGATTCAAGGGTTTTATGAAGACAAAGTCAAAGTCAATAGAACTTTAGTAAAGACCAACTGAAAGGCAAAAGGAACTTATGAAGATAAAAGTTAAATAAAAAATAATTAAAGAGATCAATGCCAAGATAACAACTATTGTGAAGATATGTGTCAAAGTCTTAGGCATTTTTGTAAGACTTGTCAATTAGCTAAGTTTGGATCAATGGGATAAAATTGCAAAAGCAAAAATGATTTTCAAACTAAAAAATAATAACTTTAATTAAAAACTTGTTCTAAGCTAAAATAAGGCTTAGGAATCAATTCCCACAATAGGAAACATAGTGATTTTTAAGAAAATCGATTTTTAAGTGTAGCTTTCTCCCAAGAAATCGATTCCATCCTTGGAGGAATCGATTCCCAGGCGAAGGAATCGATTCTCCTGTGGATGGAATCGATTCCCAATGGTTGGTTTTTTAAAATAAGGAAAGATTTGATTTGTTTTAATTAAAGATCTTTTATTAATAAAATCCTATCATTGAGGGATCACAAAATTAATTATCTTATCTTATTAATCCCTATAAAAACTAAGCTTTTCTACTAACCAATTGTGAGAGCAGAGATTAATTGAGAATTAGAGTTATTCTAGTTGAGCCAATGCTTAGAAAGGATTAAGTTATTCCCTTGGTGTAGGAATAGTTTTTTTTTCCTAATTGTCGAGAAATCCAAAGGTAAGTTTCCCTTGGTCTAAGAATAGGTTTTTCCTAGTTGGTGAAAAATCTAAGGGAAAGTTTCCCTTGGTCTAGAAATAATTTTTTCCTAATTTCTGAGTGTTTGTGATCACTTAAGTTTATAGGGTAGGTTTCCTTAATAAGTGATTAGAGCAAGAATGTGAGGAACGTCCTAGGTTAGGTTACTAAGGTAGGTTTTCTTGGGGTGTAAAATAGTGGAAAAATCTCAAGCGTGACTTGGGAATTTGGACGTAGATTGTGGTTTGTGATCGAACCAAGATAAATCTCGATGCATTATTCTCTAACCCTTCTCTTTACAACTTTACTTTAATTGAATGTTTGGTTTCTTTGTTTTTATTTTAAATTTCATTAAACAAATAACTTATCTCTTTATCTCTTTACTTTATTATATTATTCACTATTTGGGGTGAATGTCTTACTTTTGTAATAATCTTGAATCTGAAGTTAGCTAACGCAATAAGCCTGAATTGTTCTATCTTGTCAGCACCTAGCTCCTTAGGTATAAGAACAACAACATTAGAGTTTCATTTTGGCATCAGCCAATCTGTGTTGAAGAATTGTAGAACAATCCTGTACACATCCTTTGCAATAATGTCCCAGTGATGTTGAAAGAAGTATCCACCAAAACCATCTAGCCCAAGAGCGCAATCTCCATTCAGAGAGAACATTGCAGTCTGCACTTCTTCAAAAGTAGGTAGTCTAGTCAAGAAATCATTATATTCATTGGAAATCATATAAGGGACGACTTGTTTAATGATGCCATTATCAACACAATGGCTGGGGTGCCAACCTAGTTGGGATTACAGTCATTATTGTAATGCCTTTGCATGCCTTTGCTTTGAAAAAAAATGTCTTACGAAAAAGTTTTTATTATAACTTAATGCATCCCCTTTTGAGTTATTGAGGTCACTTGATTAACATAATTTACTGACCAATTATTGAGAGCTTGACGACCTACTGTAAATGACTTATCATAATTAGGGCCAACAATGAAACAAACCAACTCGAAAATACTTTAAGACTCGATTCAATAATTGATTCGTTGAACTTGATTTATGAATCAAATGAGTTAAACTTGAGTTATGTATAGTTTGACTAGTTTGAAACATGAATCATCTCTCTCTCTCTCTCTCTCTCTCTCTCTCTATATATATATATATATATATATATATTAAATAATATGTTTTATATTATTAAATTCACATAATTAATTCCATGTTGATTTTATTATACTATGAAATAACTAAATAAATAAAAATATGTAAAAAAATAGTACTTTTAAATTAAATTGAGCTAACTAGTTGAATCAAACTATTTGTAAGCTTGAATCGAATCAAGTTTGAACTTAAAAAAATGTTCATATTGAATTCGGGTCGAGTTTTGAGCCGAATCAATTCTTATCAAATTGAGTTGAGCTTGGTTTAGCTAAACTCGACTCATTTCCAACTTTAACTGTAATAATGTGAATTATTGTGTGTGTATGTATATATATTGAAAAAAAGAGTGTTTTTTTAACTAGGAAAGATGTTAAAATTTTTACTATTACATAACTACTTTTTTTTATAGTTTTTAAAATTTATTTAAATATTTCATAGAAGTTAAAACAGTTATTTAACACAATAAAAAGATCATATCAGAACATTAACATTTTTTAATTAAACTTAGAGAAGCAAATCTATATTTATTTATATCCATACTAGTTGACTACAATAAATTGTTACTTTAAATAAATTTTACTCACAATATTAAAAGGTTCAAATTTTAAACTTCACTTTGAAAAAGGTTACAGTTAATTAGGATGGCAAAAAAAATTTGCGCTCGCAGATAAAATCTGTCATGAGTAAAAAATGGATAGTTTTAATGGGTATCCACAGATAGTTTAAACGAATATGTTCATTATTCGTTTATTAATGGGGCAGACACAAGGTATCATGGTACTTGTGCTTGTAGGTATCAACCACATGTTTGGACTGCAATTTTATTTGGATTTATGCTTTAAAGAGAGTAATTTTTAGATAATGCGAATAATTTATTTTCTCAAAAAATATGACAAATCTTATACAATTATATTATGGTAAAAAAAGACATAAATTTGTAGGCCTTTTAACTATTCTTTTTAGAAAAAATGTTAGAATAATTAAAATTTATGGTCAAAGTGATTATTTTAAATAGGAACTCTTTAATTTATAAATTCAAAGTGATATTGTTGATTTTTTTATTTTTTATTTTTTTAAAAATATCCATAGATATCTATGAATACCCGCGAATATTAAAAAAATTACAGGTATTCGCCTAATGAGTAGCCGTACGGAGAATGAGGCGAGCACATAACAGGTTGATGTCCAATAAGATGGGTAGCTATTACCCATGTCTACCCTATCCTGTTGCCATCTCTACACGTAACACTCACTATAAAGTTAATAATTTAGTCTCACAATTTTATTTGTAAAAATATTTGATTAAAAATTATTTATGCATAATTCACCGACGCATCACTTTACTTGTACAACACTCGTAGAAACGTATAATACAACAATAAGGTCTTATTTGTCCTGTGCAACAAGGTAGTTAGTAAACACACAAATTCAAATATTTAAGTCATTTTAAATTTCAATTAATTTAAGTCGAATAGACTTACACACCAAGTTGTTGGTCCCAGTGTTAAGAGCTTGAATCTCTTAAACATTATTTCAGGTTTGAATCTTGTATATGGAAAAAACGTAGTTAAAAAGAAAGATTTCACTAAAGATGGTCAATTATGCTTTTTAGTAGAGATTAGTTATCGATAAAACTAGTAGATACTTCACACCTATAATATGGTTACCCAAAAAAATTGAATAGACTTACATACAAAAATAAAATTCTCTCAATATTTAACTTTTATATAAAAGATTTACATTTCAAAATTTACTTTAAAATCATTTAAAACCTTATTTTGAGTGAATTCGAGATATTCTTAATTGAAAGTTAGAGCTTAATATCTCAAAATATTAAGATCAATTTAAGAAGTTAACCTCCCTTGACATATGTTATTTTATAAGGAGCATTGAAGCCCTAATAATATACTTAAAAGATATGATTAGTTGATTTCACACAATTATTGAGACAGTCTAATTCCCATTTATTGTTATATAAGGGGAACATGTAGAGGAGGGGCATTAGTGGAAATTGGAAATGGGCCGGTTAGTCATCCTCATCCTGGTTGAGAAGGTGTTGCGTCCAGAACATGTTGTCTGTGAGGAGAGGATGGCTTTCGGTGTTTGAGATTGAGGACCACTTGGTTTGTTTTCTAACCCAAACTCAAACCAACCTTTGGTGCCTATGTGTGTTTTTTTCTGTTAGATTCAATTTTGTGGTCAACGAGGTTGGTGGACATGTGGTCTTCATTGACGGCTGTTACTGCATTAGCTGAACTGAATTGAATCTTCAGCAACGTTCTTTCTTCTTGTGGACTCACACGGTCACACTCCACGTTGTCGCACTTTCTCCATGTGCAATACCAACGCCCACTCAGCTCCGCACTCTCTGGGCTCGATCTACCTCTGTGCTTAACACGCTCCTTACTATTCGGCGCGTGTTGATAAATTTATATTTATGTAGATTTATAAAACAAGTTCACATGATTTTTGCATTAATTATTAGAAATTTTTGAGAAAATAGATCATTAATGAAGAATTTCATGTGATGTGTGTTTCTAAGCTTTTTATTTAAAATTACATGAATTGCCTTAATTTTGTTGAATTTTATGTAGGAAGTTAGTTAAGCAAAGAAAAGAAATCCAGTCCACAGATATAGAAGAGTAATATATTTATCAAGTGGGCTTAAAAGAAGCCTATAAACACAAAAACGGCGCCAGAAACTTGATGCGCTAAAAATACGCTCAAGGGCAAGCGTACCCTTATTGCAGTAGTAACAAAAGGACGTGAGTCCAGATATCGAATCCAAAAGACTAAATGGTGATTACCAGTTTCCAGATATTCTATATTGTTTAGGTAAAATTAAATAGGTACTGGGTTGGTTCAATAGTGATAAACTTAAAATAGGAGTTGTAAACCAAACAATGGCAAGTAGAGAAAAATTCAGAGAAAAATAGGCTTAGGATTGTGGTTTCTTTCGTGCTCTTAAGTTTCTTCATATCCAATTCTAATTGAACCTCTTATTATTCATCAATTACCAATATTTCCCTACGAATTTTATTGTCAATTGTTGGTCATAAATTGCAATAGTCCTTTCTAAGTCAATTTCCTAGTTGATCATGTGAGATATTAAAACCCTAGGAAGGCATGAGGAATAAAAAGGGAGGATTAAATTAATTATTTAATCCAATTGGAAATTAGGAATAAAGGTTGATCATACGACAAAACCTAATTTGAGTACCCTACACGTCTACCAATTAATTGCGGTACCGTTCAATTAATCGATTTGAAGCATATAAGGGATGATCAATTCCAAGTAAGAAAATAAAAACAGTAGAGCAATCTAATTAACTGAATAGAAACAAGAATTCAAGTAAAATTAAACATTTAGGGGTTCCAAACACTAAGTACACCACAACCCTAACAAGAAATTTAGCTACTCATGGCAAGAAGAACTATCATAATTTTAAAGAAATACATCAAAGGAAAAAGAAGAAGAAATCTTTTACAAGAAAAGGTTTTTCTCCAGTTTCTGACTCTGAGTATCCTATTGTCCCTCAAGAATCCTTTTCCAGAAGCCAAAGAGCAAAAAAAGGAAGAATTGAGGAAAGAATAAAGATAAGACAGCGATCTCCTTTTTTGTGCTTTGCTCTTTGCTATTTGTAATATCCTTTCAGAATTTTGAAGTAGAAGACTTAACACCGGTCCATTCTGCCCAATCTAGGTCCATTAAAAATTCAAATAAAATTAAAACTTGGACCTCGGACCCGCCCAGCGAGATTGGAAACCCGCTGGGCGGTTTTTTTCGGAATTCGCTTCGCTTTGACGCCGGGCGGGCTATCCAATCCGCCCGGCAGAATACTCCCAGGGCAAGGCCTGCCAGGCGGGTACAACTTTGTGCACTCCATTTTGTACTTCAAGTCTCTTTTTTGGCCCGTTCTTGTGCTTATAGGCTTTTTTTAAGCCCACTTGATAAGTATATTACTTCTCTATACCTGTAGACTAGATTTCTTTTCTTTGCTCAACTAACTTCCTACATAAAATTCAACAAAATTAAGGTAATTCATGTAATTTTAAATAAAAAGCTTAGAAACACACATCACATGAAATCCTTTATTAATGGTCTATTTTCTCAAAAATTTCCAATAAATTAATGTACAAATCATATGAACTTGCTTTATAAATCTACATAAATATAGATTTATCAACTGTACCTCGTCAGTTCTTAATTTCCCACTTTGAAGGTTGAAAACCGACCTCCTCCTAGTCAAACACATGTTTAAAAAGACAAAATTAGACGTTTTATGAGAAAATTTAAGAGTTCTTCGTCAACTAAAAAACTCTCTCCCCCCCTCCCCCCAAAAAAAAAATGTAGACAAGGGCCATTTTGGGCTTTGGCCCCGCTTTATAGGCAAAATTTTGAAATTCTTATTTATTGTTTATAGGCTTAATTGCACTTTGTGTCATCTAAGTTTCATTATTTTATAAATTTTGTCACTATATTTTTTTTCTCTTACATTTTGCTATCTTATTTTTGAAATTTTGCTAATTTTGCCCAATCTTACTAATTTTTATTTAATAAATAGTTGATGTTTAAGCAAAATTTGCAAGATTTCAAAAATAAGGCGACAAAATGCGAGAGAGAAAAAACATGGTGGCAAAATTCACAAAATAATAAAATTTGGGTGGTACAAAATGTAATTAAGCCTAGTTTATAAAATAAAAGTAAACAGACACGTTATTTATGTGTATATTTTAAACATAAATGTGATTTACACATATTTAAAAATAAATCTAATGATATAAGAACAAGTTGCACGCTTTTATGAATGAATTATAGCATGCGAAAGATTTCATTCTTTTAAAATGAATAAATATATAAAGCGAGAACATAAAAATATATTTATTATAAATTTAAAGTCAATTAAAATTATAAAAATATGTCAATTCAAATCTACAATAAATAAAATCTTACCCTTTTATATTATATCATTTAGAAAAGTTAAATAATAGATAGTCACGGTAACAAAAAAGACACACTCAAATGTATAAAAAAAAAAAAAAAAGAAGGAAAGAAAGACACACTGACGAACACTTAAAAGTCATTCAGCTGGCTAGCACGAGGAAGATTTCATTTTTTCAAATACATATGTAAAGTGAGAAAATAAAAATATATTTATCATTAATTTAAAATCAAGTAAAATTATAGAATATGTTAATTCAAATCAACAATAAATAAAGAGTAAAGAATTTTTATATCGTCATCCAATAACAAACTGTCATGTATGGTAAGTTTATTAACTTTTATAATAATTACCTTAAAAGTCATATCGATAATAATTTCTAATTAGTTGATAATATAAAATTTTTACACTGACAATGTGTAAAAATTAAGCTTATAAATAATTTTTTTTTTTTTATTTTATACAACTTAGAGAAGTTAAATAGTCATTATAACAAGAAAGACACACTCATATGTATCATAGGGTGCATTTTGATACACACTAAGGTATAATACAAGGAGAAAAGCACAAGATAAACACTTAAGTTATAGGATAAATTTTTATCTTGTACATTATTTGATGGACAATAGACAACATAGGTAAAATAATGTGAAATTTACTACGATGTCATTTTTAATACTAATTATCTTATGCAATTCATATTAATTATCTTAATATGGTGACAGTGGTAGAGTGGTAGCAATGGCAACGATAGTGGTGATAGTAGTGACAATGGGCACGACAACGGTGATGGTGGGGGTGGTGGTTATGACAGTGGCAGTGGTGACGACGATTGTGGTGGTGATGCCGACGATGATGTTGGCGACGATAGCAACCGTGGTGGTGATGATGATAATGGTGGTGGTGGTGATAACAATGATAATGTAGGAGGAACAAAAAAGAAAAAATATAGTTGTTAAATAAAAAATAAAAATAGACATTTTCATTTTTTGAATTTTTTTACTTAAAATAAAAAGTTGTCGTATAATTTGTTGATAAACAAAAGTGTAAGCTTTTGTCCTATACTTTATTGCTTAATTTGTATTGTCCCTTAACCTTTTTAAAACCAAACATAAAATAATTACTTTTATGTCATATGAACTATATTTTTTAACAAATCAAAACAGAATATTAAAAAAGAAAGATTCACTCATAGATACTTAAAAGTAATTCAGCTAGCTAGCTGTCCATCAGTCCGTCACTATTGGCATATGAATGTGTTTTGCTTCATAAGGACCGTTAACAAAAACGTGCAAGCCAGTCACAAGGGTGTGCGTACGAATGCTGACACGGGGGACATTGCAGTTTGCACTCACGCTACGCATGCATTTAGTGTTAACTACTTTTAATTTAAGATGGCGACTGTTGCACCACCCTTTGTGCAAGCATCTGTGCTAAAGAGAACCAGCTCCAATAGAAGACAAATTAATGGACAGCGAGCCCAGCTTGCTTAAGACTTTGACAAATCATGTTCCTATTTGATTTCTAAAGGTTACTGGTTCTTTAGTCCAATGGGTTGCGCAGGTTCATTTTTGTCATTAACAGAACTTTCTAAGAACTCGCGTTAAACGTGGTGCGAAAAACTTGTCCCGGTGCTTATCAAACGGAAAGAAAAATTGTATAGTGTAAGTATTTGTAAAATGCAGAAGTAATAATGTATTTATGATTAAAAAAATTTTGGTGATTATTTATGATTGAATTTTAGTATATTAAGATCATATTTTTGTTTTTGGTACATTAAGATCATATGTATAGTTTAAAGTAAATAAACTGTGGATGTACTATTCTACAAATAAACTCGCTATAGTCGATCATCTATAGCGCAACAGATTATCGCAAGAGTTCAAATATAAAATATACTAACAATTAAACATATATTTGATAATTAATATATTTAACTAATCTTTTTATTATATTTTATTTTTTTGACTATTGCAATATGATATTAGAATTTGAAATGATTATATATTTTCTCATGCTAATTGATTCTTCAGTAAATACTCATTTTCATCATTAAAATATATACGCAACTATTATATTTTTCAACTATTAATAAACATATTAAATTAATTTTCTTAAAATACATGCTATATCAAATTAGTCATTTAATTTTACTTTATGTTTTTAAGTTATTCCTTAAAATAACATTAAATTAGTCTTTGAGTCATAAAACTAATTATATTAAATATTATTGGATGATTAATTCAATCTTATGAATGAATAAATATTCTATATATTTGTCTATTTTTATATATAATTCTAATGTTCTTTTACTATACTTTTTAAATGACATTTTTCTCAATATTTATTTTTATCTATTACTTTATTTATTATTCACCAAATTTTTATTTATTTCATTGACATGTTTTTTGATATGTTGTGATAAATATATATTTATGTAGATTTATAAAGCAAGTTCACATGATTTTTGCATTAACTCATTGGAAATTTTTGAGAAAATAGACCATTAATGAAGGATTTCATGTGATGTGTGTTTTTAAGCTTTTTATTTAAAATTACATGAATTGCCTTAATTTTGTTGAATTTTATGTAGGAAGTTAGTTGAGCAAAGAAAAGAAATTCAGTCCATAGGTATAGAGAAGTAATATATTTATCAAGTGGGCTTAAAAGAAGCCTATAAGCATAAGAACGAGCCAAAAAGGGGACTTGAAGCACAAAATGGAGTGCACAAAGTTGCACCCACCCGACAGGGCCTTGCAGTCCGCCCGGCGGAATTTTTTGTAAAGCAGGTAGAGAGTACAGGCAGAAGATTTACTATTTTGTGTTAACTTGTTTTATTTTTGGAGGTAATTGTGACTCTTAAGACTGAGTTGACTAAATATATGTGTGAGACTGTTCTAAAAGAAATGGGCAACTGTTAATTGTGATTGATTGAAATTGTATTTGAATTGAGGCTGAAGGATATACTCAACCCCTTTGTGCAAGTTATTTCTTGCTTGAGGACAAGCAAAATCTTAAGTTTGGGGTTGTGATAAATCTATATTTATGTAGATTTATAGAGCAAGTTCACATGATTTTTGCATTAACTCATTGGAAATTTTTGAAAAAATAGACCATTAATGAAGAATTTCATGTGATGTGTGTTTCTAAGCTTTTTATTTAAAATTACATGAATCGCCTTAATTTTGTTGAATTTTATGTAGAAAGTTAGTTGAGCAAAGAAAAGAAATTCAGTCCACAGGTATAGAGGAGCAATGTACTTATCAAGTGGGCTTAAAAGAAGCCTATAAGCACGAGAACGAGCCAAAAAGGAGACTTGAAGCACAAAATGGAGTGTACAAAGTTGCACCCGCCCGGTGGGCCTTGCCCTGGAGGTATTCTGCCGGGCGGGTTGGATAGCCCGTCCGGCGTCAAAGCGAAGCAAATTCCAAAAAACCGCCCAGCGAGTTTCCAACCTCGCTGGGCGGGTCCGAGGTCCAAGTTTTAATTTTATTTGAATTTTTAATGGACCTAGAAGACTTCAAAATTCTGAAATTATATTACAAATAGCAAGGAGCAAAGCACAAGAGGGGGACGCTTGTCTTATCTTGATTCTTTCCAGAATTCTTCCTTTTTTTGGGTCTTTGGCTTTTGGAGAAAGATTCTTAAAGGGCAATAAGATACTCAGAGTCAGAAACTGAAGAAAAACCTTTTCTTGTAAAAAATTTCTTCTTATTTTCCCTTTGATGTATTTCTTTAAAATTATGATATCTTTTCTTGCCATGAGTAGCTAATTTTCTTGTTAGGGTTGTGGTGCACTTAGTGTTTGGAACCCTCAAATGTTTAATTTTAATTGAATTCTTGTTTCTATTCAGTCAATTAGATTGCTCTACTGTTTTTATTTTCTTACTTGAAATTGATCATCCCTTGTATGCTTCGAATCGATTAATTGAACGGCGGCCGTACCTTAATTAATTGGTAGACGTGTAGGGTACTCAAATTAGGTTTTGTCGTATGATCAACCTTCATTCCCAATTTCCAATTGGATTAAATAATTAATTTAATCCTCCCCTTTTATTCCTCATGCCTTCCTCGGGTTTTAATATCTCACATGATCAACTGGGAAATTAACTTAGAAAGGACTATTGCAATTTATGACCAACAATTGACAATAAAATTCGTAGGGGAATATTGGTAATTAATGAATAGTAAGAGGTTCAATTAGAATTGGATGTGAAGGAACTTAAGAGCACGAAGGAAACCACAACCCTAAGCCTATTTTTCTCTGATTTTTCTCTACTTGCCATTGTTTGTTTTACAATTCCTATTTTACGTTTATCACTATTGAACCAACCCAGTACCTATTTAATTTTATCTAAACAATATAGAATCTCTAGAAACTGTTAATCACCATTTAGTCCTTTGGGTTCGATATCTGAACTCACGTCCTTTTGTTACTACTACGATAAGGGTACACTTGTCCTTGAGCGTATTTTTAGCGCATCATGTTGTATTTCTAAACTTTTAAATTTATTTTTTTTAATATTTTGTTGTTATTTTTTCCTTAATATTTCAAACAAACAACAATATCGTGACTAGAGAATAGAAGAAAAATGGTTCAAAATGAATATTTTCCTAAATTAAAATATGCAATTCTTAAAAAAAAGAAGTTTAAAATTTATGAATAGAAGAAAAAAATAAAAAAGGAAGAAATGCATTTGTCTTCATATGAGGTTAAAACTAAAATGCATTATTACGTTTGATATTTTTTATGTTGAATATTAATATGAACATAGAACTCATATTATAAGTCAATCGTTTTTATGAGGGAAGATAACTATAATTTATTTTGTTAATTAAATGATTACCCCCATCATATGAAAAAATATAATATGTACAAAATAAATATTATAACGTAGATTTTAATACTCTAACTTTTTAAAATTAAATTAATATTTTAGATCTTCAAAAATTTACTTAGCATTAACTTAGTTTTCTAAATATTTGCAATATTACGTTTTTTAAACACTGGACGGCACAAAAATGATCCTTATTTTGATGTATGTTATCTTGATTGAATAATTATTTTAATATTATTTGCTGAACGTATTTGACATTGTTAATTTTTAATAACTATATTAATATCAAGTAAAATTTCGAAACATTAAATAAATAGTTTGATATTTTTTTAAGTAAATTATAAGAATTTATTTATTAAAATATATACTAATATAAATAACAACATTCTATTTAATATTAATAAACTGTGAATTATTAATAACATTAAAAATTGTTACATATTTCCTTTTATAAATCAGTGCGGTATGAAATCTAGTTAATATAATGTCATGTACTCATGTCAATCTTTGAAGTATTTAAAATGGATTTATACTCTTGGTTCTCCTTAAGTTTATCTTTCTGTTAACGAATTAAAATTTGTAAGGTCAGTGCAGAAATAAGTTTTGTTTTCTGTCAAAGGAGAAGGCATTAACGGCTTAAAGCCGAAGCCCAAAGGCCATGATAAACTAAGCAATACCACAGTACTAAATTTAGAGCCTGTTTATTTTAGTTTCATTTTATGAAAATTTATTCTTATTTTGAAAAAAAAATTAAGTTTCAAATTTTTTTCATGTATTTGTTAAAGTTTTTGAAAAAAGTCAAAATTTGAAAAAGAAATCAAATTTCTAATTATTTTGAGAGTCTGTTTTAAGTAATTTCTCAAAAAGTTAATATTATAACTACATTTGAAAATAAAAAATAATATAATTTCTACTTTTCATGAAATTTTTAAAACATAAATTATTTTTATATATTTTTAAATTTTTTTAAAAGGTTGAATAAATGGTCCTTAACAAGTTATTGTGCCCAGAGTTTGCTATATCGAAGTACTTAAGGGCCCCCTTTTGTTGAGTTAACATAGTCCAAGATTACAAGCTGATGATGGCCGGTTAATTCAGCCCAATTTCCTGTCTTTCAACGCCTAAGGCTAAAAAGACTTGGGCCCAAGGCCTACCCTGTTTTGCTGTAAGGTGGTGCACCACTAAATTGAATAAAGGAGATGCTATTCATATCTCCCATTGTTACTCTTCACACCACCTGCCTATTTTTTGCAATTTTTTTAACAAAAATATTCTTTGACGGACTTTTCAGTAATGCAGTCATATCTATAGGGCTTATTTGGTAGTCAGGATAAAATAAAATAGGATGAGATATGAAAGTAGAATAAGAACAAGATAAGATAAGAATAAATTAAACTATAATCTTATCTAATGTTTGGTGCACACCAAATAACAAATCAGATAACGATAGGATAAAATATAAATTATGCTCAAATGACAAAATTGCAATTTTCTAAAAGTAACTTTTAATTTTATTTTTTATTTTTTACAAAAAAATTACAATTTTAACTAAACTATACAATACTATTTTTTATTTATATAGTTACTTTTCTTAAAATTAATATAAGATTTTTATAATTATTATTCAACTAATTTTATTTAAAAAATATTTGAATAGTAGTTACTTAATTTTTAATATTTTAATTAATAAATACCTTAAATTTACATGTCAAAATTATTATTATTATATACAAATTAATATATATTACTATAATATAGACACACACACACACGCACACACACACACACACACACACACACACATATATATATATATATCTTTATCTTTATATATATACAAGTAAGGTTTTTAGGGTTTCAGAAATATTTATGAGCGGCATTAGGGTTTTTTTAGGGTTTTCATGCATTAATTGGTGGCAGTGGGGTTTCTTGAACATTAGGGTTTTTGTATTAAATGTGTACTACAATACATATATTCAATTTTGTATTGAAATTTGAAATTATTATTTGAAATCAAATAATTTGCTGATTCTAATCAATAAACCCTAAGTAGAATATATAAATTTAAATGGATATAATAATTAGTTATAATGATTTGAAAATATTGAATGATATAAGAGCAACTTTAGTGGTAAAAATTTAAGAAACTCACTTTGAGTTTCTTAAGTACAATTTAGTGGGTTCCACTATGCCACATCATTTTTAAGCAACTCTTAAGCAATGCATATATTTTTTGCTCCAATGCATATAATTTTAAGAAACTTATATTTTTATATTTTTTTTATTCATAGTATCCAACGGTAAAAAAATTATGCTGAGACCCTTTGTTTTAACTTTTCTTTAAAAATAAAAAAATAAAAAAATAACTTTTTTTTAACCATCATCGAGAAGGTTCTTTTGCTTTCCCAAACTTCTCATTTTATTCTCTCATTTTTCAAAACCTCCTCCACTTTCTCCTTTTCTCAAACTTCTCATTTTTCAAAAACCTCCTCTCACTTTCTCCTCAAACTCTCTCCCTCTCAATCACACCTCGCCTTATGTCCACCACCTCCGTTGAACCCCCACTGTCACACCTCAGCCACCGTGCCTCCATTGATTTTTGTATTTTATTGGGTTTTGATTTCCCAAAATGTAAACTAGTTTTGTTCTTAGTTTTGTGTTGTGTGTTGGTTCTCAAATTTGTTCTCAAATTTTACAAATTGTTCTTGTTTTATGGTTTTGTGGTGGTTTTGGAATTTACAATTTGTTTTAGGTTATTCCATTGTTGGTTTTGTGTTGAATCTAAAATGCAAGTTCTTGGGACACAATACAGTTTCTTTCCCTCCTCCAAAATAGGGTAGTTATTGAAAAAAGTTTTATTTTTATGGCTAAGCAATTGTATCTTGCAGAAGAAATGGTGGTTATATTTAAGCAACTCACTCCGCCACGTCACACTTCTCCAATGTTGGGAAAAAATAAGGCAAGATTGCTTAATTATAAGCAACCCATAAGCAACTCGCGTTAAAATTGCTCTAATATAATATAATATGCTAATAATTGGCTGATTCTAATCATTTATATTCAAATTATTTAAACAGATTAAACAAATAAATTTTTTATCTTTACATTAATATTATGCTATATTAATATACCAATAATTACTTGATCCTAATCATTTATATTATAATGGAATAGAAATAAATTGATTAATGGATTTTTAAATAATTTATATTATGTAAAGAGAAAAGATCACGGCATCATAATTTAATTTATATATAATAAAAATTGGTTGATTAGAATCATTTATTTAAAACCAAACAATCAATTGATTGATTTGAATTTTGAATCATTTATATTCAAATCTTCATAATTTACTAATAATTTGAATATAAAACCGAACAATCAATTGGCTGATTTGAAATTTGAATCATTTATAATAAAGATTGCCCAATTAGAATCATTTATTTAAAACTGAACATTAGCTAATTTGAAATTTGAATAATTTATATTCAAATCATCATAATTTACTAATACTTTGAATATAAATGATGGGCTAAAATTTGAAATTATATTCAAATCAAGATTTATATTAGGCACAAGTAAAGATTAGAATTAGCTAATATACTAATAATCGGCTCATTCTAATCATTTATATTCAAATTATTTAAACAAATTAAACAAATATTTTTTTATATTTACATTAATATATTATAGATTAATATAATAATAATTAGCTGATTCTAATCATTTATATTATAATGGAATATAAATAAATTAATTAATGGATTTTTAAATAATTTATATTATGTAAAGAGAAAAGACCTCGACATCATAAATTAATTTATATATAATAAAGATTGTCTGATTAAAATCATTTATTTAAAATCGAACAATTAATTGGATAATTTGAAATTTGAATCATTTATATTCAAATCATCATAATTTACTAATAATTTGAATATAAATGATTGGTTGAAATTTGACATTATATTCAAATCAAGATTTATATTAGGCATAAGTAAAGATTTTAAATTTGAAATTATAATAAATAGAAGAGCTAAAGGTAGAAATTTAATGCTGGATTTTAGAAAAGTAATTTGAATATAAATAGAAGAGCTAGAGGCAGAAATTGTTGAACATCAATGTTAACAAAATACGTCTTCGTGTCTTTTAATTGGTATTTTAAATTTTGGTTTGATATTTGACTTACATGGATCGCATGTTATCATTAATCAATAACACTGTGCTTGGCAAAATAGATCTGAAATTAAAGCTTTGTGTAATTCGATTATGTGTTTTGGTGTTTTTAATATCAAAACTCAGAATATTAGTCTTATATAGTATTGTGTTTTCTCAAATTTATTTAATTTGAACATTGTTTCGTCATTTTATATCTGATTCATAAAGGTTTTTATGACAGCTTAGTAGCTGCGAAATCCTTTAAATAAATTAAAATGGAAAAGATTTTTAAGTATCAATCTCTGATACACTATCCATTCTTTTTACTTGTATTGCAAGATTTATAATTCATGAACACTTTATTATAGAGTACAAGCATTGCTAGGTACATGAATTGTTTTGAATAATGCATTTCCATGTTCAAATTATTTATTGAAGCAGATTTTTAATCAAGTGATGATGCATATTTTTTTTCCAGCTAACAACTATAAAATGTATAATGGTTGACTCATTACTACCACAACGTAAACGTTTCAAATTAGGAGCATGTCATCAAAACATAAGTAATGGAAATCAATCATCTCTTGGAATAAAAGGAGTTGATCACAATCAATCCACCCCTCTATCAAATATTTCTAAAGGTATGTTACATGAAATTATAATAAATATTTCATCTTATGCTTACTGAGTGAGAATTGATTTTATCTTGTGGTTATGCATAAAACATTACTACATGGAATTTAGAAGTGCTTACATTAGAAATGTGTAAACAATCATTGAATGATGTTCATGAAAGCAACCGATAGCCCAATATTCCTTTATCTTATATTACTAATGGTAATTCATATCTAAGTTAAATATTTTTTATGTTATTTAAACATATTTGTAACCCTATTACTTAAGCTAAATTGCTTTTGACTTTTAATGTAAAAGCTAATTTTAAATTAAAAAAGAATCATTCTTCATTAATATTGACATGACACTCATATGGTTTTATAATGTTTATTATGGCATACAAGGGTCAAGTATTAATTTATTTGATGTATTTAAATTTTCAAAATAATATTTTATGTCATAGTTCAAGGTTCATTCCAAAGTGTTTTATCTACTCATGTAGGATCAACGATTCTAGGTAATAAATTGAATAAATTGCTTTCTAAACATATTTATGTTTGCATTAATTTTATTTTTTTATATAGAAATTTAAATTGCTTAACTCTTGAATTTATTTATAATATTTTCCTACTTTATATTAGTTGGAAACTATATTTTGGATTCTGGAAGAAGGACCTTAGAAAAAAGTATTAGCCAATATAACCTCAATATTTGTTTGCAATCGAAGGAATGTGATATTATGTCATTATTAGGTAAAGTTATTTTTGTTTTCTTTCACGAAAAATGATCAATAATAAATATGAAAATATATATCCATATCCCTTGTCTATTTAATTTTTCTTCAATATTAGTTTGGTAATTTATGTGTTATATATCAACATTAATTGCAGAAAATATAATAAATATTTTAAAAACATTTTTAATAAATATTTCTGAAGGCATGTTACCTAAAAATGTAATAAACATTTCATCTTATATAGGATCAACAATTTCAAGCAATAAGTTCTATAATTTGATTTATAAACTTATTCATGTTTACATTAATTTAATTTTTTTGTATAAATTTAAAATGCTTACCTCTTCATTTTATTTATCAAGCTTTTTCTTACTTTATATCAAATGGAAACTATGTTTTGGATTCTGAAAGAAGGACCTTAGAACCATGTATTAGCCAAGATAACATTAATGTTTGTGTGCAATCAAAGGAATGTGATGTTATCTCATTATCAGGAAAAGTAATTTGTGTTTTCTCTTACAAAAATGATCAATAATAACTATGTAAAATATATATCCATATCCCCATTCTTTTTAATTTTATTTCAATATTAGTATAGTAATTTATGTGTTATATATTAAGGTTTTTGCAGCTTTAAATAGGATTTTTTAGGATTTTGGTTAGGGTTTCGTAATTCATCATTAATTTCATATTCAATTGTTTCTGAAAATAAATTTATTGATTGATTAGAAAAATATATATAAAGATATAAAGATTTGAAACAAATTTAAAATAAACATTTAAAATAAAGATTCAAATATATATGAAAATTTAAAATAAAGTTTGATTAAGAAAATATATATCTTAATAGTTTTTGATTAAATAGACTTGCATTATAAATTTAATTTCAGTGTACTATTTATTGAATCAAATATTGACTAATTTCTATCAATAAAAAATTGACGTATTTTAATTTATTAGTATTTTAGTCTTTTATATAATTATAAATTACTCAATAGGAAAGATAAGAGATGTTTTAGTTATCATAACGTAAAAAGAGATGTTTTATTACAAGTCATAAAAATCAATTTGAATTTTGGTGTATAATATATATATATATATATATATAGAAAGGATGTTGGGGCAATTTTTCCTACCTAAACTAGGTGTATATAAGCCATTTCAATTTTTTGCATTTAATATTGTTAAATTAGTCTTTCAAATTTTGTATTAAATTAAAATTTAAAAAATTATTTTTAGTGTGCAAGCTTTAAAAATTAAAGTTAAAAAAATAAACTAAAAGGTCATCATTTCTCCTTTGATGGATAATTATTTTTTTGGTAAAGCACAAAGTACTATTTTAGGTCTAATTAATTCTCTGATTAAGTTTCGTAAAATTGAATAAATGCTTGAATAATCACGTGTCTTTATTCTCTCGTATATACTCTTTCACTAAGGTCTAGGGTTGACTAGCAAATGTATTTTTCCGCTCTTTGTTTTTTCATTTGCTTACCTCGATTTGATAGAAAGAGAATTTTGCTTAATATATTTAAATTAACTTGCAGTGAGGACATTTTTTATGCAGATAAGAGAAGAAAGTTCTTATAGCAACACATCATTTAATGAATTTAGCTGAGGGACGAGAAATGAGGATTGAGAACCAACATTAGGTATATCATTTTACTCCATATCTTTTATTATTTCTTTTATTGTTTTTATGGGTATCACCTTTGTTTGTTCCTTTTCTTTTCTTTTTTCAACTTACTGTTATGTCATTTTATGTTTTGATTACTATTGTTCAAGTTTCTCATATATGTTCTTATATTTTTTCTTTCACTATTATATTATAAATAATATATATATTATTAGTCTTTCTCATTTTGAGCAACAAAAATGAATAATATTACTGTTACTTTATATCTTCAACTTACAATTTTTTGTTTTGTTTAACAGGACATGAAGAGAGCATATTATTGTTACAACTTTATTTCTTATTCATTAATTTTCTTCTTCATTATATTTTTTATGTAATTCACTTAACACAATTTAATGAATTTGATATAGTTAAATTATCCAATTAATCATTTTTATTTTTCAACTTAATTCAATTACCTAATTATATGTTTATGAATGTTATTTATATAGTTTATTATATACTTTAATGTTTATTATGTACCAAAAATATACTTGAATGTTTATTAATTTGTCCAAGTAAATTATTATATAAAAAATAATTAATTATTTTTATAAAATAAATTAATTATAGACTAATCTCTCTATCTATATAAGGTTTACTTTTAATAAAGAATTAAATTGATTACATTAATAATAATAATTACACAATTTTAATAATAATAATAAGAATAATAATAATCATAAAGAGACTGATTTCAATTCATAATAGTCAATTTTAACATTATAATTTTTTATTCTTATAAATTCAAACCTTAACAACAACAACAATAGTGATAGTAATAATAATAGTAGGTTCACTTAATTGTATTTCATAATTTTTTTCTCCACACATATATAGCATTTTGAACATAAAAGTGCTCAATTAAAAATATAATTAATCATCTTTCTCAATTTTAGTGTAATTATATTTAATTTACTATTAAATATTTAAAAATAATAATAATTTTATTTATATACATATATTTTTAAAATAATAATGAATACAAATGTAAAAATATATAATTTAAACAAAAATCTAGTATATATATAAAGAGAACTTATCCTATCTTGTTGTTTCGTAACCTAGCTCTCCCTTAGGATAAGAAATACACTGGAGTAACAGGACAGGATAACGTTATCATATCTTACTGTCCCAACAAACAACGGATTACAACAAGATAAGATAGTTATCCTATTTTATCCTAACCACCGAACGACCCATAACTTATGCAATCCGAGGGTGCACTTTTATTACTCATCTTTTAATTATTTATCCTAGCTTTATTTGTCTTACTTGCAAAACAAAGGGCATTGGACATTGACGTCATTTCTTTGACTTTTGCATGGAAGGGCAATATAAATTTCTTTGGGTTAAATATGATTTTAGTCCTCCAAAAATTAACCAAATTTGAATTTAGTCCTCGATTTTTTTTTCTTGTATTTCAACCCCAAAATTTTGAAAATCCCCTATTCTAATCCTTCTTTTAACTCTATTAGATTTTGTCGTTAACTTACTCCAATCAGCAACCAAGTCAGCCTTTAGTAAATATGACATGAAATATATTTTTTAATTGAAAATTAGTGAATTATATTTGTTTAGGGTTAAATTGTGTTAGGGTTCAAAAAATTTACTCATCGTTCTAACTCTTCCTCTTCATCGTGCCACAACTGCTAACCCTACTTCGAAGCTGCTTTTCTCGCACGGAAGCGTCGACTTGGTGGAGCAATCTACGCGACTAACTGAAGCGATTGTTCATACAGATTAACCAAAGCGATTAAGTGAACCTTTAATGTCAGGTAATGAACTTGTGTTGGTATCATATACATTTTGGAGTAATTAACTCGTGTTCGTTTTATGGTTTTCGAAATAAACTCTATTTTCTTCCTTTTCAGTTTAAGTCGTGTTCATATAATGCTTTTGTTGCCTTTATTTGCTTGCTTTGGGTTATTTGCTTTGTTTACTCTTATGGTGACCAACGTGTGGGGCCTCATCGTTTTTGGTTGTTTGCTTTATTCATTCGTGTAGGGACTAATGTGTGGGTCCTGTTAGTGTTAGATTATTTGCCTTTTTTATTCATGTGGGGAGCATTGTGTAAGTCCTGATAGTGTTGCATTGTTTTCCTTTTTTATTCACGTGGGGATCAATGTGTGGGGCTTAATGTTGTTTGTTTATTTTGTTTGTTTGTTCCTTATTTATGTAACAATTATGTTGTCAATATAGGGACTGGACTTTCAATTGCCTTTCACCACAGGTAAATTTGTGGATGAGAATCATGACTATTATGAGGGGGGAGAAGTAATTATGTTAGATGATTTAGAACTTGATAAATGGTCATATTTTGAAGCCGTGGGACTAGTCAGAGATTTAGGATGCGAAGGGGATATAAAAATGTGATGGAAGAGTAAAAATGAGACTTTGAAAAATGGTTTGAAACGGATAGTAGATGACAAAGCTACTGGGGATTTTGCAGCTTTTGCTGAAAATAACAAGTCTGTAGTAGATGTGTATGTTGAGCAAGTTCCAAAGGATGGTAGTCATGTTGTTCATGAGACTGTTGTGCATGCTAAGGGACTGGTGGAAGGAGACAAAGAACTGAATGAAGGGGACAATGAGGTTAATAAAGGGGATGTGAATGATGCTACTGATAGCAGTGATGAGTCAGTTAAAGATATCCATTTTGATGACAGTGAGGAAGAGAGAGATCTTGGAATTGATGACGAGTTTGGTTTACAAGACATGGGAGATGCTAACATTGTTTTAAAGAATAAAATTGAGGAGATGAAGGGTAAGTGTAAGGAGAAATTGCCATTTATGAGGAATGCAAATTTGATTACTATGAAGGTATGGGAATCTTATCTGAAAGATGTATTGTGCAGCAAATTGATAATTCAATAGTGACGTTTGATAAAGATGAGATTGATGAAGAATATAAAAGTGAAGAGTTGGAATCTGAATCGGAACCTGATTTGGATGATGTTGAAAAACATAGGTTACCAAATTTTCCAAAGTATAACAAAGAGGACATGTGTAAATCCTTTAAATTTAGCTTAGGAATGGAGTTCACATCACTAAAAGAGTTCAAGGAAGCTGTCCTTGAGCATGTAGTTTTAAATGGAAGACAAATTAAGTTTGTGAAGAATGATTCAGTTAGAGTGAGGGTGGTGTGCACAAGGAAATGTGATTTCCTTATGTTTGTGAGCAAAGTAAGAGATAAAGAAACATATAAGTTGAAAACTTTGATTGGGAAACACAACTGTGGTAGAGTGTTTGATAATAAGAATGCAAACACAAAATGGGTTGCTAAGATACTTATTGAAAAATTTAGAAATGCGTCTAACTTAATTGTGATTGTGATTATGGATGATGTGAGGAAACAATACAGCACTGGAATAACAGAATGGAGGGCTTGGAGAGCAAGACAAATGGTCAAAGATATTGTGGAAGGTGATGTGAGCAATAAGTATACGAAGCTATGGTCATATTGTGCTGAACTTAGAAGAGTATGTGCGATGAATACCTGCAAATTACAACTTGAGCGACCATCTCAAAACCTGCAGCCAAAATTTGGAAGCTTTTATCTGTGCTTAGATGGATGTAAAAAGGGGTTCTTGGCAGGATGCAGACCATTCATTGGTGTTGATGGTTGCCATTTGAAGACTAAATTTCGAGGACAAGTCTTAATAGCAGTGGGACGAGATCCTAATGATCAGTGTTTCCCAGTTGCTTTTACGGTGGTAGAAAATGAGACAAAGGAATCATGGAGGTGGTTTTTAACATTGCTTCTGGAAGATATTGGTGACATGACAACCCATAAATGGGTATTTATTTCAGATCAGCAGAAAGTAAGTATACTACTACACTTAAACAAACTTCAATTTTAAATTTGTAACTTAATTGTAATGAACTAAATCATGTATTTTTTTTTGTGACAGGGTTTGATCCCTGTTTTGAAGAGCTTTTACAGGGGTTAAACACAGGTACTGTCTAAGACACTTATATGCTAACTTCAAGAAGAAGTTTGGGGGAGGGACACTCATTAGGGATTTGATGATGGTAGCAGCCAAGGCCATATATGTAGAGGCATGGGATGAAAAAATGGATGAGTTGAAGAGAGTGAATGTGAAGGCTTATGAGTGGTTAAGTGCAATTCCCACAAATACATGGTGTAAGCATGCCTTTGGCTACTATCCTAGATGTGATGTGTTGATGAATAATCTTAGCGAATCATTTAACAATACCATTTTGTTAGCTAGGGATAAGCCTATCATTACAATGTTTGAGTGGATTAGGGTGTATGTGATGAATAGGTTTGCTACACTAAATGAAAAATTAGGGAGATACACGGGCAATGTTATGCCTAAACCTCAAAGAAAGCTTGATAGAGAAATTGAAAAGAGTGGCAATTGGTTGCCCAATTGGGCAGGTGACTTAAAATTTGAAGTCACCTACATGGTTGGTAGGGATAGGTTTATTGTTGATCTGAAAACTCACTCATGTTCATGTAATTTTTGGGAGTTAGTAGGCATACCTTGTAAGCATGCAATGGCTGCCATTATTGTACATGCATAAATATTACTCAAGACATGCATATGAATGGTGCTATGGGCAGGTTATTGCCCCTATTAATGGAGAGAGTTTGTGGCCTAAGATGAATGATGAACCTATTTTGCCTCCTACTTAAAAGCGTGGACCAAGAAGGCTTAAGAAATTGCGAAGAAAGGTACCTAATGAAGATCCTTATGCGACTAAATTGAAGCAATCAAATACAAAAAACAAATGTAGAAGGTGTCATGAGGAAGGTCATAATGTGAGGAAATGTAAGCTACCACCACCTGTTGCTGAGAATATGGCTGAGTCTGAAACTGTCACAGTAAATGCACCTATTGATGCTTGCTCTTAGATACAGGTTGCAGCAAAAACATATGTATTTTGAAATGCTTATGTGCATGTAATTAGTTTTTCATGATAAATGCTTACATATTTACATTCTTGCAGGTAAGCACAACAAATGTTGAGGAGGGAAATGCAATTACAGTAATAGTTACTGCTGCAAATGTTGTTACAAATGTTGATGAGGGAAATGATAATGCTAGAACAACAATTGTTGCAAATGCTATGACTAATGTTGAAAATGTTGATGCTCCACAGGTTGTACCAACAAACAAGAAAAGAAAAACCAGTAAATCGAAGAAGGTACAACATTGTTTTTCTCATGTCATTAAAAGAACCTACTGTCTCCAAAGTTATTTCTTACATGTTCAACCTCACATCCCAGGTTAAAACAATTTCAAAGAAGGCAAAAAAAGGGAAGGTAACGTTGGATGATGCATCACTTCAATTGATGGAGTCTTAAGGATCTACATAATGGGATTCCAAGGCTGTAAATGAGGCAATTTCTAAGGGTATACAAGCTGTGTTTGCACAAGTATTGTCTACAAAAGGACCATTTGGTGATGGGGACAATAACGAAGAGCATAGGGCAGACAAAGCACCACATGATGGGTCTGCATCGAAAAAATATTGAAAGTCTTTAGTTGGACAACGCACAGGGTCAAAGTATTAGGAGTTGTGACCTATGTGTTTTTTTTTGGAATTGCTGAATTGTGGCAGAATCATTGTCTTGTTGGCTTTTTTTGGGGGGGGGGGAAGGGGGGCTTTGTAAATCGTGTGTATAGCAGTTACATACACTGCTTTACTTTAGTAGCTAGATTTATAGACCCTATAGTGTCTTTAGTATTTTGCACAGCAATTGCTTGACAGCTCATGTAAACATTACTCTTTTTTGGATGAGTAATTGCAGTTCAAAATATAAGTATTTGTTTCAAGTTATTTGTGTTCAAAGCTTTTATTTGCTTTGGTAGACAACTTTTAATATTATACTACTTGAAGTTCTGTATTAACCTTTATACATGTTGTGAAGAAGGATAGAAAGAAGCTTTTGCCAAAGGTAAAGTGTGTTTTATTTCATTCTAAACTGATGTATTTATAGTGACACAAGTGAGCCACCCTATACATATGTAGACCCACTAAACAGACTATGCAGCTTACTATAACAGACTGTATCTAACAGACGATACAAATTAGACTATGTAGCTCACTGCAACAAACTGTATCTAACAGACTATACAAAACAGACTATGTAGCTCACTACAATAGACTGTATCTAACAGACTATACAAATCAGACTGAATATCAGACCAATCATGCAACAATACAAAGTGCTATTTGTAACACCTTAAATTTCAAGTACTAGAAATAAACTACGAGATAACTTTTAGTAGGGTCATTCCCATGTGTTATTAGACAAAAGACGTTTTAAGAGTTATTGTTATTAGATCACTTATTATTCTTATTATTGTTCCTATCATTATTATATTTATTGTTGTTGTTATTGCTATTATTATTATTATTATTATTATTATTGTGTTGTGTTGTTATTATATTTATTGTTGTTATTGTTGTTATTATTATTATTAATTCTTTGTTATGGTGTTGTTATTATATTATTATTATTGTTATTATTAGTTTTATTGTTATTAACACCTCAGCATTAAAAATTAATAAAAATATTATCATAGAACCCAAAAGAGTATTTAGGGCCCAATAGAGGACTAAAGCCCACTAAGTTACATACCCACCCACATGTTATAAGAAGAGAATAGAGAAGGAGGGTTAGGTTTAGCCGTCACAAAATAGAAGAAGAAAGAAGTTAGAGAAATGAGGAGAAAAAGGAATAAAAAAAGGAAGAGAAAGAGAAGGAATAGAAACCGGAGAACTCAAACCCTAGAACTCAGTTTTGTGTACTCCTCAAGGTGAGTGCTCTCTCCCGTGTCTTTCCTTATTCTTATTTATCTATTTATCTTTTCCCTCCTTACACCTAAGTTAGGGATTTCATAGGTTTTGAGGGGATTGTGAGGGAGTAAGGAATTTATAGATTTGATTGAACAATTATCAATGTAGAAGAGTGATTAAGAATCTAATTATTTATTTGAGAGCATTTAGAAACCAAAGACAATAGGAAAAATAAATTAAAATTAGTACCTCGGATCCGCTCGGTGGGATTAAATAGCTGTTGGGCGACTTTTCTTTAAAAATGGATTTCACGTTGATGCTAAGCAGCGGACCCACTGGGCAGGTAAGTTCCTGACGCGAACCCGCTGGGCGGGTTGGGTTCTGACGCAGACCCGCTAGGCGGGTTCGCTGGACCGCCGAGCGGGACTTCTGTCTTGCTAGGCAGATACGACTTTTGCTATCCGTTTTTTGTGTCTGTGAACTCATTTTTGCAGTTTTTAACTCATTATTGTTTGTTTTCTTATGTCTTGTTGAGTTTATATTGTATGATTATTACTTACCTTGAAAAAACTGAGTGTGATATGAAATTGTACCAATGTTTCATGATAAAAGTCTATAAAAAGTTGTAAGCATTATTTGTGACCATGCATCATAACATTTGAGTTATGTGATGAGGAAAGTATGTAGGAATCTTGTTGGTGGAGGCCGTGATGGATTGACTAACCTTAGCCTTGGGGCTTATCCGGTTGGAAAAACTCCAATGGTCCTATGCTGATCCCATGGAGCCGGGGTGTACTTGGCAAAACTTGGTAACCCTGACTAGTCACCAGAGGATATCATGCTAGTTGAAGGTGCGAAAGCCAAAGGCATCGGTACCGATAACGTTCTTATGGCCTGCATTTACTCCTAGTCTACTTTCGAAAAGTTTAGATTGGCGCCACATGTGCATAAGTAGTGGTTTAGGAATATAGCATGCATATGTATCTTGTTATCATGTGATATGTTGAAGTGTGCTACAATTTTAATTATGAGAAGTCTATGTGACCTTCATGAGCGATTGATGTAATGCGAACACGTGTGAAAACGTAATTGTGTCTTGTGATGAAGTGTCGAGATTATGCATATGTGCTTATGTTATGAATGTATGTTATGCTTGTTTGATGAAACAAAACGATGCGTATGTCTAGTTACTAGGCAAAAGATGTGAAATAAATGTATGCTTGTAATTAAAATTGTGCTTGCTACCTTAAGAATAAGTGAGAGTTTAGGCCCTAGGATAGTGTTATGAGGGTTCTAGTTGGATAATAATAGTTGTGAATAAGATAGAGAAAGAGCGAATCCTCACACAATGTAATAAAAGGTATAAGACAAATAAGAGAGAACAAAATAAGGTATTAAGGTGAGTGTTAAGGGAGTGTCAAAAGTATTTTAGAACAGTCTGTGACCTTAGACTTGACCCCTAGAGAATAACCTTAAATATAAAAAGGAAGGAGAGTAAAATCTAAACATGAAGGGTTTAAATACTAGAGATGGTTTTGGGTAAAAAGAGTTCTTAGGTTAAGAATGAGATAGTAAGATTGTATAATACTTGTGAGAATGAGAGAGGAGTTAACAGGAAACATTGATTATTGAAAGGTGTAGACCCGACCATAGGTATGAATTATTATGAGAGGCCTAGTGAGGCTAAAGCTATGAGAGATAAGGTAATGAAGGTTGTCTGAGTAGAAGAGTCTGACCTAGCCGTAGAACCCTTAGAGCACTCATTGAGACATTATGTCTCACTCCTTTAAGTTTCCCTTTTTTTTCCAGGATACAAGTGAAGACATATACAGGTGGATCTTAGAGTCACGTACAAGAAGATGTAGTCTAGTTTATATTGTTTTCTTGTATTCCTCTTTATGTTTTATTCGACACCTTCAGGTGATAGATCAGTTGTGTTAGGTGTGTATTTTTCTCATTGTATTGTTCATATATAATATTTAATTATATTTATAAGTCGTTTTAACATGTTTCTATGTTTTTAAGTCTTTTTTTTTGTTTTTAGAAAGCTAGGCTTAGTTACGGTAATACCTCTTAGGGTGTTACACTATTTTTTGGCTGTGTTTGAGTTAAGTATATTGGTGTTAAGTTTGCTTTAATATTCTGATGAACTATTTGAATTTGTCATACCACAATTAGATGAAATTCAGAAAAGAGACCCAGGAATGTGTTTTAGACCTGCCAAGGTCGCACCCTCCTGGCAACTCATATAGGCCGCTCGGCGAGTCACGCTCATGACTACCCCGCCCGACTGGTATTGAGGGCCTGCCCGACGCGAGTTTGGAGCTGATTGTTGTAAGCATTAAAAAAGTAGGTGGTTATATACAATCTAAAAAAACTCAATAGGTGTCAGTGTAATTTACTCTAGAGATAATCACTCCACACACAATAAAAATGCTATCCTCAACCTAAATTACAAAAAAATCAAAAATTAAATTAGCTATGGAATAAATAAATGGGAAAAAATAATAAAGATTACTTCATTCAATTTATTATTATTAGCAGTAGTAATTTGATTTTGAATTTTTAAGCTAATTTTTTTTACTTATTCCTTCATTCAATTTATTATTATTATTATTAGCAAGTTGATTTTGAATTTTTTTAAGTTAATTATTTGACTTATGTATAAAGGCATTGAAAATTTACTTTCCTGGTTTAGGTTGTTTGGATTTGGTATTTGGTATGTAGATATTTTTTAAGTAATAATGTGTTCCAGTAGAATGTTAGTGAAATTTATTATTATTATTATTATTAAGTTGATTATGAGTTTTTTGACGTCATTTTTTTGACTTTTCTATGGAAGGAAATTCAAAATTTTCGTGTCGAAGGGTATTAGAAATTGATGTTATATTTTTGACTTTTGTGGTCAATGACGTCCAAAATTTACATCAGTCATTTAATTTATTGAAATTTCATATATTTTGTACTAAAAGAGTGAAACGTTTTTTCATTTTTACAAATATTTGTCACATGTTTTCTGAGGAGTGGATCGTTTGGATATGAAGTTAAGTATTGTACTTTGGTGATAAAATAAATTTTGAAACTCGAGTTCTCTATTTTGTCATTTTGTGTTTCTTAGTTCTATAAATTGGTAGTTTGTTTGGGTTTGTTCTCGGTGTTCAATTCCCGTTCTCTTCTGTATTTCATCTTTTGTAATTGTCGTAGAAGAATGGCTGCTCTTTACAATACGTTGAAGGAGGTTAATTTTTCTAAGCAGTTATTGTTTTGGTGAAGAAAAAAATCTGTGTTGCCCGCTATTCATTAGGGCTGTGATTTTACTGTGAGGGAATATGTCATGATGCTGAAATTTTAAGGATGTCTCATGCTGGTGAATATGAGTCCATTGATGATGAGGTTAAATATGTTATACACACACAAACACACACACACACACACACACACACACACATATAAGATGAAGCTCTTTTGATCAAAATGTTGTAGATTTCAGTTCATCCTTTTTTACTGTACCAAACTGATAATTTGTGCATTTATGGTTGATGTATTAAATTATGGTCTTGGTTTTGTGGTGAAAGCAGATGATACTTTTAATCCAGACATATTTATTTTATCTAATTAACTTAATTTTAAGTAAAATTATGTGCAATTGGTGTGTACATTGAATGAACAATATTTGTCTTTGATGCTATGAATATAACGAATATGAATAGCTACAAGGGACTCATACAACATGTTACTGTTTATTTTAAATTTTTGATATTGGACAGTTCAACAAGATAAACACAGATGAAGCTAAATAGTTGGGATTAATTATATATTTAACTCAAGTAGGATAATTATTTAAATTTTTTAGTTTGTCCTTGCTCCAAATATTTTGTGCAATCAACCTATCATGGTCTTCAAAACGGCCAAAAATTCTTTAATGGTTGATATTAATCTTTACATCTTTTACAGACCGAACTGTTCCATATATATTGTTGTATAATATATACTTATATTTAGTCAACATGGGAAAATTAGTTTCTGTAATGTATTAGAACATAATTACATTGCAGAAACTAATTCTCATAAGATCTGAAAAAAAATGGAATGTGAAGGAGAGAAGGAAGAAAAATATTTTGGGAACAGAAAAACCAGAAAAAAAAGTTGGAGGTGTGAAGAGAATAAAGAGGGAGTGTGAACATCAGTTCCCTTGTGCAAACCGTGAAAGATATACAACTGCCTTACGAAGACGATATGGGAAGTGGCCCAAAACTTGCGTATCCAGCTAATAGTGTAAATTGGATCGGACATTTATGTTATTGGGACCCAAACTTTGTAGGTCCAAAAACTCTGACCCCTCGATATAAAAATATAAGCTTAATTGCATTTTGTGTCACTCAAGTTTTATTATTTTGTAAATTTTGCCACCATGTTTTTTTTTTCTCTCACATTTTGCTATCTTTTGAAATCTTGGGAATTTTACCCAATCTTGTTAATTTTTATTTAATAAACGATTGTTGATTGGGTAAAATTTGTAAGGTGGCAAAATGCGGGAAAAAAAAAAGATAACAAAATCTGCAAAATGATGAAACTTGGATGGTACAAAGTGCAATTAAGCCAAAAATATATCTATCTATGCCACTAGTGTTGGGGAGAAGTTTGGGGTTGGCAATTGCATTCTCATTTAATGGTTACATGTAAAAAATATCCACCAAAAGGAAAATTATTTACTTAATAAATTAGAATATAAGTAAGAATATTTGTTAGTAAAAAATTCTAAGAATGATCCATGGGTCCAAATATTTTAATATCCACCATGCTTTTATACTCACATTTATTAATAGATTAAAATTTAAAAATATATTATACATATTTAATAATATATTTGATTGTTGACAAATGTTAGAGAGTATAAACAAGAGACTAAAGTTTATGAACTATATGTTTCATTAGTGTTTTTTTTTGTTCGTTGTGTCAAAAAGTCATATTATGTTTTATTATTTATTACTGTTATGTTAAATTTGAATGTAGTTAAGTTATATTTTATTTGCTAAGCTTTATATTTAACATATGCAAGAATTTTAAATATTTTTGAACTAAATAAGATGTTATTATTTTCATTAATGTTATTTGCTTTATTATTTTTATAATTAATTTTAATATTAAAATATTATTCTTATTTTATTAGTTAGCCAAAAAATAAACACGTTAAAAAAATATTTTTTATTTAAATAAAATATGAGTAATGAGTTTATATATAAACTAGTTAATTTTCGTGTGAGTGCGTGAGTCACGTTTGTTTTTAATTATGTATTAAAATAATTTGTAATATAGTATGTTGATTTTTTATTAAGTAAAATATGTTGACATGTAATTTATATGCAGAAACTCTAATGAAAAGCTATGTTAAGATTACGGCAAGTATATCGATCGTTCAAGTAATAAAGGAAAAAGTAAGAGTTATCGTTTCCACAAGAATTGTGGTTTAATAACAACGCAACCAAATAGTTACTCGTGAATTTAAGAATTAAAAGATGAATTAGAGGATTTTGTATTTTTTTAATCAATAAAAATAAAGGACAAAGAACGCCATTTAAAATTGTTTAGAAAATTGATGAGTAAAAATGGTTAGGTATCGGAATCCCATTGATTCTCCCTTAAAATAACTTCTTCTTTTTTTTTTTTCTCAAATCCCTTCTTGTTAAGCAATTTACCTTCAATTTCTCTAACTTAGTTTAATTCTAATTCCTTAGGCGATAAACCCTTTAATCCCAATGATGAACCCTAATCCCTTAGGTGAGCAAAATCAGTTATAAGCAGTAAGAGAAGGAAATTGGCACGAAGACATACAATCTATCCTTATCCATAAGCTCAAGAGTTGTATGGTTATTAAATTGGAACGATCTAAACCTCAACTTTCCAATTACAAGATTTAGATTACTATTCAAATTCTCAACGTGTCAATCATGAAAAACATTAAGCGCAAATTTAACAACTAAATTAACAAAAACAAGATAAGGATTTAGAAAAGAATTTGATTACATTAATTTCAAATTAGGGTTCATCCTAACCTAACACCATAAGGGTTTAGAAACTCATAAAGTAGCTAAACACAAAACAAAAGGAAAAAAAAAAGATAAAAAGAAAGCCATGAATCTTGAAAATCAAACCCCAATTCTTTAAGATCTAAAGTTAGAGATAAATCTTCAAGCTCTTTCTCACTTCTGGTCCTTAGATGAGTTATAGAATACTTAATGGAGGGACCTTTCCTCCTTTTTACACTAATTTTGGACTGCTTTTCCTTAATTTTTTGAGCATCAGGCCCAAAAGGAGCACATAACAAATTGCGAGCACGCTAAGCGTGGATTGCTCACGCTGACCGTGAGCACGTTGAGTCAATTCCACGCTGAGTGCGAACATGTTGGTTCCTCTTTGCATTGAGGGTGGTGTGTTTACGCTGAGTAGCCAAGTAGTGCATGTTCGATTTTTCATTTTCTACGATCGATACAAGCAAAAATGGCTCTTGGTGTCTTCACAAAAGTTGTAGATAATTGTGTCCTTGAAAAAATGGCACTGGTCTCATGTCATTTAGATATCTACAACTCGAGATATGCTTAAAACAATGCACCTATGTCAGTCTTGTCAAGACTGCACTTCAATTTCAACTTCAAGCTTCATTTTCTCTATGATCCATGATGAATCTTGTCAAACTCTCTTCATAGTGTAGATCTATGTTTAAGCTTTCCATAGAGACCAAGATCACTTCAATCGCATTCCTATAGTCCGAGTTATGATCTAAAGAAGAAGGAAAGGTTAAAGTACGAGTCAACAGTTTGAAGCTTCTCACTAGTGCTCATTTTTCTACATTATAAACCCAACAAAATCAGTGTATTCACACATTTTTTTTTCGTTTAAATCATTCAAAACATGAACCATAAGAAATTATATACATATGGGTTGTTTTCTCACAAAATTGACTAAATTAATGCATTAAAGCATATAAAGAATGCTCTATAAATCTACATATATTGTAGATTTATCAAGCTACACTTGTAAGGTATAATAAATATATAACAAGATGTATAAGTTATCGATTCAAGTAATTTGGATTGATGATTTAAGTCTTCTATAATATTTTATTTAGAGTCAAAAGTTAGTTTGAAGACAAAGGTAATTAATGTGAACTTGGTCAAAACAGAATGATAAAAGAGTTTTGGAATTGTTACATAATTATAGCCAATATGATCTACACAACATGTATCTATTCACGTATAATCAAACATCAAAGTCTAAGCCATATGCTTTCTCTCATCATAGCAACTATGAACTCTTGTTACAGACATGTAATCAAGTACCTAGACCATATCTACATAAAAATTGTATTAAAAGATATTATAAATATTTGTTAAATACATATCTATGTATGTATGTGTGTATGCATGCATATCTACTTCTCAATGATAATTTGTAAAACATTTAAATTATTTTGAAATATGAAAATTTTTAAAGGAATTTTCAATTTTTTGATATCATTATATTGATAATTTTATAATAACTAAAATTTGCACATATATTGACTATTAATTTAGTAAAAATAACTATTATATTATATTATCTTCATTTTCTTTATATTCTTTATTTTATGGTTTAGTTTCCTAAAAAAAGGTGTATATTTTAAATTTAATTCCTTTAAAATTAAGTGAGTGTACTTTGATGATAAGATTAATTTGAGAGAATATGTATTTTCATTTTCATAAATAGTTATAAAAATGTTATTTTATTTTAAAAAAAAAACTATGCAAAATGATAAAAATGAAAATATTTTAGTGTTTTTATTATGTTCTATATAAGTATTTAACAAAAAGAAATAAAAGAATAAAAAATAAATCAAATCTCATTGACACTATTGTACACACATGAAATAAAAAATAAAATGGTGCACATCACTTTCAGTAAAAGTGTAAAAGAGTGCAAACTTGCTAACCCATTCTTTTCAACACATTTTTTATTATTTACTGAAAATTATAGATTTTGTATGTTTCACTTCTTATTTAATGAGCTTTATTCACGATTTTGTAGTTTAAAAAAAAATTGACCAATAACAAAACATGTGTCAGGTGGAGTGTGTTAGACAGTATGTTGCGTACACCAAAAAAAGAGTATGTTGCTAGCACTACTCGCAAGAGTTATAGAATGGGCAACAAACAAGTTGATTTAAGTTAATAAAAGATTGACATATGTTGGTCTAAGACATTTTTTTTATATATAATAACTAGTATTTTAACTTGTACATTGTACAAAATAAATATTTATTTTATATAACTTGAATGTATAATAAATAAATACTTCTGAATATATAAATTATATTATAATTAAAATTTGTAATAAATAAATATTTTTGAACATATAAATTATATTTTAAATTTATAATAAATAATTATTGGAATAAAATGCTAATTTTTTAATTATTGATAATTTCTTCTAAAAAATATATTAAAATTCAATTTAGAGCTAAAGATATTGAAAATGATAAATTAAAAAAGATAAGATGTTAAAAAAAGTCCCTAAAAATGCTTTTGTGGTAAAATAATAGCTAAAAACGCTCTTATTGAAGAATAACAGCTAAAAACACCGTCGCTCAAGATAGTTATTTTAATTTTTATATATAGGGGATAGGGGATAAGTAGAATAGATAGATATATAAATATTCATAAAATATAAGCATTTACGTTAAAGTTAATATTCACATATGTATGTATTTGAAAATGTTTATTTTAGTACGTGTAATCCACAAGATCAATGTTTATTTTTGTATAACTAAAATTTGTAACAAATATATAAATTATATAAATAGATATTTTTAAACATATAAATTATATTTTAGATTTATGATAAATAATTTATATTGTGATACAATATTATTTTCAACTATAGATAATTTCTTCTAAAAATATTAAAATATAATTTATAAATAAAAATGAAAAAGATAGATTGAAAGAGATAAGTGGTTAAGAAAATCAAATATACAAAATAAAGATAAAATGGGAGTGGTTTGAGATGGTCAAGAACAAAATATTTTGGGCTAACTATTAAATCAAATTAAATTTAAAATTAAAATTGAGAAATATATTTGAAAGGAATAAAATATTTAAAAATAAAATTAAATGCCCAATATATAATATTAGGATAAGACATATGACTTAATAAGAGTGATAATAATCCTTAACAACACTTTTATTTAAAAAAAACTCTTAAAAATAGTTTTATTGAACCAAAACTCCTAAAAATACTTTCATTGAAAATGAAAATGCAAATTTATATTATAAGAGTGAATATGAGAACAAACACTTTAATACCTTACCTCTATCATTTTTTTGTGAGAACAGAAAGATTACAAACTAAAATCCACCAGAAAAACTGTGGAAGAAACATGGAATAACAATATAAAATAAGGAACAAAATAAAAAATCCCCTATCAATTTTGATAGCTTACAGAAAAGGCACGCATTTGCCCATTTCCGATATGATTTTGTTTACTTTTCAACAAAAAAAAAACACGTTTTTGCAGGTTATAATTCAAAAAAGTATATTGAGGCGCGTATTCTGGTGGGTACGTTATAATTTGGACCTAGTCCCCGCTCACACCCCAGTCAGTCCGTGTACAGCACGGTTTCACACTTTCACTTGGCTGTATTTCACTGTACAAAACATAAGTGGAATGGCTTCTTTGGAAAAATTCGAATGAAATGAGTATTTAAAATTTTTTGTGATAATTAGATAAATTAAAAAATAATAAAAAGTAATTCTAATTTTTTTAAAAGATAAAAACAATTTAAAAACTCTAGAGAAAAGTTGTATCATAAAAAAATAAAAATTAGAAGTACACATCTAACCTTGTTATTCGTCTTAAACTCAAGTAACTAATAGGGGGTAAACATGAACTATCAAGCACGTGGATCAACTGGTGTGAAAATTTTCCAACTTAACTAGTTGTCTCAAATTTGAATCTTGGAGGATACCAATGGTTTTTACTAAAAATAAAAAATAGAGGGTGAATATGGGATGACTTTATCTGTCTCTACTAGATCTAAAATTTTGATAGGTCAAACCTGATAATATATGGGATAAAGCTGGGTTAGTTCTATTTATTAATGTAATATATCAATATTGACATTATGTAGAGTTAAAATTGTAGAATAAAAAAAGTATAAAATTTAAAATAAGGTATATTTTACAATATATATTTCAAAATAAATAATGTTAAGATAAGTATAATATCTTGTTTTAAAAAATATTATCTATCAAATACTTTTTTTTATTAATACATAATTGTTAAAAAAAATATAGGACATCAGACCATACTAAAATGACTCGAAATATAACCTAAGTTCTTCCTCAAAATATCCCTTTTAAAAAAATATAGGGCATTGAGTTTAATTTCTAAAAGTCAACCTTGTCAAAATCAACCTCGTATTAAGCCAAGTTAATGAGACAAGATGGATCTAGACACCCCTATTAACCAACAAATCCACCCTATATATTAAATGAAAATAATTATCTTAAACAAGAGCGTTTTAGTTGTCATTATTTAATGAGAGTGATTTTAGGAATTTTTAATTTCTTATCTCTTTCAATCTATCATTTTTAATATCTTTAGTTCTAAATTGAATTTTAATATTTCAATCATTAAAATTTAACATTGTATTACAATAATTACTTATTATAAATTTAAAATATAATATATATGTTCAAAAATATTTATTTATTACAAATTTTAATTATAATATAATTTATATATTCAGAAGTATTAATTTATTATAAATTTAAGTTATATAAAATAAATATTTTTTTTGTGCAATGCAAGGGTTAAAATACTAGTATCTCTAATAAAACTCAAAACTCAAAATTTGTTGTGACACACTATTATCTCGCAGAAATCACAAAACTCAAATAAAACTCGCCCAACTTTTTTTATTATTTATTTAAAAGGATTTCTGTGATAAAATAGCTTAGAAAAAAAAATTCTTCACTATTACGAGTTAGAATTTAGATTAAGCTAACAAAATTACCCAAAAGTGCATATAAGTTTAATTTTTTTTTCCAACCGACCCTTATGGTATTATGTAACATAACATCTTCAGCAACGTGTGCCTGATGCTCCAATACAATAGAAGATATTCATCATTGTTTGCATGATTTACCTCACTCTAAGGAACTTTGATTACATTCAAGATGATGGTTGGATCATAATATTTTCACCTCTGATAGATGTACTTGGATTGAATTTTTGATGACAAGTCATGATGCATTAATTGCTCAAATTATCTATTTTATGGTGGTCTTGGTGTCGGAGGAATAACATGGTAATGGAGGAGAAAGGTTGGTCTCTCTTGATTATGTCACCAAAAGCATACGAATTTCTATTACAGAATTCTTGAATTTTGCGGCCTTCCAATCGAATTTGTTGCGAGCTGAAGAAGGGGTCTATTGGAAAACGCCTTAGGAGAATTGGGTGAAACTTAAAATGGTTGTTGAAAAGTGAAAACCAAATCTTGTTAGTATGAAAGCAGGCGATACTATCAAAGATTGTCATGCAACATGGCTTATTGGCTTTAGTGGCTTTGAAGGCCAAGGAGATGAAACTTTATTTGACCTTACTACTGTTCATATTGGTATTAAGATGGCTTGACACTGTGGATATCGCTAGGTTGATTTGATTGTGAAATAGATGCTTTTGATGTCATTAATATGATAATACCCAATATCTATACTAAAATACTCACCAAAATTAGATTTCTTTTACAAATGGACTGGGAAGTTTGTATTCATCATGTTTCGTGGTACTATAATGTGTTCAGACGGGTCGGATTTACAAATTTGAGTTTCCCTCATTGCGGGTTAATGAAAATATAAAAGTTAAAATATATTTTTAGTCTCTTATCTTTTAACTAAAATTTGTTTTGATCTTTTATCTTTTAAATAATTTATTTTAGTCTTTTAACTTTCAAATTTGAGTTAATGTTGTTCTTCTAAAATAGTAATCATTTTCAATTTTGGAACACGATTTTGAATCATTTTTTGACTAATTCAAAACGTGAAACTTGTTTCATTAGATTCACTTACATAAAAACTATAGAACCCAACTAATGTTTGAATAAAAAAGGGCCATAAATATAGTGAAAATCACTTAAAAAGTGAGTCTCATGAACAATTGAAAAAGAATCTAATATTAGGTTTTTTAATTTTTCGGTTACTCGTAAAACTCACTTTTCACGCTATTTTCACCATATTTATGGCCCTTTTTGGTTCAAACATTAATTGGGTTTCACAGTTTTCATGTAAATGGATTTAATTGGACACGTTTTATGTCTTGAATTAGTTAAAAAAAGATTCAAAATTGTGTTCTAAAATTAAAAACGATCATTATTTTGAAAGGACAATATTAACTCAAATTTAAGAGTTAAAGAATCAAAATAAATCTTTTAAAAATAACGGACAGAACGCATTTTAGTAAAAAAATAAAAGACCATAAATATATTTTAGCCAAATATAAAAGGAGCCTCTGGTTGAAATTACACACCAATATGGTAGATTTACTTAGTACTTTACAATTTCTTTACTTTTCTTTGATTTTCTTCTTCCATTGTGCCATTTTTTTTTTTCAAATTTACGTATTCATTAAGAATATGTTTGTGCTCTAGATTGATCCCACTGCAAGGCCTGTTGACATCCTTATTAAGTGATTTAAAGAATATTATGTGCAAATATAGCTATATGAAATAGAACTTCACACAAAGGATTTCGAGCTGCAAATTCATATATTTTGACCCAATTCATCCACAAATAGTGTGTTAATATTGAGTTGCGGACAAAATACTACTAAATTTGCAATTTATGGGCTAGGCTACGGGTTAAAAAGTTCCTAATTCACATGAATCCGATTATATTGACGTACATTTATTTTTGTAGAAGTCTAGTTGTGATTTTTAGTGAAAATTAGGGCCAAATGACCATTTTTTTCAAAAAGAAAAGTATAGCTCTTACCCAAATGACGCGTGCCCCTTGCAAGTGTCATCCATGACTTTCCGTAATCCCTTTCTTCCCAGACCAAGCGAGACGTAAAGGCTACCTACAACGAACCCGTCTTTCTTCATTTCATCACACATTTTAACCTTTTCCCTTGCATTTTAGACTCTATTTCTTCACCTGGTCCTCCGATTCATCGCACAACAATGGCAACTGGTTTGAAGTCAAGCTACAGGAACCAATATTGGTTTAAAGTGGCATCACTTGTTATGTTGAGCTTTTTAAAGTTAATGTTTATTTCAGTTAAAAAGTGCAATGACTTACGTATATACTTGAAAATTTCTACTCCACCCAACCCAATTATGTGTCATTTTGATGGGTATGTTTGTTGGTTTTTCTTTATTTTAACAATTAGTACACTGCTTTAATACAAGCTATGGGTGCAAAAATATTCTAAACTCATGAGCTTAACCCACGGCGGAGGCGGCCATCTGAAACAATAATTTTTATTGAGTCTAGGATTCATCATATATAACTAATCATATAATTCAATAATAACACTTGACATATTATATTATTCACGTCATCCTCTCTACATTGTATATGAGATAATGTTTTCGACTTCATTAACATTCCCTAAACTGTCTAAATTCTAGATCGACGTGCTTCATTTATTACATCAAAATATTTAATTTATATTCATAATTGAATTGTGAGGACTTGGAGAAGTCTTAGGGATGACTACTGAGTTCAAATTCGATAGATATTCGTAAAAAAATATGAACAATAGAGAGAACAAATACTCATTAAATAGTCTAAGTTTGGATAAAAGTGATACATGTGTAAATTTATGGGAATAGAGACAGGTATAGGTACTTTTTTTTGGGGTAAAAGACAGGTATAGATACTTTAGTATATACCCACTCTATCACAAGCATGCACATATTATTTAATATATTAAATTTAAAATTAAAAACATATTTTATTTATACAATAAACAAATGAGTTGATGACGAATTACAGTTTTTACGGGTTGTATATTCTTGTCTCAAAACTATATGTCCTATATTGTCCTAATTTTTCCATTTAACGTCTTTATGTTTAATTTGTCTACTTTCAGAAGCAATCGATCGTTTTTCAATCTAACTCCCCGTAATATTTTTTATTAATAAAATTTATTTTGTCAATTTTTCATAATTAATTTTAGTATTAAAATAGTATTTTTATTTTATTTTAATAGTTTGTAAAAAAGAAAGTACATTAAAAGAAAGTATATTTCATTTAATGGAAATTTGGGTAATTAATTAATGGGTATTGGGTAATGTATGAATATATAAGTACTTATAATTACTCTTAACTATACATGAAACGGATAATGCCATGCTCTATGAAAACTCCACGCATTATCATCCCTGAGAAGTCTGGCATCCTTCATAATCTTGACTAATAGAGTAATTAATTAAATAAGGTTGTTGTCCAAAAGGACGACGCCGTCTGAACCTTGGAATGGTTTGGCTCCATTTAAGAAAACCTACTCCATTTCCAAAAACCAGCAATCATCCACGGTTCAGCTGATGCTTGGTAACTTACCAAGTGTCAATTTAGAAGACTTGGAAAATAATAAAACAACTAGATGATGTACCAAAATTATTATACTATATTCAATAATTTAATAGCATATATGACCTAACGTTATACCATGGTTGTATGACAAGTGACGTAACCTAATATCGGATGTATGATACTAAACCTAGATATTATAAGAGCAATATTGACTTTGAAAACAGAAAAATAAAAAATAAAATTATTGACTTGGTAGAGAGAGAGAGAGAGAGAGAGAGAAAGAAAAGTTAAAAAGGAGTAAAAAAGAGAACAAAAATAAAGAAAAAAAGCAAGAATGAAAAATATAGAAATAATGACACACACCGAGAAAGTATAATGGAAACCGTCTGATTCATTTGAGGTCAGTCAAGTTCTTGAGAGATTAATTAACTTTTAAGGTCAGTTTATGTCCCGTTTAACAATCTGTCTAAAAATTAGCAAATGACTTAATTGAAAGGTCATAAAAAATATTAATTCATCAAATTAATTTTTACCGTCAGAAGTGGAAAAAAAGAGAGAAGAAAATAAAGTTAGATAAATAGTACTGCAAACATTTTCTTCTAATGTGCCGAGTTTGTATTTATGTTTCTCATTATGTCTGTCAGTAATTATTAATCTTTCCTCCTTTCACGTTGGTAGGTTCTCAAGCACTCAATTATTTCCCCATTTGTTTTAAGCTCTAATTTTCACTACAAGCCATTTATAACCCTTTTTTTGAGAGCCACTAATTCTTTTTTCTCTCCTCTTCTGTCATTTCTTCCACAAAAACGTACTACGGTGAAAACATACTAAAGAATTTTGTGAGAAATACAGAAGACTTGGTCATCCTAACAATGCTGTCCAGTTCATGGGTGTGGGCCTATCACTCCTCGAAAACTTCAAAAACAATGACTATTGACCAAAACTCAAAAGTTAAAAGAAGTTTTGAATGACGAACTGAAAAATGGGTTGACCCTTCTCAGCCGAAACTTTATGGGCTCCCAGTGCGTGTGCCACACACACATCACATATTTTAAGTAAGAAAAATAATAATAACTAAAATTTATATTGTATAAAAATGTAAATATAAAAAATGCTTGAATGTCAATCTTTTCGAATTCATTTTAAAAAAGAGAGAACTGTAGTTTTGAACAATTTTGAGTGTTTTTTTACTTCTATATTTGTTGATATTCTTATTTATTCAATTATTCATTTATTATTGTGCTCATTCGCCATTCCGAGCGCAACTCTAACTTTATCTTCTTAAAAATGTTGAAGAAGAAAAATTATGAACTACTACTATTAAATTGACCGTCTCAAACTGTTATGCAACACTATTGCTATAAAGTGTTCTTTCCGTGTATATCTATCTGTTGTTTTTCTTTTTTGTTACACATGGATACAAAGATTTCTTTTATTTATTTATAGTGAATTCAACAATGCTTTATACTATCATTTGTTGGAGAAAATTACAAGAGGCCAGAGGACCCATTCTTATACCTTCATGGTTAAAGTGTTCACTTCAAAGAAACTATAAGACCAATTGTTCAAAGAACTAACATGAACTAATAGAAGTCTTAAAAAGAGAAAAATATTTAATTTAGTTTTAGCCTATAAAAAATGTGATTTTTTCATTAGGGGTCATATATATATATATATTTTTCAAACAAGTCGTTTATAATTTTTTCTTTACCAAATGATTTTTCTGTTAAGAGTAATTTTTTTTTTCATTTAATTTCTCTTAAAATCACAAGTTTCTCATTTAGTTCCTCTAAATATTGTCATTTTCCCATTATTTGTTTCTTCTAAAATGGGAAATCAAATAAAATCTCATAATATTTAAAGAGACTAAATGAAAAGGAAAGAAAAAACAAACTGAGAAATCATTTGGTGACAGGAAATAATTTAAGGAGGACTCATTTAAAAGAAATTAATTAAAATGGGAAATTAAATAAAAAAATCACAATTTTTTAAGAGATAAAAAACTTAGTTAAGAAAAAAAAAAACTACTCAAATGATGTCGTTTTAAGACTTTTCTAAGAGTTGGCCTGTATGACGTGGTTTTACCTTTATTTTAACTTAATTTTTTATTCATTATTGTGAAGGTGTGTTTATTTTTCCGTTTAATTTAAAATTTGTCACTCATGTTCTAATAAACTAAACATGAAAGATAAAATTTGATAAATTCACGTTCAGTGTAATTATATCTATACTCACACACTCTAAATATTATTGAGCACTTATATTAACTAAGACAATATTGTTTTAGCTTAACTAACGATTTCCAGTTTGAGTCATGAATATGTAACTACGATAAATATTTTAAAAAAGAGTGTTGTTTGTTGTCCAGTAGTCATATTCAGTTTGGATAGAATTATCTCTCATGAAAGATATTTGTGATCTTGTACTATTAAAAAAGTTTAAATGTTGACAAAATTTAGAAACAAAATAGTTTTCATCTCTAATAGAAATAGAATTAGAGACCAAAAAAATGTCTATTAGAGGGAAATCAAATGTTACACGTTTGAGATGGAATTTTTTTATCTCAAATAAAATCATTTCATTTCTAATTCCGTCTCTAAATTAAACTTGAATATATTGTTATATTATTTAATTATAAGTGTCTATTACTTTATTGTTTAATAAATTATATAAGATCTAATATATATATATAATTATTGATAGTTTAAGTATGAATGAACTATATGGATGGATAAATTATGAACTAATCTTTTTACTAGTATGATTCTTAGAAATATTGCATAAAATACAAGATAGCTAAACAAAGGTTTTATTAGTATACAAATGTTTAACACTTTAAAATTTAAAAAGGATTTAAGCTATATTCTTTAAATAATTAGAACAAGTCAACTAATGGAGGTTAAATTTAATAAAAGAAGTTACTTTCTCAAGTGACAAATTAATAACACTATTTCTATTCTCATTGAGAAAGATACTTATATTTAAGAGTGCGTTTGATATGCATTAAGATACAATATAAGGAGAGTAGTATAGGATAAACATTAAGTTATAGGACAATTTTTTATTTTGTACATGGTTTGGTTGACAATGTATAACATACACAAAATAATGTGAAGTTTACTGCTATATCCTTTTAATATTAATTATATTAATACAATTCATATTAATCATCTTAATACGATAATGGTGGTGGTGACGGCAAGAGTGGTAGTTGCAATGGTGGTAACAGTGATGACAGTGGTAGTAGAGGCGATGATGGTGGTGCTAGCGGTGATGACGATGCTGGTGGCGATGACGGTGGTGATAATGGTGGGGGTAGCAATGATGGTGGTAGTGGTGAAGGTAGTGATAATGGTGGGGGTGGCGGCGATAATGGTAGTAGCGGCATCAACAATGTTAGTGGCGATAGTAATGCCAATGACTGTGGTATCAGCATTGGTGATAGTGGTGACAACGATGATGGAGTATTTTTATTTTTGTCTTTTGAGTATTTTGTACCTAGAAGAAAAAGTTGTCCCATGGTTTTTTGAGTAACAAAAAATTGAGTTTTTGTCTTGTCTATCATCACTTGAGTTGTGCTATCCCATGATTTTTTTTCAAATCAAATATGGAATAATTATTTGTGTTGTCTAATACCATATTTTTTAGCAAATCAAATGGACCCTAATGGTTATGCACTGTCAATATAATAACTTTTACACTGTCAATCAATTAAAAATCACCGTTAAAGTGACTTTTAAAGTAGTTATTGTAAAAGTTAATAAACTTACTATACATTAATAGTGGTTTGTGATTAGATGACACTATTTTACACTGTTAGTATATAGCCTATTTTCTGTATATTTAAAACATGTTAACACAAATTCTTAAGATATTTTATTTGATATGAAAAACTAATAGGAAATTAAGGTGATTGATGTATGTATATTTTTCTTCCTAAATTTCTTATTTTTAAAAGAAATATGTAGCAAAAATATATTTTATTATTTTCACTATTTCTTCTATACCGTTGAAAATAGAAAGTAGAAAAAAAATATGATGATATTTTTATAATTATTTATAAAATAAATATGAAAATGAATTTTTTTGTTTCAAAAGAAATAGGTTTAAACTAAGAGTTTAATGATTATGTATTGTCAGTATAAAAACTTTTACATTGTCAACCAATTAAAAATCATTGTTGATATGAGTTTTAATGTAGCTATTATAAAAGTCAACAAACTTATCATACATGGTAATTTGGGATTAGATGACAGTATAAAATTGCTTTACATTGTCAGTGCATAACTTAATTTCTTTTCTCCTAAATCCTCTCAAATAACTTGATAAACCATGTTAAAAAAAAAAAGAGTTTGAGAGGGAAATGATTCACTTCATTTTTTTTTTCCATCTTTTAGGGGTGAGCTTTTTTTTCTTAACTATACATGAAGTCATGATGAAAATGTAATCGTTTTTCACTCTGCCGACCTAATATGTATATATTCAAAAAGAAATAATACAGCCAGAGAAGATGTATAGTGATAGTGTATTCCCGAAGGAAATGACATTCTTTTTGTGCATCATGATTCGTGAATTTTCTTTTTCTTCTTTGACCTTATGAAATACGAAGCAATGGCTTTACAAAAGAAAAATTAGGTGTTCAGTGAGTTTATGGAACCTCATAAAAGTGTACGTAGAACCTGTATTTGGAGTTTAATCCCATTGTTATCAAAGACAAGAGACGAGAGTCATTTCTTATTACACAACCAATATAATAAATTACGAAAAAAAATAATTTTTGGAATTTTTCTACGTATTATTATTTTTATTTATAAACATTTATCAAACAAATTAATTTTTTAACAATATTTTATTTTATTATGAAATAATATAAATTTTGCAACTTCTAATAAAAATAAACAATTTTAGTTTGTTACGACGACTATAATTTTTTACACTATCATTAGGAAGTAATTTTAAGGAATTATAACTTCTTTTTACTTTAATGCAGTTAAAGTAATTATGAGATTTATACTTTTCTTATTTTTCTTTTAAATGAAAACAATATGTTGGCATTATTAATTTGATCAGTGTCTCCCTTAATATTCAATTAATGAGCTTAATATTCGAACTGATCTATCCACTTATTAAGATCAGCCTAACATTTATCTAGGCTTAAAACAAATTTTAAGGTAAGATATTTAAGCTAAAAAAATAATTTATTAAAATTATTATAATATTATTTAAATTTATCTTTCAAACTTTTTAAGAAACAAAAATACTTATCATCAAATTAATGTGATTAATTTTATTTATGTTTAAATAGTAAGGTGCAAGTTTTTTATTTAATAGAAGAAAAGATAAAATTTAACTATAGATAATGTGAAGAGAAGAAAGAATAATTTTAATCAATTGAAAAAAAGAAATGAAGCTTTTTTTATGAAAAGATAAAAAAAATCATAATAAGTAAGATGAAGAGTCTTTTTCATAAAAAGTACTTAATTATTCTTAATAGGCTAATATTATTTATTCAGTAATTGATTGTTTTTTTTTAAATTTATTGTTAATAAATAAAAATATTTTTGCGGAGCTTAAAACAAGGGTTTTAGCCACCTTGCACTAAGGTTAGTCCTGCTTATAATAGATATAATCTCTTAAATTAAATGTCACAATGAAAAATTTTAAGGAAATAAAATTATATCTTTATTACTAATTATAAGAGTAATTGTTTTTTGGGTGAATTCAAGGTATCCTTGCCCAAGAGTTAAGGATTAACTTCTCGGAATACTGAGTTTTATTTAAGGGATTAACATCTCTCAACAGATATTTTTTCATATATACAGATTTGGGAATCGAACCCTTAACTATGTTTAAGTGACAAGATTGTCGGTCAATCATGTCACACCACATTGGTATAAGAATAATTGTTTGATTCCATATTTAGTTCTTTAAAATTAATTATTAAATTATATGTTGCTGTTTAAAATAGTTAGAGTAATCAAAATGTTGTTATCAATACATAAAAAAAATTATGATATAGCAATGTAAGATGATATTTTTAAAGGTAGATAACTATCTTCACGGACTTGATGTTTTTTTTTCTTTTTTTTAGGAGAGGTATAGAATATTTTATTCTAAAAAATTGACTGAAACCATTACATTAGAAAGAATGGGAGAATTTATGTAGCATGGGTATCCTCTATCCAGTACATATCCAAAAAAGTAAGGTTAAACTATTGAATACGTGTATGAATTTTTAGAAAATTTTTAATTAGGTCTCTGTACTAATTTTTTATTAATTGAATCCTTAATTTTTTTAATTGAATCTCTAGGGTTAATTTCTATTTGATTATCGTTTGCCTCAGAGACCAAATTAAAAAAATTCAAAATATTAAGGACTCAATTAAAAAATAATAATACAAGGACTTAATTGAAAAATGCCTAAAAGTTTAGGAGCCTACTTAATAGTTTAACCTTTAATTTTTACTAATATTATGTTAGTTTAGTAAGGTCTTGAGTTTAAGTCTTGTGGATGAATAAAACATGGTTGGAAAAAGATATCTCATTAAAAATGGTTAGTTAAATTCTTTGATAGAGATTAGTTCTTATAAGAGAATATTCCATCTAAGTTAACAGAATATTCATAGCAATTTAATTCAAGGGACCCAATTAATTTTTTTTTAAAAGATTAAGGACTCAATTAAAAAAAATTAATATAAGAACCTAATTAAAAATTACCTAAAGTTCATAAACTACGCAGTAATTTAACCAAAAAGTAAAAGCTAATTTGGCGAGAAAATCAACTTCTTTTCTTAATAACGGGTCCCGAACTTAAGCCATATTAAATTCAGTATTTTTTATTTTTTTTAATGTTATGTAGATTTCTCTCAATTGATATAATAATATAATATTGTGTGTGTGTCTCTCTCTCTTTTTTTGGTTAACATAGTTCTCCTAATTTATAACAGATATTCTGTGATTTATTATTTGAGGGAGGTTTGAGTAAGGTTAAAAACAGTAAGAATTTCAAGTACAATATCACTTAAGTTCAGGGACTATAAAGTTATAAATGTTATTTACCCTTAAAAAAATTTACACTAATCATTGCTCAAAATGAGCTTTTATATACATAAGTTTTATGTTTACAAAATAATCATTTTATACGCTTTTGGGGGAAAAGTTCACATATAAAGAGTATGCCTAAACATTAAAAGTGTATAACATTTTTTAATTAAAAACATTTCAAGTAACAATGATAGCCATTTTCTCAAACGTGTTCCCTAATGCTAAAGTTAAACAGATTTTCTATTGGGATCCTTTCTTAAAGTTTCACGTTCTCCAAATCTTCACTTTTGTTCTTCTGACCAGACCAAAAAAGGAAAGCTTCTTATTCGTAGATCCGATCCCCTTTGTTCATATTTCCTTTCCTTGTGCCCCCCAAAAATCAGCACATATAACTTACGAAATTGCCAAGAACTGCAACATGAGTGAAACACCTTATCCCCATTTCACCAGAAGGTAAAACCTTATCCCCGAAAGACCAGCAGACGATGAAATTGCAAAGAAATAGCTGTTTAGAATGGGGTCTTTCGCAACATGACAACGAAGTGACATAGCTTCTATAACAACTTCATTTTTTAGTCTGAACGTCCAGAAGAACTTGTGCTGTCAATATTCAAAGTCAATTAGGATATGGGACCACAACGAAATAATCTTAGAAGGCAATAACTTACTTCATACCTCGAACAAGTGCTACGTGGTTTCCATATCTTCTTAAAAAAATTTATTGGGATAAAGTCTGGTTGCTGCCAACTTGCTGTTGCCCGTTTCCAAAATTGTCTTGTAAATGTGTCCACTTTATCTATCAACAAGTAGGGTGTAATGGTGAATGGTATTTTGATGTACCAAGTTTGAAATACCAGATTCTGCCACGGTAGCAACCATGGTTTCGTAAGCGTAAGATCGCCCAAGTGTATATATTTTTTTTTGGTGTACACTCTCAAGTGTATATTGTTTATTTTCACTCCAACAAACTACATCGGGGAATAATTAAATAAATGCAGTACCCTTTCATGAATTTTAAAAGGTACCAGGGAAATTCCAATACTTCAAAATAATAGCATGTCTAGTGATGTGAATGGGCCGCAACGGGCTTCAGCAGTAGTCATCTTGTATACGTCTTCATGTATACTAATAGACATGAATTTGGTTAGCAAATATCCATAAATATTTGCGAGTATTTAAGAATTTAAATAATAATAAAATAACAAAATTTATCATCATATTATATAAATAATATATTTTTTGTTATCATATTATAAGTGTGAAGTATTCACTAATTTTTTCGATAACTAATCTTTGATGAGAAATCTTGTCCCTGGTTAGGGTCTCTCCTTCCAACCATTTTTTTCTATTTATAAGACTTGAACCCGATACCTTACTTAAGAGATAGGAACCCAATTATACTCTGACCAACGATATGTTGGTACATAAATCTATAATATATACAATCGAAAATAATCTAAAAAAGAAAAGCTCCACGTGTCAATCTCTAGAGCAATTCCATACGGAATCTCATCTTATTTGGCAACACAGGAGCATTTCTCTCCTTTTTTTGCTTACGTGTCAACCTCATATTCATTTACATACAAATAAATTTATGGATAATTATGATATAATTTATAAACAATTAAGACACAAAATATTAGATAATGAGAATAAATATTATATACAATAAAAATAACAATGCTATAAATATAAATCATTTTTTAAGGATATAATTTAAATAAACTTGATATCTGACTAACTTAAAATATATATGTATATGTCTATATATATATATATGTATCTATATGTATATGTATATATATATGTATATCTATATGTATGTATATATATGTATATGTATATGTATATGTATATATACATATATATATAAGTTAAAAATTTATTAAATTGAATCAAAATAGAAATAAAAGGAAACCCTAAATATATTGAATTTCTTGATTAATTTTTATTTTTGGATATTTTTTATTTTTAAATAATTATTGAATTATCATCCCCATTAAATTCAACACGTTATTTGAATTATCCCTTTTAAATTAAAAATAGAAATAAAAATTGAATTATTCCCACAGTTCTGTTAAAAAAATTATTGAAATGCAAAACTCATGGAAAGGTTAAAAATTATTAAATCAAATAGAAATAAAAGGAAACACTAACCTCCAAAAAAAAAAAGGAAACACTAAATCAAATGCAATGTAAAAAGAAAAAAAAGGAAACACTAAATCAAGTGCAATATACCAAAAAAATACATATAAAGTTAAAAATTTATTAAATCAAATCAAATAGATATAAAAGGAAATATTAAATATATTGAAATTTCTAATTAATTTTTATTTTCGGATGATTTTTCATTTTTAAAATGATGCTTAATTTCAAATTTCAAATGGATAATTAATATAGATTTTATTTACTGCAATAATTTAATATGGACAAAACTTCCATATTATACATAAGCAATATATTTTTTATGCTCTAGAACACATATAAGGAATAAATTTATACTGAACGATTAATTTAAAATGAACGAGTATTTACAAAAATAATTTAATAACATTTATTTATGGAAATAATTTAATGCAAAATTTAGTTCTGTAGCTACTTCAATTTAAAATGAAAATTTCCATTAATGGCTTAAATGATGATTAATTTCAAATTTTAAATAGACAATTAATATAGATTTTATTTACGAAAATGATTTAATATGGACAAAATTTTCATATTATAATGAATTAATAGTCTAATTCAAGATATTTAAAATGATGATTAATTTAAAATAGATATTTCCGTTAAAAATTTAAATTAGTCAATTTTTGCTTATTTCATATTAATTTTGTAGCTGATTCATATTAACGTCAAAATTTCCATTATAAAGTGTAATAATACTAATGAGAGAACAGGATGAAAGAAATTCAACTTGACTCTAAAGGATAGTAATTCTATGTGCATATTAATAATAATGTAATATTTCACAATTTTAAAGCAGTTACTTAGAGGTATTATTTTTTTAATTATTGTTTTGTATCTTTATTGTAGCATATGCTTTAAGTGCACATTGTTCAAAAACTATGTTGAGGAATTTAACTCTTTCCTCACTAGAGTAGATACTAAAAATGTTGTTGTAATTGTTCAATATGTTGAGTTAAATCATTCTTAGGTCTCAAGATTTTGATATTAGATGATGATCAAAGAGTATATACATCAATCACAAATGTTGTATATAAAGATAGTTATCAATAATAACCTTAGTGTTTTGGTCCTTGAGCTTATTTTGGTTTTTTAATATCTTTTGCTTTTCATTGCTATTTTTTGTAGCTATGATCTTTCTATATTGATGTTAAAGAATTTACAATAAAATTAAAAAAATTCTCTATATTTTTAAATTTTTTTAATTTGATTTACTCTCTTTCAAATATATATGATAAATAAAATAACTAATTAAGGACTGTATCTTTAAACTTTTTTTTTTTTTTTTTTTTTTTGCGTTTCCTTTACATGAAAACATTATTATCATGCTTCTTATAGTATTATTTCATCTTTGTATCAATATGACTCTAATGTCTCATGCATTGCACGGTTTTTTACACTTGTATTATATAATATAACTTTATCTATTAATTTAATTATTTTATAAAATTAAAAATAATAATAGTATAAATAATATATCATTCTGTGCTTATACCTTTAAAAAGATCATTATAAAATAATAATAAAAAATTCATCGCCTCGTAAAATCATAGAAAAATCATAATATATACAATATATTTAATAAAAATTATAAATAAATAATTATCCACGGAGTAGGTATTATGATACCCGCATTTAATGGGTATCGGCCATCTTTCGGGACCATTGAGACTATTTCGTCCTTATGCTCACGTTGTCGATATTTTTGTCATCTCCGTTATGTCATGTCATATTAGGACAAGTAAATATGTTAGAAAATTTACAAACACTTTCAATAATTGCATTTTATAATTTTTTTCTTTTATCTTCAGAAAAAAAATCATAATATTTAGATCAATTATGATATTTTATTATATTTATCATTACACGTGCTTATTTCCTAGATATCAATTCTTTCTTTTTATTTAAAATTTACATTTTATTTTAATTTTATATATGTTATTATTATGTAATATCTGAATTTGAGTTAGCTTCATGAGTGCATATTATTAGGGAAATGATTTTTGAACGAAAATGGACAACAAAATGTTGTCCCTTTTGATTTTGGAATGTATTTTTAATATGTGCATTTGAAAAAAAGAAAAAAAGTAAGAAATAGATATAATTATATACAGTCTCAATTTTTTTTTTTTATGTTTAACTAATGAAATTGATATTGTTAAGATGTCTCATCTCAACTAGAAAGAATACCTCAAAATACACTTTACAAAACTCAAGCAACTCTCCTTATAAATGAATTAGACTCGATTACAAAATCAAACTTACGGGTGTAAGTAGGTCGCGATTGACTTGTGAACTCGACCAATCCAACCCAACCCAACTACATTTTAGCATGTTGGGTCATGAGTTGATGCATTCTTAATCTGACCCAACCTGATTTATTATTTTTTTAATAAAAAATTTATAATATTATAATATTCACATATACTGTATTTTTTTGAGTGTTGAATTTGTATGGTTAGACTTCTATTTTAAATTGAATGAGTTCAACTAATTAAGTATTTCATTTTTTATTTTATTTTTTTTGAATTTTTTCAAATGTAAAAATTATATTAATATTTTAATTGGGCAACTCGATGACTCGACCCGATTAAAGGTTGGGTTGGGTCTCCTAAAAAAAAAATGCGAACCTGACCCAGCCCAACCCGACTATTTTTAATTGGCTTGAGTCTTAAACACGCCTAACCTCAACCCAACCAGGTCATTTACACCTACAATGAAACTTAAGAAAGGGTGAATGTTGAAATTTATAAGAATATTTTACTCATATTTTACCTAGAGTGGGACTTCTTAATGCGTTTCGCCTGAATAAAATTTTATAAGCCAAATGAGATTCTTGGTACCTGTACATGTTCATAGTCATGTAGTAGTAAGTAAGATATTGTAAGAGCACGGAACCTAGGAGCTCTACGATAGAGAGAGTGATATAGTGCAACTGACGATGGATCGAGGTTGACGAGTGACGGGCTTGGCTTGGCATCTTTGGAACCACTTGTTTCCACAGTATCTAGAATTTGGTTTGTTTTGATTTGATGAAGAAGCAAACCATTAGGAATTATTATTGAAGAAGCTTCCTTGGTGGTGTTATTTTCGTCGATGGAATTTAAGTCAATTAACTATTTCCGATTTCAATCACATGGAGTTACTTAATAAATGCCTTTTAGCACCGAGGAGAAAAAAGATTGAAATCAAAAGCAAGTCCTTAATACCGTTTACATTACTTTAGAAAGGTGGGTAGGTATTATATTTTATAATATAAGCCAAAGTCCTGCAACAAATGACACAAGATAGATTTTATTGATTACCCTGGCCTACATGGGGTAAAAAAAAAAAAGATAATGAAATGAAGTGTTAGGTTATTTTATCTAAGTCTTTAAAATAATTGCCCCAACCAAAACCATGAAGCCTTAGTCTTAGAAACTATAAAAGGCGACCCCTCCAACTTAATTTAGCAGTTTTGAGAAGGCTAATCAAACTCAGTTGAGCCAGCAAACACAGCATATTCGAAAATGCCTTCGAAGAGGCTTGAATGGAAATCCTTAATACTTGGTTGTTTCAAGGCCAAGAACCCATCCTTGGAAACTCCAAACATAGTTTCCAAGAAGACATCTTCAAGTAGAATCTTCCTCTGTGATTTAAGCGATTATTCATCAGTCTCTATCATGAGTGATTTATCCAATTCTCTCGTGGGGTCAAATCTTCATATTTTCACCTACCAGGAGCTCAAAGAGATTACACACAACTTCAGCAAATCCAACATTCTTGGGGAAGGTGGATTTGGGAAGGTGTATAAAGGGTTTATAGATGACAATCTTAGGCCTGGATTGAAAGCTAAGACTGTGGCAGTTAAGGCCTTAAACTTGGATGGAACACAAGGCCACAGAGAGTGGTTGGTAAGAATTTGCTAAACCTTTCAAATTTCAATATTACCATCCATGTTAATTCCTCTGTGTCTGTCTTTCAAGTGATGAAATTGACTAATTCTTTTTATACTATGCAGGCTGAAGTAATCTTTCTGGGGCAGCTTAAGCATCGCCATCTGGTTAACTTAATTGGCTACTGCTGTGAAGATGAGAATAGGCTTCTTGTGTATGAATACATGGAACGGGGCAATCTAGAGGAAAAACTTTTTAAAGGTACATGCAGGCCTTTGCTCTCATTATGAAAGAAAAGGGGAAACAGAAGAACTGTTAAAATATTTTTTTCTATACAATTTTTGCTTCAATGATTTCTTACAGATCGGTTATCCTTCTAAAATGCAGGTTATGTAGCAGCTTTGCCTTGGCTAACAAGAATCAAAATAGCAATTGGGGCCGCAAAGGGACTTATGTTTCTTCATGAAGAAGAGATACCGGTCATATATAGAGATATCAAGGCCTCAAACATTCTATTGGACGCTGTAAGTCCTCATTAGCCTTTCTGTTCCCTCAATCTAACCTGATCACTATCATTTAACCAATTAGAATTTACACAAATTGACATTATATACCCGTTTTCTTCAGGATTACAATGCCAAGCTCTCGGATTTCGGTTTAGCAATAGATGGACCAGACAAAGACCAAACACATATTACAACTCGTGTGATGGGTACACATGGTTATGCTGCTCCTGAGTATATCAATACAGGTATTGTATTCCATTTCAAACCAACCCCTTTAATTTCACTCATCAAAACCTTCAATTAATTGATTATACTTATCCCTTCGTTTTTTTTTTCTTCCTTAGGCCATTTGACAACCATGAGTGATGTATATAGCTTTGGAGTTGTCCTCTTAGAGCTACTCACAGGAAAGAAGTCTGTGGACAAAAAAAGACCCACCAGAGAGCATGATTTGGTGGAATGGGCAAGGCCTTTGTTGAAGGATTCCCATAAACTTGAAAGAATAATGGACCCAAGACTTGAGGATCAGTACTCTACTGAAGGGGCTAGAAAGTTTGCAGCCTTGGCTTATCAATGTCTGAGCCATCATGCAAAGAGTAGGCCCACTATGCGAACCGTGGTTAAGACCTTAGAGCCTCTCTTGGAATTGAAAGATATCCCAGTTGGCCCTTTTGTCTATGTGGTGCCCAGTGAAGGAGACTCACCCAAAGTGAATGAAAAAGTAACAGAAAATGACCATGATGAGATCAACCAAGGTGAGTTAAAACCCAAAGAAGAAGAAAAGGGAGACAAAAAGGAAAAGGGTCACCACCGGCCAAGAAAAAGTCGTCGCAATAGACGTCGTGTTAAGCCATTGAGGTCTCGTGCTGTTTACTCCGACACTGCTCTGTATAAAACTCTTGGTACCAATCTGTACTCTCCCAAACCAGCACCATAAAGAGATGGACGTGGACCAGTACTATACCAGAGCATGATTCATCTTCAATTCTTCATGATGGAATCATAGCTTTAGATAGGGAGATTAAAAACTTTGGTCAAATTCCTTGTATATTTACCATAGAAGTTCTCAAATTAAACAACATGTAGATAAGTTTTCCAACATTGAACTCCGTTAAAAATATGTTGCGGAATTTTTTAAAAAAGTTTCACGTGACAATATTTAATTTGAGAACATGATGGTAACAATATAAGGAAATTGATGTTTTGTTATATAAACAAAAACATCATATAGGAGAAGAAAGAGAAATATACAATATTGTACGTGATACAGCTCAAAGTTTTTTGGTTTTTTGTCTAGTTTGATTTTGATGTTTTCTTTTCAGAAATTCAAACATGTTTTTTGAGCACTGATGTTACGTGCACCTAAATTCGCTCACGTACTTTCTTAAATTATTATAGTTATACGCACATACACCTAAAATCTCTTAGCAGCCCAAGTTTAACACATATTTCACATTCACATAATTGTATTTACTTGGCGTTGTGTAGTGGAGTTTTAAGATTAATCTAAGTTCTCTACCTTATCGTGACAAAGTTGGCCTTTCTCGTTAAGCCTTGTGCCTGAAGCAAGTTAATATTGAAGTGTTTTTGGAATTTTCCAACTTGTTATTGAAAAATGTTGCCTTTCTCATGGTGCCTTATTGAGGAAGCAAATGACGATTAAAGAACATAATTGAACTCTATTCTCTGTTTCTGGCATAGCCATATGCATATCTTTCCTTCTTCTTACCCTACAAAGTCATAAACGTTCATTTGAAAAACTAATGATTTTGATTTTTGAAAGTGAAATGGGCCAAATTATTTTTAGACTTGAGCCGTTGACTTCTGCCGCGTGTTGACAAATGGTTGTTTTTAAACAAAACTTGTGTTGCGGATTTGATTTTTCCAAAACTGTGGCACCCATGTTGAAGCGGATAAAGATTCATTCTGCTACGCAGATAGTTTTGTATTTCCTGTAATTTTTTAAACCACTTTCATTTTGCGTGTGGAGAATAAAGTAAAGAAAATAACTGATTAAAAAGCTTGTCTGGAAGGAGGTTAGTGATAGCCATGAAGTGAACTACCCAATAAAGGACAAGGTTGGTGTCTGACTGATATGGTCCATTTTATCTTCCAATTTATTAGAATGCCAAGGGTGATTCGGGAGGCGTGATTAAGAGTATTTGCTTTTCCTTTTTGCTATGTGAGCGTATATTTCAAGTTTAGGAGCTTGAAACTTCTTAGTCATTCAGGATCAATACCCAAAAAATTAAAATAATAAAGAGAAAAAAAATACTAACAAGAAAGGGATCAAAGTTATTTATAGCACAGCAAATCCGTTCAATTTATCTTTCTTATACCCCCCTTATTTGATATAAGCATTAATGAGTAAATCTTTAACTTTGAAAATTACAATTCGGTAATTGGCCTATCCATATTCAATGTTCTAGAATTGCAAGAAAACAAGACAACAATTTCATCAATCAATCAGAGTTACTCTTTCATTTGGGCTTAATATGCATATCACCTTCCTTTACCAACCCCATCCAGCCATTAGTGGGGTTAATGAAAATCACTTGCGGTAAGGCTCAAATCACAAATTAAGAATCTCCAACTGTCTTCTGGTGACATGTCAAAATCAAAACGGAGACTAATACTAATCAAATCAAATGCCACTAGAAAAATGTTGGCTCACAAATTCAACAAATTTATTGCATTTTCTGGAATAATGTCATTTACAATATTCCTAATAACACCATTAAAAAAAATCAGAAATTCTTTATTGGCTTTAAATAAGTACCTGATAAAACACATTCTAGAGCGAAACTGTAGAATGCTAGGATATACAAGCAGACACAAGCAGACACGAAGTTGGTGGTCCAGCAGCCATCTACCTAGATAGTTAAAAATAAAACAAGTTTGAAAATTAAACAAGTACTTTTGGATTATTTATAAATATCAATCTCCACTAACATTTATGAGATAATAAGTCATTTTCAAACTCTTTAACTTTCCTAAAATCAAATACTGATCACAGAATATACAAAAATCTGAAGTCATGTGGAATGACATAATTGTTTTCTCTTAGTTTGTTTGTAACCCAAATCTGTGTGAAAATCAGTATAGGAAAATGGGGTGTGGTTTTATATCAATGTGTTTTTATATCAATATCTTCAAGCTGCATTGTTCAACGCAGCAGAAGAAGGTTAGGCATATGCCACTTAGAAGATTCAAAATTCTTTAGATATAATTATCTAGCCTAGACTGCGTGTATTCTATTCAAAAGTTGCAAAGAAAGGAAGGCCACATATATGATTCAACATGGGGGAGAAAGATTTCGTTTAACCGGTAGCAATAGCTGATGGACTGAAAATGAAACTGTGACTTGAATATTTGTTGCCAACAAGTTGGACTAGAATGAGTTCAATTCAAGCATCCACCAATCGTGTGTCTTCTAAATGCTAATCAAAATTTTTATTTCCTTCTTCCATGTTTTCATCTTTCTCCCTGGTGGTAGCTGAACAACACATTCACAATCACAATGAGAACAAATCTTGCAGTATATGGCATGTTATGATTGCAACGCAAAGCTTTTCTTCCATTTTGAGGTACAATTCACATTAATTTGATATTTTGTCAGAGCAAGTATAGTGTACGAGTTAGGTAGAGCCCACAATTATATCCACAATCCGTTCATATGACAAAGCCTAGGAAACATTTGGGGAAGACTGGCTTCTCAATTTATTATAATTTAATAGGAATATCAGTTTCAATATTTAGCTGCTTTTCCTCATCAAAATTCAAGTTTTCTTTCTTATTCATTTCTTTTCCTATGCTTTTGTTACATTTCTTCATCCCACTATCACAACACTCTGTCGGCATGTAATACTCGTTTATCATATGTGACTCTAATTAACCTAAAAGAACGTTCACATTGTTTAAGAATAGAGTAACGCTGTTTGGTACAAAATAATTTCTACTAAAAGTTATTATAAATAAATTATGCAACTGTCTAAATGTAAATATGGTTTCATTCTTACTTACATTTGTCAAAAGCAATTTTAATTATTTAATATGTCTAACAAAAAATACTTGAAACTTGGTGAAGATTGGGCATTTTGTCAATGGATAAAATCATATTTTACGTTAGCGTGACAGAATGTACATCTGAATGAGGAACTTGTTGACGGTTACCACTGCAGCATCATTTTCTAGTATTGAATATCAAGTTTTACATTTTTCACACCTAGAAAACTATACCCAGGATTATAATAAGAAAAATATTTTTAAATTACATTGCTTAATAGATTTTCAAATTATCTTACACAATAAAGTGGTTAGCACGTCAATGTCATATGCAAATGATGCAAAATTAATTTTCTTCGTGTTAGTTTTTAACATTAGAAACTAATGCTAAATATAACACGTTTTAGCATTAAAATAAAATTGGACAATTATGGAGTAAACAATTTCTAATTGCGTTAGCAGCCCATCTCATGCTCCAACACGAGGTCATCAAATTTTCCATTCAAAGCACCAATACATAGGAGAAGAACCCTTCCATCCCACAAGATTTTGTTCCCCTGTTAGAGCCACCATGACAAAAGTATTCATTACGACCGCTAAACATGTCAAAAAAAAAAAAACTCTCAAATTTGAGAATTTCAGAAGGGAATTCAACTTTTAAGTGAATTTAAAATACTACACAATAAAATGACTTGTTTAGATATTAAATCCAAAGAATTTTTAAAATAAAAATTTTAAAGGTGACAAAGCGAGTAAACTTACCCAATTTGCTTTCAACCCACCTTAAACATGCTGTGGCGAATTGTCCCATCGGCAGAATTGGATTGAAAAACATAACTTATCCCATTTAAAGGTAGGTTTGGGAGTTCACATAAAGAAAAGCAGTAAATTTTGAAAAAAAAATTGAAAATAATTAATTTAAAAATGCAAGTGACTAAACCAAAGATTTGAAGAAAAAAAAAGAACTTTTAATATAAAAATTTAAAACAATTAATAATTTTAAAATTAAAATAAATTGATAGTTATTTATTTAAACTTGAACCAACTTAATCAAGATTCAATAAATATATGAGATGAGATTAAGTCAATTTAATTTGTTGACATAATATATCAATTTTAACATTATGTATAACTAAGTTATATAATTAAATAAGTATAAAACTAAATTCAAGATATTTTTATATATTTAAAAAAATAACATCAATATAAATATAATATCATTTTATGTAAAATGTTATCTATTAAAACAAAACATCTTATTATTAATACATAACTACTAAAAAATGTAAATTTTAAAAAATATATAAAACACCAAATCAAATTAAAATGTCTCGAGATATAATATTAATATAAACCTATTCTTATTATATCAAATCTAATTTCCAAAAATCCAACATGTTAAAATTAGTTTGGAATCAAGCTACAGTGGAACAAATGAAGACGACTAACATTGACAAGCACTCTGGTCGGGCCATACTCTGCAATATTGTAATCATCCTGTCAAGCATGTCGGCTTGCGTAGTCATGTGGTTCTTGTAAGCGCCTCTGATTTTTTTCTTTATTTTTGGGTGGACCCATCTCTGATGTTTTTAATCTGATTTACAAACAGGACTCACCAGTGTTGAAGACCTCTGAGGCCAGGCCCTGTGTCACCAGTGTGAGTGACTCCATTAACAGATTAGCCGGGCCTGGAGCTAGTATGGGCCTAGAAGTAGAATCAGACTAAGGAACCCAACAATCAGAAAGAAAATGGGATTGTGTAGATAGGCCCATATTTCATGCTTTTTCTGGGAGAGTTTTTTTTTTTTTTTGCTGAATAGAAAAAGCATTTATTTATTTATTTGACTAAAACAATAATTTAATTTATTAATTATTACGAACACAATATTTTCCTTGAGAGTTGAAACAGAAACACCCGCCCCAGACAATTTGCCTCAGTTTTAGTTAACTTTCTTCCCCTTGACGCTGAAAGCTACATGTGCTGTTATTTCACTTAATAATTTTTGTATATATTAAATTTTATCATTTAGTTGTTGAATATTTTAATATCATCTTAATGATCATGTATACTAAATTTTAGAAACATTAAACATTTAAAGTTAGTTAATCTTATAGTCCATTTTTACTTATTTTTAGAAAATTATATTATGTTAATTCAAATTTATTTTTTTGTCACCGTGTTATTGATGGAAAGTGTTACCGGCTTTGTCGATGACTAATTTTTGCTCGAGAATCTAGCTGACCACCTTTAATGGAGTCTTTTTTCTCAACATTTTTTTCATTCACAAGACTAAAGTTCAAGACTTTACTTAAAAATTTGAGCTTAATTCCATTTGGACTAACAACATGTTGGTAGTTTGAATTTATTTAATAAAGTATTAAATAATTTTTAAACTTTATAAAATATTATAAACTTGACCTAATCAATAAAAAATTTTAATTTAACAGTCAAATTGTTTGAAATTCAATATATATCAAGAGTTATTAAGTGAAATAACTTTATTAAAAGTTACTCTTAGGGGGTGTTTGTTACGGAAGAATTTTTTCATACCTGGAAATCATGTTTCCTGGGAATAACAAATCCTAAGAATCATAATTCCTAGGAATAGTTAAAATCCATTTGGTTAGTCATAAATATTTCTAAGAATATTTTTAAATGTTTCCTGAGAAAGTTACATTTAGTCTTTTATATGATTAAAACTTTCCTTTTTAGTCAGAAAAGTTAGATTTTCAACCCCACTCTCGCCCCCTCCTTGGGAATATTTTTGCTGGAAAGTGAGATAAAAATGATTTTTGGGAAACAATATTTATTGGGAATATTTAATATTTCTCGAGAATATTTTTTCTAAAAATAAATACCAAATATGGGAAACCAAATTCTTATTTTAAAATTCCCAAGAAACTAAAAACTCCTCCCCAACCCCCTTAGAGTAACTTAATTCCCCCCATTTATTTATTTTTATCACTAACTGAAAGATAATGCATTATTGAGAAATTTTAAAATAGTATTATTTGTTTTATTATTTTTTAATAAGGTGTTGTTTTTCAATTGAAGAAAGGAACACGAACCTATAAAACAGCTTATTTGATTCAGTTGCCTCGACAAACAATATAGAGCTGAAGAATGTATCATTAAAAATTCCATCTAGATCACATAATTCTTGTAGTTTGTGCAGATTTAAACAATAAAAAAATTTGGAAATTTGTCAATATTAATATTCTAAGAGCAAATCTTATTTTGTTGTAACCTGTAAGGTCAACATTAATATAAAAATACAATTCTACAAATATTTATGGCCAGATTTATTGCAGTACCAACATCTGTTTCTTTTTTCGAAAAAAAAAAAACAAGTATTTAGAGGATATTAGACCACAATAATCGATCAGGTTGGTTTCATGACTTAAAATTTTAAATTTTATACCTGGTATTTATATTTTCTCAGTTGTAGAATTCTAGAGCATTCAAACCTTGACTCGTGTTTGGATTGATTTATTCTAGAATAATAATTACCTTTTGTTTTCAATAATAATTTAAAAGAAGTGATAGTCTTTTCATAAATAATCCCAATTAAACACGCACACATACCAATTTGCCTATTGCATCTATGCATATAAATGGGTGGAATTACATTAACACGACTTTAATAATGGTTTTGTTTCATCCTTTTCAGGCCCGACGGTGACATTAATGGGTTAAAATCTGGGAGGAAAATAAATAAGCTAATAGAAAGAAATATGAAATGGAAATTAGGAATGAGACCATATGTTTCGCATAATAAAGCAAATTGACAAACAAAATTAACTTGATCATGTGCAACTTTCTAAATCAACTTTCGAATTTCCAACCAAGATATAATTCTAAAAGACAAAGGAATTTTCATTTCACTTCTATTTCTAATGTTGGTGTGCGAAAATGGTTGCAGTTTGCTTTGGCCTATTATTATTTGCTTCATTAGTAATCATCATTAATATATGGCCAACCCCCCCTCTCCCGCCAACCACCACCAACAACAAATAGTAGTATATGGTGTATTAGAAAACGCAAGACCAGCGAGTTTAAACTTTATTACATACTATTATTATAGTAAACTCCAGCATCATCATAACATTAGATTATTCAAAATTTTCAATTCCTAACCTTATTTAGTGTGAAAACCTTTGGGCATAGGCAATACTCGGAGGAAACAAAGATGATTTTGAAGTGTAGGCACAACAACTTCCAGAAGTATTTAATTTCCTAGGTTAAATTAAGGCCATTAGGGGTGTCTAGGACATATCTAGGAGTGTTGACAGGTTGCATTACAGTGATTTATTTTTGTCTTTATTTGGTTCAAAATTTTAATAGAATTGTCTATTTGAATTCATATTTAATCTAATCAATGGCTCGTTTGTTACAGGTTTTTTTATAAAAAAATAATTTTAAAGGTTTTTTATTTGTTTATTTCAGTTTTTCAAAATAATTAAAAACTGAAAGAATTTAAAATCTTATTAAAATTAAAATCAGAAATTATTTTAAATACCTTCTTATAAAATCACCTGTTTTTTTAAAGTGATTTTTTATTGTAAATAAATATAAATTAGTTTCTATTTTTTTTTTTCAAAATCTCCAACAAAATATCACTAAATAATTCTATATCAGAATATTTTTAAATTGTAAAGCCCTAAAAGTCTATAAGATAAGATCGACACCTGAGTTATCGACCCCATCTTTACAGATGCATATGGATAACTAAAACAATCAACTAACTCTTTTGGAATTAAATATGTTAATAAACAATGTACCAAAAAATATATGTTAGTAAACAAATAAATTATAATCAATGTGCAAGATGATCTTAGTTTTCTCTTATTTTATTGGTGCCAAAGTAGTTTTTAATGGAATTAACGAAAAAATGTCGTCATACTGAATAGCATTACTCTGACCCTGTATTTATAATTATCCTAATAATTCATTGTTGTATTTTTTTAATAAAATTGAATAAATATTTAAAATACATTACGAGACTGTTAATTCAAATTTAAATTACTTATCTCCTTTGTTTTCTATACCTTAATTTCTGTTTGTTTCTATTTTCTGAATGATAAAAATAAATAAAAAATTACCTATCTCCTTTTACTTAGTTTCTCTGCCATGCTCTCTAATTAAAAATTAACACGTAAGAGAAATAAAAGATGAGGTGCATAAAAACTAAAAAGACAAGAGTACTTATTCGCGTTGCACTTCAAACAGTACAAAACTCACATGATATCTGGATATCCTCTCATTCTCTCTATTTTTTTTCTTCTTATCACATTAATTTACAAATTTATAACATTAATCTTATTAATCGCTTATCTTTCTTCTTTTCTTATCTCCCTCTATGAATCATTTTTCAAAAGACAAATGGTTTCATACTTTCATTGCTCGATGGCCAAAGTCTAGTGTAAATCAATTTTAATAATAATTTGAGCAAAAAATGTGTGTTCACAATACAAATGACTAATATTATAATAAAAATATTTTTTAAGGAAAAAATTGTTTCTAAAAAAGTTTAATATGTTTGGTAAAATTATTAAAAGGACAAAAAAAAACTCTTTTTATTATTAAAGGATAAAAAAATATTATAAAAAAGTTATCCATTATAAGTAATTTTTTGAAGTTTGTAATTAAATATTATCAGGTTATATTTTATTGAACATTTGTTTTCTCATTTTAATAATTTTATATTTTAAATATAAAATCAGTTATTACAATAACTTCATATCTTTTTTTAATTTTATTATAAAAAATAAGTTTTTTAGGCAATTCAATCGAAATATATTATTTTAAAATTATTTTTTACCAAATTAGGAGTGTACATGTCAAATGAATAAAGTGACTAAAGTTTGAATTGAACTATAATTGATTAATTAAAAATAAATTATTAATCCATTTATTATCTGTAAAAAATAGTATTAAAAAAATCAACCTACTTTAATAAAAGAATCATCCAATGCATCCATTAATAATTTATTGTGGATGAATATTGCATTCATTTATTTAAAGTATTTTATGATTTGTACTAAAAAAACGTATATTATGATTTATTTTTTCAAAAAATATTTTTAAAATAAAGTTAAATATTTACTCTTATATTATAAATTAGAATACAGAAATTAGAGAGTGAAACTTTCACTCTCTCAATTAGACATTTTTAATATGAGTAAATAGTATATACACTCTGACAGTGTAAAATATTTTTACATTATCATCAATTACAAACTACCATGTATGCTAAGTTTGTTATCTTTTACAATAACTTTCTCACTAGTCATATCAATGATAATTTCTAATTGGTTAATAGTATAATATTTTTACATAAATAATGCATAGAAATTAAACTCTTTCAATATCCACCCTTTACTTTTTTTCGGATGTGCATTTCACATTCTATTCTAGCAACTACTACATTTTTATTTTTTTTTGTATAGACCACAGGTATCCTTCACTAAAGGCAATCTTGTTCGATAGGACTATTATAAGCAACAAAGCTCCCTCTCCAAGTATTTAACAAATTAACGCAGTTGCATACCCATAACTCGTACTCGAAACCACTAGTGTTAAAACAACCACACACCTAGTTGATCTACACGCTCGGTGGTAGTAAAATTTTTTTTCTCTCAACTATCTCAAACTATTATCATTTTATCTTTATTTATATATTTGATCTTTTTAACTATCTATCTTTTTTAATTTATCTTTTTTTTATCTCCAATTAAAAATAACTTTATATCATAATTTAAGTTATTTAGTATAAATTTAAAATATAATTTATATATTCAAATATATTTATTTATTGTGAATTTATGTATCATTTAATTTATATATTTAAAAAATTAAATTATTATAAATTTTAATTATATAAAAATAAACATTTATTATCTATGATATATAAGCTAAAATATTAGTTTATATATACTTTTGTACGCAAATACTTAGAATATTTGTCCCTTAAAACTTATGCCCATTTAATAAACTTTAGATTAATTGACCCAATAAATTATAAATTATGTTGGAATGTTCATTATCTATCTAAAACTACCTTTATTTCTTTTTAAGTGTCGTTTAAGGTTTTTATATACAAACCAAGAAATATAATAAATTTTCTTGTTTTTCATAAAATAATTTTGAAGTTTCCTATTGTACCCTTTTTCATTTTTACTCCACAAAAAATGCATACTAGTTGTAAATGTGTAAATTAATTAAAAATTAGGTGAAAAATAAAGGTGTAATGAACAAAAAAATAATTAATGTTATCTTGAACTTTAAAAATGACAAATAAATAGAAACAAAAAGTTTCAAAAAAATCGACAAGTAAAAGAAACGGGGAGAGTAAAAAATGGTGATCATCTAATCAATCCACTAATTTTTATTTTTACAATTGGATAGATTAGTTAGATTTATAATAAATGAATTGTGTGCAAAGCGCCCCTTAGGGGTGTGCAGTAGTTGGTTACGGTTAGATTCGGGCCAAAAAATCCTGAACCGACACAAATCAAAGAAGTAAAATATTTTACTGATCCTGATTAATTACATTAACGACCCAAATCCTCTCCAGTTAAAACAATTGGAGAGTATCCAGTTTTTAATCTCTACCATTTAATGCATAGTTTTTATTTAAATTTATTAAATATTGACAATGGAGATTAAAAACTAAACACTCTCCAGTTTTTTTAATTGGAGAGGATCCTCTTCCCCAAAGGTGAATGAAAGCCTACTGTTATGCTCTGAGTGTCTGCCATTCTGACTCCTTCATAAAATGTAAAATTTTGAATCAATACGGTTTTATTCTCAATCAACGGTTCACAATTGGTATTAACAAACATATTTGCTTATTGAGGCAATCAGGGGGAAGTGGGCCTGGTTCTACAAGCAGGCCACTTATGAGAGCATGCACAAGGTTCTTTAACTTCTTTAATTTCCAGCGACTTTTCTGTGTTGCATTTGAAAATGATGAGCACTGCAATAGCTTGCACCGTCGTTGGCATCATAGGTTCATTCCCTCCTTTAATGGCAACACCAAATTTTGCATGCTCATCAAATTTTTCCGTTGAAGTTTTGATTTGCAATAATTACGTGTGGCTTTGCTTACATCAGAGAATGTGATTCTAGAAGAACTTTCACATCAGTTTCAATTGCTTTTGACTTCTACTTAAGTTTTATATTATATAACTTTTCTTTTTATCAGTTACGCATAAAATGTTCCGTTTAGAGTGCCTAATGCCAAGTTTTTTGTGTTTATAGTTTCTAATCAGTCTTTGCTTCTTTTGTGCAGGACATGCCATCTCATCTCCTTGGGTTTGTTATTCTCACCAGCATCTGTGTTCATTTTTTTCTAATGTAGCGTGATTATCAGTTGGATACTGAGAAAGAATTTTTGGTTTAAGTTAGAGTGAGAAATTCCTATTTAGAGTCAGAAGTTACATTCCTAAAGTCTAACTATGGTACTTAAGTCTGTGGTGGGGTCTCAGAATTAAAAGATTGATCTCATTTGCTATGATCCACAAAAGAATCAATTCGTAAGAGCAATGATTCAGTCTTTACATTTTGAGTAAGTTCAATATTAATTCCATTTTTCTTTTAACTCCCTGTTTCCTGGTGATATGATGCAGTTGATCCACAGAGAAGGCACAAGGGAAAGCTTTAGACAGAGAGTTTGCAGTAATCAAAGGGTGTAATTGGACTTTACATCTATGAACTCTTGAACTATAACCCTGTTGAAGAGTGGTTCTTCCATACATTCAAAGCTGGTCGCCCAATTCCTATGCCCGTCTTAGTAATGCAAATAACCCATCTTGGTCATGTTAAGATATGAGATTTGCAATGTTACTGTTCTTTGGCTAATCATATTCATTGTAAAGTAGTTGTATCCAAAGGATGGTCAAATGTTAGTTTGTGCTAATTGATTGGTTGAGTTGTCAAAGATCTATGGTTGTGTATGATGCTACTGCACGTAGCAGCATCTCTTATCTGAGATACTTTTGGTTAGTTAAGTATACAATTGTTTAAGCAACTTTTTTGTATTTTGCATTACATGTCATCCACAATCGTCTGTTTTCTATTGATATTTGTGAATGTTTTCTATCGATATTTGTGGGATATTTGTGATAAAGATTAAAGAGGATAAATAAGGCTCCATTCACTTATATTGAGCTACATATTTCCTTTGAGGCTTTGAAGAGTACATAACGCGTATCATCGTCAAGCAGCATTGATAATCAATAGAACTCTCCCCTTAAATTTACAAAGAGATAATCAGTAATTATTCATTTTTTTAAAATTTATTTTTTTAATTTAAAAAAGTAAACTAATATTAGCTAGAAAAATGAGAAAATAAATTGAAATATTATTTTACGTTAATAAAAATGTAAATTGAAATCTTAAAAATACAAACTATTGAAACTTTAATTTTAAAAAATATTTAAAAATAATTCAACTAATGAAATATCACTTTAACGGTGATTGAAAAATTTTCATTATGTCTAACATAATTAAAAAAAGAGTATTCGTTAAAAAAATTAAAGAATCTAAAAAACTTATTTAATTTAAAATACTTAAATAGAAAAATAATTTATTTTAATGTGAAAATTTATAACACAAGTGACTTGACTACATAAGAATATAACTATGTATTCTATTTTCAAGAATAATAATTTAAAATTTTTATACAAGGAATAGGTAATTATACCTCTTTGTCAATAATATATATGCGTCAGTGTATAATTCAATAACTTCTTTAAAAATAAAATTTAAAAATAAAATTAATATATGCATCAATGTATAACGATATAAATCATTACAAATATTACATTTAGCGCAATAAAAATATGTTAGTCCAATAGAAATGCGGACACACAGGCCAAGCAGCGCCTGTGTTTCCGCTAGTATCTTTATAAAATCAATGGTGCCACTTATTTTTTATATCATCCGGTCGGGTGCCGTTTTTACGGATTTATTTTTTCTCACCCGCACCTGCCCGAAATAACTCATGTAAAACTGATTTTTTCTTTAAACTAATCCGAAGCCCAAATCCATCTATTCAAAGAACTTATTTTATTCGGGTTACTCGGATTGCAGTCAGGTAATGTATTTCTGTTCACATCTGGCTAGAAAATCTGCCCATGGATTCCCATCTCACAGAGTATGCTGGATAGAAAAGCACCAATAAAATCCTTAATGACCGCCAACTCATTTGTAAACATGTGATGAAGCTAAACATCTTACAAAACCAGTTGAACAGTCTTAATAGAATTATGCCTATATCCAGCTTCCCAACAAAGCCTGACGCCCCTGCAAGAGAGCCATTATTTCCGCATAAAGGATCGTAGACTTCCCCATGTTACCAAAAAATGCCCATCCAGAATTGACCTTGTTGATTCCTTATAATACCCCCAAAGCCGGCATGATTCGGATTACTCAAGACGATCCCATCTGCAGTAAAAATAATTGTAGCCATGTTTGGTCTCATGCACGAAACCGTGGGCGTAGATAGGCATCGAACTCACCGCCTCAAAACATAAACTAGGTTTTAGGTAAGGGTGAAAATAGGTTAGGCTGCCGAGACTTATAGCTTAACCTACATTAAGCTTAGGACATGCCAGATTTTTTCACTAAATAAATCAGGCTCAGATTTTTATAAAAATCTATTTAGTTAAAAAGACTAGATTTTAGACCATTTAAAAAGTCTCTTAGGCCATTAGGTCTAACAGGCCAACCTATTTAAGTAAATATAATTATGTTGATGGTGGAAATTTGTTTGAGAGATCGAAGTTGTTTTCGATTCTCAATAGATAATTTCTCACTAAGATTTTAACCAATAAATAAAGATTTTTAAGTGAGGCTTAGAATCTAAACTTATAATGTGGATTCTTTTATTAGAACTAGCAGTTAAACTTTCAATTTGAGAATGATTTTATTAATGTGTTATGATTCATCCATATTTCTTAGTAATCCTCGAATTTATTACAGTTTTGTATTATAAGTCGAATTAGCGTTGAATTCATTCATAATACATGTAAATATATGATTTCGAGATGTTTCGAATTACTTGAATGGAAGTTACCAAAGTAAAAAAGAATTAGATCATAAAGTGACTAAAGAGGAAATCATTAATAGAAAAGAGTTATCGAAAAAGAAGTGTAATAAAAGTAATACATTAAAATGAAAGATGGGTCAGAACATACACGTTTTCCTTGGAACCGGTAGCCATTTTGTGCGGCGTATGTGGTATACAGGATTTGTGTGAAATGTCAAAACCAAAGAAAAATGGCTACGCAGTCATCTATTTATAGATGTTCTACACAATGGTAAAATCACTACAATAAGACACGTGTACAGTCTACGGTTAACTTTTTAAATAATACATTGATATCTGTACGCAATCGCCTGAGTGGTAATTGCTTCCAACATTATTATGATCTCCTTTGTACGTCTTTCTGATTTGTCCAGGATCTTTGTCGAAACATTACTGGAATACTTCCTCGAATATGATGTAGCTTTCTTCTCGAATAAGGGATTTTTTACTTGAATTCTTACAGATTCTGATTAAGACGTTTTCGAGCAACTTTTCTCTGTATACTAACTCTTTTTTGTCGAATAGAATATTTTGATAGAATCTATGTTTTATCGAAAAAAGTAGCTTGTTTTCATGTATATCTTTTCGACAACTAAATTCGACAATTTTCAAAAATGACCCTAACAAATTAATAATTTTTGTTATTATTATTATTATATGAAATTTGTTATAATGTATTAAAATTATATATTTATTAACTTTTTCATAATATTAAGCATGTTGATATACATAAAAAGTCAAACTTATAAACTTATTAGAAAATAAATTTATGCCATGTTTAAAGGCTTTATTACAAAACAAATTTTTAAATAAGTTATTATGAATGTTAGATTAGACATTAAAAATAAATTTATGTCATATAAACATGTTAGACTTGACTCTTATAAAACTTTTTTTTACTTATTTTTACCTTTATCTCATGTTTTGATTAACAACAATTTTAATATTTATAAATTATAATTTTTTTACATAGATTTTTTCTTTATTGACCTATAAGCCTATTAGTTCATATAAAAAGAAGTTAGATCTATATAAACTTTAATATGAAATATGACTTTAAGTAAACTAACAGGCTAAGTTAGACTTTCAAATAAGTCAGGCCTAGCCTAAAAATAAAACTTATAACAAATAACAGGCTAGACTTAAGTCATAAATTTTTTACACAAGCTAAACTTATTTAAGCAAAGCTTTGTTTGACCTAACTTATTTTCACACCTAGTTTTTAGGACAAAGAGGGTGCGTGACAATACTTCTCGTCAAATACTCTCATCGTAATAATATATTTTAGATCAATTTGACCTAATTCAACTTTCTTTAATTCACGATCTAGTTAAAAATTTAACCGCATCCATACATGTCAGTAAGAAAGAGAAAAGCCTGTGTGAGAGAGAAAACAGTAACATACTTTAATTTGATAGACACCTACACTTGCACATTTCCTATTACACTCGTTACCGCGAGTCTCTAACATCACTCTTTTTCTTTTTTTTTTCCCTTTTTTCAACCTTGTAACGGAGAAAAAAAAAATCATGCCATCAAGTATGACGACATTAGGCTCACACAAAACCCATTATTCCTATAATCTTATTGGAGAGAAAACCTTCGGGCGGAGGCACTGCTCAGAGGGAGTAAAGATGGTGTGGAAGTCTAGGCTCAACAACTGTTTCCAGAGGTATTTTCTTAGGTGTAGAGAGCCCAAAAATCTCGTCCATGTTCAAGTCCTCCTTCTTTACATTATCAGGCAGTCTCCAGTTAAATCCATGCAACAGGTTGGCCAAACTTGCTTGAATCACCTTAAGGCCAAGAGGGTACCCAGGGCACATCCTTCTACCAGCACCAAATGGCAATAGCTCATAGTCATGCCCCTTCACATCAATCTCCTTACCCAGAAACCTCTCTGGTTGGAATTCTATTGGGTTGTCCCAAATTTCAGGGTCTCTGCTAATAGTCCAAGTATTGACAAGCACTTGGGTCCCTTTGGGGATGTCATATCCATCAATATGGCAGTCCTCCCTGGCTAGCCTTGGCACCAACATTGGTGCCACAGGGTGCAGCCTCATTGCTTCCTTGGCAATGGCATTAATGTAAGGTAAATTCACAATGTCCTTCTCTTCAACCCATCTCTCTCTCCCTATTACCCTGTCTAGCTCCTCTGTTGCCTTCTTGAAAATCTCTGGCCTTCTTAATAGCTCAGAAATTGCCCATTCAACTGTTACAGCAGAACTCTCAGTCCCACCAGCTATTAGGTCCTGATGAATAAACACAAGTGAGTGGGTCAGAAAATATTAATAATCAACCAGATTAATGTTCCAATATTAAACGTGCGGTTACACGGCACAATTATGTTTATAGATTTTATTAGCTAATCCCACTCAACCAATACAAGGGCTAATGAAGAATGAAAGATGTCACAGGAGTTCAAAATGAGAGAGAGCCCAACACTTCTGTTTGAAACAGAAAGTAATTCTTAATGAGAGACTAACTAGAAAGTGCTTTTGGAAGATCAAGTAATTTTAAAACGCGGTATTGTTTATAGCTAATGAGTTATGTGACTTGATAAAGGAATTGGATCACTCATTTCGATTCCAAGTATCACTACTTCGTGAGGGAGAGAGATTTTTGCGTAGAGAATGGGCCGCGTGTTGTCGTTTTTCTAATTAATAAATTAATGTCACATTAATAAATTAATAAACTAATGTCCATTTTTCTAATTAACTATGGATATATTAATTCAAATTAATAAATTAATGTCACATTCTTCTATTAAATTACCCCAAAAAATTATTAATCCTTGAAACACAAAATGAATGATATTTTTTATTATTAATGGACCGATTTCAATATAGTTAATGCCATATATATCTTTCGAAAGATAGTTAAGAAATAATCAAATAGACAATTTTTGTTAGAAATCGTGGAGTGGAAGTGCATTAACAATAAGAATTTAATGGTCATATACTGACAGTGCAAAATAAATCTAATCACAAACTACTATTTATTGTAAATTTGTTGACTTTTATAATAAATACTTTAAAAATTATATTAATGATAATTCTTTATTGAATGACACATGACCATTAAACTCTAATAATAATGGTTAATTAATATTAGTATTTCATTTTGGAAGTAATATATTTTTTACGCCACTGGTTAAGTAAATTATTTTTTAAAAGTCACCGTTGGGATGTATCGGAAATTATGGTAGAAGTACATTTACAATATTTTTAATAAAAATATTTCACTTTTAGTTTTTTAATCAATGTCTAAGAAAAATATATAATTTCCTTTGTCTTATATTACTCTTTGAACATTTCAGTTTTTTTTTTGTTGAAATAATCATTTTAGAAAATTAAAAAATATTTATTATTTTTTTAATGATATCCCATTTATTGATATTATACCTAAATATTTAAATAGCTAAAATACATGAGAAATGATAAATGCTCCGAGAATAGACTGGAATAAGTTGGCCCCACAAAAGAAGAGATAATTATCTTGGGACCTAGCAAGCAAGACTGACTGGGTAGACTTTGAAATCCACATAATAATAATAATACAAAAAAAAAGACTTTGAAGTTCACGAAAGTCTTTAATTAGTAAGAGTGATAGGAGTCCTAAGTAGGTCAAAAATAAATTTCAAACTGCAATAATTGTAAAATACTTATTAATAATATAGTAAGAGTGAAGAGTATAAGTAAGACATTTTTTTGTTACTTTTTTCAATATCTTTTTTTATTAGTTAAAATTTATGGAAGTTTAAAAAAAATTGAAATGAAATTTATCAAATGAAGAACAGGACCCACATATTTAATAAGACTTACTTAAATTTTATTCAATAAAAAAGAGTATATCATAAACAGAATTATCATTTTATGGAGGATTGGTTTTTAATCTACTGTATACACTAATTGAAAGTAGAGTAAACTATGACATTTCATCTTGCCATCATTTCTATCAAAATAGGAGAGGATCCTCTCCAGTTGAAAAACAACTGGATACAATCTCAATTTTTGGATAATTTCAATATTTAATAATTTTAATATATAAAAAATAACAAAAGTATGGATGAATGGTGAGGATTTTTTACTGTTACACTTTTTTAACATATTTAATCAATTTATTCTATAAAATATTAACATGTTCTTTTAAAAAACTGGCTTGTTTACCGCGTTATTAAGATAATCTTTTTAAAGAAGAAAAGAGTACGTTAATTACACGTAGTTAAAATTTTAAAAATATTCGTTTAGTGTGTAGAAAATGAAATACAAAAACCATGGACATTGTTTATATTTAGGTCGCCTATCACATCATTAAAAAAAATAATTCCATTAGCAGACAACGCAATGGCACGGTCCATTCATGATGAACGGTAAAGTAATTATTTCGATCAATACTAACATATTAAAGAACCAAATAAAAAAAAATAAAAAAATGATAGGACATAGAAAAAATACCTGTGTAAAAGCCTTGACTCCATGCCTCTCAAGCTTGACGTCAAGTGCAGGGTCCTGCGCTAGCTGCAAAAGCACATCCACCATGTCTTTTGCCACGTAATCCTTGACCGCTTTCATTCTCTCAATGTGTTCGTCCAACACGTGTTCCATAAACCTGTCAAACTTCTTGCTCAAAGCCTTCATCCTCTTTATGTAACCCTGCAAGTCCAAGAAATTAATCCAAGGGATAAAGTCACCAATGTTCAAAACCCCGTTAAGCAAGAACAGCTCATCGAGCATCTTCTTGAACTCCTCGGGGGAAACGATGGCGTTTTCGGACTCTTCCAGGTACTTCTTCCCCAACACCATGCGGCTTATAACGTTGAGGCTTAGACTCGAAAGATGGTCTTTCAACAAAGTAGTTTTGTTGGCGGAATTAAAAAGTTCATTAAGAAGAGCACGTAGCTCTTGCCTTCTGATGTACTCGTATTCCTCGAGGCGTTTGGCGCTGAACAATTCCATTAGGCAAATTCTACGGGCCTGGCGCCAGTATGGGCCGTACTGGGACCACGTTATGTTCGAGTAGTTGTAGGTTGTGTATTTGCCGGCGGAGAATTTGGGCCTTCCGGCGAGGGTGGCGTCGTGGGTTTTGAGGAAGACCTTTGCCATGGCTACGGAGGAGCCCACGACGACAGGGTTGGACCCGAACCACACATGCATGATGGGCCCGTATTTTCGGCTGAGGGCGTGGATGGACTGGTGCGGGAGGGATCCAATGAGATTCAGGTTCCCTATGATGGGCCAGGGTTTTGGGCCTGGAGGCAGATTGTATCTGCGGCGGCGGAGGAAGAGGAGGAGAGCGGCGAAGATTGCAAAACATGTGGCTGCGGTTGAAACCCAATTGCCCCAATTGGGTGATGCCAATTCTAGTGCCATCTTCGGTGGGTTGTTGGGTTTCTTTGGGAAGGTTGAAGTGAAGGAAGAAGCTGTGTTTATGGTTGGTGATGGAAGTTTGTGTAGGTGAGGGTTCTATTTATATATAGAAAACATGGCAATAGGAGGCAGACAAGTAATAATTGTGGCACTACATGGGGTTCTTTACATTCCGCGAAACATCCATGTCTTTTCATCTTTCCCATTTTTTTTCCTGGTTAAATTAATTAATAGTTTAATTAGGTTCTTAAATTAAAAAAAGTGTAATTGAATCTTTGATTTTGTAAGATTTTAGTAATCGAGTCTCAAATGTTAGTTTATGACAACTTGAAATTGTTAGAAAATAACAATTTGTGACAGTTTTAAAGATATTATGAATTAATTTTTTTACAAAATTAAAGACTTAATTAAAAAAAATTAGTTAGGAAACTTAATTAAAAATTGAGAAATGTTATTTATATAATAATTTATATAACAGTTTGTATTATAATACTTATTTGTATCTATCTCTTTCCTATACAACATTTATTATATTTTATAATGATAACGAGAGATAGACACGAAAAATATTATTGAACAAATTGTTGTAAAAATTATTGTTTGTGTATTACATCTCTTAAAAATTTTCAAATAGTTCAAAGATTTATTGATTAATTTAACTTTTTTTTTATTCACTTCTACCTTGGTACATCGAGACAAAAATTATAAAATTATAACTTTAATTTTATTTTTAAAAGTGTAATAATTTTCTAAGGAGTGATAAACACTCTCTTTCTTAAACTTTTTCTATTATTGGCTTGAATTTATTGCATATCGTAAATTTTGGTGAGCCTCACTTTTAAATGAGAAAAGAGACTCATTAAATGAAAATTAGGATCCATCAAAATTTGTAATTTTTAATAAACTTTAGCCAATAGTATAAAGTGTTAGAAAAAGAGTGTTTGAAAAAGTATTGTTAACATTCCTCTAATTTTTAATATGGTCTTATTTAATATGATAAAATATTTGTTGTGGCCTTACATGGGTTTTTTTCATTACATTTCGTGAAAAATATTTTCTAAATTTTTTGTTAAGTAAACAATCATTTTAGTCCTTAAAAATAAAAGACGCTATCATATTAGTTCTTGAAATTAAAAAATATAAAATAAAGAGATATGATACATATATAATAATTTATATAACAATTTGTACAATAACACGTTTTGTATCTTTCTCCATCATATGAGATGTAGTAAATGATGTGTAGGTGAGAAACGGGCACAAAAAAAGTGTTGTTGTACAAATAATATTTCTCTAAAATAAATTCCTAGAATGTCAAATAAGTCTTTAAACTTAACTACTTACTGTCATTTTATTCTTTGAACATATGTTAATATTATCACTTAAAGTCATACATTTTTTTAAAATTTTGATCTAATGTAATTGTTAATTTGAACTTTCAAGTTTTTTTTTTTAATTTCTTTTGATTTAGGGATCAATGTGATAGCGCTTTCCAACTTCAGGAACTAAAATGGTTGTTTACTCTTTTTTTTTCACTTCTACCTTGTTACGTCGAGAGAAAAATTATAAAATTATATCTTTCACTTTATTTTTAAAAATGTACTATTTTTTAATATGTATTGTGAAAACAACTTAAGAACAAAGAAAACAAAGTGTACAGAGAAGAAGAACAGAGTATAGAGAAGAAAGAATGGAAGATAATATAGAGAATGAAATATTCTTGTGTTATTTCCAAAATTGGAGTAGCATATTTATAGGTACAAATTATAAGTAAACATTTACAAATAGTTTAATAATATTAAGGATAAATTAAATAGACATAACGTATAATGAATATGGACAGTCACACAACCAATATTCATAAATATTCTTAATACTCCCCTTAGATGTTCATGATTTGAGAGTGTGTCTTGTTAAAACTTACTAGTGGGATAAATATTAAGTGTGTCTTGTTCAAAAGCTTTTCTTGGTAGTGACTTTGTAAATAAATCTACTAGATTCTCACATGAACAAACCTGTTAAATATTTATGTCACCATTCTTTTGAAGATCACGAGTAAAAAAGAATTTTGGTAGAATATGCGTTGTTCTATTTCCTTTAATGTATTTTTGTTTCAATTGAGCAATTCATGCAGCATTATCTTCACATATGATTGTTGATATCATTTTTTCTGAAGATAAACCACAAGTTTCTCACACATGTTGAATGACAAATCTCAACCAAACACATTCACGACTTACTTCGTGTAATGTTAAAATTTTTGCATGATTAAATAATGTGGTTGCTATGGTTTGTTTCACAAATCACCATGAAATAGTTGTACCATCACATGCAAACAAATAGCCTGTTTGTGATCTACCGTTATAAGGATCTGACAAATAACCTGCATCAATATAACCATTTAGATCTGACTTGGAAACATTTGAATAAAATAAGCCCATATCAATTGTGCCTCCAAGATAACGAAGTATGTGTTTCACTTCATTCCAATGTCTTCGTGTAGGTGAAGAACTATATCTTATTAATAACTTGACGGCAAATGATATATCAGGTCATGTATGATTAGCAAAATACATTAATGCTCCTATAGCACTAAGATATGGTACTTTAGGACCAAGTAGTCCTTCATCCTTTTCTCGAGGTTTAAAAGGATCTTTGTTCACATCTAAAAATCTTACAACCATTAGAGTGCACAACGGATGTGATTTGTTCATATAAAATCTTTTAAACACTTTTGCTACATAAGCTTCTTAATGCACCCAAAATTCCACTCATTAGATATTCAATTTGTAATCCCAAGCAAAACTTTGTCCTTCCTAAGTCTTTCATCTCAAACTTTTTCTTTAAGCAATTAATAACTTTCGGAAGCTCTTCAGAAGTTCTAATAACATGTATGTTGTCTACATAAACAGCAATTATGACAAATCCATTTCTAGACCTTTATGGACAAATAAGATTATTTTTATATGCCTAATTTAGCAAATACTCACTAAGACGATTATACCACACGCATCCTGATTGTTTTAGTCCATAAAGGGACTTGTTTAATTTAATTGAGAAATCTTCTCGAGAACTTGCATTGTTGGGTAAATTAAATCCTTCGGAGAGTTTCATATAAATATCACTATCAAGAAAGTCATATAAATAAGCTGTAACAACATTCATTAAATGCAAATTAAGCCCTTCATATGCAACCAAACTAATCAAAATCAATACCAGGTTTTTTGTGAAAATCCTTGTGCAACAAGTCGTGCTTTGTATCTCACAACTTCACCATTCTCATTTCATTTTTGCACAAAAACCCATTTGTATCCAACTGGTTTTACACCTTCAAGTGTATGGACTATAGGTCCAAAAAGCTTTCACTTAGCAAGCGAGTTTAATTCTGCTTTAATTGCATCTTTCTATTTTTGCCAATCGTTTCTTTGTCGACAATCCTTAATGGACTTTGGTTCTTGATCCTCGAATCATTTATTACATTTAGCGCTACATTATATGCAAACACATCGTCAATGTTGACTTCATTTCGATTCCATCATATTCCATTCATGACATAATTTATTAAAATCTCTTCTTTTTCAATAATTTCAGGTACTTGAGTTCCTTCTGGAATTGAAATATTAATCATGTCAGATGAATCTTTTGGAGTTTCTATATCCTCAATTTGGTCATCTTGTCTTTTAGCTCCTTTTCTTATTCAAATATTTTTGTCTTTAGAATTGACAGGTCTACCATGTTTCATGAGTGTTTGAGACTCATTCGCAATATTAGATTGTCTAATTAGGACATCAATTCTAATTGGAGCATTGGCAGCTGGTACATATGACTTAGTCACCCTTTTTGAGTTAAAGAATACATTTGGTAACTGGTTGGCTAAGCTTTGTAAATGAATTATCTTTTAAACTTCCAATTCACATTGTTCTTGTATGAGGATCAAGATGAGATAATAATAATTCATTCCAACTAATATCATTTTCCAACTGCTTATTCTCTCCTCCTAATGTTGGGAAAACTGATTCATCAAAATGACAATCAGCAAACCGAGCTGTAAATAAATCTCCTATTGATGGCTCAAGATATTTTATTATAGATGGGGATTCATAGCCAACATATATTATCATCCTTCTTTGAGGACCCATCTTAGTTCGTTGTGGTGAGGCAATTGGAACATATACAGCACACCCAAAAATTCTTAAATGGGAAATGTTATGTTGTTGACCAAAAATCAATTGCAAAGGAAAGTACTTGTGATAACTTGTTGGCCTAATGAGAGTTAATACTGCAACATGTAAGATTGCATGTCCCTAAGCAAACATTAGATGTTTTGATCTCATGAGTAATGGTCTTGCAATTAATTCCAAGCATTTAATAAGTGGTTTTGCAAGTCCATTTTGTGTATGAACATGTGCTACAAGTGTTCAATATCAATTCCAATAGACATACAATACACATTAAAAGCATAGGATGTAAACTCACCAACATTATCAAGACAAATTTTCTTAATTAGGTAATCAAAAAAATGAGCTCTTAGTCTAATTAATTGAGCTAACAATCTCGTAAACGCCTGGTTGCGAGTTGACAATAAACAAACATGTGATTATTTAGTTGATGCATTAATTAAAACTATAAAATATTTAAATGATCCACATGGTTGGTGTATTAGTCCACAAATATCACCCCGTATCCATTCTAAAAATGTGAGAGATTCATTCTTAATTTTTTCTAGTGATGGTCTAATTATTAACTTTCCTTTAGAACAAACAGTAGATGATAAATTATTTAATTAAAGAATTTCTTGGCACTTCAATGGATATTCACATGAATTTTCAATTATTTTTTACATCATAATAGACTTATGTGTCCTAACTGATCATGCCAAACAACAAATTTATTTTGATTAGTAAACTTCTGGTTTACGACATTATGTGTTTTAATTGTACTAATATATGTGTAATACAAACCATAGGAAAAAGCAGGTAATTTTTCCAATACACATTTTTTATTCAAGTCCAGGCTCGTAATATAAAGATATTTCATATTTCCTTTATTGTTTGTTTCAATGTGGTATCTATTTAAACAAATATCCTTGAAACTTAATAAGTTTCTATGAGACTTAGAAGAATATAATGCATTCTCAATGTATAACTTTGTTCCTCTAGGTAATAATATATAGCACTAACATTAACTTCTCGCATTACTAAATCAAAGAAAAATTTATCATTCTTGAGAATCATATGGGTTGTTGCACTATCAGCGAGACACATATCTTCATTATTGATGCTAGTGCCAACATTCATTCTTCATAAAAATAAGGAGTATAAATAATCAATATAAGAAAATATTATTTAGAATTATAAAAATATATTTAAAAGATAACAATCATATAAGTAAATTATTTATTGCTTTAAATAAAAACTCACATAAAGTTCATTAACGTCAAATTATAAAATAAAATAAAATAAAACATTCTACTAGACATAAGGTTCAATAACAAAATATGAGAAAATTTGTTTCTTGACATTCCCATCGTCAATAAGGTGATCAATTTTCCCATCAAGATTAGCAAAGAAATCAGCAACATCTAGGTGAGTAGCATCCATATGGCCATAATCAAAATCACCATCTTCATAAGCAAAATGTGTTTCTATCTTTTTTCTCCTTATTTTTAAGTGATTCTTGGTAAAGTTCAACAAGATGCTTTGGTGTACGACAAGTACGTAACCAATGGCCTTTTCCACCACAACCATAACATATGTTTTCCTCATGCTTGTTACTTTGTCCTTTTCCTTTTTCCTTATCATTTTTCACATTCCTTTTCCACTTCTAGTGAGAAAAAGTATTCTTGGAAGTTCTTTTATGACCATGTCCATGACCATGATCACAAGTAAGACCACGACCACAAGTTTGCCCATAATTATAAAAATCATATGTTGCTGCATTCGCTTTAGGAAATGAAGCAGAACTAGTTGGGCAAGCCTTATGATTTTTCATTAAAAGCTCGTTATTTTGCTCAGCCACAAGGAGATAAGAAATTAATTCAAAATATTTCTTAAATCCTTTTTTCTCTATATTGTTGCTGCAAGAGCACATTAAATGCTTGAAAGGTGGAGAAAGTTTTTTCTAACATATCCTCATCGGTAATTTTTCTCCACACAATTTCAATTTAGAAGTAATTCTAAATATTACAAAATTATACTCGCTTACAATTTTATAATCCTATAAACGTAAATGCATCCAATCATAACTAGCTTTAGAGAGAATTACTAGTTTTTTGGTTGTCATATCTTTCTTTTAAACTATTCCAAAGGACAAGTGGATCTTTTACCATAAGATAGTCAATTTTTAAAGCTTCATGAAGGTGGTGATCAAGAAAAATCATAGTTATAGCATTTTCTTAATTAGATGCTTTATTTTCTACTTTAATGGAGGCTTCAAGATCCATTACATCTAAATGTATTTTAGCATCTAATCTCCAAGATAAATAATTCTTTCGTGTAATATCAAGAGCCACAAATTCGAGTTTTGCAAGATTCGACATGTTCAAGACTATTACCAAAATAAAAAAAAATTAGAATAAATTATAAATAAATAATTATGACATAACATAATAATTAAAACATATTAATTAATAGTATATTGTGGCTCTTTAAATAATCATAATAACAATAAATATTATTATAAAATCTAGACATGATGTAATAATTATTATTTTGAATGGTTAAATTATTATTTTGATTATTATATAATATTTTGGCCTTAATAATAATAATAATAATAATAAAATATTACAAACTATTCCTTGCTTTTATTGAGAAATATTATATGTTTACGCTAATAGATATTGTTCGTGTTTATTATTGTCATGTTTATGTTATATTAGTGCATTGATTAGTGTTATTATTGTGTGACTGTTATATGTTATTATGATAATATATTAAATGACATTAAATTATAGTTTAATAATTTCTTTTAATGTGGATACATTATTATAACTATGAAAGCATTTTTTTTATATTGTTTCAAATTAATGTTTACGTTTATGTTTAATATTGTTTATAAAATGAGAAAACAAGTCATGCACTTACAATGTAAAGTGGTTTTACACATGTCATCCAATCACAAACCACCATTTATTGTAAGTTTGTTGATTTTTATAATAAATACTTTAAAAGTCATATCAACGGTGAATTTCAATTGAGTGTAAAACTTTTTACACTGATAGTGTATGACCATTAAACTCTTATAAAATATATGTTGTCCTTCCAATATACTAAAATATTATATTGTTATAATTACATTTTATTATTATAATAATTTATTGTTTACGTTATTGTTTATTATGTTTACGTTATAAGTTAATATAATCCATTAATTTATTACAATTGTTAATTTATATTTATTTGATATGTTAATATATTTTAAAATGTTATCGTACATTACTATATTAATTGTTATTATGATTATTAATCATTTACGTTCAACTCATTTATCGTGTTGATAATATATTGTAAAAACAACTTAAGAACAAAGAGAACAAAGGGTACAGAGAAGAAGAACAAAGTATAGAGAAAAGAGAATGGAAGATAACAAAGAGAATAAAATATTCTTGTGTTATTTTCAAAATTGAAGTAGCATATTTACAGGTACAAATTATAACTGAACGGTTATAAATAATTTAATAATATTAAGAAAAAATTAAATAGACATAATGTATAATAAATATGAATAGCCATACAATCAATATTCATAAATATCCATAACAATATGGTCTTTTTTAATATAATAAAATATTTTTTACAATTATTTTAGCTTGTATAATATATAATTTATAATATAACTAAAACTAATGATAAATAAATATTTTTGAAAATATAAATTATATTAAAATTAATATTCATAACAAATAAATATTTTTGAACATATAAATTATATTTTAGATTTATGATAAATAATTTATATTGTGATGTGAGGTTATTTTTGACTATTGATAATTTTTTTTAAAATATTGAAATTTAATTTAGAAATAAAGATGAAATTTAAATTAGGAAAAAAGTCTCCAAACAATATTTTATTTATTTTATTTTAAGCAATAAAAATATTTTTATTTTATTTTTTTCAATTGATATTATTAGTTAAAAAAATAAAATTCATAAATATAATAAATGAATGTATATATTCAAACATTTTTAATTATAAAAATATTATTTTATTTTGACTTTAATTATTCAAAATAAAGAAAATGAAAATAAATATTTTTTAATTTTTTTTGTATATTATATCTTTATTAAAAATGCTAACTTGGCCCTTAGGACATTGGTTAAAAAATCAAAAGTGGAAAAATCTTTTATTGGAAAGTGTAATAGTGCATTTCACTGTGATTTTCAATGCAATCTTGACATAATTTTTTTTTACGTATTGATTCCTTAACCAGTGTCTTAAGGGCACTAATTATCAAGACCCTATTTTTATTTAAAAAAGTAAAATTCACAAATATAAGAAATGAATGCGTAACAACCAATAAATTATAAATGAATGCATGGATTCAAATACACAAATATTAAAATCATTAAAATCCATTATCCTTCCTTCAATGCTTAATAATGAACAAAAATGAAAAATAAAATATTTTATAAAATATGCATTAAAAACTCATTATCTATTAAAGAAAGATGTTATTTGTACAACAAGTCATACATCAATTTGTACAACAACACTTTTTTGTGTTTATCTCTTTCCTGCACATCATTTTATTACATCTCATAATAATAAATACAAAAAGTGTTGTTGTACAAATTATCGTATATGTATCACATCCCTCTATTAAATGTCTTAATAACAAAAGGAAAATATTATTTGTACAATAACTCATACAACAGTTTGTACAACAACACCTTTTTGTGTCTATCTCTCTCCTGTACATCTTTTATTATATCTCATAACGATAGAGAGAGATAGACATAAAAAATATTATTGTACAAATTGTTGTATGTATATCACATCTTGTAATGAAATATTACACTATAACAACAAATTTAAAATACATGTGTAAATATATTTATTAGAACTATAATATTTAAAATATTACACATTTAAAATATTACAATATAATAACATATTTCAAATATAAGTGTAAATATATTTATTAGTACTTTAATTATTTTAAATACTATAATAGTTAGGGTTACACGTTTTCTGTAAAAGTTTAATACAAATTTTTGAAGACTTTTCAATAATTGAAATTTATTAGCATTAAACAATTGAGAAATGTTACTTGTAAAACAAATTTACAACTAAGAAAGAGAAAATGAGAAAAAAGAGACAAGTGTAAGATGCAATAAATGACGTAATAGATAAAAATAGATACAAAAAATGATATTATATGAATTATTGTACGAATCATTGTATTTATATCACATCTCCAAATAATTTAATGTTTAAAATAAAATGCATTAATTACTATAATGAAGACTTTTTAACCACTCATTAAACAATAAAATATAGATGATGAAAAAGCCTCTCATTTGAAAAACATATTAAATAGTTGTTGAAAATGAAATATACTACGTCCATTCTTTTTTATGTGTTGTTTAAGATTTTTATACACAAACCAAGAAATGTGATATTTTTTGTTTTGTTTTTCATAAGATAATTTTAAAGTTTCCTATAGTACCCCTTTTCATTTTTACTCTACAATAAATGCATATTAGTTATAAATGTATAAATTAACTAAAAATTAGGTGGGAAATAAGGATATAATTGATAAAAAAGAAATTAATATTATATTAAACTTTGAAAATGACAGATAAATAGAAACAATTTAAAAAAAAAACTGACAATTAAAAAAGAACAAAGGGAGTGTTAATTACAATAATGATGACTTTTGAATGACCCATTAAACAACAAAATTTGGAGTTGTCTAACTTATTCTAAATAAAAATAAGGTTAAATAACCCCATCCAAAATGATTGATGCAATTAATACCTACAATCAACCATCTTAAAGTATACCAGAGAATTCCACCAATTATTTTGAACGGAGTTGTTTAACCTCATTTTTACTTAGGATTTAGATTAGACAACCCCATGAAATTTAGATTAGAAAAAAGTCTTTAAACAATATTTTATTTGGGTCAGGATCCGTTGACACCTGGTGTCAAAGTTAATCAAACTACATCTTCAATAACTTTTTGTAAAATGTAAATTTAGCCAATCCAACCGTTGAATTGTGTGATATTATCGTCATGATCATGTATATAAAATTTTACATCATTTGGTCTTTTCTAGATATGTTATCCAATATTAAATATTTACATATATTTTAATATCATATTGTACGTTAAAATAAAGTGATATGAAGAATTATTAAATAATTTTGGAATTATATGAAAATTTGTATACTTGATCTAATTAATAAGAACATCAAATTTAACAGTTGGATTGATTAAATTTGCATTCTACAAAATGTTATTAAAAGTATAATTTGACTAACTTTGACACTTGATGTCAACGGATCCTGACCCATTTTATTTATTTATTTCATTTTGAATGGGATTATTTAATCACATTTTTACTTACGGTAAATAAAAATAGTTTTATTTTATTTTTTTGCAATTGAGATTATTAATTAAAAAATTAAAATTCATAAATATAATAAATGAATGCGTAACAACCAATAAATGAATGCCTGAATTCAAATAAAGAAATATTAAAATTATTAAAATCCATTATTAATGATTAATAATGAACAAATGCTTTTATAAATATACGAATTCACGACATTATTAATGATATCAAATACACGAATTCAAATACACAAATGCTTAATAATGAACAACAATGAAAAATAAAATATTTTATAAAGTATAAAATAACTCACTATCTATTTTATAAAGTAATTAATATAATTTATTAAATAAATGGGAAATAGAATAATTAAAAAGAAATGTCAGAAGTTCCCCTAATTTAGGGAGATTTTTTATTTTTACATTTAATGATAAAAATATTATTTTATTTTAAGTTTAATTATTTTCAAAATAAAAAAAATGGAAACAAAATATTTTTATTTTATTTTTTGAATATGATATTTTTTATTTAAAAATTAAAATTCATATATATAATAAATGAATGCATAAATTTAAACACTTATAATTATAAAAAATTATTATTTTAACTTGTGCATTGCACAAAATAAATATTTATTTTATTTAACTTAAATTTATAATAAATAATACTTCTAACTATATAGATTATATTATAATTAAAATTTGTAATAAATATATATTTTTAAATTTATAATAAACTATTATTGTAATACAATATTAATTTTTAATTATTGATAATTTTTTTAAAAAAATTGAAATTGAATTTAAAACTAAAGATATTGCAAATGACCGATTGAAAGAGATAAAATGTCAAAAAATTCCTAAAAACACTCTTATTAAAAAATGATAGCTAAAAACGCTCTCGTTGAAGAATAGCAGCTAAAAACGATCTTGTCTAATGTAGTTGTTCTCATTTAATATATAGGGTGAATATTATTTTATTTTCACTTTGATTATTTTCAAAATTAAAAACAAAAAAGTGAAAGAAAAATATTTTTATTTCTTTTTTGCATTTGATATTTTTCTTCTAAAAATTAAAATTGATAAATATAATAAAAAATTCATAATGATCAATAAATGAATGCAAGAATTTAAATACTCAATCATGAAATCATTAAAACCTATTATCATTTCCCAATACCTAATAATTACAAAAATAAAAAATAAAATATTCTATAAAGCATACATTAAAAACTCACTATGTGCTAAATGTCCTAGTAATTAATACAATTTATTAAATAAATGAAAAATAAAATAATTAAGAATTATCTAGAGTACCCCTAGTTTAAGTGGAAAAAATTGTGTCAAAACTTCCTTTCTTTATTATATAAAGTATTATAATTTTTTGTTATTACCTTCGTCTAAAGAAATTTTTTATTAAATTTTAATCGAGTGTGTTAACGAGTGAGTCTACCGGCACTCCATCACTGTTATTAACAAGTTCAAATTATAATGTCTTAAATTAATCTCATTTCAATGATTTTTTGTTAAAGAATTTTAATTAAATGTATTAATATTTATCAACTATGCAAGTCCTGTTTTTTTATTTCTTTTGCAGTTTTACTTTAAATATCAATTTATTATTATTATACTGTTCACTTTGATTGAATATTTATATGTATTTTCAAAACCTGAGCTTGTTTTTTTTATTCCAACTAACCCATAGAAACAGGAACTTCCTCCCTGTAATTATGGGGAAGGTTTTTTATGTTTGTATTCTCTTTCACACAAAGGCACACAGCCCCTTCTTTTCGCTGCACTCACACTTATAAAAATCTTTTTTAATTATATGTTATTATAATTGTATTTCTTTTTTTACAACTATAATTAGAATTGTAATGTTAATATTGCAAAGACTTTAAGAAATCGCGTTTAAAGATAATTGATAAATATTAGTATACTCAATAAAAATTCTTTATTTAAAAAAATATGACTATAAGTTACTAATAATTAAGGAGGGTGAATAGACGATTTTGAATGCAAATATAAATTTCTAGAAAAATATTCTTAATTAGAAAAATAAAAAAATTCTTTAGGCGAGCATGATCAAATAAATTACAATAACAAGTTATTTTGAAAATTGTTCACTTTTGGTTCTTAAGGTTATTTTTTGCAATCATTTTAGTCGTTCTAATAAGGACCAAAAGTGAGTTGTTTTTAAATTAGGATATGAAAATAATTATTTTTAAATTTAAGAGACTAAAAAAAAATTAGGTACAAATTTGAGGAACAAAAAAGATATTTAAACTTTTATAATATTTATACTAAAAGATTCATTTTTATTAGGTAAAAATTATGCGAACGAAAGCAAATTTAATGACAAATATTTTTCTATTAGTATATAATTTTTTTTATATTAGGTTCTTGTAAACTTGTAGATACTTAAATATATCGATTATTACCACAAATATGTGGATCAATTGGCATGAAATTATATTTCAGCTTAACTTGTAGTCTCAAATTCAAGTTCTAGACATGTAATTGCGTTAAATATTCAAAAAGAAAACTTTACCACCTATAACAATTTTACTCTGCTCAAACAGAATTATTTCATGTAAGAAATAATTGTGGTGTCTAAACAAAATATATATGTCTATTATCTCTCATCCAATATTTAAATGAGCTAGTAGTTTAGCACGCAGGACGTCCAATATGGAGTGGGATGAGTCCACACTCAAGATGATACCTAATTTACCCTTTTAGAAAGTAACCAACTCTTTCTATGAATGTTTGATTGAATTTCCGCAAAGACTCAAACCAACTGTAGAGTCAACATTTTGAAATGAAGCCACCCACAAGCTAAAGTACTCTAGTAGTGCATGGATAAAATTTAGTCTTTCAGTCCGTTGGGTGGAACGTTGACACTTTACTTCATGATTCACGTTACATTTTGCAGTTGTTCACACCTAGAAATTTATAATTAAAAGTGGCACATAAAAAACAAAATCAGCTCACATCATCTTGTACTTTTTATTTTATAAAACATGTTAATTAGTGTCTTGAAAACACTAATTAAAAATGTAATATTTACTAATTAAATTTATCAATTCGCTTTTACAGTAATTTTTAGTAAAAACATTTTATTTATTAATTTATTAACATACGTGTTTTTAGACTACTCGTTAACAAATTTCTAATTTACTTTGTTAAATTCAAACAATTATCAATTTAACGCAAGATTTAAAAATGAAAATTATGAATGTAAATTTATTACTACAATATGTGCAATGGTTTTATCGGTTTATAAGCAGGTTCTTAGAAAAGAGATAAAAGTGTGGTTGTTAAACAAACATGATTGACCTTGACTCTTTCCGCCTTTTAAAAAGCAATGGATGTATAATTGACTGTTTGGCTAAAGAAAGACATGCTGGCCTGGATTTTTTTGGCTAAACACCTTATAATAATTGCACTCACATTTTGTACAAAGTTTCCAACAATATTTGATTACCTATTTATTTTTTAGCAGATCTGTAATTGCTGTAAAATTCATGTTTTTCTTTAGAGGTGAGAACATTTCCTACCAATTGTTTTCTTCAATTGTTTACGACTACCACTTGCACTAGAATTAGTCATACATGATTCTTGTTGTTTTAGATAGGCCAAATCACGAACCACAATCAACAAAAACTCACAGACTTGAATGGTCATGATCCTCGACTCATTCTTCAACTCGTAGAGCCCAATCATGTTTAAAGAAAATTAGCCTGAAACATGTAATAGTCACATCCTCAAGGACTTATTTATGTAATGCGCAAGTCCCTCGAAATATAACAAATTCATCCCAAATTAATTGGGGCAAAAAAACTAGCAAGAGAAAATTTTCATTGACCCAGGAGAAGAGAAAAAGAAGAGAAGAGATTTTTTGGTGTATTAAAAGAAAAGGAAGAACACCCTTTTTATAGTTCGAAAAAGGTCAAATTATTTTTGGTAGTTATAAATAAAATTGGTATAATAATGTTAATTAATCAAAATTAATCATTAATTAATATATTTAAAAGAGATAATAAGGCCAATTAAAATAAATTTAATACAACTTAAAATGGGTAATAAGGCTGGTTAAAATATGACATTAATAACATTAACACAGAAATTTTTCTAAGTTAAAAACAATAACTTAGAAATCTCATAATTTCAAAATAATTGTTTTGGACTCTTGAAAGGACTCTTTGTCAAAATGCCAATAATAAGTAGTTTTTTTAAAACTATGCAAAATTTCCTTAACCTTTCATATCATTGCTTCTAAATTGTTGATCCTTTTCATCACATTGTATTCATCATAGAAGCATAACAATTGCTTTAATATTTATTAATTCAAAAATTTGAACACCTTATGATTGTATTACTGTCACGCACTTTGTATAAAACCTAACAATAAAAAGGAGAAGGCCTGTCTCCCTTATGTTTGATAGTGTCAATATGGTCAGGAGTTGATTCAACAAAATTTTCATTATTGTGAGCTCGAATTATTTGTGCTTTTAAGATAGGAGATGCTTTGAACTCACCTTCGAATCTATCCTTGACATGTTGTTTTGATTATTCCTGAGTGATGTAGATCCACTATCTTTGATTTTATCAACATTTTGAGTACGTAATTCTCTAAAAAATTTTACAAAGCTGAATCAAGATAAAGTCACTATCACCATTCAAGAAAAATAAAAAATTAAAAACATTAAATGTATGTCGCAACCGGGGTCACGGCGATGGTGAAAAAGAGTTTTAAAAACAGGAAGTTGCCACCAATATTTATTAAGGACAAACATTGGAAAAACCTAAAAGAAAATGGTCTACGAAATCAAATTTTGGGCTCGAGAGTCAATTACGTGTAGGGAAAGTGTTAGCACCCTACAACGTCTGTCATAAAGACGGTTACCTCTAATTGATTAAGCAAATTATTAATGACCTTTAAAATGTTTATCTCACCCTAAAATAGTTGCAAGAAGAACTTTATTATTATAAAAAAAATATTTTTATTTTATCTTAAATTTTATTATTATTTTTGAGATCGACAAGAGTGGGCCCCTGTTCCTACGTATCACCCGGTACAATGGAGAATCAGACTCACGTAGTTCTTTTGGTAGAAAATATTTGTGTGTTGATATTTTTTTTTTATTAATTTTGAGATTTTTGAGCTGTCACAGCTCATACGTCCTAATATAAAATTGACAGAGGTGTACACTCAAGCCAATCTATTATTTTACTTTTAATCCAATATTTATTTTCATAAAAAAGTAATTCTAATTTAACCTTTTTCTTTATTCATTATCCATAGATATGAGTTTTAAGACATGAAGTTGTACAACTTACGCCTCAAAATCTAAAGATTAAGGAGATGTCGCATCTAATTAATCTTTCCTCTAAAGAAGATTTTAATATTATCAAAATATTGAGCTAAATTATGAAACCTGATTTTAGTGGTTGTTTTACCTTCTTCTTATTATAAGTAGAAAATTTACATTTTTAATTTAGAGAATAGCTATAAGGCAACAAGCTGTCACAGCTTGTGTCCGTAAGCCTTAGGATTAAGAGAACGTCGCATCTAAATAATCCTTTCTCTATTAAATATTTCATCCTTTTATGTTATAGATCTTATAAAATGTTGGTGTTTATAATTATGGATTATTGTCATTTTTATGTATAATTAAATTATAAAATTTGATTTTAATAGTTAAAAAGGGAATTGAAATTTATTATGTTTATTCTTATTATTATTTTTTCATTCCTTTCTTATACACGTGAAGACACAAAGGGAAACAAATTTGAATTTAATATATTTAACGTAATGAATAGAATTCGAAACAAGAATCAAATATTACCATTTCTAATGACAACTTTTTCAATACTATTTCATAATAAGTTGCTAACGTTTACATTGTTATTATCTTTATTATATAAAAACGTAAAGAAAAGAAAACCGAAAAGTTGATGATCACCTCATTCATTTATTCATATTTAATTGCGGGTTATATATTCAGATATTTAGATTTCAATTCAAATAATAAAACTTTGTGGGCTAAGCCCATTCTTATTAAGTGGCGGTTAACGAAAGGGAAACAATCCGGATCGGACCCAATTGGGAGCCTATTTTTAGTGGGATTAAACTCCAGGTACCAAAAGAATATGAACAAAATAGATAGGGTCTGCTCCTCTCTCTCTGGAACATTCGTGAACAAAAAGGAAAAAAAGGAGGGATGCATGTGAGAGGGAGAGGAAGAGACGCGATGATGTAATCACGCGAGGCGTCAAGGTTCTCGTATGCGGTGGCAATGCCGCAATTTGCGCGAATGACAACAGAGGTCAAGCGGGGCTTGTGATGCTGTCACTGACGAAGGCTGGGGTTTAAGTGTGGCGGTGTTATTGCAGCTTGTGCGAGCGGCTGTGGTTTGCGATTCGAACTCGCGATTTGGATTTATGATTTGCCAAAAAGGGGGTGCCTTTTTTCATTTTTTTATCGTTGATTGGCTTATTGATGGTAGAATTCATAACGAGGGGTTTGCAGGTAGTTTTGTCCATGGGTGGCTTAGGCATGAGGAAATTGGGGTTGATAGTTTTCTGTTTTACTCATCTTATTACCCTTTTCGTCACTTCCTTCCTTCCTTTTATAGGTTTTTTACTGTCTAATTTTTTTATTTGAAACTGGCGTTTGTTGTTGAAAACAAAGCACATTCAAAATGAGCTACAGAACATATCATATGCAGAGAGAAATACATCGTGAAGTATTGATTACGTGGGTACTTGTAAACAGGAGTATCAAAATGGACACTACAAATAAGTAAGTGACTAGACAAGTTTTAAAACCGAAAGCTTTACCAACCTTTCGCCTAATTTGCTCACGGATGCTTGTCTAGGATTGGGGAGCAAAAGGTATTTCCTGAGAGCATGACTGTTAGCCTCTGTTTGAACGTGCTTGTTTGCAAGCTGGTAAGCTCTCCTTCACTCTCTGATGTGGTCTCTCAATTTGAACATGCTTGTTTGCAAGTTGGTAAGCTTTCTTTCACTCTCTGATGTGGTCTCTCAATGTATGATTTTTAGACTTGTAAACCGTAACCCTTTTCTGTTCTTTGTTGGGTAATTTATAGGCACAAGGAAGCTTTGGATTAGGGGATTCACGTGAAGGTAAGAAATCCTCTCTGTCTCCTCTCTTTTGTTACCTCCTTATTTCTTTTGGGCAGAGTGTTTTTAATCTTTCTTTGATAAAGGATTTCAATTTTTTTTGAATCAAAATTCAGATTTCCTTTCAAGCTTCTCTTTGTCCCACTTGTTTTGTTCTTTTATCTAGTGCCTAGAATGATGTGCATGAGGATCAGGCACCATTGACCAAGGCATTGTGTTGTCACACTCTGTTTTCTCTTCGTTCAAATTAGTTTCCTATTTACGTGATGAAGCAGAATATGCAGAAGGGTGTTACAGAGGTCAAAACGCACAAAAGGAGCATTTGTGCCTTTTCGTCCAAGGCTCAAGGGGCCTCTTGTGACTGCTAATTTGTGTTTTGTCCGTAGCATGCACAGACTTGTTGTTTTCATTTGCTTTATTTTACCTTTTTTTAATTTGTTTTCTAATTGTAAGAAAAAACTTTTGGACCATGGACACTTTTGGTTTTTTGCTTATTTGATTATGTTCACTTTTTTTTTGTGTTATGGATTAAGAGTGGCCCAATATAATCTGAAGGGAAAAAAAGAGCACAGTCTATGCCTACATTAGCCCAAATCAAATAACAATGAAAAGGACAATAAATAAATATAAGAGAGAAAATAAAACCAAAATAAATAGAAAGAAACAGACAAAAATAGGTGTTCACAGCTGCCCCTCTTTACTAGATTTTACTAGATAATATGAGAAATTCCTGTTTTGATATTATTGTAGTAAAACCGAGGTAAAGATATGAACACCTAATTTTATTTAGGACCTAAAACATAAAGGCAGAGGGTACGAGGATCTTAAAACGGAAAAGCGATGGGTATAAGGACCTGAAACATAAAAATAGTTGGTACGGGATGCAGAAATGCAAAAACAATGAGCGCGGGGACCCAAAAATTGTAAAAGCGGTGGGCACGAGAATCCAAAACATAAAAACGGTTGGCTCGAAGCCCCAAAATGTAAAGATGATGGGCGCGGGGACCCAAAAACATAAAAGCGGTAGGTGCGAGGACCCGAAAACACTAAAGTGGTGGGCACAAGGACCCGAAAATGTAAAAACAGTGGGCCAAGGACCCGAAACATGAAAGCAATGGGCATAGGGACCCAAAACGTAAAGGCAGTGGGCACGGGGACCCAGAAACATAAAAGCGGTGGGTGCGGGGACCCAAAATTGTAAAAGAGGTGGGTGCAGGGACCTAGAATTGTAAATGCAATGGGCGCGGGGACCCAAAATTGTAAAAGCGATGGCACGGGGACCCGAAATATAAAAACGGTGGGTGCGGGGACCTAAAACATAAGAACAGTGGGCACGGGGACCCAGATTGTAAAGACAATGGGCACGGGGACCCGAAAACTTAAAAGCGGTGGGCGCGGGGACCCAAAATTGTAAAAGCAGTGGGCGCGGGAACCCGAAAACTTAAAAATAGTGGGTGCGGGGACATAAGAACGGTGGGCACAGGGACCCATAATGTAAAGACAATGGGCGCGGGGACCCAGAATTGTAAAAGCAATGGGCGCGGAGACCCGAAAACTTAAAAACGGTGGGTGCGAGGACCCACAACATAAGAATGGTGGGCACAGAGACCCAGAATGTAAAGACAATGGGCGCGGGGACCTGAAAACTTAAAAGCAGTAGGCGCGGGGACCCAGAATTTTAGAAGCAGTGGGCGCGAGGACCCAGAAACGTAAAAGCGATGGGTGCGAGGACCTAAAAAAGGTGAAAGCAAGGATTAATGTAACTCTAGAATTAAATTGATGAGGATGCATGATATGTGATGTATGATAAAAAGTTATTCCTCTTCTCTCTCTCTCTCTTTTTTTTTTGAAAGATCCCTGGTCCCCCTCAGTGGTGCGCCAATACTAACGGAGGAACTGAACCGAGTCTCTTCTTGATCAATTTCATTTTGCTTGAGAAATCTGCTTGAGCCCTTCCAAGAGAAATTGTGCATGGTGCTTCAGATTATTAGATGGTGATCATTTATTGGTAGGCATCATGTTTCCTATGAATTTTACAACTTTCACAGTAATTGTGATGACTTTCAATTATATTCGCATGTTTCACAATTTAGTGTATTTTATTAAGAGAAATGCAAATAAAACCAATACTGAATCACAATGAAGGAGAAAACACTTTATTATTAGAGAGACATTATCGTTACACGGGCAATTTTGGGATGAAACTAAATGATAAACACAAAAGGATCGGATAAGGTGAAATCAAAAAGACTTTCTACAGTATGGAACAATAAACAACAGTGTTAATCTCTCATGTCCACAGTTTTGAGAAGCCCATCAATTGGCCTCAAAAGGGTGACAAATGCTTGTGAAGTAAATCGACCATCTTCCAGAATGCCAATTGTCCAAGTCTCAACTTGATGTTATCTTTTTGTCTTTCACTTGAGCCTCCCATCTAATTGTTTTAACTATATTCAAGTTGCCTTTTTTAGGTTTTCAGCCTAACAAGTTGCTCTTTTCCGCTTTCATTTTTTATGACCCTAATTTTTGCCTAGACTGCCTTTTTAGGTTTTTAGCCTAGCAAGTCACTCTAACTTTTGCCTAAGCCGCCTTTGCGAGTTTTCAACCTAGCGAGCTTTTCTTCTTCTCCTTCCTTTTTTTTTTAAGGATAATATTTTTTAACAACATTAGAATTTACAGGAAACGGTAAATCTTTCCCATCCATGTTTGCGAGGATCAAAGCCCTTCCTGAAAAGGTTGTCTTTACTACATAAGGCCCTTCGTAATTCGGGGTCCATTTCCCGCGATGATCCTTTTGGGTGGGTAGAATCTTTTTTAGCACAAGGTCACCTTCTTGGAATTCCTGAGGGCGAATTTTTTTATCATAAGCTCTTTTCAATCTTCTTTGATATAATTGGCCATGGCACAAGGCAATTAATCTCTTTTCTTCAACCAAGTTCAACTGGTCGTATCGAGCCTGGACCCATTCAGATTCTTCAAGTTTGGTTTCCATCAACACCCTTAGTGAAGGAATCTCTACTTCAATAGGGAGTACCGCTTCCATCCCATACACCAAAGAATACGAAGTTGCCCCAGTTGACGTTCGAACAGAAGTGCGATAGCCATGCAAAGCAAAAGGCAGCATTTCATGCCAATCTCGGTATGTCACAACCATCTTTTGAACAATCTTCTTGATATTTTTATTTGTTGCTTCGACTGCCCCATTCATCTTTGGACGATACGGCGAGGAGTTATGATGTTGTATCTTGAAGTCGTTGCATAATTCTTTCATCATCTTATTATTCAAATTGGTCCCATTATCAGTTATGATTCGACTTGGCAAACCATAACGACAAATTAAATCTCTTTTATGAACCTTACTACCACATTTCTCGTCATGCTAGCATATGAAGCAGCCTCAACCCATTTGGTGAAGTAATCGATGGCAACAAGTATGAAGCGATGTCCATTTGAAGCTTTAGGTTCAATTGGACCTATCACGTCCATTCCCCACATCAAGAATGGCCATGGCGAACTTAAAACATTCAAGGATGTCGGTGGTACATGGATGTTGTCGATGTATGTTTGACGTTTATGACATCTCTTCACATGGTTAAAGCAGTCAGATTCCATGGTCAACCAATAGTAGCTAGCCCTCAGGATTTTCTTTGCCATTGCATGCCCATTTGCATGAGTTCCAAATGAACCTTCATGAACCTCCTCTACTATCTTTTTGGCTTCAGTCGTATCAACACACCTAAGCAGCACCATGTCATGATTTCTTTTGTAAAGCACATCACCATTTAGGAAGAAACCCATGGCTAATCTTCTCAAAGTCCTTTTCTCATTTTCTGAGGCACCAGGAAGACATTCTTTGTTTATGATATAGTGTTGGATATCATAAAACCAAGGCTTCCCATCCGATTCTTCTTCTACTGATTGGCAATATGCAGGTTGATCTTGACTTTGTATCCTTATGAGTGGCGCACCCCTTTCTTGACTTATGTTAAACATTAACAACAAAGTTGCCAAAGCATCCGCTAACTGGTTATCCTCACGAGGAATGTGATGGAAGGTTATTTCATCAAATCGTTCCATCAAACCCTTTATGTAGGAGTGATACGAGATCAATTTGGCATCCCGAGTTTCCCTTTCATCCTTGAGCTAATGAATCACCAATGCCGAATCTCCAATCACCTCTAAAATCCTAGCTTTGGATTCACTAGCAGCTCGAATTCCCATTGCACACGCCTCATATTCTACTATATTATTGGTACAATCAAAACCCAACCTTGCGGTGAATGGCATGAACTGTTTCTTGGGGAAATCAGCACTGCACCAATCCCATGCCCTAATGCATTTGAAGCTCCGTCAAATAAGAGAGTCTGTGTCTTTCTATTTGGATGTTCTTCTTCATCAAACAAAACCATTATATCTTTATCTGGGAATTCACATTACATTGACTGATAATCTTCTATAGGCTAATGAGCCAAATACTTTGCCAGGGTACTGCCTTTTGAGTGACATAGACAATATCATATTCAGATAGCAACACTTGCCATCGAGCGAGTCTTCCAGTAAGAGCTAGCTTTTCAAAGATGTACTTAATTGGATCCATTTTGGAAACCAACCAAGTAGTGTGACTTAACATATACTGTCTTAATCGTCGGGCTGCCCAAGCCAAGGCACAACATGTCCACTCCAACAAAGAGTACCTCGTTTCACAATTTGTGAACTTCTTACTCAAGTAATAGATGGCGTGCTCCTTCCGTCTAGATTCATCATGCTGCCCTAGTACACAGCCCATGGACTCGTCAAGCACCGTTAAGTACATGATGAGAGGTTTACCTAGAACTGGAGGTATCAAAACAGGGGGTGCTTGTAAGTATTCCTTGATCTTTTCAAAGGCCCTTTGACAATCTTCATTCCATTCAATTGCTTGACTTTTGCGCAATAGCTTGAAAATTGGCTCACAAGTAAAAGTCAACTGCAATATAAACCTGGCAATATAGTTTAATCTCCCCAAGAATCCACGAACTTCTTTTCTGTACGAGGAGCTGACATTTCTAAGATTGCTTTCACCTTATCAAGGTCGACTTCTATACCCCTTTCGCTAACCACAAATCCTAACAACTTGCCTAATTTTACACCAAAAGTGCATTAGCCAGATTCAGCCTGAGCTTATATTTCCTTAAGCGCTCAAACAGCTTCTGCAAATAGGCTATATGCTCCTCTTCAGACCTTGACTTTTGCAATCATATCGTTTACATATACCTCAATCTCTTTATGCATCATATCATGGAACAAAGTCACCATTGCTCATTGATACGTTGCCCCAGCATTTTTTAGTCCGAATGGCATCACTTTGTAACAAAAGGTTCCCCACAATGTGACGAGCGTGGTCTTCTCCATATCCTCTGCTGCCATTTTAATTTGATTGTACCCTAAGAAACCATCCATAAAGGAAAAGAAAGCGTGTTGGGCAGTATTATTTACCAGTACATCGATATGAGGTAATGGAAAGTCATTTTTAGGGCTAACCCTATTTAGATCTCGGTAGTCAACACACATCCTGACCATTCCATCTTTTTCGGGACTGGCACGATATTAGCAACCCACTGAGGGTATTTGGCAACAGCAAGGAAACCAGCATCAAATTGCTTCTTTACTTCTTTGATTTTTAATGACACCTCAGCTTTCATCCTTCTTAATTTTTGCTTTACGGGAGGACTTTCAGGTTTTAATGGTAGCTTGTGTTCAACTATGCTTGAATCTAGTCCAGGCATGTCTTGATAGGTCCATGCGAAGACATCAACGTAATTGAACAGAAGCTGGATCAACCTATCTCGCTCTCTTCTTTTCATGACTGTACCAATTTTGATTTCCTTCCTAGCATCCTCGGTCCCCAAATTAATTATTTCGATCTCTTCCTCATGGGGCTTAATTATTCTGGATTCTTGCTCCACCAATCTTCTTAACTCAACTGAGGTTTCTAAATCATCTTCATCATCCTCATCAGCTTGGTTAATGGGATAATCAAAATTGTGGGATGAAATATTAGCACTATCATTCTCAAGAGGATTGTTTTTAGATCTGCAATTTGAGGTTAACAAAAAAACAAAAATAAACAAGGAGCATGGCTTTAATGGAGAAAAGATAAAAGACAAAAAGATATTTGAGAAATTCAACATGCATTTCATTAATAACAACTACTGAAAAGGAAACATGCGAGCCCATTTAACAAAAAAAAATCCTAAAGCCTTAGGCAGAGCAATAGGAATTACATTACAATTACTTTGAAATGGAATGATAAATCACAGGAAAATTGATGATTTCCCAATTGCGAAGTTCTTCATGAGGGGCACAAGGGTACACCAACTTAGCATCTTCACCGGTAACTTGATCTTCATTAACCATAGCCACTTGGTCAGCATATACAAACCTTGCGCTTTGAAAGCTCTGATTGAGGTTGCAAATGGGAATTCTCTTCATCTTCGGCTCCTGGTTCTCCAAACGAGCTAGCCTTTTTTCTTTCTTTTCTTCAGCCATTCGTTTCTTGTCCTCCTTGGTGAATCTATATCCCAATCCACATCTATCTGTATTTTCTGGGAGTTCCACTAGCTTTGCAATGCCTTTATGCTCTTTTCCTAGTCCTTGCCCCAGTTGGTACCCCCCACCAATCATGGTTTTTCCCGTCATCATGGTTGCATTAGAGAATTGAGGTTTCTTCAATAGGGCTTCCACATATGCAGTACTCACTATTTCCAATGACTGAAAAGAAGTTTCGAGAGCCTCTTCTGCAGCCTCGATGGCTTACTCACCAATAAATCTTCTTCCCTGGAGACGATGACCAACTTATCATCCATCACAAACTTTAATTTTTGGTGTAGAGTGGAAGGCACAACTCCAGCAGAATGGATCCAAGGTCGCCCCAGTAGGCATCTATAAGCTGGCATTATGTCCATGACTTGAAAGCTTATATGAAACACATAGGGACTAATTTGAATTGGTAGTTCGATCTCTCCCATCACTTCTCTACGACTACCGTCAAAAGCCCTCACCACTATAGAGCTAGGTTTCATATAGGTTCCATCACAAGGCAACTTTTCCAACGTAGACTTCGGCATAACATTCAATGAGGAATCGTTATCCACAAGCACCCGGGCTACAATATGATCCAAGCACTTAACTGAAATGTGCAAGGCTTTGTTATGTCCCTGCCCCTCAGTTGGAACTTCGTCGTCAGTGAAAGTGAGGTAATTGTTGGCAGTGATATTACCAATAATGCCCCCGAACTTGTCTATGGAAATGTCATGAGGCACGTGCACGTCACGCAAAATCTTCATTAGCAGCTTCCTATGTGCTTCCGAGTGCATCAATAACCCCAAAAGGGATATTCTAGCTGGCATTTGATTTAATTGGTCTATCATCTTGTACTCACTTTGCTGAATAAACTTTAGGAACTCACATGCTTCTTCATCTGAAACTTCTTTCTTACCTTGGTCCTTCTCCTTCAAAGCTTGCTCCATCCCAACCCTTCCTTCTTTCTCTTTTACTATTTCTTCTTCTTTTCCTTCTCCCTATTACTCACTTGCTCCTTCATCTCTGGGGGGGAATAAATACAACCGCTTCGGGTTATGCCACCAATTCCTGAAATGTTAGTGACTATTAAGGCTCTAGCATCTGATGTATTTGTCGGTTGCCCATCTCCTTGACTCTCACCATGGACCCCAACATCATACTTCCAAGGAACTGCTTTATTGTCCTTATAGGCAAAAGGGGTTGGTATTTGCACAATGACAGGCTTTGGGGCACAAGGTGCTGATGCGAGTATGTTTTTAGTGAAATGAATCACTAGTGGTCTCGGAATTGTAATGTCTTGCTCTTCACCTGACTGGATCGTCGCTATTTCCTCCTCTTTTTTCCAGCAGCCTATCTGAACCAATTTATATCCATCAGTTTTTGCAAAAGTTTCCTGAACTCAAGACATTCTTCTATTGAATGTTGTGCCTTTGGATGAAGGCCACACATTTCTGTCTCACCACTTCCACATGGCGTCATGCTGGCTTTGTATAGTTTTGCAAAAATAAACCGCATTGGGGTCTTAACTTCCTCAACGTCCTTCACCAACTCCTCATCAGACCTTTCATCGACCATATTCATAGAGGAGTTCCCATGACCTGGGAGAGGATTGTTCCCTACATTGGGACTATCTTCCTTAAAGCTTAGCAGACCTGCATCCATCAAGTCCTGTACTTTATGCTTCAAACCCCAACATTTTTCAGTAGAATGCCCTATAGTACCTGTGTGGTAGTCACATTTGGCATTTGGGTCATAACTCTTCAAATATGGTGGTTGAACAGGCTTTAATGGGTATGGTATGACCAAGGAATTGCGGATCAAGTGTAGCAAGAGTTCAGTATAGGTCATTAGGATTGGGGCTAGTGTTCTCTGTTGGTTATTTCCCTTTTTTTGAGTGTTATTCGCAGTGGTGTGTGGAACTCCTATTTGGCTTATCTGAGGCATTGGAAGTGGTTGAATTTGTTGTGGTGGTGGCTGATAGGCTATCCAAGTTGGTAAGGCTGTTGGCAGGGTGATTAGGAAACGGTTGCTATTTGTGGGTTATGCATGAGCTGAGGTCGATAATTTGGGACAAAAGGGATAGGGTTATAGTTAGGTATAATTGGTGTCGACATCACTGCATTTGTTTCACCTCCTTTTTTCTTGTCAAAAGTTGTTGAAGGTTTCTTGGCACTTGCCGATCCTATTGACACATGAGCAATTTTCCCACTCCTAACTCCTATTTCAACTCTTTCTCCAATAACAACTAGGTCTGAGAAATTCGATGATACGTTTCCAATCATCCTATCATAGAAGGGTGATTGAAGTGTATCAATGAACATCGTGACCATTTCCTTTTCAGACAATGAAGGTTGCACTTGAGCAGCCACCCCTCTCCAACGTTGGGCATACTCTTGAAGGTTTCATTATCTCTTTTCCCTATAGTTTGCAATTGCGTCCGATCTGGGGCCATGTCCACATTATATTATATTGCTTCAAGAAAGCCTTTGCTAAATCCTTCCATGTACGTACTCGATCTCGCTCCGAGTTCATGTACCAACTTAGAGCAGCCCCCATAAGACTTTCTTGAAAGAAATGGATCAACATTTTATCATCATGAGCTCATGCAGCCATCTTTCTACAATACATAGTGAGATGGTTCTTTGGGCAAGTGTCGCCTCTATACCTTTCAAACTCAGGAACCTTGAACTTAGGGGAATCACAACATCTGGGACCAGACATAAATCAACAGCATTGAAACTGTAATGATCAAACCCCTCAATAGCCCTCAATCTTTCTTCCAAGAACTATAGTTTATCCTTAGATTGTGTGTCCTCAGATGGGTGAGGGTGCATCATGATAGTTGGTGTTGGGTTGGCATCTGGGTGGTTTGGGAAGCTTTCGGGAGGGGTAATGTTAGGTTAGGGTGTGTAGGGTATGTAGGTAGGTTGTGGCGGAGGGATTTGCGTGCCGCCGGTTTCAGGGTTTGGGTTTTGGGCTGTAGGTGGGGTAAAGCCTTGAGGGAGGCCATATGGAGGATTTGAAATGAAAGTTTGGCAATTAACCTCAAGTGTGCTGGCAGCCATAGGTGGGGTATAACCGGCAGGGAGGCCATATGGAGGCTGTGCTTGAGCATTATGATTAGCTTGCGGGATTGGAGTGAATCCTGGGGGATGGTCCGGCATAGCTTGGGGTTCTTCAGACATATTCCCATTTGCATCTCTTCTTGATTCCATTAACTGCAGCATCTCTAAGATCTTACTCATCTGCTCTTTCAATTGGTTCACGTCCCCTATTAGCTCTTCGTGTTGTTGTCCCAAGTCGTCTAATACTCTTTCCATGATCTTCGTCTTGGCACGCGTCCAGTCAGGGTGTCGCAGGGATGCTTTCTTTGTTTCAATGTTTACTTCTTTTATCTTTCACTCTCTCTGAGAAAGAACATGCTATGAGTATGTAAACATGGATGAGAATGCAACTACATTTTGGATGCAAGGTTATTAGGGAACCATAAGTTGCATGACTTGAGTATGAACATCTTCTCAACTATTCCTTAGAACGTCACATCCTAAGTACTAAGTCTGGTAAAACATGGAATCAATCAGATTTTTGCTTTAGAACGTCACGTTCTAAGTACTAAATCTTGTAAAACATGGAATCAATTAGATTTTTCCTTTAGAACGTCACATTCTAAGTACTAAATCTTGTAAAACATGGAATCAGTTAGACTTTTCTTTTAGAACGTCACGTTCTAAGTACTAAGGATCAAGAGTATTCCCAGTTAGGCTTTTCCTTTAGAACGTCACGTTCTAAGTACTAAGTTTTGTAAATCATAGGGTCCAAGAAGTAGCGTGAATACCTCTAATAAGATTCTTTCTTAAGTGTTAAGTCTAAGGAACAAGAAGATCAATCCCTGATAAAGAGCAAAACTTCAACAACTTCTTCATTAATGACTAAAACAAAGTACAAGATATTGAGAGGATTAAAATAGTACAAAATACAAATGACATTCTCCTACTACAAATCATTTATCACAAATAGCCATCCCTCTCATTTGGCTTATCATGTTTCTACAATATTCAAGAAATTCATAAATCTCTTGAACAGTGGATAGTGGATTTGTCATTCCTTCAACCTTTTGCAGTAAGTAAGAAGCATCATTGAGCATTTCCTTGATCTGTAGAGCTCGATTCACAAAGTTATATGCCCAACGCTTTTGATTTTCCTTATACCCTTCAACCTCTCTATTTAATTGCTCTATCTGCCCTTCCAATTCATCAATGCCATTATTTTTCTCTATAAGTATGGCTTGGCATTCTGAAACCAGATTTGCATTCAATTGTTTTTCATTTTGGACTCTTCCTTCATATTCAGCTACTACCGCTTTCAATTGTTGCTTCAAATTCTCAAGTTGTCTTTGTATACTTCTTTCAGCTATCTTAGACTCCTTCCATGATTCCTTCCAACGTTCGGCATCAACCTTAGCTTTATCCCGCTCTTGTCCACGCAGACCCAGTTCCTTGCTAGCGGCTTCCAAACAACTTTGTGTTCTAAGCTTGCATTCTTCTTCTATTTTTGCTTTTTTGTTGGCTGCTTCAATAGATTGTGTCTTCTGCGCACTTTCTCTCTGGGCTACTATATACTATTAGCGAGCTTCTGTCAATTCCTTCTTCAATCTTTTCTTTTCTTCTTCGGATTTCACTAGTGCTTCTTTAAGTTTCTCTATCTCCTCCAAGCTCATGGGTGCTTGCACTAGTGCATCTTCAACAACCAGAACTGAAGTACGGAAAGGTAACTTGACCTTTTGAACTCTTTCTTTAAGCCATTGGCTTGTAACTCTCTTTTGTGACACAACCACTAACTCCTAACTCTTTTCCTTTTTTGATTACTTGGTCCCAAGCACGCCTAATCCTGTTGAGCATCTCCAAATTCTGATCCAATTCATAGACAATAAAAAGGGTGATTGATTCCTCTGTTGGTGCCCCACTCATTGGATAACCAAATTGCCTTAAAGCCAGAATCAGATTGTAATTGATGCACCCTCTCGTTCCCATAAATGGTACATTAGGGAAATCGCCACAGTGGCAGATCATTTCATCTATCTCGCGCTCTCGTGAATGCTAGAAGATGGTCTTTTCGTTAAGATTAGCGATGCTGTGGGCCCATTCACTTTTGTCTTTAACCTCTACTCGGCCTCCACCTTTAAACATATAAGTTATGAACCATATATACAGTGTCGGCAAGCAACATATGATTACCCCTCCTTTCTTCTCGTGATGTAAGCTAAGGGTGTGATATGTATCAGCAAGAATGGCTGGCACAGGACTCTTTCTTTCATGCTTGTAAGCCAAGAAAACATCAATTGCTGCAAAGTTTATGAAGTCGTCAATGCTTGGAAACAAAATGATTCCATAGATAATAAGGGCAAGCACATCCATAAAGTCATCCCATCTTTCATTTGCCACCAAATGTTGTGCGAATTTCTCTAGGTATCCCATTGAGAAGCCTTCAACGCCCTCTTTTGTTTTTTTCTCACTAGCCAACTCCCTTACATTAATCTTCAAGGATGTAGCGACTGTAGATAATGAGGGATAATGACCCATGTATAAGTACGACCTTTTGTTCCCTAATGAATATCCCAACATCTAATTAAACTCTTCGAGTGTTGGTGCTAATTGGAAATCTTGGAAGGTGAAGCATCTCAAAAGAGGGTCATAGTATTGGGCTAAGGCGGTGAGAGCCCCTTCTTGCACGTCTACCTCCAACAAGTTAAGAAGTCTTCCATATTTATAAGCAAAAGTTGGTCGTTGGTTGCTCTTCAACTGGCTGCTAAGGTTCCTCAAAGTCTTCATATCAGGCTGCTTAACCTTTAACTTCAAAGTCTTCCTCAAATTTGATTCCATATTTTGCAAAGGTGCTCACGCAAGTCTTAGATCCTTATGATTCCCTAACAACCTGGAAATAAATATGACATGCTATGATGAACCTTGTCCTTATTTGTTCATTTCTTTTTTTTGGATAAAAAGCGTGATGTAATAAAAAGCTTTCGCAACCCTCTTTTTCTCTTCTTTACTTTTTTTTTTATAATGACATATATGAGATGATGCATGAGATTATGAATTGTGAGAAACAAAAAAAGGAAATGAGCTTTCATTATTTTTTTCTGTAGTTATTAAGTTTTGCTATGCTATTTGAATGCAAGGGGTAGGGCATTGCTCCCATTGTAACCTATTAAGGTTTCCCTAATAGCAAACAGGTTCTAGGAGTCATTCTAATACGTGCGCTTCCCAACAGGTGGTTCTATAATTCTAATAATGGCTTCCTAGAGTCAAGGACCCTCTTTTGGAATATTGATCACAACAATAGGTAAACTATTAGAAGCAATAATATCCTCAAAAGGATCAAACTCTAGGTGAGGCCTTCATGATAATCAAGCCGGATGTACATCCAGAAGATTACCATTACTCAACCTCTTATTTACCTTATGTTGCACTCAGGTCCGGGTATAAGACCCCACTCATGAAATGTGTGTGAAATTGTGTAAATGAAGTGTGTGTAGGGAGCAATTCTTAAACTACCCAACCTGCAAAACAAATAATCACGCATATATCAAGATGTCTCCTATCCTACAGTTTTTTTTAAAAATTCATAAAGATCACAAGGCATATGGTACATTGAAATACAAAACTTATTCACCAACTAATCAAACAAGAAAAAAGAAGGGTAAGACAAATAGGCTAAAAGTTACAAATTTGCTTAATCAATTATGATAGGTTTGACTCTCAAAATTTCCCTAGTGGAGTCGCCATCTGTCGCAACCGGGGACGGTGAAAAAGAGTTTTAAAAACAAGGAGTTGCCACCAATATTTATTAAGGACAAACATTGGAAAAACCTAAAAGAAAATGGTCTACGAAATCAAATTTTGGGCTCGGGAGTCAATTACGTGTAGGAAAGGTGTTAGCACCCTACAACGTCCGTCATAAAGACAGTTACCTCTAATTGATTAAGCAAATTATTAATGACCTTTAAGATATTGATCTCACCCTAAAATGGTTGCAAGAAGAACTTTATTATTATAAAAAAATATTTTTATTTTATCTTAAATTTTATTATTATTTTTGAGATCGACAAGAGTGGGCCCCTGTTCCTACGTATCTCCCGGTGCAATGGAGAATCAGACTCACGTAGTTCTTTTGGTAGAAAATATTTGTGTGTTGATATATTTTTTTATTAATTTTGAGATTTTTGAGCTGTCACAACTCATACGTCCTAATATAAAATTGACAGAGGTGTACACCCAAGCCAATCTATTATTTTACTTTTAATCCAATATTTATTTTCATAAGAAAGTAATTCTAATTTAACCTTTTTCTTTATTCATTATCCATAGATATGAGTTTTAAGACATGAAGTTGTACAACTTACGCCTCAAAATCTAAAGATTAAGGAGATGTCGCATCTAATTAATCTTTCCTCTAAAGAAGATTTTAATATTATCAAAATATTGAGCTAAATTATGAAACCTGATTTTAGTGGTTGTTTTACCTTCTTCTTATTATAAGTAGAAACTTTACATTTTTAATTTAGAGAATAGCTATAAGGCAGCAAGCTGTCACAGCTTGTGTCCGTAAGCCTTAGGATTAAGAGAACGTTGCATCCAAATAATCCTTTCTCTATTAAATATTTCATCCTTTTATGTTATAGATCTTATAAAATGTTGGTGTTTATAATTATGGATTATTGTCATTTTTATGTATAATTAAATTATAAAATTTGATTTTAATAGTTAAAAAGGGAATTGAAATTTATTATGTTTATTCTTATTATTATTTTTTCATTCCTTTCTTATACACGTGAAGACACAAAAGGAAACAAATTTGAATTTAATATATTTAACGTAATGAATAGAATCCGAAACAAGAATCAAATATTACCATTTCTAATGACAACTTTTTCAATACTATTTCATAATAAGTTGCTAACGTTTACATTGTTGTTATCTTTATTATATAAAAACGTAAAGAAAAGAAAACTGAAAAGTTGATGATCACCTCATTCATTTATTCATATGTAATTGCGGGTTATATATTCGGATATTTAGATTTCAATTCAAATAATAAAACTTTGTGGGCTAAGCCCATTCTTATTAAGTGGCGGTTAACGAAAGGGAAACAATCCAGATCGGACCCAATTTGGAGCCTATTTTCTGTGGGATTAAACTCCAGGTACCAAAAGAATATGAACAAAATAGAGAGGGTCCGCTCCTCTCTCTCTGGAACATTCGTGAACAAAAAGGAAAAAAAGGAGGGATGCATGTGAGAGGGAGAGGAAGAGACGCGATGATGTAATCACACGAGGCGTCAAGGTTCTCGTATGCGGTGGCAATGCCGCAATTTGCGCGAATGACAACAGAGGTCAAGCGGGGCTTGTGATGCTGTCACTGACGAAGGCTGGGTTTAAGCGTGGCGGTGTTATTGCAGCTTGTGCGAGCGGCTGTGGTTTGCGATTCGAACTCGCGATTTGGATTTATGATTTGCCAAAAAGGGGATGCCTTTTTTCATTTTTTTATCGTTGATTGGCTTATTGATGGTAGAATTCATAACGAGGGGTTTGCAGGTAGTTTTGTCCATGGGTGGCTTAGGCATGAGGAAATTGGGGTTGATAGTTTTCTGTTTTACTCATCTTATTACCCTTTTCGTCACTTCCTTCCTTCCTTTTACAGGTTTTTTACTGTCTAATTTTTTTATTTGAAACTGGCGTTTGTTGTCGAAAACAAAGCACATTCAAAATGAGCTACAAAACATATCATATGCAGAGAGAAATACATCGTGAAGTATTGATTACGTGGGTACTTGTAAACAGAAGTATCAAAATGGACACTACAAATAAGTAAGTGACTAGACAAGTTTTAAAACCGAAAGCTTTACCAACCTTTCGCCTAATTTGCTCACGGATGCTTGTCTAGGATTGGGGAGCAAAAGGTATTTCTTGAGAGCGTGACTGTTAGCCTCTGTTTGAACGTGCTTGTTTGCAAGCTGGTAAGCTCTCCTTCACTCTCTGATGTGGTCTTTCAATTTGAACATGCTTGTTTGCAAGTTGGTAAGCTCTCTTTCACTCTCTGATGTGGTCTCTCAATGTATGATTTTAGACTTGTAAACCGTAACCCTTTTTCTGTTCTCTGTTGGGTAATTTATAGGCACAATGAAGCTCTGGATTAGGGATTCACGTGAAGGTAAGAAATCCTCTCTGTCTCATCTCTTTTGTTACCTCCTTATTTCTTTTGGGCAGAGTGTTTTTAATCTTTCTTTGACAAAGGATTTCAATTTTTTTGAATCAGAATTCAGATTTCCTTTCCAAGCTTCTCTTTGTCCCACTTGTTTTGTTCTTTTATCTAGTGCCCAGAACGATGTGCATGAGGAATCAGGCACCATTGACCAAGGCGTTGTGTTGTCACACTCTGTTTTCTCCTCGTTCAAATTGGTTTCCTATTTACGTGATGAAGCAGAATATGCAGAAGGGTGTTACAGAGGTCAAAACGCACAAAAGGAGCATTTGTGCCTTTTCGTCCAAGGCTCGAGGGGCCTCTTGTGACTGCCAATTTGTGTTTTGTCCGTAGCATGCACAAACTTGTTGTTTTCATTTGCTTTATTTTACCCTTTTTTAATTTGTTTTCTAATTGTAAGAAAAAACTTTTGGACCATGGACACTTTTGGTTTTCTGCTTATTTGATTATGTTCACTTTTTTTTATGTGTTATGGATTAAGAGTGGCCCAATATAATTTGAAGGGAAAAAAAGAGCACAGTCTAGGCCTACATTAGCCCAAATCAAATAACAATGAACAGGACGATAAATAAATATAAGAGAGAAAATAAAACCAAAATAAATAGAAAGAAGCGGACAAAAATAAGTGTTCAGAGATGAATGGGGCAGTCGAAGTAGCAAATAAAAATATCAAGAAGATTGTTCAAAAGATGGTTGTGACATACCGAGATTGGCATGAAATGCTGCCTTTTGCTTTGCATAGCTATCGCACTTCTGTTCGAACGTCAATTGGGGCAACTTCGTATTCTTTGGTGTATGGGATGGAAGCGATACTCCCTGTTGAAGTATAGATTCCTTCACTAAGGGTGTTGATGGAAACCAAACTTGAAGAATCTGAATGGGTCCAGGCTCGATATGACCAGTTGAACTTGGTTGAAGAAAAGAGATTGATTGCCTTGTGCCATGGCCAATTATATCAAAGAAGATTGAAAAGAGCTTATGATAAAAAAATTCGCCCTCGAGAATTCCAAGAAGGTGACCTTGTGCTAAAAAAGATTCTACCCACCCAAAAGGATCATCGTGGGAAATGGACCCCAAATTACGAAGGGCCTTATGTAGTAAAGACAACCTTCTCAAGAGGGGCTTTGATCCTCGCAAACATGGATGGGAAAGATTTACCATTTCCTGTAAATTCTGATGTTGTTAAAAAATATTATCCTTAAAAAAATTAATTAAAAAAGGGGGGGGGGGGGGGGAGGAGGAGAAGAAAAGCTCACTAGGCTGAAAACCTGCAAAGGCAGCCTAGGCAAAAGTTAGAGCGACCTGCTAGGCTAAAAACCTGAAAAGGCAGTCTAGGCAAAAATCAAGGTCATAAAAAATGAAAGTGGAAAAGAGCAACTTGCTAGGCTGAAAACCTAAAAAAGGCAACTTGGATATAGTTAAAACAATTAGATGGGAGGCTCAAGTGAAAGACGGAAAGATAACATCAAGTTAAGACTGGGGCAATTGACATTCTGGAAGATGGTCGATTTACTTCACAAGCATTTGTCACCCTTTTGAGGCCAATTGATGGGCTTCTCAAAACTGTGGACATGAGAGATTAGCATTGTTGTTTATTGTTCCATACTCTAGAAAGTCTCTTTGATTTCACCTTATCCGATCCTTTTGTGATTATCATTCAGTTTCATCCCAAAATTGTCCATGTAACCATAATGCCTATCTAATAATAAAGTGTTTTCTCCTTCATTGTGATTCAGTATTGGTTTTATTTGCATTTCTCTTAATAAAATACACTGAATTGTGAAACATGCGAATATAATTGAAAATCATCACAATTACTGTGAAAGTTGTAAAATTCATAAGAAACATGATGCCTACCAATAAATGATCACCATCTAATAATCTGAAGCACCATGCACAATTTCTCTTGGAAGGGCTCAAGTAGATTTCTCAAGCAAAATGAAATTGATCAAGAAAAGACTCAGTTAAGTTCCTCCGTCAATCTTGGCGCACCACTGAGGGGGACCAAGGATCTTTCAAAAAAAAGAAAAGAAAAAGAGAGAGAAGAGGAATAACTTTTATCATACATTGCATATCATGCATCCTCATCAATTTAATTCTAGAGTTACATTAATCCTTGCTTTCACCTTTTTTGGGTCCTCGCACCCATCGCTTTTACGTTTCTGGGTCTTCGCGCCCGCTGCTTCTAAAATTCTGGGTCCTGTGCCCACCACTTTTAAGTTTTCGGGTCTCTGTCCCCATTGTCCTTACATTCTGGGTCCCTGTGCCCACCGTTCTTATGTTTTGGGTCCCCGCACCCATTATTTTTAAGTTTTCAAGTCCCCACACCCACTGCTTTTACAATTCTGGGACCCCGTGCCCACTGCTTTTAAGTTTTCAGGTCCCCGTGCCCATTGTCTTTACATTCTGGGTCCCTGTGCCCACCATTCTTATGTTTTGGGTCTTACACCCACCATTTTTAAGTTTTCGGGTCCCCGCGCCCATTGTTTTTGCAATTCTGGGTCCCCACGCCCATTGTCTTTACATTATGGGTCCCTGTGCCCACCGTTCTTATGTTTTGGGTCCCTGTACCCACTATTTTTAAGTTTTCGGGTTCTCGCGCCCACTGCTTTTAAGTTTTCGGGTCCCGTGCCCATTGTCTTTACATTCTAGGTCCCCATGCCCACTATTCTTATGTTTTGGGTCCCTGCACCCACCGTTTTTATGTTTCGGGTCCCCGTGCCACCGCTTTTACAATTCTGGGTCCCTGCGCCCACCGCTTTTATGTTTGGGTTCCCGTGCCCACCGCTTTTTCAATTTCGGGTCCCCGCACCCACCGCTTTTACGTTTCTGGGTCCCCGTGCCCACCGCCTTTACGTTTGGGTCCCTACACCCATTGCTTTCATGTTTCGGGTCCTTGGCCCACTGTTTTTACATTTTCGGGTCCTTATGCCTACCGCTTTAGTGTTTTCGGGTCCTTGCACCTACCGCTTTTACATTTTTGGGTCCCCTGCACCCATCGTCTTTACATTTTGGGTCTTCGCGCCAACCGTTTTTATGTTTCAGGTTCTTGTGCCCACCGCTTTTACAATTTCTGGGTCCCCACGCCCACTGCTCTTGCATTTTTGCGTCCCGTACCAACTGTTTTTATGTTTTAGGTCCTTATACCCATCGCTTTTCCGTTTTAAGATCCTCATACCCTCTGCCTTTATGTTTTAGGTCCTACATAAAATTAGGTGTTCATATCTTTACCTCAGTTTTACTACAATAATATGAAAACAGGAATTTCTCATATTATCTAGTAAAATCTAGTAAAGAGAGGCAGTTGTGAACACTTATTTTTGTCCACTTCTTTCTATTTATTTTGGTTTTATTTTCTCTCTTATATTTATTTATTGTCCTTTTCATTATTATTTGATTTGGGCTAATGTAGGCCTAGGCTGTGCTCTTTTTTTCCCTTCAGATTATATTAGGGCCACTCTTAATCCATAACACACAAAAAAAAGTGAACATAATCAAATAAGCAGAAAATCAAAAGTGTCCATGGTCCAAAAGTTTTTTCTTACAATTAGAAAACAAATTAAAAAAGGGTAAAATAAAGCAAATGAAAACAACAAGTATGTGCATGCTACGGACAAAACACAAATTGGCAGTCACAAAAGGCCCCTCAAGCCTTGGACGAAAAGGCACAAATGCTCATTTTGTGCGTTTTCACCTCTGTAACACCCTTCTGCATATTCTGCTTCATCACATAAATAGGAAACCAATTTGAACGAAGAGAAAACAAAGTGTGACAACACAACGCCTTGGTTAATGGTGCCTGATCCTTATGCACATTGTTCTGGGCACTAGATAAAAGAACAAAACAAGTGGGACAAAGAGAAGCTTGGAAAGGAAATCTGAATTCTGATTCAAAAAAATTGAAATCCTTTGTCAAAGAAAGATTAAAAACACTCTGCCCAAAAGAAATAAGGAGGTAACAAAAGAGAGGAGACAGAGAGGATTTCTTACCTTCATGTGAATCCCTAATCCAGAGCTTCCTTGTGCCTATAAATTACCCAACAGAGAACAGAAAAGGGGTTACGGTTTACAAGTCTAAAAATCATACATTGAGAGACCACATCAGAGAGTGAAAGAGAGCTTACCAACTTGCAAACAAGCATGTTCAAATTGAGAGACCACATCAGAGAGTGAGGGAGAGCTTACCAGCTTGCAAACAAGCACGTTCAAACAGAGGCTAACAGTCACACTCTCAGGAAATACCTTTTGCTCCTCAATCCCAGACAAGCATCTGTGAGCAAATTAGGCGAGAGGTTGGTAAAGCTTTCGGTTTTAAAACTTGTCTAGTCACTTACTTATTTGTAGTGTCCATTTTGATACTTCTGTTTACAAGTACCCACGTAATCAATACTTCACGATGTATTTCTCTTTGCATATGATATGTTCTGTAGCTCATTTTGAATGTGCTCTGTTTTTGGCAACAAACGCCAATTTCAAATAAAAAAATTAGACGATAAAAAACCTGTAAAAGGAAGGAAGGAAGTGACAAAAAGGGTAATAAGATGAGTAAAACAAAAAACTATCAACCCCAGTTTCCTCATGCCTAAGCCACCCATGGACAAAACTACCTGCAAACCCCTCATTATGAATTCTACCATCAATAAGCCAATCAACGATAAAAAAATGAAAAAAGACATCCCCTTTTTGGCAAATCATAAATCCAAATCGCAAGTTCAAATCGCAAACCACAGCCACTCGCACAAGCTGCAATAACACCACCACGCTTGAACCCTAGCCTCCGTCGGTGACAGCATCACAAGCCCCGCTTGACCTCCGTTGTCATTCGCGCAAACTGCGGCATTGCCACCGCATACGAGAACCTTGACGCCTTGCGTGATTACATCACTGCGTCTCTTCCTCTCCTTCTCGCATGCATCCCTCTTTTTTTCCCTTTTGTTCACGAATGTTCCAGAGAGAAAGGAGCGGACCCTCTCTATTTTGTTCATATTCTTTTGGTACCTGGAGTTTAATCCCACTAAAAATAGGCTCCAAATTGGGTCCGATCCGGATTGTTTCCCTTTCGTTAACCGCTACTTAATAAGAATGGGCTTAGCCCACAAAGTTTTATTATTTGAATTGAAATCTAAATATCTGAATATATATAACCAGCAATTACATATGAATAAATGAATGAGGTGATCATCAACTTTTCGGTTTTCTTTTCTTTACGTTTTTATATAATAAAGATAATAACAATGTAAACGTTAGCAACTTATTATGAAATAGTATTGAAAAAGTTGTCATTAGAAATGGTAATATTTGATTCTTGTTTCGGATTCTATTCATTACGTTAAATATATTAAATTCAAATTTGTTTCCCTTTGTGTCTTCACGTGTATAAGAAAGGAATGAAAAAATAATAATAAGAATAAACATAATAAATTTCAATTCCCTTTTTAACCATTAAAATCAAATTTTATAATTTAATTATACTTAAAAATGACAATAATCCATAATTATAAACACCAACATTTTATAAGATCTATAACATAAAAGGATGAAATCTTTAATAGAGAAAGGATTATTTGGATGTGACGTTCTCTTAATCCTAAGGCTTACGGACACAAGCTGTGACAGTTTGCTGCCTTATAGCTATTCTCAATTAAAAATGTAAAGTTTCTACTTATAATAAGAAGAAGGTAAAACAACCACTAAAATCAAGTTTCATAATTTAGCTCAATATTTTGATAATATTAAAATCTTCTTTAGATGAAAGATTAATTAGATGCGACATCTCCTTAATCTTTAGATTTTGAGGCGTAAGTTATACAACTTCATGTCTTAAAACTCATATCTATGGATAATGAATAAAAAAAAGGTTAAATTAAAATTACTTTCTTATGAAAATAAATATTGGATTAAAAGTAAAATAATAGATTGGCTTGGGTGTACACCCTTGTCAAGTTTATATTAGGACGTATGAGCTGTGACAGCTCAAAAATCTCAAAATTAATAAAAAATATATATTTCAACACACAAATATTTTCTACCAAAAGAACTACGTGAGTCTGATTTTCCATTGCACCGGGAGATACGTAAGAGCAGGGGTCCACTCCTGTCGATCTCAAAAATAATAATAAAATTTATGATAAAATAAAAATCTTTTTTTTATAATAATAAAGTTCTTCTTGAAACTATTTTAGGGTGAGATAAATATTTTAAAAGTCATTAATAATTTGCTTAATCAATTAGAGGTAACCGTCTTTATGACGGACGTTGTATGGTGCTAACACCTTCCCTACACGTAATTGACTCCCGAGCCCAAAATTTGATTTCGTAGACCATTTTCTTTTAGGTTTTTCCAATGTCTGCCCTTAATAAATATTGATAGCGACTCTCTGTTTTTAAAACTCTTTTTCACCGTCCTGCCGCAACCTTGGTTGCGACAATGTATAATATAACTAGGAATATATTACCTTAAGAACAAAGATATTTCGATCATAGGAATCTTCTTTCCACTTCTTTTGTCAACTCATGAACTTTTTCATTGAACCATCTTTTTCTTATTACCTTTACCATTCGTGGGCTTTTGACAAGATGTTTATGCACCAAGGAACAATAAAATGGGGGTAGGCGGGATGGAAGTTGTTTCTATCGAAATATGAACCTTGCGACAGTTAAGCGGGAGTGAAAGATACCACACGATGCAAACCATGCATCATCAAAAATTTGAAACCTTTACAAACTTGTGGCAGAAGTTAACGTGTTAAATGTGTTAATTGAAGAAACAAACTAATCAATTTATCTTACCCCCTCGGTGTATATATATATATATGAGAAAATTGCATATACTTTTCGGGGCGTCTTCGTAAATGACAATGACACTCACACCTTCTATAGTTTTTTAAAAAACACTCACCTCTCCTATATAGCATCAAAGAAGGTGTGTCAGTGTGTGTCACTTTCCAGGTTCACACAGAAGACATTAACAAAAGAAAGATAATTTCCCTTACTTCAACTTTTATCCTGAACCTTATTCTAGATGGATTCTATTTATACACCGCGAAGCATGAGTTCAATCTCATGATGTTTTTTATATGAAAAATTTTAACCATTAGACACAAGAAAACAAAATAATAGTAAGCAAATAATTATTTGAGGTCACAGAACTTCATCGTCTCTCTTTCCTCCAAATAAAATTAAAGCAAAACATGTAGATTGATGTGCAATTGTATGCGTCAACTACTATGAATTATGTTCTCAAAACTTCCACACCCTTCTTAATGCAGCACTGAGGATAAAAATTATATAGAGATAAAGTGGCCATATTACTTATTGTTCCAAACCATACAAGATATGCACTGCTTAGACACTAGATAGAATATTCCCAATAACAAAATTATAAAATAAGAAAAACATGACAAAATATGGGTAAATAATAAGGACCAAAAAATAAAATAAAATACAAGCATAGCACAAAAGATACATACCATGGAATCACAAATATCAACAAACTTGAGAACTACAAAATTAATCATCTGTGACGATGGTGGGAAAAAGTTCGGTTTGTTTTGTTCTAATCAACACTATATTCAAAGAAACGAAAATGAGATAACAAATCAATGCACACACGCGCTCACGCATGCAAATAATAAGCCATCAAGGACATATCAACCACATTATATTGCCTTAAAAAAATAAATTATTGGTGGAAATCAAGCACCATTCCCAAGTTCTACTTTTGTCTTTATAAGGTAAACTAAATCAATTGCTGATAAATAAATTAAAGGTGAAAGAAAAAGAGTTGAGATTGTAACAAATGGAATAAAGCAAGATATATTACATATTGACAAAAACCTAAACTCAGATTGGTATCTCTTGGGCCTTGGCCGCCTACGCGAAGGATGAGAGTTGAAGGTTGTAATGCTCTGTTCTTGTCTTCACGTCAAAAGTAACGGTCCTCCGATGATGACCTTCCACGAATGAAGGCATAGGGGAGTTCAAGGTTGTAGGCTCTTTTAGCGTCTTCACATCAACAGGAGTAGTAGGTCTTGCGATTATGAGTTGAAAGCAATAGTGACCTTATTTTTTTAACAGATCCAGAAATCAATTTTTGCGGTCAGTTACAGATTAAATTTAAGTTAGTTAAATTCTAAAAGAGAAGTTCCATCAAATTTAAGAACTTTTGCAAATATCGATTAACTTTTTTTTTCTTTAATTTTATACAATGGCCCTTCTAGAGTTTTTTAAAATATTGCAAAAATAAAAAGTTATTTAAAATAAAAATAAATTCCAAATGATACCAAAGCCCATCAAAATATAAAAGCATGGACTTTAATTCGGTAGACACCTACACTTACAAATTTGCTATTACATTCATTACCACAAGTCTCTAACATCACAAAAGCCATTATTCCTATAATCTCATTGGAGAGAAAACCTTCGGGTGAAGGCACTGCTCAAAGGGAATAAAGATGAAGTGGAAGTCTAGGCTCAGCAACTGTTTCCAGAGGTATTTTCTTAGGTAAAGACAACCCAAAAATCTCGTCCATATTCAAATCCTCCTTCTTTACGTTATCAGGCAGTCTCCAGTTAAATCCATGCAACAGGTTGGCCAAACTTGCTTGAATCACCTTAATGCCAAGAGGGTACCCAGGGCACATCCTTCTACCAGCGCCAAATGGCAATAGCTCATAGTCATGCCCCTTCACATCAATCTCCTTACCCAGAAACCTCTCTGGTTGGAATTCTATTGGATTGTCCCAAATTGCAGGATCTCTACCAATGGTCCAAACATTGACAAACACTTGGGTCCCTTTGGGGATATCATACCCATCAATTTGGCAGTCCTCCCTGGCTAGTCTTGGCACCAACATTGGTGCCACAGGGTGCAGCCTCATTGCTTCCTTGGCAATGGCATTAATGTAAGGTAAATTCACAATGTCCTTCTCTTCAACCCATCTTTCTCTCCCTATTACCCTGTCTAGCTCCTCTGTTGCCTTCTTGAAAATCTCTGGCCTTCTCAACAGCTCAGCGATTGCCCATTCTACGGTTACTGCAGAGCTCTCAGTCCCACCTGCTATTATGTCCTGATGAATATAGACACAAATGAGTGGGTCAGAAAATATTAATAATCAGCCAAATCTTCCAATATTAAATGTGTGGTACTACGAATCTTAAATTCATAATCAGATCCTAGTCTGCTACCAACTATCTTTAGAGATTTTATTAGCAAATCCTACTCAACCAATACAAGGGCCAATTAAATGTATCCGACTAATGGATAAAGAAAGATGCCACAGGAGTTCAAAAGGAGAGCCTAACACTTCTGTTTGCAACATGAAAGTAATTTTAAATGAGGGCCAAACTTTAAAGTATTTTTGAAAGTTCAACTGGTCAAGTAATTTTAAAACGCAGTATAGCTTATAGCCAATGACTTATGTGACTGAACAGTCCTTTGGTACAGTGGAAATAGGAAGGAAGAGAGTGAAAGTGGAAGAATGTTGATTGTTTAGTATAGTGAAAGTATGAGAAAATATTTGAAAAAATTGTGAGACCCACAGGAAAAATTTCTTCAAAGAAAGGCGAGGATTTGAGCAAAAGTATTGTATGAGAGCGGTGTTGTTGCTGTTCTTTTTTGTGGCAATAACAAGTAAATCAGTTTACTTGTTTCACTAATCGATTTACTTGTTTTTTTTTATTTTTGAGAAAATTACTTGTTTTATTATAATATAATAATAAAAATAATATAATAATAATAATAATAATAATAATTAAAATAAATAATAATATCAAAAAGTTAACTTTTTTTTTTATTTTTCTTTAACCAAACAACTTTAATTTTTAATTTCTTTCTCTTCTCTTCTTTTCTCATTTCTTCCCTCCCTTTCTCTTGATTTCTTTCCTCTTTACCAAACACACTCTTAATAAAGGAATTGGATCTTTCATTTCGATTCCAAGTAACACTACTTCGTGAGGAAGAGAGGTTTTTGTGCAGAGAATGGACCGCGTGTTGTCATTCTTCTAATTTTCTTCTGAATGCAAAGTCAATTAAGAACTACTATGGATATATTACATCAAATTAATTAATGAATATGTCACATTTTCAATTAAAATAGCCCAAAAAAATAAAAAAATATTAATCCTTGAAAAACAAAACAAATAATTTTATTTATTATTAATGGACCGATTTTAATATGGTTAATGCCGTATATATCTTTCTAAACATGGTTAAGGAATTAACAAATGAGTTTAATGGTTATGCACTGTTAGTATAAAACAGTTATACACTGTCAATCAATCAGAAATCACCGTTGCTATGACTTTTAAGGTAATTATTATAAAAGTCAACAAATTTACCATACATAGTAGGTTGTGATTGGATGACAGTGTAAAACTGCTTTACACTGTCAATGTATAGCCTATTTTCTCTTAACAAATAGGAAATTATTATTAAAAATTATGGTGCATTAATAACAATGGTTAACATAAATTAGCATTTCACGTTGGAAGTAATATATTTTCTACGGTACTAGTTAAGTAGATAAAATTTATTAAAAATGACATCGAGACGTACTAGAAATTATGGTAAAAGTATATTAATAATTTTTTTTATTTTTTTATTTTTAATCCTTCACCAATGTCTAAAAAAATATATATTATCCCCTTTGTCTTGTATTATATATCTCTTTAAATATTTTAGTTTTTTAAAAATATTTATCACTTTAGGAAATTAAAAAATATTAATTATTTTTTAGTATACAATGGTCACACTGAAATTAGAATTTATAATCTCATGCATACTACTCCAACCCCCAACTCCCAACCACTAGACCGATCCTAGTAAGTTTAATAATATCCCATATTTTGATATTATACCTAAATATTTGAATGAATTTATAACTACATTTTAAATCATTTAATAAAAGATATTAGTGTAAAAGACAATTAGTTATTATTATAATTTATATAATTAATATTTTTCTTAAAAAACATATACAATCTTAAGAGATAAATAATATATGATAAAAGAAGTTGTTGTTGTTATTATTATTATTATTTCTTTAATACCAATTTATGTAGTCATCAATAGCTAGGGATAGAACTACAAAATAATGTAAATAAACTAGCCCTCCCGATAAAAGTGAGGTTAAATACCTTTATAGTAGATAATTAGAGTAATTTTTTATCTAATTCAAGATGATTAATTATAGATATTAATTATACTGATTATTTAAAATAAAATTATTTAACTCTATTTTTATTTTTATTTGAGGTAAATTAAAGAACCCCAATTTATTTATTTAGCTAAGATACATGAGAAATGATAAATGTTCTTAGATTAGACTGGGATAAGTTTGGCCTACAAACGAGGAGATAATGATCGTGGGATCAAGCAAGCAAGACTGACAGGAGTACTAGCTAGATCAAAAATAAATTTCAAAGTGCAATACTTTGTAAAATAATAATATTTTAAGAGTTTAATGATCATACACTGTCAGTATAAAAAGTTTTACACTGTCAACCAATCAGAAATTACCATTGATATAACTTTTAAAGTATTTATTACAAAAGTCAACAAACTTATGATAAATAGTAGTTTGTGATTGGATGACAGTGTAAAATTACTTTACACTTTCAGTGCATAGCCTGTTTTCTCATATTTTAAACATGCTTTTTAAGGATGATTTTTAAACACACTTTTTAACATATTTTATTAAGATAATCTTGTCCATTTCGTGTGCATTATTATAGTTTGGCAAATGTTAACTAGTGTCTTAGAGTACTAGTTAAAAAATTTAAAATAATTTTTTTTATTAAAAAATGTCATTAATGTATCTTTGCTATAATTTTCAATATATTTTTAATATAAATTCCAACAATTTTTTTTTTTAATTTTTTAATTAGTGTCTTTAGGACACTGGTTAGTAAGAGCTTTATAATTTTTAAGTATATAAAGAATATTAATATTTTAATGATAGACACTTAAGATCTTTTATACACTCAAAATCATAAGAAATGAAGGAGAAGAAATGGAGAGGATCTTTATTCATTACTTAGACGCAGTTAATATTTTAAAAAATGTTCTTTTAGTGTGCAGAAAAAAGAAATATAAAGCCATGAAAATTGTTAATATTTAGGACGCTTATTACATCATTAACAAAATTATTCTATTATCAGACAAAGTAATCGTACCCGTTCATGTTGAACAGTAAGCTAATTATTTCGAACAATACTAACATCCCACCTCTGATCTTTTATATAAGTAATAAATAGGGACATTTTGTTATCCTAATTATAAAAAATGTGTATTAATTGTTATCTTTCTTTTATATCTTTAATTTATTGTAAAGCCTATTAATAAAATACTCACTTATTTCTTATGTAAGTGGATGCATTTATTGGTATATTAATAATATAAATTAACTTATTGATGAAAAAAATTATTTCTTAAATGATAAGTAATATCATTAAATATAACTACCACTTAAACTATTTAATTTTATGGATATTTCTAGAATAAAATTTAAATTTATGATATTATTAATTAAAATTAACTAAATTATTTTTATTAATTTTGATGAATTAGTTATTTATTACTTATATAAAATATTAGAGAAAATATTAAATAACTAAAAAACGACAACAAAGAATTGAATTGAAAATGAGCGAGCATGACAAGTACCTGTGTAAAAGCCTTGACTCCATTCCTCTCAAGCTTGACGTCAAGAGTAGGATCCTCCGCTAGCTGCAAAAGCACATCCACCATGTCCTTCGCCACATAATCCTTCACCGCTTTCTTTCTCTCAATGTGTTCGTCCAACACGTGCTCCATAAACCTATCCAACTTCTTGCTCAAAGCCTTCATCCTCTTTATGTAGCCCTGAAGGTCCAAGAAGTTAATGCAAGGGATGAAGTCACCAATGTTCAAAACCCCGTTAAGCAAGAACAGCTCATCGAGCATCTTCTTGAACTCCTCGGGGGAAACGATGGCGTTTTCGGACTCTTCCAAGTACTTCTTCCCCAACACCATGCGGCTTATAACGTTGAGGCTCAGGTTCGAAAGATGGTCTTTCAACATAACGGCTTTGTTAGCGGATTTGAAGAGTTCATTAAGAAGAGCACGTAGCTCTTGTTTTCTAATGTACTCATATTCCTCGAGGCGTTTGGCGCTGAACAATTCCAGTAGGCACATTCTACGGGCCTGGCGCCAGTATGGGCCGTACTGGGACCACGTTATGTCCGAGTAGTTGTAGGTTGTGTATTTGCCGGCGGAGAATTTGGGCCTTCCGGCGAGGGTGGCGTCGTGGGTTTTGAGGAAGGCCTTTGCCATGGCCACGGAGGAGCCCACGACGACAGGGTTGGACCCGAACCACACATGCATGATGGGCCCGTATTTTCGGCTGAGAGCGTGGATAGACTGGTGCGGGAGGGATCCAATGAGATTCAGGTTCCCTATGATGGGCCAGGGTTTTGGGCCTGGAGGCAGATTGTATCTGCGGTGGCGGCGGAGGCGGTGGAGGAGGAGGAGGACGGCGAAGGTTGCAAAACATGTGGCTGCGGTTGAAAGTACCCAATTGGGAGATGCCAATTCTATTGCCATCTTTGAGAGTTGTGGGGTTTCTTTGGGAAGGTTGAAGTGAAGGAAAGGGTTGGGTTGGTGATGGAAGTGTAGTAAAGGAGTGGGCTATTTATGTACAAAACATGGCAATAGCTGACAAGTGATAGTGCGATGTGGCCCGGGAAGCATGGATGACTGTACGTGTGATGTGTCTTTCCCTCCACTTGTGCTAGGGCATTTTAATTTCAACATTTCTCTTTTTTGCTTTGTATATATTGTAAAGGGATAATACATCAATAGGTCTCTAAACTTTTAGACAATTTTTAATTAAGTTTCTATACTATAAAAATTTGTAATTGTATCCTTAATTTTTTAAATATTTTTTAATTAGGTCCCTAGAGTTAACTTCCGTCTGATTGTCGTTTGCCGAGGGACCAAATTTTAAAAATTCAAAAGATTAAGAACTCAATTAAAAAAATAGTACAGGAATCTGATTAAAATTGCCTAAAAGTTCAAAGACCTACTCAATAGTTTAACCTTTAATTTACTAACATTACGTTAGTCCAGTAAGGTCTTAGGTTTGAGCTTTATGGATGAAAAAAAAGGTGGTTGGGAGAAGATATCTTATTAAAAGTGGTTAGCCAAATTCTTCAGCAGGGATCAGTCATCGACAAAATCAGTAAATACTTCACGCCTATTTTTAATTTTGCGATATTAGTCCCTCAAATTTTAAAAATTTGCAATTTTGGTCCAACCGTTAAATGTTCATCTGTTAACTGTTAATGCCTCAACATTAACTATGATGTGGCATTAGACTGAATACATTGTAGATAATATTTAACAGACTAATGTCACGTCATAGTCAACGTTGAAACATTAACAGTCAACAGATGAACATTTAACGGCTGGACAAAAATTTAAGATTTTTAAAATTTGGGGGACTAAAATTGTAGAATTAAAAATAGGAGGATCTAAAATTCAGGATTTTTAAAAATTATAAATAATTTTTAATTAGGTCCCTATACTATTTTTTTTAATTGAGTCCTTACCAAGAAATATTCCGTCCAAGTTAACAAAATATTCACAGCAATTTAACGCCAGTGACTCAATTAAAAAAAATTAAAAGATTAAGAACTCAATTACAAATTTTTATAGTATAGGGACCTAATTAAAAATTGCCTAAAAGTTCAGGTACCTACCGATGTATCATTCCTATTTTAAATAAGTCTCACAATTATATATTACTTATTTTATTTTATTTTTAATTTAAGCAACATTTTTATTTTTATTTTTTAATTTAAGCAACTTTTCTCTCCAACTCATTAAAAGTGCTTAGAAAATTTATGAGGGACTAAAAATAAAATTTGCTATATTTTGAAAGATCCAAAACATATTTAAGCCTTTTTTTTTTCATCTCCTTTTTCTTCCCATTTTCCTTCCATCTCTCTATTCTTTCTTCTTCATATCACTTATACTATATCGTTTATTTTAACATCATAATATTTATGTTATTTTTTAATTTATAAAATCAAAATAATGAACATTTAGTATTAAATAAAAATTAATTTCACACAATTGTTATACTTGAGAGATTGAAAGTGCAATTAACCCATACAAAAGTAATGTCATATATAAAATATTGTTTATACTATAAACTAAATAAGTTAAATGGCTTAATGGCTTTGGTAGTCTTAAAAGTTAAAGAGGACATGAGATCAAATTTAATTTTCATTACTTTTATCATTTTCTAAACCATATATCTCACATGTCACATTAGCATTAAAGTGTCACATCATAATCATTCCATCTTAGAGTCAATTAATGGTCAACCAACGGATGAACCAAATAAAAAGCCAAATTCTACAATGCCTCACTAATTTTATGGGTTTGGGTACCTTGTTGAGTTAGATCAATTAATAAATTACAGGTAGAAAATAAATTCAAATATATTAATGATGATATCAGGATGTACTTGTAATTATATTTTTTACATTATAGTCCTTCAAGAATTAGGTATGAAATTGAAAAGCTTTTGTATTCAAACACTTTTGAATTTCATGCTTTGTAAACCGAAAAAGAAATACACAGAAAACAAACAAATATGATCAATACACGTTTAAACTTGAAGATGATCAAAGAAGACAAGTTTTAATATAATGATATTCACATAAGTCTTAAGATCAAACTAGGCGTAACAACTTCTATTAAGGGGCAATAAATCAAATTTAGATTCTATCAAAGTTTTGTTTGCTTTGTGTAGAAACCAAATTTTACCTCATTGATCAAAAACAAATGTCGAACTTCGCCTGAGTAACTAGCCCTAGATAAGGATGGCAACGAGGCAGGGCAGGTAATAGTCTCTCACTACATACCCACGCGGATACCTATTGAGCAAATACCCATAAATTTGTTCAATATTCGCATGTAACTGTGGATATCTATGTATATTTACTAAAAAAATAAAAAAATAGCTTAATAATATTTTAAAAAACACTTTAACTATAATTTTTATTTATTCTAATGGTTTTTTTTCTAATAGTTTCTTTGAAATAATAGTTTAAAGGTTAAAACTAAAATTATTCAAATATTCTACACAATTATACTAATTTAGATACTTAAATTTAGAAATTAAATTTAAATGTTAAAATACTTCAATCCCATAAGTCTAAACAAAAGTCAATAAACTAAAATAATTCAATCTCATAAGTCTTAACAAAAGTTAATAAGGTACAATACTTCTATCTCATAAATCTAAGCAAAAGTTAATAAACTAAAATATTTCAATTCTATATAAGTCCAAATAAAACTACAAAAGTCAATGAAATCACACTCAACACATGTTATATATTTAAATAAGGACATTTAAATAATTTTATTATATCGGTATTTAACAAGAACCAGTGGGGCGGGTACCTTACCTTGATACCTGTCCTCACCCCCATTTATTAACAAGCACAAATATATCTGTTTAAATTATCTAATCTATAAGTATCCATATTTTATCCATTACGTATTTTATTTGAGTATGGATATTTTTGTCATCTATAGCCTTAGACACATATAAAGTCATGAATCTAAGCTCCAATGCACAATTGAATTCACTACCACTACAAATTAATAAAAATCTAGAATAAAAAACCATTCTACAAAATCCTCTACAATGCATAGCTTCACCTCAATTAATCATAAAAAAGAGCAACATTGCTAGAATTAGATTTCAACAATTGAGCAAGGGCTTACCTAGTACTGCCTCAACAATGCCTCTGCCACATCGTTCTTGTTCCTTGTTAAATCAATTCAATGGCCACCCAAACTCAATAGTGTCGTTGCATGGATTTGATCCTTCTTAGGATCATCGCGAAACTCTGAATTAAAAGCCCTGATAGTTAAGGCTAGCTACACTTGAAACTCTTCTTTTGTTAAGAAAAAGTTTTATTGATTGATCATTGGACACACGTTGCCAGGAGTCACAACCGTCATGGACAGTGATGACAATAAAGGGATACCTGGAGTAGTGCCGAAACTTTGAGAGTGATCAACAACGCAAGATGATGACGATACAAATGGAAAAATTTCATTGGATCAATGGGGATCGTGGTTGCTACCTATGTGAAGCTTCTTGAAGATGTTCTTCATCTTCTCTTATTTTATTTTCATGATAAATATAAAAGAGCGTGCTAGCAAATACACAGAAATATGAACAGTCATCAATGTCATCTCTCATGTGTAAAGTGAGATACACATGGCACAATATTATTGGGCCACTTGTTTAAGGTACCAAATCCATAAAATTAATTAGGTACCAAAGCAAACATATTTTAAAAATTGTGAGGTTAAATTTGCACAATTAAAAAAAGAAACTAAAATCACATATTGGAGATTATAGGAGGACCAAAAGTAATTAAGCCTATTTTAAAATATGAATAAATAGTACATGCACTAACAACATAAATGGTTTTATACTGTCAACCAATCAAAAATTGTCATATACAACAATTTTATTGACTTTTACAATAACTACCTTAAAAGTCATTCCTATAGCATAGTTTTTAATTAATTAACAATGTAAAAACCATTTACACTGTCAATACACAAAAATTAAACTCTAAAAATATTTATTGTTCTATTTAATTTTTATTTATAAAATTTATTTAAATTTAAAAATACTTGTATAATGTAAGAAATATTTATTAGTTATTTAATTGAATAAAATAAACAAAAAAAACATAAGAAATATGTAGAGTATGAATATTCCATTAAAGTCAATACTATAAGAACTTGATGTTGACTCTATTTGTCTGTCACACTTCCTAGTAATAACTTATAATTTTTGTTATTGCCTTCAACTAAAGATTTTTTTAAATTTAATTGAGTTTATTAATGGGTGAGTCTATCAGCATTCCATTTGTTGATCTACACTTGTTATTAACAACTTTAAATTATAATTTCTTAAATTAATCTTATTTCAATGATTTTTTTATTAAATAATTTTAATTAAATGTATTAATATTTGTCAATTACTCACACCCTTTAATTTTTTTCTTTCTTCTACAGTTTCACTTAATTTAAATATCAATTTATTATTATACTGTTATTTTTAATAGAATATTTATATTTATTTTCAAAAGCTCTTTTTTTTTATTTTATTCCAACTGAATAATAGAAACATAAGCTTCCTCCTGCAGGTGATTACGGAGAAGGTTTTTTTTTTTTTTGTATGTTTTGCATATATTATACTTCTCTTTCACACAAATTAAGGCACACGGCCCCTTCTTTCCTCTACACTCACACAGTCACACTTATAAAAAAAAAAATTAATACAATTAAAAAATTATTTAGGCGAACATGATCTCAGAAATTATAATAACATGTTATTTGTGAAGAATATGAATAAGCAAACGAGGCGTAAGGCGTTAATAGCTCCATCCTCTTTTGGTATAGTCTTAATCCAAGAAAAAATAATATTTTTTATAGATGTATATTATAGTATAAGTCTAGCTAATGGTACAATACACCAATGATAAAATTCAATATCCTATGTCAATGGATAAATATAAAATTACCAATGAACAATTTTTGAATCAGAAATTTGACATATATTTTTATGTACATATTATTGGCAAAATTTATAATATTTATAGTAAAAGATTCATTTTTATCAGGTAAAAATTATATGAATGAAAGCAAATTTATGACAAATATTTTTGCTATTAGTATTTTTTTTATTGGGCGCATGTAAATCTGTATATATATTACTACCAAGTGTGTAAATCAATTGGTTATTGGTATGAGATTGTTAAATACTAATATATACTATGTCACTGAGTTCGAGCCTTGAGTATGTAGTTGTATTAAATACTTAAAGAAAGAGTTTTGCAGTTCAAAATAGTCTTAACCGACTCAAACAAAATTATCTTTCATGGAAGATATATGTAGTTTCTAAAAACAAAAATCTATATATATATATATATATATAGGGGCAGGATCCATTGACACCAGGTGTAAGAGTTAGTCAAATTATACATTCAATAACTTTTTGTATAATACCAAATTTAACCAATCTAACTGTTGAATTTGATGATATTATCTTTATGATTATGTATATCAAATTTCACATCATTTGGACCTTTCTTAATATGTTATCTAATATTGAATATTTACATATATTTTAATATCATATTGTATGTTAAAATAAAGTAATTTAATGAACTATTAAATAATTTTAGAATTGTATGAAATTTTGTATACTTAATCTAATTAATAAGAACATTAAATTTAACGGTTGGATTGGTTAAATTTGCATTATATAAAAATTTATTAAAGGTGTAATTTGACAAACTTACACCTGGTGTCAACGAATCCTGTCCCATATATATGTTGATTATCTCTCATCTAATTTTTAAATGAGCTAGTATGCAAGACGACCAATATGGGAGCGGGATGAGTCCCCATTCAAGATGATATATACCTAATATTTTCCCCATTTCGTAAGCAACCAACTCTTTCTAAGAATGTTTGATTGAATTTCCCGAAGACTCAAACCAACTGTAGAGTCAACATTTTGAAATGAAGCTGCCTGCAAGCTAACCTTGTGTTTGGATGAGGAATTTTAAAAGGTAATTCATTTTTTTAAAGAATTTAAAATGCTTTGTGGTGAAATATATTGTTTGGATAAGAGCTTTAGTAAAAAATTGAGATTCCAGTCATTTATGAAGGTATTTTGATTACTTAAAATTGTAAAATTTTAAATTTCACTAAAAAAATAAGAATTTAAAATTCTCCATACTCACTTTCTCTCTATTTTCTTTCACCTCTATGTCTCTTCTCTCTCTCTCCTTTCTCTCTTCTCTCTCTCCTCCCTCTCCCTCTCTACTTTCTCTCTCCTCTCTCTTTGTTCTTTATTTCTTTATGACCTATCTCTCTTCTCATTCTCTTCACTCCCTTTCTTTTGTCCTTGCTCATTTCTCTCTTGTCTCTCTCTCTTCTCCCTCTCTCTCCCATCTTTCTCTTCTCTCCCTCTTTCTTCTTTCTCCTCTCTCTTCTGTCTATGAATATTGACATAAAAGATATCAATATTTGTATGTTTGAATTATTAAGTATTATTTGATATTAAAATTATTTTTAAATTATTAGATTTCTAAAAACTGGCTAATGTTTATTTTCTGTAAATTTTAATATTAAATTTTTAATTTTTAAATATATATTTAAAATTAAATTTTGCATATGATATGGTGGAAATTAAAATGTCATATCTAAACTAAGAATTTGAAATTTAAGAAATTTGAATTGATTTATCCAAACAAAGCATTTAATAAATGAAGGAAATTTAAATCAAATCAAATCAAATTTCAAGCATTTCAAATTCTTTGAAATTTTAAAATTCCTCATCCAAACACATTATAAAGTACTCTAGTAGTGCATGGAGTACACTGTCAATCAATTAGGAGAAGGTAATGTGTAAAGCTATGTGTGCAAGTGAGGATGGGAGAATTGTTTGTATGTGTGATGTGTCTGACGCAGCAAGAAGAAGCTATGAAATGCAATGGTTATACTGTTCCTCATGGCACTCACCTAATTGCCTTTGGTTTATTTTCTTTCACTTTGTTTGGCAGACGAGAGATAGAAAAAAGAAAGAAAATTTGCTCTCTTTTTTTTTAAAAAAAAAATCTTCAATTTGGTAGCAGTAAAATGACATAGAAATATTTGAAAATTTAATGGGTTCCACGTTAATTTGTTTCTTCTCACTCTTGTATCGAAATATGGAAAAAATAGGTAAAGACATACTATTTTTTCACATAGTCCTTGTTCTCGTTTGTGGTTTATGCAGTGAGCTTGACGAGTGTGTAGTTGCATAAAAGACGACCTGAACTTCACCGTGGAATAGTGTGTTTTGTGTCTCCATGTGTGGTGACAGAAGAACAGTGTATCCTGCATCATAATCATTGAAGAAATTTACCCAGCTAGTCTACTAATCATGGCCCTAAGTTAATCAATCAAAAATGTTGCACTATTATCCAGCAATGTATCTAATCGATTAAAAATGCTACCCTATGTAATCATAATCGATTATGGGCAAATTGTAATCGACCAATGGCCTGTTTGGTTCGGTGGTGGAGATGTGATTTTTTACGTCAACTTAGAAGCAAATAGTTTAAGCTTCCACGTTTTTGAAGAGAATTGATGTGATTTTTCGGATTGAAACATGCATCCAAACACGTACTAAACATCGCAAGTCACTATAATCGATTATAGTGGTTAGTATAATTGATTAAAGTTGATATGGATGTGTAACATAATTTCGAGTGTGGTATGAAGGATAAAATTGTATTTTTATTTATAATATAATTTTTCTCCTCTCTTTATATTCAAATCAAACAAACTTATAATATTATTGTTTTTTAATTCCTTTTTATTTCTCTCAAATCAAACAACCTAAAATTTCACCTTATTTCCTATTTATTTCTATCTTTTCTATTTCTCTATTACCTATTTCCATCCATTTTATTTTTTTCGTTTCTACCAAACACAATGTTCTGTTTTTAATTCTCTTGTTTTGGATTTTTCTGTGTATGATGTTATGAGTTTCTGTGATGAAAACAATCCTTGAAAATGAAGAAATTATTAGATAGTTCAAGATCACCAAATGTCCATGGTCCCAACAATGCTTATATAACACATATTCAAATTTTACAATTTACGAGAAACAATTAATATGACTTGATTACATGTCATGTGAAGATTAATGAGAACTTATAGTCCAAAACCACATAATTTCTCATGAAAATGCTCAAACTATTGTTTTGAACTCTTGCATTTTTTTACGCCCTTTCAACTTTCATGCCAAACAAACATTTTATTATGAAATAAACCATCAATTTGGTTTCTTAAGTATCATTCTTTTTCCTAAATAGTCCTTAAATTAATAAAATTATATAAGTAGTTCATATGGTATTGAAAATTGATCAATGTAGTCCTTATGTTGATATATTTTACTAATGTTGAAGTACTAATTTAAACAATTTTTTAATATTTTAGGAACTATGTAGCATAATTTCTAATACTTTAAAGATTATTTATATAATTTCATTACATTAAGAACTACTTAAGAAAGAGAGTAATATTTCAAGGAGCGAATTCATTATTATGTTTTGGCCCCTTGCCTAGCATCTTGAGCAGTTTTATTATGTTCTTGAATTCACAAGAGTAATGTAGTTTTAATATGTCGATACTGAAATTTTTTCATATTTTTCTTTCATTCATTTTAATACTTTGTTTATTTTTTTTATGAGTATAAATGTGGTATAAATATTTTGGTGTTGAAATATATTATCCTTTTAGAAGCCTGCTTTTAGTTATCGTGAAGTCTAGAAAAACCTTTTTATTGGGGTCCTTATAATCTTATATTGGTTGATATCTTTTCAGGCATTGAAGTCGTGGGGTAAGGGTGACGGTATTGTGGGACCTTTCTCCTTACATGTTGTAACGTGGCTAACTGACGATTTTTTCAATCAGCCAGTATAGTTACTTTTTTTTTTGGTTGTTGATATATGCCAGTATATTTACTTTGGACAGTGTTAACAGACGTTTGGTGTATCTGAAATGACAATCTAAACACACACTTAGTCACACCTAGAAATTTATAATTAAAAGTGGTCACATAAAAAAAATTATTTCAGCTCATGTCATCTTCTATTTTTTTATTTTGTGAAGTATGATAATTAGTTTCTTGAAAACACTAATTAAAAAAATGTAATCTTTATTTATTAAATTTATCAATTCGCTTTTACAGTAATTTTTAACAAAAACATTTATTTATTAATTTATTAACATATGTGTTTTTAGACCACTCGTTAACAAATTCTTATTTATTTTGTTAAATTCAAACAATTGTCAATTTATCAGGAGATTGAAAAAATGAAAATTATGAATGTAAATTTAACACTACAACATGTGGAATGGTCTTATCAGTTTGCAAACAGGTTCTTGGGAAAGCGACAAAGGTGTGGTTGTTAAACAAACATGACTCTTTTCGCCCTTTAAAAAGTAATGGACATATAATTGAGTATTTGGCTATAAAAAGACTTATTAAAGCCTGAATTATTGTGTACTGTTTAGTGTTTAGTTGCCAACTTTCATAGCAGTTTCTGTGAAATTTCATTATTGACTTGAAAAGGCGCTTTGCTAAGTCAATATCCACCACCCGTGAACCGTGAACATGGGTCACGGTGTTGGTTGTTGCACACCTAGGAACGGTAATGAGAAGAATTTGGGTAAAGTATTATTATAGCAAAAATGATTTTTGGATATCTATCACATTTATTTGACACATAAGAGAGAAAGAGAAAAGAGAGAAATATAGATATGATAAATAATATGATGTGATAAGAAGTAAAGGATAGAAAAAAATGATGAGTGTTAATAAGGTATATAACTTATGAGGTGTCTAAATATTATTACCCTTATTATAGTATTTGTTTTCATACGTGCGTTTAAAAAAAAATTGTATTCCACTCTATTTTCACGTACGTAACAACATTAATTCCCATCTTCATACCTATTGTGTTTTTGTGTGTGTGTGTGTGTGTATTTGCTACTAACATTTTACTTAAGTGTGAAATCAATAAAAATATATTGATTAAAAATTATTACAACTAAATTAAAAAATTATGCTTTTGTGGTACAAACCACATGTATCCTCCATGGTAGGTAATCCTACTCAAGTTGAGTAGGACCTATATGGGCTGTAAAACTCTTTTTTTGAGTATTTAAAGGAGCTACATACCCAAGGTTCGAATTTGAAACCATTGGTTAAGTTGGAAACACCCCGTATCAATTGATCCATGAACTCAATGGTAATTAAAAAAATTATTCTTAAATCATCCAAACATAACCAAACAATATTAGTAACATAATCATAATTATTTTTAAATGTAATGTTTTAATTCTTAAAGTTGATATATATATATATATATATATATATATATATAGAGAGAGAGAGAGAGAGAGAGAGAGAGAGAGATGTGAGTATGGAGTGAATAGGTACTATAGTACCCATACTTGCACTCATATTTATCATTGAGTGTGTATTTATCTTACCTATTGCGAGTTTTACAGGTACCCATAGGATGAGTAGAATTATCATCCCTCCTAGTAAGCACTAATAGATCATAAATTGCTCTCTTTTCTCCTCAACACATGTAAGTATTATACTTTTTTCTTCTTATTTAAAAATATTTTTTTTAATTTATTTAACTTATTACCTTCAAAATATTTTCCAAAAGATTATCGAATACATTTTTAATTAAAATATAAATTATATCATTTTAAAGTTATCAAAATTTCTTTATTTTTAAAACTCAATTTCATTTTGATACCTTAATTGCCAAGTTAATTCCATTTCGTTCGCCTCTCCTCACCAAGTCTCTATTTGTTTGAAAGGAAAAAAAAAAAAGGAAAGAAAAGATTTTAAAATTTAAATTAAAGAGAAATAAAAAAACTTGAATTTTTGTTTCAAAGTCAACCTTTTTATTTATTTATTTTATTCTTCCTTTAATCAAATAAAATATATATATTGTTGTTTGTATTTTCTTTCTTTTTTATTTTTCCCCTTTTTAAAATATACTAAAAGTTTTTTCTTTGGTAATAGTCAATTATCTAAAAAATTTATTAAATCATATGAAAATATTTTTGACTTGCATCTATTAAATGAATTATTAGTCTATCTTATTACCAACATCACGTTGGTCCAAATAGAATTGGGCTCGAATCTTATAAACAATATATCGGATTCAAGTAAATGTGAGTGGGAGGGAAGACTTTACTGAAAGTGGATAACCAGATTAACATGATAAACCGAAAAAAAAGTCTATCTTATTAAGTTTATTTACTTTATTGTATTATAATAATTAGTGTAATAAATTGTATGTTGCACATATTTTAATTTTTAAGTTCATAATTTATAAAGTTTTATATTATTGCAATTTTAAATGTATTTTTATATTACTTTTTAAACTTTACAATATATATATATATTGGCATATATTTAAATAATTTTATATTTACAAATACTTTATAATATATTAATTTATGTAAATGTGTATTTTAAAAATTATTACTTTTATAAATATATTTGCATTTGTATTGAACTTAGATATATAACAGTTTAAATAAGAGATATTAATAATAAAAATGTTTTAAAGTACTTTTTGTAATTATTGCTTTTCCTTTAAGAAATATGTTTTCATGATAAAGAAAATAAATGACTAACATTAATTAAAAGATAAAATAAACTTGTAAGTAATTAAACTTATAGATTACAATAAAAAAATAATAGATAATATGTGTTTGTTTTTCATCAATATCGTTTGTACAATCTACATTGAAGAAATTTTAGAAGTCCGACAGTAAAAATATATCGCCTCTTTAATATTAGATATATTGATTCCCAACTAGACGTGTGATTCAATTCTTTCTATTTTTAAAGTAGGAAGTTTTGCACCTTTAATTAATAAATATTAATTTCAATTTTCCAATTAGAACTTTTTACTATGACAAATGAATATTTGTTTTGTTATTTTTTTATTCTATATCAAAATTATTCCTTTAAATTAAATGACATCAATACTTAATTATGAACAAATAACATATAATAGACTATAGTCTTAACCTTGATTTTTGGAGTATTTTGAACCAATCATTTGTATATTTATTTTACGGTATGAAGTTTGTATATTTATTTTACGGTATGAAATATTGTCTATATTACTAGTGATCTTAACTACATTTTAAGTAAGCAAGTTTTTTAAAATTTGATTTTGTATCAAATGTTGATTCCTAATCATAAACGTGATTCAATTTTTTTTTTATAGTAAGAAGTTTTGTAATTTCAATTATTAGATATTGATCTTTATTGCCCAAATGACACTTTTCTCATTATTTTTGCTCTATATCAAACTTATTCAGTTAAATTAAATGTCACTAATACATAATTTTGAACGAATATATGATGGATGAACGATAATCATGACCTTGATTTTTGGAACATTTTTGAAATAATCATTTGTGTGTTTATTTTATATGGCCCAACTTTTTCCTAGCCTCTTTTCACCTTAAAAAATGAAAAGTTGTACCAAACACATTTTTTGAAAGACTCTTGAAAAAATTAACAACTTTATTTTTTATAAAAGAAAGAGAAAAAAGTAACTTTTTAAAAAAAAAAGCTAAGTGAAGTAACTTTTGAAAATAGGTTGTACACCACCTTAGCCTTCATCTTTCTCTCTTATATGAAACTAGTCAATGTGGGATAAGGAAACATAACTTTTAGTTTTTAAAAAAAAATAAAAAAATTTAAGCTAAAATTGTCAAACAATCTCTATTTAATTTTTAAAGTTCTTATTTTGAGCTTTAACTTTAAAGAAATTTCAAACGTTTTTATATTAGGTTTGATCTTAATTGTATTCTAAGAAATGAAGTCTTTTAAAATTGATTTTATATCATTCATTGATTCCTAATTGCACATGTGATTTAATTCTTCCTTTTTATAAAGTAAAAAGTTTCACACTTTTAATTATTAAATATTGATTTTAATTGCCCAATTACAACAAAGCAAGATGCATATCTTTGTTTATAAAGAATATAAAAGAAAATTTTAAATTGCTTGCATATATAATTTAATTCACGTTGCTAATTATGTTTTGTATATTTTGATGATAATAAAGTTATTCTTACATTTCTTTATAATTTAAATAATTACTTTTTGTAATGAAATATCATTTTGGTTAGTCTCGGTAAATTAAATACCAAGTACAGCTTTCGACAAAGAGCATACAAATACAATATTTAATTTTATTTGTTTTTACAACAAAAATTACCAATTTGTTTAATTCCAAACTTTAAAGATAATGAATTAGATAAGATACAAAAAGAATTGATACAATTAAGGTGTGTGTATTTTAGATTATATCTTTGTATTTTAATTTTTTTTCTCTTTTAAACACATATATTCTAGAGAATTAAAATCATATGCTTATTCTAGGTGATATTAAAATTGTCATATTAAAATCATACGTTTAGACTCAAATCATGATATTAAAATCATGTAGTGGTAGATTGTTCGAATCTCTTACTCTTTTTTGTCGTCATAATATTAAATTGCTCATGATATTGATAACCAAATAGACAAAAGACATATATTATGCGCAAGTAATATAAAAATTGACAATGATTCAAACTCATAATTTAAATCTTTGAATTAAATCTAATCAAGTAAAAATCATATATACCCAATAACAACAATTTAGATATATAAATAAGTAAAGGGAAAAATTCGTATGAAATGTTATTTATGCTCTTTCTTAAAGACCTTGCGAAGTTTATTGGACAACATTTTTTCATCATTGTCAATTTCATTGGCAACCTTGACATAGACAACATCTTCATCACTTGAAGACAATGGGATTCCAAATTTGGAGGAGTCCACTTCATTGTCATTGTGTAAGATTTTATCAAAGTTTGTAGAACAACAACAAACATTCAACTTAATGTATTTAGCAATTTCAAAGAGAAAATTTATAAATATATTGCATAGTAATTCAAGATTTATCGTCTTAATCAAATCAACATTATGGATCAATAATTCAAAAAAATTAATTTTTGAAGTGGAGCCTATAGACAAATAAAAAAAATTAGAATGTCATGAAATATAAATTGGTCGAAAATATAAATATTTTATATCAATTGATTATTATGTCAAAATTTTGTTAATTTTAGATTTTTTGAATATTTTATAATTTCCTTTTGACTTGAAATTATTCAGCTTCTTGCAAATTTGTAAATTTATTTAAATTTTATTCATTTGATTAAATTTAATTACTCATAGATTTGATTATATTAATGACAAAATAATTCTTAATCTGTGAGTATAATTAAATTTATCGCAATAAGGGATTTTATAAAAGAAGAATTGTTTTATTTTTTAAAATATTAGATTTTATATTAAATGTTATAAAGTAAGTAATAAAGTGATAAATTTATAAAAAAATATAATTTGTAATATTTAATATATAATTTTCATTGCCCAATTTACAATGTAAAAATAATAAGGTATCTTCCCTTTATGAAAGAGTAACAAAATAATAACCTGTTAATTGATTATTTGTTTACGGTGCCAAATGGCATCTACCTGTTTCACGCCGAGGAAAAGTCTTGTGATAATTACATGGAGTTGCTCACTAGTTAATACGTAGTACTAATTATATTGATATCATTTTTGTTTAAAAATTATATTTATATTTTTTATATATTATTCATACATTTTGTAAACACTTAATTTTTATAGACAGAGAGAGAGAAGTATATATACTATAAAGTTTTTTTTTTACACTATCATCTAATTATAAATTACTATGTATAGTAAGTTTGTTAACTTTGATAATAATCACCTTAAAAGTCACACTAAAACTAATTTCTAATTGATTGATAGTATACAATCTTTTATATTGACAATGCATATTCATTAAACTCATATATATATATATAATAAAAATGAAAAGAAAGAGATAAAAGGAGAAAAATGGAAAAAAAGAAAGAAAGAAAGAGAAAATTTTGTTATTCCTGCTGAGTCGCTTGTAGTCTTGTGTCCGTGCAATGTTCAAAGTTAGTTTCATTTTTCTTGTGATCAAATTTTAGTGATTGTCTGGTTGAAATTTTGATTGTACAGTCCCTTTTTTTGTTGTTGGAATGAAAGTCATACCAATTCTATCTTTTTAGCTTATATATTAAGTGGTGATGTTTATCCTTAAATTAATGAAGTTGCCAATTAAATTCGAAGTCATGCAAGATGTTGTTGCACCCTTTCGTATTGTAGCCAATGTATCCTTTTTAATGGATGTTTGGTTAAATGGAGTAAATTGAATTCAAATATTGATAGGGGAAAAGCATCATCTCTTGTTAATCTATGTTCTATTTAGTGTGTGTCTATCCATCTATCTATCTATTTTTCTCTCTCTCTATATATATATTTGATAATAGTTGCTTGTATAATTTTAAATAAGATATATTATTCATATATATATAATAATTTTTTATAATACTTATTATAACATTCTTCCTTCTTTATATAATTTTCTCGTCACGTCATTTATTTTATTATGTACTTCTCTTTCGTATTTTCTATATCTCTCTTTAATGTATAAAATATTATATAAATTTAATGAACAATTAACATTTCTCCAAAGCAGTAAAATGAATTTAGGTTACCAACATTATATTAGTCTAAGAAGTACTGGGCTTGAATTTTTTAAATAAGATCTCAATTTTGAGCCTTGTGAATAAAAAAAAAGTGATTGAAAGAGGAGATTTCATTAAAAGTAACTAAATAAGATTTCGGCAAAAATTAACTATCAACAAAGCTAACAAATATTTAGCACCTATAATATAGTAACAAAAAAAATGAATATAAGTTGACCTAAATCCGAGTACATCATTAAAAAAAGTTATATTAATTACGGGTGGTCACTTCAAGTTTTATAATAAAATTTAATTAAAATGTATTGATAATATAAAAAATTTTATACTATCATTCATTCATAAACTGTTATGTACGATAAGATTATTGATTTTTGTAATAATTAATTTAAAAGTCATATTAGAATTATATCTTATTAGTTGATAGTGTAAAATTTTTTAGAATAATAATGTATGAAAATTAAATTATAATAAAAATCATTGTTCCTTTATTTAAAAAAAAATGAAAGATGAAAGTGAAACATTGTTCACGACAGTTTAAAGGAAGTGGTGCAATGTTTTTACCGCTTGTATCATGAGTGTTTAAAAGAAAGGTTGGGATGAATTTATCTTAGAGTTTAACCTGCATGCATTGTAACAGAATACATTTTTACACACATCTAATAAGAATTCATTTCATCGTCACATCGTATTCATTGATGAATAAGATAATATTATAATAAAATAATGAAATCTTATTGGATATTTGTTAAAAAAAATTGTACACTAACAATGCGTATGAATTAAATTCTTTATTTTAATTTTTATCTAATCTAAAATTCTAACAGAATTATTTATATAAATTTGAATCCAACATAGCTTTTATTCAATAATATATGAAAAAAAAAATGAATTAATCTTATTTAGAAACATAATTTTAATTTCTATAAATAACTAAATCATAAAATTAAAAAAATATATAATTAAAATAAAAATATATTATATAATATATATTTAAAATAAATAATATAAATATAAATATAAATATAATGTCACAAAATGTTGTCTATTAATTTTAAGATCTTGAATGGAGAAAATGTGCCTACAAAATACCCCCGGGGACAAAACAAAAATTCCCTGGCGGTGTCATATTCGTTCCTAGATTTGTTTGTTCTCATTTGACAGAGAGATTTGCAGGTTTGGGTTGGTGCATTGCATTTGGCATTTGCCACAAAGATGGAAGCTTTTGTTAACACTTGTACCCCACTATTAGATTAGAGATGCTGGAAGCTTACTGTTATTAATGAATGCCCTTCATTTCTAAATTTCGCTGCTTAACCTGTCCTTTTGCTGAGAATTGCAGTATTGCACACCTAAGCTAAAGAGAATGTATTGTTCTGTGGCCAAATAAATTGAATGATTGATAAGTTTTGTTGTTTTAAAAAGATGTCAGCTTTCGTTGCATTATAGGACGTACAAATTATAATAATATACGCATGACCTTGAAATTCTTGGTGGCAATTTCCTAGCATGTAAATCAACCTTTGACATGCGTAACGTCATGCATTAATAAAAATGTTCTTTTTAACATGGTTTACACGATTTTACACCTGTTAAACATTGACTTGCATGCCTAAGGTAGGAAATTATTACCCAAGAATATTTACTCATTGGCGTACAAGGGATTGAACCTAAAATCCTTTGAAGTTTGGATCCCATCCACTCTCGTCACTTGATCTTTTGTTATTGAATGTAGTATCTCATTATCTGTGTTATCACTTAAGTACAAGAGGAGAGTTCAACCCAAATGACTAATCTACTAGGTGAAAAAGTCTTATGGCTTAAGTACCATAATAAGTCTTTTATTCTACTTAATATGAGACTCATAACATTGTCATTGACTCATTTCCTTCGAGAGTCAATGTTCACAATGGCTTCACACTAACACTAACCTGATGGTAGTTCTTTTTTCTTTGACGACTTCACCTACCTATTAGTATTTAGTACATTGCACTTCAATCTAGCCTATAAGTAATCCTTTCCGTAACCTAACTCTCAATCAAAACACCGATGATAGGGTTATGCTACCCTTTTAAGTGTGTATTCCCACTTCGAGAAGGAAATTGGTCTCCAAAACATCTAAAACAAAAGAAATTATTTGGGAAATTGTCTGCCTTCATTTCATCATAGAAGAGAAAAAATACACAAATTGTTCTCCTAGGATCTAGGCACACCGTACAGGTGGCAACATCATACTAGCTAAGAAACTTATGGAAAGATAAGAACTAGTAGTACTATTAGAAAATAAAATATTTATTTTAATTTAAATATTGAAGTCCTTTAGCAAACTGGGCATTTGTGTGGGTCTGTTAGGTTCTGTTGTTCGGCTCGCAGGCATATCACTCTGATATTTTGATTAACCGCATAATACTTGACAGGCTCACACCCTCCTCCTTATGTTTTTTTTAGGCCCAAACTTCCAAGTTCTGAGGTATACTTTATCTTAGCAGACATGACTACAGTTCCTTTTTCTCTGGTTTGGTCTGATCATCTCATTGTTCAGCAACTTAACAGTTGATTTCTAACGGATGTTTGGATTAAAATTTGTAAATTATGGTTTGACAAGCTTTGTATCACTTCTACTCAAATAATGATTTTGTACCTAATGAAATCATATTCAAACACCACTCAAGTACTTAACCGTGGTTTTGCTAAACACGTTATTTGTGGATGAAACTCAATTTACATTCTCCAAATTAAGGTTTAGGTTGTGCAAACTATAATCTAAATGTGTACTAATTGGTTTTCTTCATGTAGCTGCAGAGACCGGTTATTTTATTTTGAATCTAGATATTTTTGTTGAGTGAAAAGCATCCTATGCAAGATCTGTGCACAAATTGGACTAAAAGGAAAATAACAGTGATAGTTTGCAGAGATGTAATGTGCAGGAGTATCATTACTTTTTTTCTCGTTAACAGACATGACATAATTCGTAGATAATTGGTCTATTAAGTATCCTGATAAGGATTTTAACTCCTGACTATGTACATGAAAAAAGTTTTATTAGAAGATACAAGACTCCTATCAATGATCTTTACATCTTGAAAGGATTAATCTCCTGTGATCAGCTCAAGAATAATCATAGTGAACATTTAAAAAGCAAAATCTTTATTTGGCATGATTTTTGTATTTTTTAGGTTCTGAAATTAGAAGAGGCGAAAATCAGGCATACTCGTCCGTTCGAAGATATGTTGAGAAGCTCACACATCAATGCCAAATTGGTAGGGTTCATGGCTTATAGTAGAAGTCCCATTGATAATGATTTAGCTCAAATAATTCAAGTTGCATCTCTGGACAGGATCAACATTGATTCCCGTGCTGCACAAGAATTGTATTTACTATTTTGATGTAAATCTTCTCTTAGCTATATCTCTTGGGAGGCAATTAAAATCCATATCAAGTCCAAGTTAAAAAAATTATGAGACTTAAAAATTATGCGATTCCTAGTAGAATCTGTCCCTGAATGCCTCGCTCAGGATGATTTAACTTCTCTAATTGAAAACTTTATTTCTTATTAAAATCCTCTGTATTTGCAACAGAAAACTACATAACACAGCAAAAGAAAACTACAAATCGTGATAATAATAATAATTTTATAAACAGCCACACATCCTACAACACCACTGAACTCATTTTGATATACATTCTATACAGCCCTAGGTTACCAATATATATACTATAATAATGTATTAAATCTAGGTACAAAATGGGCATCCACTAAGTCACTGTCCATAGTAGTAACTAGTAAGCCAAGCACATATTAATGCTTATCAAAATGTGGGAAGTGACTCCCTTATTTATTAGTTTAAGATAGTTATGTCGACACACTATTGGGTACCCCTCTGCATGTAACACCAGGTTCAGAGCTAGGAGCAAGTAACTCATAAGGCAACACCCCTGCACCACAACGGTTCCTAAGAGTCCGATCAAGGTTCCTGCTATCAATCACCTTCTCAATCTGTCTAATCTTTGCAGAGAAATCATAGAACGCCTCAATGATCTCAGCATCACCAGACCAAATCGAAGGTTGTTGCCTCTCCCCCAAGTACTCCTCATCAGGTGAGTGAGTAGAGAGTGTGTCAACCACAGCCATAAACTTTGTGGCTTGCAACAAGCTAGGCAATGCATTCAGAAAATACTTTTGCGGGTCAGCAAGGAAACTTGCATATTCTGGATCACTCTCTTCCGGTATTAACCTTCGCATTAGTGGGGGCCGATTAGGCACATAGCCACCATAAGGGTACTGACCAAAGTTAAGAGCAGCATGTTGTGCAGATGCATTCCAAATCAATATGGAAAGGATGGAGACAAGATCCTCACTATTGTTCAATGTGGGCCACCAGCTTTCATGCCTAAGATCAGCATGGCCCACATTGACTGACTCGGAGTACCAAGCTTGTAGCTCTTTGTCATTGCATATCAGGCTTGAATGAGGGTAGTAATGGTTCACATAGGTACGAATCCAGTCTTCTATGGCAGACCAGATTAGTAATCCATCAGCTGCATAGGGGTAGTCTTCCAATATGAGCTTTAGACCATGTGGTTGTGTTGGGTCAGGTACTGCCATTCCCCTGCAATTTCATAAGAGAAAATCCTTGTTAGATCCGTTTGCAATTTGCATACACCAAATAAACCAAACACCATAGCAAGATGAGAAAAAATGTTGGGTCTCTTTCCAAAATGTAAAGGCCAAATTGGTAAAAGTAACTAAGAATCTAAGACATTTAATTAGTTGGGTCTTGCTAATCAATGTCCTAAGAACATCTCTAATGATGCAACCATGGTGAAGTTACTTAACTCACTTTTGGTGGGTCCTATAATACCACATGGGACTTAAAAACTTTTTAAGTCTTTAACAAGTTTTTCCTCAAATGGTGCAATCTTTGTGAGCTTAAAATAAGTCTATAATTGTTTTACAATTCTTAAGAACTGTTAAGAACCACTGTTTATATAAGAACTGTCACGTCAATTGTTTCAATGGGAAAACTGCATAAGAACTGGTTCTTAAGTTCAAGAATCTCATAAGCAACTCCCATTAGTGATACTCTAGGAGCATTGATTTTAGAATCAAGAAATAGAAAGTGTTTATTAAAAATCACATTAGAAGTGGATTAGAAATCATAGAGTGTATTAATAACACATTTTAATAAAAACATTTTACTTCTGACTTCCTAACCAATGTACAAAGGACACCGACCGTTACTATTTGCCTAATAAGTTAGGTTAGGTCTCTGTCATTTAAAAGTCAAATTGGAAACAGTAACCAAAAAATCTAAGATATTTGAATACCTGCGGATGAGATCTTCAGGGAGGCTATCCATGTCAAAGCGCCAAAAGTTTTTGTAAGCAGCAGAACTAATCTCCATGGCGTAGCGACCAGGAGTGAAACAATTTTCAATGACTCCATCAGCATTGATCAAACTCTGTCGAGCCAAGGCATTGATCTCCAAGGTGTACCTCATGTGGGGGTCCAATAACTTGTAAATTGGATGCATAGCACTTAATTGCCTATGAGCCGCCAATATAAATGGTTCCATGCAGGCATGTGTGCGTAACCTATACACAATTGAGCAAAGAAAACAAATTCAATTAACTAACTAGATAATAATTCTTGGCTTGTATTATTTTTAAAGAATAAATTACACTAACACCTCTTGAGTTTTTTTAGAATACACACGATACCCCTTCTCTTTTTATTCCTATACTAACCTTCTTAATTATTTGAAAAATATTACATTGACACCTTTTATACATTATACTAACTCCATTAATTGTTTGAAAAATATTACATCGTGTATCTTTATAAGAAGAGTTATTGTAAATGTTAAAAAAACAAGAAATTATGTGCAATATGAAAAATCTCATGAAGTGTCAATGTAATTTACTCATTTTTAAAAGAAGACCATGGTCTTTACTTACCAATGGTTAACAAGTTGGTGCACCCCAGCATCATTGGAGCAAACATGGACCTTGGCAAGCTGCCACATCCAATTAGTAGTTGCATCAACAGGAGGTGTAACCACGCGCTTTGATCGAGAACTAGGTCCAGCAGGAGGCAGGCTAAGTTCTATTGCCACAGGCTTGAGAGTGCCACGGGGTGTCAAGAAAAAGATGGTGCGCGTGGCATATGATTTCCTACCATCGAGGGCATTGATCCCTTCTAGGAAGGGAAGATAGATATCATGATAATCTATGATAAACAGCTTATTTTCGCTTATTGCCTGCCCAATTAAAAATAAAATAAGTTTACTACAAGTGGGTAAAGTATTCAATGAACACAAGGTTTTTGATGACAAAATATGGTTATTGGTTAGTAATTAAAATTATGAAAAGTATCGATGGGTACCTCTTGGACAGTCATGCCATTAAGTTGACTTAATATGTGTTCTTCTTTAAGAGCAGACTCTGGGGGACCATAAATTTCGGGGTCTAGTATGCTAACTGGTGGGAAAACTTTAAGGCTCTCTATGTTAACGGGGTTAACTCCTGCTATTGCTTGGCGGGCAAATTCGTCATCTCGCAGCCAGGAAAATTTGTCCTCTGCACGTTAGACACGTTAGAGAGTTAGCTTAACAAAAAGTAAACAAATAAATAAATAAAGACACTAAGTTTAGTTTTAAATAATAACAATTATAAAATACTGTACCCACATGTGAAACATTTAAATTAACAATTGGATGTGGGTTCGGCTACAGTTTATTTTTATATAATAATAACTAGTTGAAGAGTCCGTAAAGCACACACATAGAAAATGAGTATGAACAACCTATCTGAGTTTGAACTGACAAACTTTTCCTTAGGTGAAAATCAACTGACAAATATTAAAGGCCAAATGTCACGTTATAGTGGCCCACTTGCTGGTGATTTTATCAATTGTTATGCCATGCCATATACAAAGGTTAAAGCAATAGTAAAAAAATCCCACTCTCATTGACCCCACTAGATTTGTGTTTGAATTAACTTATCACATTTTGCTTCAAAATCTTACCCGGAAGCTTTTCATAAGAAAAAGTAATTTAAGCAAAACTAAACGTGCACAAATGAAATTAGCCCACAGGAAAGGGGGAAAAAAAAGGAAAAAAAGATCTCTTTGATTAAAAGGAAAAAAAGGAAATTAGCCCACTAGATTTCCGACATATTTCATTTCTAGTTGAAAGTTCAAAAAGAAAGCCGAATAGTTTAACTCCAAAATCTTTCTAGCACGTGGACAATAATAATAAAAGATTTACTAAAGAAACCAGCACACAGAATTGTGTAGCCAAATTTTTAACAAAAGGGAAAAGACAAGAACAAAAAGCATACTCACTTGAAATAATCTTAGGAGTGTCAAACTTAAGAAGTCCCTGGCTGGACTCTTGGATCTTGCTGACAAATGGGATTTTCTTCAACACGTCATCTTGCAACCCCAACTTTATGAGCAGCCCTTCACTGTAAAGGCCATCAACGTCTGAGAATTCATTGAAGTCTTGGTTGCTAGCAGAAAGGCTAGCCTTAAGACCCGGGATCAAGTTATGCAGCACAGCCTTCAGCCTCTTCACAGAGAATGTGTTCTGCTTAGACTCCTCAAAATGTTCATCTCTTGGCACATACATAGGCAGTGGCTTCTCCACACGACTCTCTGCGTACATATCTGTACCATCCAATCAAATACCCTTTAGTTACAATTATAACGTAGTTACATGTTGCATTAAATTCTTTTTAAAATCATGCATGACGATCAACAAAATTTTTCAAATTCTTACACAAAATTAAAATGGAGAAATAGTACTAACTCTAATGATAATAACTTTTGGGGGGTAACAACGAAATTTTTGTTGTTAATTTCTTCCCTTATTACCTGTATCGCTTGGTTCACGGCCAGTACGACACCGTCTTGGGTATGGATACATATCTGATCCTCCAAGATTTGGTCTGGCAAGTTCAATTCCTTTGTCTGGATTTCCCAAATCATTGTATATATCATAGTCATATATTCTGTCAGACAAGTTTCTAACTCCTTTGCCATCACCTCTGAGATTTCTCAGCTCTTTCTCCCTCAACAATCTAAGCCCAGCAGGTGTATCGCCGGGTAAATAAGGCTGTTCAAATAAATTACACAATAATAAACTTTTATTTTGGTGTAAAAAAAAAAAAAGTTAATAGATCATTACTGTCGCATACCAGCTAAAAAGAATATACTCCCTCTATTCTCTTTTATTAGACTATTTGGATTGTGACATAATAACTAAGAAATGTCATAAATATTTTAATATTTTTTTAATCTTCATGAAAATTATTAATTAATTTTCTATTATACTCCTTATCTCTTGTATTAATAAATTACTAAAAAAAAACTATTTAATTATTTATTGATATTGTAAAACAACAATAAAAGGCAATTAAAAAATTATAAACTGCTAGTTCAAACTTCAAAGGAGGGTGTAATACAATCACAAGCCATTTAGTGGATGTATTCAATTGGATTGATGTGGTAATTGACGGGTCAATTCAAAGATACTTGGCCCATGCACAGCACCACAGGCATGCCTCAATGGTTTTCCCACTTTAATGTTAATGGAACAGCTTTTGCTTTTATTGAGGAAATTATAATATCACGCGCTAATTGGCATTGAAACCAAAAAAAACGGAGTTTTTTTTTTAGGTAAAATGAATTTTCAATTTTGTTGGCCTTCCCTAGATTATCCAAAGAAAAATTAATATGCTTTGACTTTATTTTCAAGGCTGAAAAAAGAATATAAAACATATTGTCGCCTCATGCTGTACACTATTATTATTAATTTTTCTGGGCTTCTATTATGACAGGTAAGTAAAAAAAACCAAATAAATTAATTAAACTGCACAAGAATTCAGGGAAGATTACCTTGTTGGAAAAGAAAATCCTCTTTCCAGGATGATCTTTTCTGGCTTGTACCCATGAGTTGCAGGGGAAATGAACTGGTCCACTAGCAAATCCTTCAATGGTTATGCTTTCCAAGAAGAACTCTTTCTGGTGTTTGTTTGTCACAGTAATAGCTCCTGGCACCCCAAAACTCGAGTCAACTATGAATTCTGCTGTGTAATTAACCCTCTCTGCCTTAACATTGGACTTCTTAAACCAATCCTTCAGCACTGCTTCATTACTCTTCTTTGCAGCTTTGGTCTCTACAGGATTCAGTTTATACGCATCCATCAACAAGTGATTTTATTTTAATTCCAATTAAAACAATAAGAATTTTTAAAAAAAAAAAATAGATAATAAGAATTATTTTAGTGATCTTATATATAGAAGATTGAAGTGTACCAAAATAAGGAACTTTTTTTAGGTGGTGAGGAAAAAAAGAAAAAAAGTGACTTTTGAAGAAATCAGAAACATTGGTGGCACACCCTTTAAAAGAAAAAGTATTGGGTTGGTTGAGATGATGATTTTGGAAAGGAAGTAGTATTTGTGAGACAGCATATGAGAAAGTCTTACTTGGATCAATCTCAGTGCTAACAAGTTCAAGGACAACATTCCTTCCAATCCTGTCAGTTAGAGCATCAATATGCTTCACTATGGTCTCTTTGAAATCCTCTTTGATCTTGTTCCTCACTGTGATCACAGCTCTAACCTTGAATTTCACTGGTTTTTCTATAGACACAGAAGAAGAAGAAGAGGATGAGGATGAAGAAGAAGAAGAACCCTTCAACAAATCCTCACTTATAGCTGCCACGGGAAACTTTGCACCCTTCCTCACCCTCACCCCTCCCTTGCTCTCCAAAGGAACTAAGAACCGAGTTTGGTTCAGAAGAGATGAAGGGGTAGAAGGAACAAAGAAGGACCTCTCTAGCAACGAAGAACCCATAATCTGTTTTGTAAGGGCCATCACCTGTTCTCTATCTTCACCCTCTTTCGAGTTTTCTGTGTTCTCTCCCTAGACTAGAAGGGTGATTTTGGTCCCTTTGCAAGAGTGGAAATGGATTTGTGTGAGATGAGATGGTAGTGGCGTGTCGGTTGGAATGGAATTAGGTGGCTCAGATTTCTTTTATACAGTGGAGAGAAGGAAAAGGAAGATTAAATAAAGGTGGCAAGCATGAATCTCACATTCTCACTTCACCGTCCAATTTTTTCTTTTCTTTTTCTTTATCTTTTCCATAATTATGTTACGTAATTAAACACTTGTATTATTTTCAGTTTTGTGTAGAAAACGGTGTTGATGATCAGATTTTGAAGCAAAGTAGCAAACCATTAAAACATTACTAGTAAATAGTACTAAAATATTTCAGCTTGGTGATCATAGCAATAAATAACAGTATACATTCTATAAATAAAAAAAAATAACAGTATACCATTAAAAACCGTATACCACCTTTATACCATTAATAACCGTATACTACACGTAGCAATAAATAAAAGTCTTATTTGCTGTCTGTATAGAAGTATTTTATATTAAGAATGTATATAAATTAAATTATAAATATTTTTTATTAAAATTATAATAAAATATATTAATAATATTTTCAACAACAATTTTTTATTTTTAATTTCTTAATTGGTATTTTAGAGACGCTAATTAACATTTGTCTTACTTAAAAAGATAGTAATTAAAGAATAACTAAATAAAATACTTTTGTTTATATTATTGTAAAAATATATTAATAACCTTAAATATTAACTTTTCATAAAAAAAATATTATTTATTTTTAAATCATTAATGGTTGTAAACAAAACTATTATTTTTCATATATCATTTTTATAGTTGACTTATCCCATTTTGTGTATAATTTATAAAACATTTATAATTAAAATAAATAAAGTTTAATATGTGTTATATTAGTAAATTATAAAAATATAATGTTTTTATAAAAAATTATAATCTACATGTATTGTTTTTTAAAAAAAACAGGAAAAAAAAGTCATAACCTACTTTTATTCCTTTAAAAATTTAAAATAAAATTGTAGTCCCCTCTCTTGAGAGAAACGAGTATTACATTGTTTTCTCCTCTTATGTTAAAATATACAATTTAGTCTATTCAACTTAATACCATTAAAGAGATATACAAGTATTACATTACCCTCCATTCTTATGTTAAAATGTGGAATAAATTTTACTTTTCTTTCTTGAAAAATGTGAATATTACACTGTCCCTCCTCTCATATGTTAAAATATACAATTTAGCCTATTTAACTTATATCGCTAAAAATATTCATTATAAGATTTTAAAATATATTTTTTTACTAAAAATATATGCTAAAATATTTTTAATTTTCTAAGTTATCATTCACTCACTTGATAAATTTTTCAAAATATGTAATTAAATTTAAAATAATTTATTAAAATAATAATTAAAAGTAGAAATTATGAGATAAATTATATATTTATATATGTGTCTATTAATTTATATATATTATATTAAATTTTGTAATAATTATATTTTATGTAAGAGAAAATATGCTATACACTAACAGTGTAAAGCTGTTTTATACTATTATCCAATCACAAACTACATTTATGTTAAGTTTGTTGACTTTTACAATAATTACCTTAAAAGTCATAACAATAATGATTTTTGATTAGTTGAAAGTGTAAAACTTTTTACACTAACAATGCATAGCTATTACATTCTTTATTTAATAACAAATTTTTAATATAAATAGATTCATTTAAAAAGTTGTACGTTTAATATACATATAATGGCATTATATTTATTAAATGCAATAAATATATTACATTTAATAAATAAATATTCATTAATTTTATTAAAATTAATTATATATTATATTTAATAAATATAATAATTAATACTATATATAAAATTACATTTATTTAAATATTTATAAAAACTATATTAATAACACCAATTAAATACTACAATAATACTTGTATTTAATTTAATTTAATTTATATTTATATTTTTAATTTTATTATTTTAAATATCTTTTCTGAAAATAATAACTAAAAGTAAATATTTATTAAATTTAGTGTAATTCATAATATTTTTTTAAATAATAATTAGAGATATAAATTAAGAGATAAATTGGTATATATTATTTAAAATTTATGTTAAATATATTTTATTCAATTGTACATTATATATATATATTATCTATATATATATGTATATGTATATGTATATAATATGTATATGTATATGTATATATATATGTATATGTATATGTATATGTATATGTATATGTATATACATATACATATATATACATATATATACATATACATATAATAAAGTGTAATATATTTATATTTGTTAAGGGAGGAAAGTGTCTATTTTATTACAAGAGATAAGGCGGTGTAATATTTACATCTTTGAAGGGGAGGTAATATAAAGAATGTTTTACAGTTTGAGTAATAACTTTCTTTTAACAGAAATTAACAGAACTTTAATGAAAAATTTAAAAAGGAGTAACATGTCATATAGTTGAATTTGTCAAAAGAGAAAAGTGTATTTTTTAATATAAGAGGAGAAAGCAATTTAATATTCATATCTCCCAAGAATGAGAAATATAATTTACTCAAAAATTAAATATATGTCTCTGGTAATAATTATTTTGTATACTATCAGCAAGTATCGTTAAAGTATTTATTAAAAATAAAATAAAAGTATATTTTAATATCTTAAATAGTATTATTTATCAAATATTTTAAATAATATTATATTATCTTATAATATTTCTGCGTTAACTCGCTAATTAATATATTATAGAAAAATATTAAACAAAAATTAAATATATTTAATATTTTAAAATGAAAAAAATTGATATTTTTATATAATAAATATGAAAATGAGTAACTTGCTAAAAATAAGTGAATATACATTAGCATCTTGTGTGATTTGTTAACATATACTATTTTATATTTTCACAATCAACATTTCAGTATGTTATAATTTAGACTTTTTAAGTATATCTAATGTGTAATTTATGAAACTATTCTTTCTGAAATATAATTTGACGTAACTTAGCAAATTTTTATTTAAATATATTTATTTTTCGTTAATATCCGTAAAATACTTAATAACACACTAATTCCTTTTTATTTATTTATTTGAGAGATGTTTATTTTAAAGTATAATATTGCATTTTTGAGAATCATGTTTCTTGAAACTAAGAATATTATTTTCATGAATATGTTTATGAATTTGGTAGTTGTCGTTATTATTCTCAACTTCAAAATAAATGGGCTGGTGAGTCAAACTCAAAACTGAGGTATGGGTTTCCAAGTAAAAAAACGCGGTATTCGAGAAACAACACGGAAAGCGGGTTTAGATTATATTTCACGTTGAGTCCGTGCTTCATTCCCCTGGGCATAACGGCAAAATGGCAAAATTGGCAATTGAGACCCTCGGTATCTATCTTGACTCGGATCTTGAATTTCGCATATCTGAGTGACCAATGGGGGAAGAACAAAATGCAGCAGAAAGATTCATGGCCGGTAACAGTTAACGACGAAAATAGATTCCGTCATGTTAAATTCTACTAACATGAAAGTTGTGTTCAAATTTTATACTTATTCTTTTTTCTTCAAATAAATATAAAATTTGAATATATTTTATCATATACATCTCACACCCATGAAGTATCATATACATCTTAAATTTTAGATTGAATCATTAATTTAGTCTCTAAAATTATAATGGATAAGTTAAATTAATCTCTAAATTAATGAAATGGTAAATTAATCTTGAAATTGTAAGTGAAAAATCAAGTGAGTTCCTAAAATTGTAATAATCAGTTAAATTGATCCATAAAATTAAAAAATAGCAAAATGATGCCTAAAACTGTAAATTATCAATCAATTTAATCTCTCTATTATTAGTTGGTGTCATCTAACACTGTTAAAAAAATTGAATTGGCACGTTAAATGTTTGAGTGATAGCCAACTAGACACACATAAGTGTTTGCTACGTTATAAGGATGAAAATGACCGAAACATTGATAGAATCATAATTGACTTTTCCCTTTTTCTGCGTTTTTGTTTTTCATTCACTCATTGGTTTTGCATTAGTCTTCTAATGTGCTCATTAAGGAAATGTCATCACAGTAATCCCAAAAATCATATTGCGTGAAACATGCATAATTGAACAAATTGACTCAACCTTTCTAAACAAAAGAATAAAGACATAGGACCAAAAAAAATCGATTATTATTCCATCAATGTTTCAATCAATTTCATCCCTATGACGTCACAACCATGTATGTGTGTCTAGTTTGTTGTCACTCAAGCACATAACGTGCCAATTCGACCTTTTTAAAGGCGTTGGATAACACTATCTAATAATGGAGGGACCAAATTGATGGACAATTTACAATTTTAAAGACCATTTTGTCATTTTCTTAATTTTAAGGACTAATATGATCAACAATTACAATTTTAGACTAAATTGATTGACAATTTATAAATTCGAGGGTCATTTTATCATTTTGTTAATTTAAAGAACCAATTTGATTGAGTATTAAATTCTAGGGACTAATTGATGATTCACTCTAAATTTTAGGTTAATTAGTTAATTGCATTTTAATCTCTTCAGTTGGATTGTATATAATTTTAAGAATTTAATGGTCATGCACTATCAGTGTAAAAAGTTTTACATTATCATCTAATTAGAAATCACCATTAATATGGCTTTTAAAGTATTTATTATAAAATTCAACGAACTTACAATAAATTGTAGTTTGTGATTGAATGACAGTGTAACAGTGCATGACCATTAAACTCTATTTTTTTTTTTCGAGACAATTCAATCTATTTCTTTTAAAACTAAGTCAATTTACTCTTTTCATCAATTTTATTACACAAAATCTTCATTATTATTTTCAATCTATATATTTAGAGAGTTTGGACAAGTTTTAGGATATGAAACGATTTTAAAATTTTAAAAGTTATAGATTTAGTGAAATATTAATAAATGTGAAGAATTTTATAGAATGTAACAATAGGATTTGAAGAGAAGAATTTATCAGATATTATGATTTTGGTTGAAATTTAATGTTTATTTGGTGGATTTTGAAGAGAAAAAACTTTAAAATAATTTAATTAATTCAATTAGTGAAAATCTTAAATAAAAATGAAAAATTAAAGGTTTTAGATAAAAATAATATAATGAGAAGGTCAAATTTATATGATTTTAATGAAAATGGAACTTAATTTATTCAAAAAACCTTAAAAGACACAAATCACATATTATTTAAACTAAAGAAATTAAAAGCATAATTAAATCTAAATTTTTACATGACAATATAGTAAAATTATATTTAATTTTTCTACCAATTTGTATCTTTACATCTATTAATCCATGTTTTCATTGCCTTTTAATGATATTAACAAGAAAATTTGAATTGTTTAATATCAGTTTTCACAAGTGAAATATTCGAACGAAATTTTCACAAATTCTCATAAGTCAAACTTTGCTAGTGTATGTGTAAAGATTCTGACACTCAAGTCAGTATATACAAAATACTAATGAAGGATTCAAGTTAGAGTCATACCTCATACCCTATTAGGTCTATTTATATCATTTTTTTCATTTGGTTATCTTAACATTTCTTATGTGAGATGATGTGGAAAATGTCTCATTTGACAAATCTTACCAAAATCGATACCTCTAATAGATTATTGGGTACGATTCAATATTTTGCAGCTGTATTGAGATTTTGTCTTCCACCGAAAGATTCTTGATACATGTTTTCTGAGGCTTGGTTATTGGGTTTTGGTCATTAGATTAGTACATTATCTTAATTCACCATACTAGGCCCAATTTCTCCAAATAGGAGTCCAGAATATGAATAAATAGTTTGATTAATTTTATTTAATATAGAAAATTAATACGTAAAAGTTTGTTTATAAATTTAATTGTAGAAATTATTGAATTAAGTTAAAAAGAATTCATTTTAATATTTTTTATATAAAATTTATTAAAGTAAACTAAAAAAACTTATAAAAAATCATAAATCACGTAAATACAACTAAGTAAGTGCCGAATAAATTATTCAAACGTCCTTGTACTATTGTGAATAGCTAGTGTTGGCCATGCTTTCTGCAAAAGGTTAAGCAGTATTGAGCTTTTATTCTTTCAACTTTTCTGCAACTAACTTTTTCTCTTTTCTGATTTGGTAGTTGTAAAATTTGACGGATGAAAAGAGATATCATATTTTTGGAACGTGATGCTCGTTCTATCTTAATTGCGATTGACCATAGGGATGGTGGCACCCTGGCATATTCAGCCGTTCAGTATTTGTAGCAGCTGGAAATGGGGGTCTATTCATGATCATCTATTTATTCAAGAATCAATCATTGTGAGACTCTATGTTACTGTGCTTATTATTATTATGATGATATTCCTGTAGACAAGTTTGTAAAAAATATTACTGATATAGTACTACCTATATCATCTTTTATTGTTTCATCACATCAATTTTTCTCTTATTTAAAAATACTATTCTATGTGCACAATTTTTCAGGTCATAATTAAACTAGTCTTTCTAGCGGCGTTGCGATTATGGTATGTTTGGTTTAAAAAAAGGAAAAAAAACATGAATAGAGAATTATTTTCTTTTATTTGATTAAAGAGAAAATAAAATAAAAAAATAATTTTTAAAAACAAAAGTTTTTCTTCATTTTCACATTTCTTTTAATTTAAATTTCAAAATTTTCTTTCTTTCCAGATTTTTCTTCCAAACAAACAGACCATTAGTTAGTAGTCAGAGGTCCCTTGAAAACGCCACTTACTTTCACACACAACCTTATTTGGAGTACATTATCTGTGGTGCTTATCACTGTAGCAGTACGCACTACCTGCTGTGCTTTGTTTGCACGGATGCTCCTTGCCTCCCATTGCAATCACATCATGAATTCAAACATGTAAATATGGAAATTGGGAAATGGCTATTATTTCAAAAAAAAAAATAGCAATACATTCTTGAATACATTTTTTATTATTAATTAAAATTTACAAAATTATAAGTGAGGTTTATTAAATAAGAAATAAAACTCACAAAATATTATAATTTTTAATAAATTTCAGTGAATAATAAATAATGCATTTAAAAAAATGTGTTAAAAATGTAGCATTTCACTATTTCAAAAAACACATGAACCTTGACTTGACTTTAATTTTTGATTAGCCCCTTCGTGTGTGATAAAAAGAGCACGGATAGGGGAATTGGAGATGGATCCGTGTCAATTGCAAATTAATTGAGGTAATTGAAGCCGAGACTACATATATGCTCAAGTTGGAAATAAATAAAATGAAATAGAATATAATATAATGATGGTATCTTTTATTATTTAAATTGCTCAAAATAAGATAAAACAAAATGAAATACATTTTATTATATTTTATTTAAGGCTTAAATATATTTTTAGTTTGTCAAATTTGAGGTAAGTTTATTTTTGGTCCTCCAAATTTAAAATTAATCTTTTTAGTCCCTTTAATTAAAAAAAAACATCTTTTAGTCCTCCAAATAATTTATATTTTATCATAAAAATATTCAAATAATATGGAATGACAACTATTTTCTTTTACCCTTCTTCAATTTATCTTATTTTACTTTATTCTACTTAATATTCAATATCAAACAATATTTGTAGAATATAGAACCTGTTTGTTTAACACAAATACTTCAATGGTACAAATCCCTAACACAATAGCTGTTGCATGCGTAAAACATGCCAAATCCAAGTGTACCTTGCTGCACAAGTAACATAGAGATTGAGTTTCAAATATTATTCTATAGAATTTCACCCAAAAAAAAATATTCTATAGAGACTGATTTTAAAGACTCTTATGCTATTTGGACAATAAAATAAAGACAAAGGATTAAAGAAAATTAAGAATTAACGAAGAGAGTGAATGCAGAAAAAAATCATACACTCAAGAATGTTAGAAACTAATTATAATTAAAATTAGGGCTTGGACTTCAGTTGTGATTAATTCAATTCTTAATTTCCATATAATCACACACACACAAACATTTATTTATTATGAATTTTAATTATAATATAATTTATATATCCAAAAATATTTATTTGTTATAAATTTAAGTTATATAAAATAAACATTTATCCTATACATTGCACAGGCTAAAATACTAGTTTACAATAATAAAGAAAAAAAAATCCTAAACCAAGAACCACAATTAAAATCACAAAAATATCGAAAAAGCAAAAAAAATGAAAAACAAAGAAACAAAACCCCATTTTCTAAGTGGCGGCAACTCAAATACGGGAGTTTTATCTGGTAGATACTTTGTACCAATAACATGGTTACCAAAAATACGGGAGTTTTATCCCTCATGTCTTGAAAGCATCCAAAGAACCCAAGACATTCTTCAAGAATAGTGTAAGGATGGGTGAAAAAATGAGAGAGAAAGAATTTGGAACAAATGCGGAATGTCTAGCTATCAACAGAATCCTTTCAAATGTAGAAAATTGTGCCCTTAGGTCAAGATTAAGCCATGAAGATGGCTTAAGACGAGCTAAAAATTGTATGTTTCAAAGTTAGTATAGGCATTATCATGTTAAAATTAAGCACAGGTTATTATACTTGGCCATTCTAATAGCAGGCAAGGCCATGTTAAAGATATATGAATTGAGAATATGGCTATAAAGGATCCAAAATGTTATAAAAATGCTCATTTCCTTTATATTTCCACACAAGCTCTTAATCTTATCAATCTTGTAACCGAATAGGGGAAATTGAATGAAAATGCAATAAAACATAGAAACTCACATAATTTTACCTTTATAAACACGAATGAATAAATGTTTATCAATAGCATAAATTCCTCATCTAGTCATACAAATGCAAGGTTTTTTAAGCTGACTACTGTCAATGCAAAATCTTATACAATTACTATCTTAGTGTGCGAGTATCATTTAATAATCCAAGAGATATATAAGAGTATAAAACTTGAGAAAATAGGATATGCATTGACAGTATAAAAACAATTTTGTACTGTCATCTAATTATGAACTACCGTGTATGATAAGTTTGTTGATTTTTACAAGAAGTACTTTAAAAGTCATACCAATGGTAATTTTTGATTGTTGATAGTGTAAATTTTTTTACACTGACAATGTATAGCCATCAAACTCATAAAACTTTAGCAAATGTAAGTCATGGATGATTTTCTTTTGGCTAAATTGTACTTTTGGTCCCCCTATAATTCTTAATTCGCAATTTTGATCCTCCTATTTTTAATTCCACGATTTTAATCCTCCAATTTTTAAAAATTTGCGACTTTTGTCCTCCTATTTTTAATTTCGCGATTTAAGTTCTCTAATTTTTAAAAATATGCAATTTTTGTCTCTCTAAAATTGTGAATTTTCATTATTTTAAAAATTTTAGTCTAAAATTAGATGATCAAAATTTTGAATTTTTAAAAATTAGAAGATTAAAATCACAAAATTAAAAATAGAGAAACCAAAATTATAGATTTTAAAAATTAGAAGACTAAAATTGTGAAATTAAAAATAAAAAGACCAAAATCACATATTGAGAATTATAAAGGGACCAAAAGTGTAATGTAGCCTTTTATTTTCTTATGAATTCTAGCAAAATAACAGTGATGTTAAAGTATATATCAAATTAACCCCTAATTTACAAGTAGAGGTAAATTTAGTCCTTGATATTACAAAAAAAATAGTCTTTTATTTTTGGCAATAATCAATTAATGTAATCCTTAAATTTGGAACCACTATCAATTTAGACCTTGACATTAACAAATTAGACAATTAAGTCTCTAAATTTGTTAAGTATCATCAAGTTTGTCCTTAATAGGAATTAAATTGACTGTCCACAATAAAGTTAAGGATCAAATTAATTAATGCACAATAATGTCAGGAACCAAAATTTTTAGTTGGGAGTTGTTAACTAGCTTCTTGAATTAGAAATTTTGGTAAAATTAGGTTTTAAACTAGTTAATAAATGTAAAATGACATGAACAATATGCTTATTCTTTTTATATAAATTCTAATATAGTTAATTATATACTCTTATTGCCTTTTTATTTAAATATCAAAAATTAAAATAATATTATAAATAGTGTAATAATTAATATAATATTAAAAATAAGAAAAATCTAAAGTATTATAAAATTTAAATAAATATTTAGGAACCTTTCATTGGAGGAGAATTTTATTAAAATGCTAAGAGTAAAATAAGTTATAAATTGATATACTACTTTCAAATAACATTTAAAAATATATTGTAAACTAATAAAATAAACTTCTTTCTCAAGTGCCTTAATTATTTTCGTCCAACAAACTTATAAACTAATTAAATAATTTACCATTGAGCACGTATATCAATTGACGTGAGTTTGTTTAAGCTTGACTAGTGATCTCGAGTTTAAACCTTGAATATGCAGTTACATTAAATGCTTGGGATGAAAAACTTTGTCATCCATAATGATTTTACCTGACTCAAGTAAGATTGTCTACAATAAAAGATACTTGTGTTCTTTATGAAGAAAAAAATTAATTAAATAATTTACAAGTTAATAAGAATAACTAGCCAAACACTACTTATGTCCTTTTTTTTTAAATACTACTTGGAGTAGTATATGAGCTTATAAATTATTTTATTTTTTCTATTTTTACCCTTAATATTTTAACCAAATTCCCGCCTTACCTAAAAGTATAACGGAAATGTTTTTTACAACAAATTTGAAACAACATTTGTTGTTCATTTGTTTTATGTGAACAATTTTTTAAATACGTGTATAAAATAAAGAAATAAAAATGATATAAAAAGAGAGAGAAATAAAGACAAACATATGATGTCCAGAATTTGATGTATTAACATATATAATTAACTACCTAGTCTTCCCTAAATAATGAGAAAGAAAAACATTTGAAAAATCATAAGAGTTCAAAATTAATTAAAAAGTATAAAAAATAATTTTGTCCAGAAAATAAAAATAAAAATTTATATGAACATATTTTTTATATCATTTTAGATTTACCAATTAGATCAAAAACTAATTTTATCAAACACTTTTAATTCAATAAACTAACTTAACAAGTTTTAACTAAAAATAATTTTTCAACTTTTGGCTAGAGCTTCAGGTTTCAATTAATTTGTTAGCTAGCTATTTTTGCCAAAACAAATTCTAATTGTTGCCAAAATCAAGATTTAAACTAATGAATTATAATATTTGGGATTAGATTGGATTTACAATTTAAAATCTTTTTTTCTTCATAATTACATAAACTAAAATGACGATTCACAATTTTAAAAACTATTTTTTTTCATAATTACATAAACTATTATAACTAATAAATATAATTTTATAAACTAATTTTATGATTTACTTATGCTATTTAATTTGACTGCATTGATCGACGGAGTCTAGCTGATGTTTTGGAGCAGCCAAACAATTTCTCCATATGAAATTTCCTGCTTTCCTCCTTCTTGGTCTTCTTATCTCATAAAACACTCTTCCATAAATAAGAAATTGCGTGGATAAGGATAACATATCTCTTTTGAGCAGTCAACAGCAGCCAAAGGATCACGCTTAAAAGACTAAAATTTCCAAACTCTAATTTTAAGGAATACCATATATGGGTCAGCACATTGGAATGGTACTGAATTTGTAACGCGCATTGTTCAAAATATGAGTATTATTGTACTTTACGACCTAGTTAGGTCCAGCTAGTGGAATAAATAGACATGGTGAGGTCTATTGGGTGAGATATTATACTGGTAATTCATATCATGGATTGATTTATGTAAACTAAAGTCTTTCGTTAGTACTTGATATGAGTCATATATATATATATATATATATATATTTATTTTTATTTTTATTTTATTTATTTTTACTTTTCAAAGTATTCATTTAATTCTTTATTTTTTAAAGCATCATTCACTTTGTTCTTTTTTTTTTTTTTACCTCCTTTCACTGTTATTAAAAACTAAAATAAATGACTTTTTACAAAATCAGAGATTAAATGAAAATTTGAAAAAAAAAAAGAAGATTAAAGTAATTAATGTTTATAATCTCAGGGAACTAGTACCAGGGTTAATTTATTTACGCACTGCATGCACTCGTCTATTTTGAGTTAAGTTAATGATTAGAATTGATTTCATTTTTTCCTATCTCCCATTCAAATATGATATCGGGGGTTTAACAAGCTTTCACGTACGTTTCCATCCTTTTTTCTTCGTGCTCATCGCATGTAGTCGTGGAGGACATTAATTTCCCTTCTTGTACCATTCTGATATTACTTTTCATTCCTAATTAGTTAAGCACTATTAGTTAATTACTTTACTTTGAAATGCAAACGAACACCGCCAAGCCTCTAATAAAGGAAACACTAGAGTTCTTTTTTTATACTTAACGTGCATTGGAAATTAAAGTGCTATTTTAGCATTTGCATTCCATGGAATCTTAAAGAGGCAATTGCTTAGTCGAATGAAGTGTGGGCGGTGGCGACGATATAACTAATGAAATTTCTTGAGGCATGTGACAGCACTGTCCTAAAGGACTTATTCGCCTGATACGTGCAAGCACTCCAAGATACAATAAGAACCTTCCAGAATGTATTCAAGGCACAAAATTGGCAAGTGGAAAATATTTTAGAACCTAAGAGTGTAACAGTTTTTTTGTTTTTTTTTTGAAGAAGAGTCTCTATCTAAAAAATTGGGAAAACCAGATTATTATAAAACCGTCCACAACATTCACAATAAAAACGGTAACATATAATTAAAAAAAAACACAACGTTAATAAGGAAAATGTCCACAAACAGATAATATTGTCCCATATTTTTCGGAGAGGATCTAGGAAAAAAAAGGATATAGACTCATTCAAACAAAAAACGGTTAGAAAAAAGGAATTTTTCTCAAAGAAGAAGAGTCTCTTTCTGATCGCACGCATAGGGGGAGCAAATTGGTAGATTTGCACTGCAACAATGCCCGTGAGACCCATTCTCATGTGCACGAGCTTCTTTCTCTTTGCTAGCCACTTTGAAATCTATTATCACATTTTGATATATTAACACTTGATGGAAATTCAAACTAGACAATGTGGGACATAAGCCTTTTGAAATACCCATTACATACAACATGAAGCTGGTTAAAGGATAAGTTTATTAGGAAAAGAATAAAGATTCATCAACAATGATTTTATATTGAATTAATAGGATAGTTATCCTTCATTATAATGCAGTTTAATTTTTCAATAAAATAGTAATGAAAACGATAAGAATCAAACTCCTAATTAAGTTGATTAAATTCATCAACAATTTAAAAATCATTGTTTTATATTAAATAATTATATTGTTGTTCCACACAATTTATATAGCTTTTTTTGTCTTAAAGCTTCACTGATTGAAAGCTTCATTTATCGTTTATTAATCCGGAGTTAAGCTAATTAAACTCATCTAAGGGAATAAAGTGCCCTCTTAACACTTTTTTGCCTTTCATTCCAATTTGAGACTTCATTTAAAGAAAATCAAGCTATTTATTATGTAGACCAACAAATAGGTGTTGGCACAAGTACCCTTCGTTGATCATTGGATATGAAATCATGTCAACTAAAGTAAGTAGTAACTACTGCTTAACTAATTAGGAATGTAAAGTAATATGCTCTAACACATTTTTTAAAAAAGTTAGTGAAAAGTAATTATTAATCAGTTTATATATCAAAATATTGTTTAATAGTTAATCCTTTGTATGATTTGGTTAACCATTTTCCAAATTTGCATGCCTAATTACCTAGTTACAAATGATTTAATTAACGTAATTTCGAGAGGTTCTACAAGTTAGATTGGCTCAATCTTTCATGAGATTTCTAAGATTATAGAAGACACGAGAAACCTCTTGTAGCAGCAGGACCCAAACACCGAAAAAATGAAATATAAAACAGAACTTTGATACTTGTATCAATATTAAGTTAATTAAAGTCAATACTGCTGATTCATTAGCCACAAACGATTAAGGACTAAGCAGGACCAAACAATCGTTTATATCTTTGAACAAATGATGTTGGGCCCAATACGGCAGTGCTACGTATCTTGAAATTATTATCAAATTGAATATGTTAATTGTTGGAGAAATCACATCTACTATGGCAAAAATAGTGTATAAAAGTGGGAGCAATCCAATAATTGAGCTAATTTTTGAAGTTAAGTTAGGTTCAAATCTAAATTTTGATATGGTATATTGGCATCAAAGTCTATCTTAATGATTGTTATTGGACTTATCGGGTCACCCATTATCAAGTCATTATTAAACTACTCGTGAATATTCAATTTTGCAAACTTCATGCTCGAGATGTCCAATTTTTGGTGTGAGGAGAGTGTGTTGGGGATCTCACATCAACTAATAATATGGCCAAAATAGTGTATATAAATGGGAACAACCATTACCTTTTGAGTTAACTTGTAGGATTAAATTAGGTTCAAACTCAAATTATAACATGGTATCGAAATCTATTCTAATAATTATTACTTATTGGGTCACCCGTAATCAAATCATTATCGGATCACTTGCAGATGTTTAGTTCTACAAATTTCACACTAAAAAATTTCAGTTATCGACATGAGGGATGTATGTTAGAAATCTCAGATTGACTAATAATATAACTAAAATAGTATATATAAGTGGAGGACAATTCTCATTTTTGAAACTAGCTTTTGAGATTGAGTTTTGCCAAACCCAAATTTTAATATTAATGGTATAAACCGTAGTCATCCAAATTGGATACATAAGAAGAAAATCAACGTTTTAGAATGCAAGTGTGTGCAATAAGAGCGCATCATTTGGGAAGAAGAGAAAAAGAAAAGAAGACTGATAACAGAGGAATGTCAAAGTACCTGCTGCATTTGTTTATTATGACCATTGAATGCCAACAAAATACGAAACCATGTTCTATTTCCACTTTTATAAACCTTGACAATTGGTTTCTATATAGTCATGGAGATGGCTTTAGCTAGCACGGTTTGAAATTTCAAAGCAAGAGTCTTCTGGGCACGGGAATTGAAAAACGGAAATTGGTTTGTTTCACATTGAATGTTGGGATATAAATGGCCTTTTTTGGTTTGTATAAATTCCAACTTGTCAAGTTCCAACTCCCCGAAGCGAATAAATCAAAGTCACAGAAATAAAAACTAAAGAAAAAGCGGACCGGGGCGGGGAATTTGTTAACACGCGAAACTATAGCCCTGCGTGAAATTATAAATAAGTAGGTAGATCTGTTCTTATTCTTTTGTGACACACACTTTTAACAGTATAACGATTTTTTAAATATATTCCAAGTGAGTGTTGCGTTTTTTTTTTTATAGAAAGTGGTTTTTTCACTTAGGTTATGTTTAGAAAAACTTCTTAATAAGTATTTAAAAGAAAAGAAAAAAAGAAAACCAAATAAACTAAGTTTCTTCCATAAATTAAAATTGACTTATATGCGTAAGTTAATAAATTAACTTTCATACAATTTTGGATAAACTTTTCCTGCTTTTTTAACATTTACAACAATTCTTTTTATAAGGGTACACAGTATAATATTTTTCAAATAATTAAAGAAAATTTGTGTAATATATAGGAATGTTAGTGTAATATTTTCAAACAATTAAAGAAACTGAGTGTAAGAATAAAAAAGATAAAAGAATTGAGGAAATTTTGATGAAACTTTATAGAGGTTTAATGTAATTTACTTTTTTTTATTATTAATTTTGAAGAATGTTCAATAACTCATGTAGAATTATGGGAATTATTTCATGGGCTGCAAATTGCTATTAGCCGTGGTTATAGAAAAATTCACTTCATGTAGAATTTAATTCCAAGATAGCAATCTCCTTACTTTCCTAGGGATGCACTTCTTCTCATCATTGTGGTTCCATTATAAGCCTTGTTCTTACAAGCCTTTCGAGGGACCCTAACCTAATCCTAATAAGGCCCCTTCGGTAGTGTCGTGTATGAAGATATTGATCCTAACGCTTTTAGGCTTACTTATAATGGTGTTACTGGCGAAGCCTTTATTGTGATTTCCTCCAGTGTGATCTAGCAACTAAGACAGGAATCCGAACTTTCCTTGTTGCAGCTTACTCTAGTTCTCAGGATTTCCATTCCTAGAGTGTGCGGTAGGTAGATTGGGCTGACTGAGGCCTAGTACATAACACCAATCCCGAAAGCCTCGAGCAAGGATTGTATCTTTTTGAATAATTCAGTCATGTTCGTCGATGGTCATCCTGCTAAGTCGTGGGCAAACAGGCAATCTTTCAAACCGTTTGCTTGCAGGTGGATTTTAGGATCGAGATCCTTGACTTGCATGGCCTCCTAATTGAAGTGACTAATGTAATCTTTTAGAGGCTCATCATCCCCCTAGAATAGACTGAACAGTTATAACTTAGTCTGCTTGTATGGGCAGTTAGAGTCAAAGTGATTAAGGAAGGCCTAAGATAATTATTCAAAGCTTCAAATGGAGCATTTGGGAAAGCTAGCAAACCACTGTCGGGTCGAACATGCTAAAGTACTAGGAAACAACTTGCAAAACATAGGGTCGGTTCCCCAGTGGTTAGCATTCTATTGTTAAACATGGTAAGATGGTGGGGATCAAACGTACCTTCATAAAGCAGGAGAACTAAGTTATGGAAAGAGTTCAAAATGGGGGTTGTAATCACCTCATCAGAGAAAGGATGTTGTGGTTCATTGGTGTTATGGGGCTGGTGAGTTTTGCCATCGTAGTGGGAGTTTTCTACCTTGTTCACTCGCTACTCCTTCAGAAGGTTGAGTTTTGCCTTCATCCTATGGTTTTCTTCTCGCATTTGTTGATTCTCAAGTTAAAGGTCATTTATTTTCTTCATCAAATCCTAAAGAGATGGTCCACCGTTGTTGACAATATCGCTATTTCGTGTTTGCACCATCAGATCAACGATAGTGGCTTGGGAGTTGCTTTACTAGGCCCCCACAGTGGGCGCCAGATGTTCTTACAAGCCTTCTGAGGGACCCTGACCTACTCTAGTAAGGCCCCTACGATAGTATGCTATATGAAGATATTGATCCTAACGTCTTTAGGTTTACTTATAGTGGTGTTGCTGGTGGAGCCTTTGACATGATTTCCTCCAATGTGATTTAGCAACTAGGATAGGAATCCAGACTTTCCTTGTCGCAACTTACTCTCGTTCCCAAGGTTTCCTTTCCTGGAGAGTGTGGTAGGTAGATTGGGCAAACTGACTTGAGCAAGGATGGGCCCGATTGAGGCCGATATGCAACAAGCCTCACACTCTTAAATCTTATCAAAAATATTTATGTAGCAATTATATAATCATTCTTAAATGAGTTTAATGTTATACACTGTCAATATAAAATTTTTTACACCATCAACCAATAAGACCAATTAGAAATTATTGTTGGTATAGCTTTTAAGGTAATTATTGTAAAAGTTAATAACTTATTACATATGGTGATTTGTAATTGGATAATAATGTGAAATTGCTGTACACTATTAGGGCCTGTATTCATTTAGGACTATTTTCGAATGTAGTTTATGATAAACAAATATATAACAATTATTTATTTACTGTTTAAATAAAGAAAAGTTTGTATAAAAATTGTTGTGTATTAGTTTTTAACAATAGTTTTTAACTGCTTACGTATAAAAAATTATAGAAATTCACCAAACTTGCAAAAGAAAATATTATTTGATGTTTTTAATAAATTAAGGGTTAAATATGTTCTTAGTCCTCCAAAAATTGACTTGTTTTAATTTTAGTCCTCAGAAAAAAAAATTCCTTAAATAAAGTCTTTCAAATATTAAAAATACTCTAATTCAATCTATGTGCTAAATTCTGCTTAACTTTTTTGTTAAATGATAGCTACATTAGCTTCTAAGTAAAATATTTTATTACTCAAAGTGCCTAATGATAATTTTTAATAAAAAATTGTGTAATTAATTTTTCTTTAGGGTTAAAAAAAATATGTGGTTTAGATTAAACATGTAATAATTTATTCAAAAAATATGTTACTAATCTAACATGGAAATAACAGTTGACATTGACGGCCATGTTAGCAAATTAATGATAATTGTGATGTTAATGTGACCATCATTTAACAAAAAAGTTAAACAAAGTTTAGTATAGGAATCTAATTAGGGTATTTTTTATATTTGAGGGACTTTATTCAAGCAAATTTTTTTTGAGGACTAAAACTAAAACGAGTCAATTTTTGGAGGACTAAAAACATATTTAACCCATAAATTAATGTGCAACATTTACTAATTTTGTAGGTTTAACATCATATGAGATCAAACACAAGTTCATTAAGAGTAACTAAATTTTAAAAATTGTGTTAAGTAGTACAAGCAAAAACAGTCAGATCTAAGAAAAAGATTTGGTTTTATTGTTTATAATGAATTATTATGAAATAGATATAAAATTGTTCTTACATTCTTTGAGAACAATTTTCATTTGTAGTTTATGATAAATAAATAGGGAATAATTTTTATTTGTTGTTCTAGAAATAAAAAAATTGTGGATAAAAATAGTTGTCTAATAGTTTTTTGACAATGATATTTGACCATTGTATATTAAAAATACAAAATTTCTCTCACTAATTCAATATCTTCAACAATCATTGTTTATTGTAATTTAAAATTTTGTTGACTATTATGTTTTAGTAACAATTTTACGATCATTGACAAGAACAATGTCCAAACTTTAAAAATGTTGTTTATTTTATATTTTAAAAATGATTTTATAATTATTGATAAGAGAATTACCATAGTTAAAACATGTTGACCATTTTATGATTTAGAAACTATTTTACAACCATTGACCCGGATTATCAACAATTAAATAAATTGTTACTTATTTTATGTTTTAGGAACTTCTTTACAATAGTTGACTAAGAAATTATCAACAAATAAAAAATCATTGTTATGCTTTAGGAATTGTTTTAGAGTTGCTAATAATAAAAATGTTCACACTATAAAAATTGTTTCCTATTAAATGCTTTAAGAGCAATTTGTTAGGTATGAGACAACACAGAGGAACTAATAAATTTTATCCTCTAATTGTTCAAGCGAATGGCATGAATCAAAGCAATATAGGAAAACATTAAACAAATTATCTTTTCTCACTGAACGATGCAAAGAAGCAACGCCTCTAAAGGTGTGCACATAGACAAACCACACGTCTTCATGCTCACACTAGGGTTCCTCTGTGTGTGCTGCACTAACCACAATGAGAGGGGTCAGACAACTAACACTAATTTTTGTCACTATATCAAGTGCGACCACATCTCATGTGGCGAATATAAAAGAGAAGGAATTAGGTTTAGAGGAGTGTCACTCATAATGGGCTCAATTTTAACCAAATGGCCCATCAAAATCAATTTTGGTCCAACTAAATTTTATTATTCCTAGTGAGTTTGTTTTAAGTGTGTTACCCTATAGGTTTTCTTAATAATGGGCTTCAATATAAAATATCTAGTGCATATTTCAACACAATTTTCAACCATTAACAAAAAAAAAGTTGCTTAAAGTAAAGAGTGTTCTTGTGTGACTTGTTTCAACCTAGGCCTTATATAAGAGGATGCCTTGGAAGACTCCAAGTATCAAGTATGCACACTTTTATGTATTTATTTCATTAGAATTGATAGTGACTTATGCATCAAAGTTCCTTTACATATACTTAAACCTCACTTCAACTGTAGTGTCCACTACAAAAGGGATAGTTCATTACAAGAGAAGAGTCTAACCATCAACTTAGATCTCAAGTCATCAGGGGAGGAGGGTTGTCTTATTAAACTATGCTTTAAACAACATTGCCATTTACTTTTTATCAGTTTATAAAATGCTAGTAAAAGTTGTTAATTTGGTGGTTCAACTACAATAGAAGTTCTTGTAGGGTTCGACAAAAGATAGAAAAAAAAATCATTAGCAAAATAAGAGTATATGTGCAAGCCAATGCTCAATAGAGGTCTAAAAGTGAGGGATTTGCATTTGTTTAAGTTTATTAAGGAAATGGAGCTATAGGTTATTGATAGAAAAAGATGTCTTATGGAAAAACATTTTGAAGGAAAGACATGATAGCAAAATTGATCTCCATGTTGATCCAAATCTTAGTAAGAACCATGTAGGTTGTTCGAGATGGTGCAAAGACATTTGTTCTTTTAGGACATATAGGGGCAAGTTAAGGGTTGGCTTTTAAAATTTGTTAAAAAGAAAATTTTAACAATGAAACGATTAGGTTTTGGCATGAATTTTGGATAAGGGGCTTTTCTTTAAAATATTTCTTTCTTATACTGCTTTTTTTTTAATAATAAAGATAATATGGTGGCAAGTATATGTCATTAGGATGGAAACGTTTGGAAATGAAATTTGCTGTGGAGAAAGGGAATTATTTACTTGTGAGGAATCTATTTTTACAAAAATTTATAATTTTTTGTTAGTTGTTGTTGGGTTGAATCATTTCAAGGACAAATGGGTGTGTTTTCATAATTCTGGATTTTTTTGTTTATTAAGTCATCCTATGCGTGGATCAGTATAGCCCCTTGAAAGGTTGTTGCATTCCCGTGGCAATTGATTATTAATAGAATTTCAATAGGGATAATTTAGTACTATGGTGTATCTTTTTTGTTGATGACATAACTATGTTTTTTTATGGGTAACACCAAAAATTTGCCTTATATTTGTTTTGTTACTGTCCAATCTCTGCAACAATTTACTATTAGATCTTTAATTGGTTTGTGGGGTCTTTACCTATTTTAGTAGCTTGTTTTTCCAATTTGGGTCTTTAATTAGGGGATCAAGAGAAAGAAGGTTAAATGATTTGTATTGTTGTTGTATAGATGATTTGGGAGTGTAGAAATATCATTATTTTTTCTAATAGTAATTGAGATCCTTCTCATATAATTAATATGATCAAAGTTATCACTTAGAGATGGTTATCAACAAAATCCAGTAAAGAATATGTCTTTCCTCTTATCAGTTTATCAATTCAAAAGTGTAGCTTTTGTATTAAAAATATTGATATTGTTGCTATGGGTATATTGGTTCTCATTTGGGTAAGTTGCTTTTGACTTATTCTTGTGTTGTCATAATTTGGTGACGGGAATATGCTACTATTAGGGAGGTCTTTGAATGATGTAGTGTCGTTTGCCATAGTGGTTATGTTCTGATAAGGAGATGGCAATCTTCGATGGAATTTAGTTCCTAGAGTGACATGTTTTTGAATTAATGTTATGTGCCTATTTTAAAATAATTTATTGGTTCATTTTATCTTTTGATATGGATGATTTTGTGGAATTGGCCATTATGGAATTCGATGAACTTTTCTACTACAATACTTTGTCCTAATTTTAGTCTGTCCAATTTTTTTATCACCATGTCTTGCTTTTATTTGTAAGTGATGGTTTTGAAGTGGATGTGAGCTTTTCGTGCCTTTTCTCTTGGGGTGATTTTTGGCTACAAATGTGGGGTTATTGGTTGTTGCTTTGGGATTTTTAGTCTCCTATTTTTATGGAATTGTTCATTTTTATGTGCCTTTGCTCATTGGTTGGGGGTTGATCTTTTGGTTGTGAGGGTTGATTGTTTTAGGTTTTGTTGAGGCATTTTCTTATGTTTAAACTTTGTATGGCTAATGTATGGCACTTCTTATGTTATTAATAAATCACTTTGTTTATAAAAAAAAGACATTAAGTAATGGATATTAAAAAGAAGGAAAGAAGTATATTATATTCAACCTTTCATGTGAAGTTGACAATTATTTAATCATGTTCATGATGTATGTTCAAATAAACTATGAATGGATCCTACAATTTGTACAATTTAAGGTTTCGTTCTTAATTGATAACAAAAATTATTCTATTGAGAAGTAAATAATTAATTAATCTAAATGATATAAGAGAATTTTTTAGAAAAATTTTTATACGCTTTCAAAATGAGAAAAATCATTTGTTTAAAACTATTTAATGTATATGTTGAGTAGTATTGTTCTGGGATGGGGTTGGGTAATTGAGCACTCAAGGGCATAGTCCCCAAGATCCACCACGCTTTTGAGGTGTGTACCTTATTTTATGACCAAGTTTGAAACAACAATGAGGAGTTGGAGGTATTTAGGGACATCCAGTCTCAGATATGGCTGAGATACCTATAACGAAGCCTAATCTCCCTTAATGTGTTATCTCACAAAGCATGTGCCTCAAGATCTATTCAATCGAATTTAATAGGAGACATTCCCTTGGAAGGCTCCATGCCCTCATCCTATCACATCCTTATGCAGTCATTCCTGTTAGACATCAGAAAAAGACACCACAAGTCATCTTGGCCATCATTAACACTCCATTTGGTAGCGATAAAGTACCAAAGAAAGGAAGAGAAGAGTGCGAAAATGAGCGGAAATTGTCGATTTTTGTTCATTTGGTATCAACGAAATACCGCAGAAGTTTTTAAATTTTTGGTAGGTGCCACACTAAAATTAATCCGCTCAAATATGCACGGAAGTGCGACAAATTGCAGCATTAGAAGAAAGTTTTCGGCATTACCCTTACTTTTTTCTTCGAAGAAATGGGACAACAGAAGAAGAAACATTTGAATATATGTTATCACGTATTCAAATATGTTATCACATATTCCAATATGTGATAACATATTCGAATGTGTTATCACATATTCCAATATGTGATATTTTTTAATTTTAATAAATAAATAAACAAATACTGTCATTTTAAAATCTTAAGGTTATATTTGTAATTTTATTTTTTTATTCTAAATTCTCAAAAGTTAAAAAGTAAACTTCCATCTTATTTCTTCTCTACTTCTCTCCAACTAAACAACTTTATTTCTACTCTATTTCTTATCTACTTCTTTTCTCTTCTACCTACTTTCTCTTCCTCTATTCCTCTCCTCTTTACCAAACATAGTGTAAAGGAAAAAAGCTACAAACATCCAATGGCCTTTTGAATACCACGCTGAAACACACCTATAACCAATGAGGCTGGTGACTACCCACAACTCAAGGTCAACTACTCTCACCTATAAATACTTGGACTCTCCCCTTTCATAGGTACATTCTTCTTATTCTTTATAATGCTACTTTGTTGGAATATTCTTTGACTTTGGCATCTGAATTCTTGCAAGTATTGTCTTATTGACACTTGAACAATAACAGTCTATCAAAAGGATCATTTACCCTAAACAAAGCTTAACCTACATTAGAGCACTTCGAATCAAGTATATATAATATAACTAAAGTTTATCAATAATTTTGGAAGCCCTCAAAATTTTTTTATTACATTAAAGTAATGAATTTTATTGTAATTGCAACATTAAAATTTTTGCTTACTTCTTACTTTACTACATTTGTAATTAATTTAGTTACAAACGTTTACGAATAATTTTCTTTTCTAAAAAATCACTTCTTTTAAAATTTATCTGCATAAATATTTTTAATTAAAATCTTTTTTTAAGAAATAAAGAAATTAAAACACACTTTATACTAATGAAATACTAACTGTGTATTTGAATTATTTTTTAAAAATAAAAGTTTTAACAACTTTTAAATATTTTAAAAATAATTATTAAAGTGATTTTTTGTTATATATTTATAGAAACATGATAAAAAAAATTAAAATAAAAATTATTATAAATAATATATTGTAAAAATACAAAAACATTTTAATGTTTATTTTTAAATAATTTAATAAAATATATTTAAATACTTTAACACCATCCATCTTCACGAATACAGAATCGAAAAACCCTTACTAAAAAATCAGCTAAAGTCAAGATCTCTTCCACCAAACTGTACTGTCACCGGCCACGATGTAGTGTACGACAGATACCCAAGATCCAAATGGAAGACCAAATGGCATTTTTGTATGTGTGTGTGTGTTACAAATTACAAGAAAATAGTATTTATACATTTTTGTTTGTATATTTTTCTATTCTATATTCCACCTTCTTTTATAAAACCTAAACAAATAGTAACTATTAAAATGTGTTTTATTTTATATCATCAATAACGTAAAATAGTTTAACAAAATAATGTAAAAATAATATTTGCCGCTCAGCAAACCTAAAATAAAACGCTAAATTCAGTAAATTGTCTCCTATATTTCCCTTACCTGTGCCGCCGTCCTAGACTCCTCGTTGCTGTTGAACCACATGATACTCATTATTGTTCAAAAAAATCTCAAAAAATCAAATTCCAAGTAAATTCTTAAATCCGTTCAACAAAACTTTTATAAAATTAATTTAACTTAACTATGATGTTAATTCATGTATATATGATTTTATTTAATTTTAATTATTTTAAAAAATTAATAGATTTTAATTTTTATAAAATTAATTTTTTCTTAAATAATCTTTATGGTTATTACAAACATGTAACTTCATAATAACAAATAACATTACATAATTATTTAAATCTTACGTCATCACTTAACAACAATAAAGATAATATTAAAAAATTTAAAAAGTATAGGAAATAAAACTAATGGAAATATTTTACAAGATTAAATCACATAAAATTATATTTATAAGAATTAAAAATTTATTTTACTCAATTAATTTTTCAAAGATATAGAATTATTGTTAATTTTATATTCTTTTAATTCGTTATAAAAATAAACGCAATGCCATTTTAAATCTTTAAAGAAATTAATGTAATAGCAATAATTTTATTACACTAATATAATAATATGTTAACCTTTATATAATAAATTTAAGAATTTACTTAATTCTAAATAACTTGTTATGAGAAATAGATAAATAAAACTTTAGCCAACAAAAAGAAAGAGAACTGAAAAAAAATACGTATATAACACACACGAATAATTAATTACATATTTAATTACCATTTATCACTAATAAACTAATTTTAGGTGAATCTAACACCATAATATATTGGTTTAATACATCAGTTGGTTCCTAAACTTTTAGAAAATTTTTAATTAGGTCATTGAACTAAAAAAATTTGTAATTAGGTCTTTGATCTTTTACAATTTTTGTAATTGAGTTTTTGGAGTTAGTTTGTAGTAGTTTGAAACCACTAGAAAATTTACAATTTATGTATTACAATTTTTTTTAATTCAAGAATCTAATTAAAAATTTTCCAAAAGTTTAGGAAGCAATTGATGTATCAAATGTAATATATTAGAAGTTGTAGGATATTTTTCCTTTCCTACTTATGTGGCTTAGCTATAAGATACTTTGAGGGATTGGTAACCATAAAAATCCCATGAAGCCTTTCCACAAGTTTAAAATGCACACAAAATCTTTCCAATACCCATTGACAGTTAGAGCTCCCTTTACAATTGCATTTCATGTGTTGAAATTGTAAAACAAATTGACTATTGGCAAGGAATCATCGATCATGAAAGCATTAATTGGGGGACCAGTCTTTTGGCTTTGAACCTAGCTTCTCAATATATATATACACACACACACACACAATTGTTTTTTAGTTAGCATACGTTAGTAAGTTATAACTATAGTGAAGAAGTATATCAAATGATCCACCAATAGACAACCTTTCTAAATTTTAGATATATGAATAAAAAAAATCAAATTGTTAATCAAATCAACAAATCTTAATCGTTGATTTTTTTTATTCATATATCTAACAGTTTAGAGAGATAGTCCATTGTAGAATTTGTCTTTAGTGAGTACTAGAAGAAGTGTTCACTTTTATTTGTAATTTGTAATTTTTTTTTTGACAGAATTGTAATTTGTAAATTTAAAATCAACAAATAAACTGATATTGAGGTATGGAGTATTTGGGTATCTTAGTACATGCTTCCTGAGACATGTTTAACTTAACATTATCTTTCCTTTTATTTTAAAATATAATGTTTCTTCTGGTGAAAGATGAATATAAATTGCATCTTAATCTATGTTATTGTAAATGTATTTTAGAGATTTTTTTTTCTTGTTGTGATTCTTGACATGATTGACCACTAATTGTGAACATCTATTATTAATTTAATGACCTTAGAAAGTGAAATAAAAATTTTAGATGAAATTTCAACATTGATAATAAATACATATTTAAAACTTCATTCAATCTTCTAAAATATTAAAATCAATCATAGATGTTTAAATTAATTATGTTTTTAGAAAGTTAAATTAATTGTTAGTGATAGTGAAAGTTATAAAAAAGGAGATAAAATATTATTGGAAGATACATTCATAATTGTTTCACACTTATTAAAAAGTTTTGTTTATGTCGAAAAATAGTTAAGGTGTATTTACATTTATTTATTTTTTTCATTTAAGACCACGGAACGGAAGGCAATCATATATATTTGAAAACGTGTAAAGAAGAAAATATAATTTACTAATTTACTCTCTCTTTTTTTCTTTAATGCACCCCACTCAGCATTGTTGTTACTTCAAGAGGGAATAGGCTGTTTGGTTCATTTTATTTTTTTGATATTGCTTCCTTCTAGAGAAACAAAAAGCGTGCTAATGTGCTATATAGTATTGAATATTGATATTGATTTCTAGCGGCAACTGATTAATTTTCGACAAAATGAGACGGCTAAGTTGGTTGCTTACGTTCCGTCTCTCACTTTTGTTCGTACTTGCCGGTGTTACAGGGCTTCTTTGCACCCTGTTTCCCAATTCCCACAAAGGAGACTACATTTTGCAAATATTTTGATATCATCACCATCTTGTTCTCCATTATTAAGTTATCTGCCTTAATTTAAACACTTTTTAATTATTAAACGTGGAGTCATGTGCAAAGCATCCCGTAGTTGCGGCCTCAATAATTACATCAAAGTATTGTATACTCAAATTACCCATTCTTTTCATATGTGTAAAAAAAAAAAATGCCGTTGATTAAATCTTTGAATGTACGAGTAAAAGGGAAGAAGCGAGAACAAAATTATAGTCTTGTGATTGTATGTCAAATTTAATTATTAATGGTAAGTCAAGTACCAAAGATGCAAAACATTTTTCACCCCTAAAAATGTGATTCACGGTCATGACTCGAGGTCAATTGTTTAGTTCCTGGTCTTAGAAAACAAATACATATTCCATGTTTCAACTCGATCAGGAACGAAAAATAAAAATGTTACAAGTTTATTTTTTAATATATGAAAATTATGCAGCTGAAAATTAACGATCTTTGCAGATCAGTACATGTTTTTTAATGTGTATTAGGGTACTTTCTAGTCAATAATTAAAACTAATTCTTTCTAAAATATAGATATATTTTAATTCGTTCAACAATTTTTATTTATTTTTTTGTTATACTCAATGCGAAGAATATGTGTGTATTGAAATGAATGCAATGGCGGAATAATGACAATATTAGTGGAGTGGCCACTAACGATTTTATGCACATCAGCACATCACATGTCTTTCATGGCCGTTGGCAAAGACGAGGAATACAATGGCATACAAGTAATCATAATTAATTTTAAAATAATAACTAATAATCACATTAAATTAATTCAAAATATTCATATAAGTACGGTGTATTCTTAATATGTTCTTGCTATGGAAGGTTAGTTTCTACTATCTAACACTTGCAAAGTCGATAGGGTTGAATCGGGCAAAAGACCTCCTAATTTGTTAATTAAGTGTAGGTTTCCACTAAAATTAGCTCCAAAGTTCAAACTTCACTTCTGAAAAAAAATGATATTTAAGATTGACTTATTTATTTACATGAGTTAAATTTAAAAGTTTGAACTTGATTTATTAGAAAAACATAAAATTGAAGTTTGACTATTTAGTTCATTTATAATTTGATTATTTTATCATTCTTTAAATACATTTATGAAGTATTTTAAATTTATAAATTTATCATTTAATAAATATTTTTATGTTAGAGTATGAGATGGAAATAAGAGAGAAAAGGATTAAAAAAAAGAAGATAAACATGAAAATTATGTAATGATTAAATTGTAAGATAAATTATAGTTAACTAATTGTATCTATTCTTTATCTACAATTAATATTTTTTATATTATATTATATTATATATATATACACACACACAAAAGTTATTTATGATTTTTTTAATATTAAACTGTTCCAGTAACAAGAAGTATCTCCGATTGAACATCTAGAAATAGCCTAGTCTATAATCAGAGCATTCAAATGGTAAGTGTCTGTTTTGGCATTCTAGCGTTTTTCTACGGGATATATCCTTGGTTAACACAATCAGATCAAATCTGAATATCTCAGAGGTGGCTTCCTCCACAAGTGTATGTGATTGTTTTTCCTAATTCTCGGGACTGTTGCGATTAATGACTCAAACAACAAACACAAAGAGATCCCACAATTGCTCCTCGGTCAAGAGCCAAGCATCCAGGACCGCACAAGAGGTCGTTGTCCATCCGACAACCTCGAAGTGGTTTAAGACGATAGCAGATAGACCACCTCGGCTATATGCCGAAAAGCTAACTCGGGTATCGAGCCTGGAAGGTACACAACTCTCTAGTTTGAGCCTAAGAGGTGAAAATGTTTATATTTACCAACAAACCTCGGTGATGAGCTTGGAGGGTACACAACCACCCAGCCTTGAACCTAATGTTGTGTTTGTTAGTGACGAAATAGCGAAAAAGAGGAAAGAAGAGCAAAGAAGTGCACGGATCATATTGATTTTCTTTCGTTTGGAAGCGGTGAAATAGTGTGGAACTTTTTAAAATTTTAGTAGGTTCCAAGGCAAAAATAATCTTTGCAAATATGCATAGATTTGCGAAAAAATGCGAACGTGCAACGCTATTTTCGTTATTACCCTTCATTTTTTATTACTTTTTGTAACTATTTTCCGAAAGGCAAATCCAAGTCTCTTCCTCAGTGTATGTTGGCTTCTCTTCGTCTCTCTTGGAATGCCCATATATTCAATTATCTCATTTACATAATCGAATATATGATACATAATATAGTCAAATATGTTACAACATATTCGAATATATTGATCCAATATATTCGAATATGTTATAACATATTCGAATATATGTGTTCTCTTATTATTCCGAATCAAATCTGTTCAAAGGTTATATATGTAATTTTATTATTTTATTCTAAATCTCTAAAAGTCAAAAAACAAACTTCTTCTCTATTTCTCTCCAATCAAATAACTTCTATTTCTTATCTACTTCTCTTTTCTTTTACCTATTTTCTCTCCCTCTATTTTTCTCATCCCTACCAAACATAGCGTAAGAGATGAAAAGGCTTGTATTTACCAATGAACTTGAGTGATGAGCTTGGAGGGTACATAAACTTGTAAAATTTATATTAAATTTCTTCATCTAGTCAAATATAAATTAAATTTGAAATTATTTGTTATTAAAATAAATAAATTAGTCAAATATTTAATGAATTGAAGTCGAATATTTTATGAATAACACAATTCATTCGTACCCTTCACTAAACCCAGTCTCATGTTTATCTTTATATCATTACCAGCCGAACCCGCTGGACCTCAAAATTCATGTATTAGGCCCGATTCAGCTTACATGTAACAGTGCCGATCAATTATTGAATCTGTTTTTATAAATTAGCGGGAGAAATAAGAATTATAATGACAATTACTTATATAGGTCATATATATTATCATATACAATTGATATCTAATATTCTCAATCAATAATGTAATATAAAATATCTATCTTCTGCCTTTGCATCTCAAAGTTTGTCGTTTTTTTCGTTTGACAGTAATATATCATATGATTGTAAAATTTTCTCGTTGAAGTATTTCTTTTGTTTTTTTTTTTCGAGAGTTTTATAAATATGTAGTGTCAATGTCAAAGATTTTACACCGTCAACCAAATAGAAAGTATTTTTGGTGTGACTTTTAAAATGATTATTATTAAAGCCAACAAACTTATTATAGATGATAGTTTGTAATTAGATAATAGTGTAAAAAAACTTTACACTGTAAATGTATATATTTTTTTTCTGTTTTTTCAAACCGATGGAGTATTCAATTTCAATATGATTATGATTAGGCAGTTTGTGGTTTTTGGGCAAATCAGGTGAGTCCAGTAACCTTGGGAAATTCAGGTGACATGGATGCAGGATTAAGATTTAATGCAGGATTTCTTGGATATTACTTTATTAGCTGATGCTTCGGCTACTATTTTCAGTGGTTAGTTTGTTGTTGTTTGATGGCCTTTAGGCCCTTTTTCTAAATTAAAAAAAAATAAATTGGGCTTGCTAAGTTATTATCTGTGTTTGTTTGGATTCGACTCCTGTATTATAATTTTTTTTTATTTTTACCATTATATATATATATATTATGGTTTTCGGATTTATTTTGCCTTAACTATCTCTTCTTTTTCTTTTTCATTTCCTTTCTTCTTCCAGCTAATAAGAACCTTTTTAATTTAATAGTAAACTAGTATAATAACCCGTGTCTTGCCCAAGTGGAGTTTACAATTTATGATTTTTATATTATTATGCCTTTTAATAATTTTTTAAAATTTTATGTACATATATATTAGTATATATGTGCATAAATATTTGAAAAATATATTAAAATTATTGTGAATATTTATATATATATTCAAATAATTTTGTATTCTCATATGTATTATATCATTTAAAAAGATATAAATATTTATTTCAAAAAAATTATCTTTATAAATATATTTGTAATTATATATAACTAAATTATATACATAATTTTAATAAAAATATTAATAATAAATATTTTATATTAAACTTTGTAATTTTTAGTTTTTCTTTGAAAAAAATGTCTTTCCATTAAGGAAGGAAATGGCAAACATTATTTATAAAAAAAATTGTAGGTATTTGAACTTATAGATTACAATAAAAAAATAAATTATGAATATAAAGATAAAATAATTATGAATACCAAGATAAATAAAAAAGATAAGTCATGAATAATATTTTTGATTTTATAGAAAATAATTAAGTCTTTTGAACATGTTAGTTAGGATTTAATTCTTGATCATATGCATAAAAAGTGAAACTTGATAGATTCATACTTAATGTTATGTTATTGGATACAACCAACAATGAAATAACTCATCATTAAAAATTTTAAACAAAAAGAAAAAAGGTAATTTCTTTGGTACATGTTAATTTGTGTTGGTACTCATACCTCAATAAATACATTCTAAATACATGTACAAATATAATTCAACTAAATTATAAGACATACATTATAAGTGTGCGGATTTATAATTATGCAAGGTTTTTGTTTCATAAAACTTAAATCATGCAATATTTTTAATTTAAATTTGCTATAAATGTTAATTAGAACATATATTCATATTATTAACTAATTTGAATCAGAATATATATTTTTGTTATCAATTTGAATGTTCAAAACATATTGGTTATAATTACCTTAACTAATATAATTATGTATTTTTTATAAATTAAAAATAAAAAAATTGATCACTTGGTAATTAATTATCATAATTACAAAAAATTCATAATATTTGATAAATTTACTGCAGTATTATATAAAATCAAAATCTATACAAATTTAATGATGTAATTGATTGATTAAATAATCAAAATATATACTCATTATATACACATTTTAATATAATGGAAGTAATATACTTCTTGTCTTCAGGCCAAGTGAGATTTAACCTCGTTAATATCCAGTGCATCACCATTTTTTTTTTTTTTGATACATTTGATTTGACGTTGTAGTGTCTTGAGTCTGTGAATGTCATATATTGGAGAAAATATATTAAAAATAAAAAAAAAGATATAAATTTATCTTATAAAAAAAGACAAATTAAATAAAAAATAATGTAAAGATAAAATATTTGCAAAAAAGCAAAGAAAGAAATAGCTCTGGTAAAAAAATATATAAATAAAATTATTAAAGAAAAAGAAAATAAAGACCAAACCTTATTTTAATAATATAGTACAACTTCATATATCTTCTTTGTAAAACCTTCTATCGCAACTGGGGTCGCGGTGAAACAGCGAAAAAGACACATTGGAAAAACCAAAAAAGAAAATTGTCTACGTAATTAGATTTTGGGTTTGGGAGTCAATTACGTGTAGGGAAAGTATTAACATCCTACAACGTCCGTCACAAAGACAGTTACCTCTAATTGATTAAGAAAATTATAAATGACTTTTAAAATATTTATCTCATCTTAAAAATAATTGTAAAAAGAATTTTATTTATTATAAAAAAAAAATAATTATTTTATCTTAAATTTTATTGCTTTTAAAATCGACAGGAATAGGCCTTTGCTCCTACATATCTCCCGGTGCAATGGAGAATCAGACTCACGTAGTTCTTTTGGTAGAAAATATTTGCATGTTGACATTTTTTAATTTTGTTTACTAAATTTTAGGATTTCCGAACCGTCACGGCTCATACATCCTGAAAATAGAATTAACAAAGGTGTACACCCAAGTCAATCCATTGAAGCACATCCAATTAATCCTCTCTCTGAAAAAACTAATAAGAAAAATTCTAATTTAAAAAGACATACAAAAAATAAAATTTAACAACAATAACAATGATAAAAAAAGGTAATAAAAATATATATAAAAATATAAGATAGACAAATTTACCTCAAGATGACAATTTGTGGTAAGCGCAAAATAATCCACCACGTGCTTCTAGTAGAAGCTTCAAGAGAGGAAAAAGAAAAAAAAATAATAATAAAAAAATTAAACTTTCATAAGCTCCATGTTTTGCATTAAGCCCATGATTAATGAAATTTTGGCCTCCACTCATTGCTTGGTAGACACCTCTTGATATAGGGGGAAGAAGGAGATGCATGGGTGTAAATTGTCCAATGTGGGACTTCTAAGTGAAGAGAAGGTGAACAGGAAGGAATGTGAGACTTAAGTTTTTTTATGATTAAATGACTACTTTAGGGTTGATTTTCATCAAGATAGAAGTTAATTTTGGTTTTTGAGGTAGAGATATGAGTTGTAGATCTTTCTACAAGCTTTTCAACGGTGTAAAAAATACCTTAAACGGACAAGTATAACTTAAGATATGACATTGCCTTTCTTTGGTATTCATCATAAAAAAAAAGAGCTTTTTTCCTTCAAAAGTTCTCTTATTTCTTTTTTCCTTTTCTTTTATATTTTATTTTCATTTACCGGGACAAAATTGAGTGTTCACACCTTCTTTTAAGTCTTTTGCATTATTTTAATAGTTGAAAGTCAAGCAATTGTAAAATTAATGCCAGTAAACAAACTTTCAACACTAAAAATTAGATAAAATATGTAAAAAATTATTAAAATAATTGAAAAGATAAAAATTTACCATAGAGAAGGAATAAAAAGCTTGGTAAATTTATATTTTTTGCTTGTATTGAAATTGAATAAAAGAATAAAAAATGTTAGCAATTGATTATTTTAGAAAGAAAAGATGAAAATGAAAAACAACAATATGTACGTAAGTATTTATAGATGAGTTGATGATATAACTTTTTGTTTTAGGAAACTTAAATCATGAAAGATTTTTTAATTTGAATATGCTACAAATTTGAATTAGAATATATATTCATCTTATTAATTAATTTGAATTTAGCCTCACAAAAAAAATTTGAATTTGAATCAAAATATATATTTTTGATATCAATTTGAATGTTCAAATCATAAAAATCATATTGGTTGTAATTATCTTAATTAATATAATTATGTAATTTTATGAATTAAAAATAAAAAAAATCATTTGGTAATTGATTATTGTAATTACAAAAAAAAAATCCATAATATTTAATAAATTTATTTCCATGTTATATACAATCAATCTATATACTTGTATTATTAGTTTGAATATTCAAAATATAAAAATCATACTGATAATAATTTTCTTAATTATCTATTAGAATATACATTAGTACTATCAATTAATTTGATTCATAATATATACTTGTATTATTAGTTTGAATTTTCAAATCATAAAAATTATATTGATCATAATTTTCTTAATTACTATAATTATATATTTATGAATTAAAAAATAAAATAAAAATCAATGGCATTTTGGCAGAAAAGAATGAATACAGAGTTGCCACGTGGCATTTGCCTATGTGACAAAATCTTCTTTGATAATATATAATAGATAATAGAGTATAATAAATCTCATTACAATTGTATAGCAATTTGTTTTCTATTTGCAATAAAAAATATAATTTAATAATTGTATTGGGAGTAATCAATCAATAAATTGAAAAGGATTTTATTATATATTATAAATGCTTTAATTATCATAATAAAAAGTATAATTATCATAATTACCTATGATTATAAATAACATTCAATAAAATTTGAAAATTGATTTTCTTGTTATAAAAACAAAATCAATTTTTAAGATTTATTTATTTAATTGATGAATTTATTATAAATGTCTTAATTATTATAATTAAATATAATAATATATTTATGTGAATAAAAAAAAATCTATGAAATTTAGGTGAGAAAAGAATGAATATGGTGTTGGCATATGGCATCTTTCTATGTTATAAAATTTTCTTTTATAATATATAATAGATTATATTAACACTTCTTGAAATTTTGTGAGATTATATCCCCTGCTCTTTTAATGTTTACATTAACATTTTATAAGGATTTACAGTATAATGTAGTATTTCTTAGCATAATAGGAGGTGTCATTATAATGTATAAGGAGTATGAGTAAAATGTATTTCAAACAATTAAGGGAAATTAGTATAGAAGTACAAAAAAAATAGGAAGGATATCAAGGAAAATTTTACAAAATCTCAAGAAATATCAGTATAGTTTACTCTTATTTTTATTATTGTTTCAAAACTTTAAAATTACAATTTAAAATGTTCACAACAATCCTAATAATATCTCACTTCTTCACATTTAATAATTTAAATAATTCCTTCAACCCTAATAATAATAATAATAATAAAAGTGAACGTATAAACTAAATAATTCAAATAATAAAGAGGTTGATGTTCGTTAAATAATATTCTCATATTTGAATCTTATTAACAAAAAAAGTATCAACTAAGATAGTTTTATTACTTTAGATGGGTCTATCACACTCAAATGAGGGGAAATTGAAGGTAAATTTTAGGTATTAAAAGTGTAATGTTTTGCTAACATTATATAAGACTAATTAACGATAAATGTGAAAGATTTAATTTTAAATAAAAGTTAAATAATTTAATTATAAAAATAGGGTAAATTTTTTAAGATGCAAAAATAACGAAATATCATACATGAATAATTTAAAATAAATAAAGTAAATGATTGCAACTGAAATTCCTGAATAACCTTATGGATAACAAAAAGTTAAACAATGTATCAAGTCACAAGACGCTATTTCCAATCATCAAATAAATAATAGTACTAGATCATAAAGTGTTTCAAAAAGACTTCATATGTGTTGTGGTAAAAAATGTGCCAATAAATAATCAAAATACATCATAAAAAGGGGAGGAGGCATAATCTACTCTCTCTCTCTCTCTCTCTCTCTCTCTCTCTCTCTCTCTCTCTATATATATATATATATATATATATATATATATACCCTAGTAGCCTAAATATTTAGTCCTAACATTATTACTGGCAAGCTTCAGATGGATCTTTCTCCTCTAAGTTGATGATGCATAGGATTGGACGACAATGGAGTCCTCCACAATCCTAATAGGAAACTATAGCTCCATGGTCAAGTTCACGAAAAAAGAAGTCATAGGAGCGTCAACAGGGACATACATCAACATGACTTCACCCGTGTAATGGACTTGATAACTGTCAAAGTCAACTTACCACGCTTTGTATTTCCCCACTAAAGACTTTGCGAACTCAATGAAAAGAGTTTCCATGTGTGGATGCACTTGAGCCATCTGTTCTTATGAATGCAAATGTTACAATCATTGCACACACACAACGAGCAAACAAAAAGGTAAGCTTACGAAAATAAAAATAAAATACAAAAGTATGTGCACAATGACATACTTCAAACAGACAATACAATAATAATAATCTTAATAGATAATGACAAACAATAAGAACAACTAACTCAAGAATTATTTTCAATCAAGAACATCCACTTCACAAAAATGCCTATAACAACATATACACATGAAATGATGCAACATGTTTAACAAGGATACATGTGACATACTTTACTCCAAGGAGATTTCTAAATTCTAATTCACCAAGTGATTGGCCAATAATGTTCCCTACAATGATTTAATATCAACATCAACCATTAGGTCAAAACGACACGTGCCAAAAACCATTTGATTGACAACTAGATTTGATTATGGAGCAATTATGGCTTGGTTAGGATATACGTATGGAGGTAGTTGTCACCACGATATAGGGTTTGCTAAGATCTCGACTTCAAGTGAATTTGCACGTTTGTATATCCTCAAGGTCCTATAATGAGCATTCTTCACTAGTCTTTCCGTATTTGTCAAAGACAAATACTCATGCATGCATGCCAATCAATATCATATATAAATACATCATTATGCGTAACATTCCAACATCACCACTTAGACCTTTTCGTGGAGAAAATATATCAATGCTACACTAGAATCTTAAAACGTCAAGCTACGATCAGAAATTGGCCACCAAGGGTTTCAATACCACCACTACACCATGCACAACTAATCACCCTAAATAGGGTATAGGAAAAATATCAATGTTTTACGAATTCATTTGTACGTTCTATACTCTATGCGATTAAATCGTAGTTTACGTGTAATACATGTGTTATTAAATTTTAACGAATCCAAATCAGTCTAAATTTGTATTGGTGTGGTACTACTCTAGAATAATTTTTAATCAAAATTTCAAATTTCCTAAAATACTCCTTAGTTCATTATAATTAGTTAAACTTCAAAAATTTATTTCCAAAGATTCTTTAGTCATTTTGATTTGAGATTTTTAAGAAAGGCTTATAATACTTAGTGAGAATTTTTGTGAAATTTTCTAAAGCTATTTTATGTGAAAAGATTATTTTAACTTGAGGTTTAATTTAATTAACTAGAATATTCATATCTTATTCAAATTAACTTTGAAAAATGAAAATTCTTTCAATTATGACTTAACTAAATTATTAATAACTAAAATAAACTATTTTAAAATTGATTTAAAAAATTGAAATTATAGTTTTACCTTTCTTTCATTAATTGTCACTAAATACTTATTATTAACTTAAATTAATTTTAAAAAATTACTAAAATTTAAAATCTAAATTAGAAAATTATTTTATCAAAAATTAAATTATTTTAATCATAATATTAATTTCATATAAATTAAATTACCATTTTACCCTTTGTTAACACAATCATCCATTAATTTACCAAAACTAGTATAAATTAAGCCCCTTTTTTGTACAATCTTTTTCCTAAGTCCCATAACACTTAATTATTCACTTTTAACTTGTAAACCTAAGTTAATCCTATTGTATTAAGATATAAAAATATATTTTGGTCACTCTTTTGGGCAAAGATACAATTTTTTTTTTTAAGTTTCAAAGCCTAAAGTTTCACTTAATTTCTTTAATCTTTGATTAGGGTTCATGAGTTATTAATCTGTGTTTTGTCCATCAGCCTCCAGTAGCTCAACCAATACATCCAAGGGTCCCAAAATGCCCAATATCCAAGATTTAATCTTATGAAATTTTTCTTAAAGTTTTGAACTTTATGGTTCTAAATCAACTTAAAATCATACCAAAACATAAAATCACAAATAACACATAATAAATCAAAGGAAAATAGTTTGAATACAACAAATATAACCTCAAAATAATACATGCATATTTTGTGAAGTAGCAAGCAAAAAGAGAGTGAATATGAAAACTTTTCACACTAAGATGGACATACATGCATATAAAAACCATTTCAAGCTTAGAAATTATAATGAACACGTTTTTAAAAACCAAATCACACTTAAGGTTGCCCAACCAGTAATATATCAAAAAAACGATAAGCAAGTTAAGGGTAAGCTTGCCTTACTCTTGAAGCACTCTTCAAAATATGGAGAGAAAACTTGAGAAAAGCTTAAATCTTCCACCAAAGCTCCTTTTAAGATCAAACCACCATCCAATCTTCTTTTTGGATCAAGGAGGAGATGAAAAGTAAGAAAATATGATGAGAAGATGAAGGGGGTAGGCTCACAAAGAAGAAGAAGAAAAGGTGGAAAGAAAACTTACCAACACTTGAAAAAGGTGGAAATTAATCAAGGGGAAGCCTTGATCTTGAAAGTAAGAAGGGCTTGGAAGCTTATGAGATCGAGTCTCCAAGTGAGGAGAAGAGAAGAAATGACAATGAGGGGGAGGGATGTAAGTTACAATCAAATGAAAAAGAGTTCGGAGAATGAGAGTGAAATGAAAAGTGAAGCAAAAATGAGCATAAAGTTATGTCTTTAAGATTTGGACTCCAAAATAAATTAAATGGGGTTTGGGAGACCATTTGGGGGTTCTTTCTCCTTGCCTCACAATCCACATGAATGGGCATGGACCAATGAAAAGCAAGAGTTTGAATTTTTACTACAATGGTGAGTGTGTAAGAGTGGAAAGAAAACAAAATGGAATGTTGCCATTTTGGTGAAAGTTCTTTAAGTAATAAAGTTTAATATTTCTAATGGTCCAATTAGTATGCTAATGACATGAAAGGACTAATTAGTTTTTAAACATGTGTAGGGTTTGGTCTAAGTATTTTTCCTACTCCAAAAAATCTCCTCGTATAGTGTGCTTTTGATACTTGATAAAATAATATTACTTTAAATCCACAATAGTAGAATTAATCTAAAATTTTATAAAAGCTTAATTATGATTAATAATGACTAATTATATTAATTTTCATGTACTAGAAATGACAATTTGTATTTCATTTAATTAGAGAAAACAAGAATTTAAATTTAAAAAAGCAATAAAAATTGTTTTCAAGGTTTTCTATTTTAATGTGCAATAACGGAAAAATGTTGGAACCAAAGACATATGAAGCATCTAACTCCTCAAGTTTTGAAGATAACAAAAGTTATTAAATTTTTAAAGATCTTATAAATTTCTTATTAATAAGAGTCCATATATCGCTCTTTAATAAAAGCTTTTATCAGCATCCAATATGCTTTATATAATCTAGCGTCCAATGCGTCTTGTTAAACCAAACGTCTAGTACTTTATCTTATCTATGCACTCTCATTTTGAAAGTCGTCCAAAGTCTTATATGAAGCATTCTTTTTTAGCTAAGTCTAAAAAGTTTGAATCAATTTATACTTGTACGCTCTGATACAAATGCCTTATTCCTTTTATGAGCACTAATGTTCAAATATATCTTGCATTAAATGAAAAGTAAATATATGTTTGTGTATAAGTACAAGCTTTGCAGAAAAGAAAATCAACTTATTAAGTTGTTAAACCATAATAAGGAATGTTTAGAAAAAACAACTTTGAAGCACAAAACTACACCATCCTTTTTTGTGTAACCACAAAAGACATTTTTCTACCCTTTCCTCAAACTCGATACACGTGCTGCCACATGGGACAAGTTTTACAACATACCTCTGAAACTTGAAATTCATCCATCTCAACGGGTACCTTGTCGAGACTATATATTTATACCAAGACCATAGTTGCAAGTGTGACAAACAAGAATCGACTGCAACAAAAGTTTAATCTCTCTCTAGATAAGCACTAAAAACTCTTCTTTTTCTTATTCTTTGCATAGCAAAGTTGTTGTAAATTTGCTTTGTATTTTCATATCCTCACTTAGTGTAGATTTCTATAAAACACTTCATTGTGTTGTGAAAGTCTGGAGAGGCTTTGTGACAAAAGAATACTTGGGTTGAGTAAGTGATCTGGTAATCACTATTGTAGGCCTGAAGAGGCTAGTAAGAATACTTGTCTGTAATCAAGGGTTGGTTAATGGAAAATCCTTCTATACGAAGGTATTAAACGTAGCTCAGGATGACTGAACCAGTATAAAAATCTCTTGCGTGCTTCTCTTTCCTTATTTTTATCTTGCTTTATTTGTTTCGCTTCTTATTATTTAAAGTTTTGTGAAAAGTTTTTTCTTTAAAATACACAATTCAACCCCCCTTCTTATGAGTTTTCATTATTTAAAAAATGCAAAAAAAGTTAAGAATAAACAAATTAGAAAATATTAAGATTAGGGTTCATTCTATTTCACTTAGAATTTCTAGTATGAAATTTAATTCAATTTGATTTCTTACATTGTCTATTGAATTTTCTAATTTATTTAAATCTTAATTCCTTAGGCAATTAAACCTTTATTCATAGTTAACAACCTTAGCCACTTATGTGAAATGAAGAAGGAATAAGCATTAAATAGTGAACATTCAATGACTATTCATAACTTAATGGATTATTGAATTTGTATCTTAAAGTACATCTGAGGTAAATTCCCATTTTCAAAATCTAAATCTTCTTAAGGATGGTCAATTCTTAAAAAGTGAATTACACTGACACCCCTAAAAAATTTTCAGATTGCACATAATACCCTTCCTTTTGTTTTTATCCTACTCAAACCTCTTAATAGTTTGAAAAACATTACACTAACATTCCTTATACATTACGTTACCCCCCTTAATTGTTTGCAAAACATTACATCATGTATCCCTATAAAGAAGGTTGTTGTAAACGTTAAAAAAGCAGAAAAATTATGTGCAATCTAAAAATCTCAAGAGGTGTCAGTGTAATTTATTCATTCTTAAAAATCAGTAGGTTTAGAGAGCACAAACTCATAGAAGAAAAATAAACTTTCATTTAGGAAAAAAGTTTAGAGATCCATTGGTTACATAGAATTTCATCTAATCAAACCACAAAAAATTTAGCATAATATACAAAAATAGAAATGACAACAAATGGGGGATAAGGAAAATATAACTTCTTATATGCTTGAAAAGAATGAGCTTTCACCCTAATCAATTGTCCTCCTTGCGCTTGTAAAGTTCCTAGAGATAAAGAAAAAGAAACTTTCCTGGGAATCTTAGATTGGAAATATTGGTTTCTCATGTTTAGTATTTATTTTTAGAAAGTATATTCCTAGGAAATATTGTTTCGAAAATATATTCGTAGGAAATATTGTTTCCCATGAATCATTTTTATCCCACCTTCCCTCAAAAATATTCCCAAGGGGTTGAGAATCTAACTTTCTTGACTAAGGAGAAAAGTTTTAATTATATAAAAAGACCACAATATCCCTTTTGTCAAATATAGAATATCTTATCATATCACTTCATCATATTGCTACTGCATCAATTTGTTAGTTGGTGGAGAATGCAACACATGACTATTCCATTTTGAATGTTTTATATTGATTGTACTAGCTTATGTTTAAATTGGTGGGATATTTGGGATTTTTAATTTCAAATTTATTAGAAATGGTTTTTTCCGTTCAGCTGGTTTTTTGTTTATTAAATTTCAGATTTAGCAAATTATTTTTAATTGTTATTGTTATTTATATTTTACTTTGTTATTTTTATTTTTATTTTACTTTTATTTGTTATTGTTATTTATAATCTAATTTTAATTTTTATTTATTTTTAATTGCTGTTGTTATTTTTTAATTGTTGATTGTTAATTAGCAAATTATCTTCTTAATGTTGGTTGTTATTTTTTTTTAGTTGTTTAGGTTCCAAACTTGTATTTTAATTTTAATTGTTATTTATATTTTTTTTCCCACTTACATTTCTATTTTATTTTATTTTTTTCTATCTTGGGTCATTGTTTATTTTGCTACTAGTATAATCATATATAAGTTGTTGATTTGTTAATTTAAGCTAAAAATATATGATTTTTTTTCTTATGTTAGATTATGACACAGTTACATCCTACAAGGTAGAAGAGACTCATCATCTTAATAATTATGCATTTATAGTGTTTAAATCAATTTGCTTTCTTTTTTATGAATATGTGTCTTATATTATTAGTTGATCATTTAAGAAGGAGAAGTAGGAGAAGGGTAACTTGGAATCATTACAGTAGGGCTATAGTGAGAGATATCAATTTTCACAAGATAGTTTATATTAATGATATAGCTATATATCAATTATGTATTTACTTTGTAAGGATTCATATCTTTGTTAGGGTAATATGATTATAATTATTAGGTTAATTGTAATATAACTTTTATTTCTTGACCTTAGTCAAGTTTAATAATAATATTAGGGCCTACTTTGTTTCTCCAATTTAATGGCATTCAACAAATTTTTTTTATCCTTTTGAATAGGACGAGATAATATAATTTTCTCCTTCATGTAGAGTAGTATCCTTGTTTGTTTACTATTGTTAAACATTTAAACAATTTTTCAATGATTATAAGCTAACAACTTTTTAATATGCTTTGAAATTTTATCAAATGCAAATGTTTTTATATATAAAATCTATTTATATTTGTAATTAATTTTTTTGTTGTTTACAAAAACTAATTGAGTTATTTAAAAAAAAGAATTAATTAAATTTCATATTTGTATTAAGATTTGAGTAAAAAAATATATATTTAATGAAGTTATTTTAATAAAGGGTATTTTTGTAAAAAATACTTATATACCAAAAAAGGTTCTATTGTAACCAAACATGAAAATCTTTAATTCCCAATAAACATTTGTCAATATTCTCAAGAATGTTTATGAATAATCAAACGGATTTTAACTATTTTCAAGAATCATAATTTCCTGGATTTGTAATTCCTAGAAAACATGATTCCCAGATATGAAAAAACTTTCTCTGTACCAAACGCCTCCTAAAGAATTAGTTTCAATTAAAAATTTCCTGGTTTACATTATGTCATAGATATATAAACCAGTCATGCCAAAAATAATTTAAAGGGTTAATCTATAGATAACACAAACAGTGCTTTCAAAATTTCCATCCAAGCATTTTCAATTAAATCAATTTATCTCATCCATTTAATTCCAAGATTCACAAATCGTTAATTGTGGCATCAATCGTTATGCCTATGTGGTAGAGGCTACACATTTTAATTACTGTGGGGTTCAACCCCCACCATTGCAACTTCTCCCTTATCTTTTTCTTAAGTTAAATTTTGGTTTCAACACACAAATAAATGAAAATAAGTATATAATATACGTGTGCCTCATCGAGACGCAAGTTTCTATTCCCCTCTGATTCACGCACCAGAATTTTTGTTCATTGTGACACTTCTTTTTGGGGTTGGGTCTCTAATTCGCCACTCATGCCTTCGTTTAGAACCGGGATTGCTAAGCTGCTGCAATGGTAATGATCAACGACAGATAGATGAAAGAAGAATTTCGGTGATTTTGGGTATGAAAAAAAAAGTTAGGAATTTGGGTGAAACACAAAAAGAATTGTCGGAGGATTCCTATGGACAACAGCAAATTTTAATAAATCCTTGAGATTGTTGTTCCAACTGTTTATATTCATGATCTATCATGAACCACAATCCATCTCGAACCTACGAGCATGTATGGTCATGAATAAATTAAACCTAAAATGTGAATTCATATTATTCTTAAGGACTTATTCGCATGAATGTACAAGTCTCCCAAAATATAACAAATTCTTTCCAACAATAATTGGGATAACAGAACTAACAAATTTTTTAAGAATAACCCAGAAAACACAGAAAAAAGATGAAAGAAAAGATGTGGAACAAAAACTCTGTCTACCCTTTTAAAACATAGATATTTATAGAAAAAATTAAGAATTCCAAAAATTATCTTAGACCAAGTAAAAAATAAAGTGAAACCAAGTTAAAAAGACTCAATCAAAAATAAAAAAATATTTAATTTTTAGATAAACACTAAATTAATTAAAAATAATTTTTTAAATTTAATGAAACAACAAAATTAATATTTTGAAATATCAACAAAATATACAACACTTGGTTCTTAGTTATGTTTTGTTTTTGTGAATAGATGATGCTGATCCAATGCTGCCATTATTGGTTTTGTCCAGTATTAAATACGTATAGTACAGTGACGCATATGGTGACGTTAAATTTTTCGTTATGTTTCCTATTTTTTAAGGCCTCATTCCTGTATAGTACTATTATATTGTATAAATAATATATTCACATCCTTGGATTGGATTGTAATACTAAAATTAATATATTTTGTTTTTTGGCGGTGCGTTTGAGAGCTGACTAGAGATTAAGGGAGTTACACTCGAGACAAAATCATGGAATATTTTCATTGAAGGTAGTTCTCCATTTAATGGCTTTTCCTTTGGTTTTAATTTTATTAAAGGACTGTTTTGTGTCGCGGAAGAAAAGGACAAAAAAGGAAAAGAAATAAAGAACTTACTTTAGATCAGCAGACAGCAGTTCTTTTAATTCTAATATAGGACAACAAATATTTAAATGTTATTTTAAGTATTTCATCGAGAAAAATTATATTTATATAAAAAATTTACATAATTAATTTTAAGTTAAATTATTTCATAAGTCTCTAAACTTTTACACATTTTTTAATTAGGTCTTTATACTAATTGTTTTTAATTGAGTTCTTAATCTTTTAAATTTTTTAATTGGGTCTCTGGAATTAAATTACTGTAACTATTTTATTAACTTAGACGGAATATCTTCTAATAAAGACTCAATTAAAAAAAATAGTATAAGAAATTAATTAAAAATTATCTAAAAGTTTAGGAAGTTATTCAATAATTTAACTTTATTTTTATTTTTTTATCTTGATTTTACCTTTGTTTTATTTTAAAAAAAAAGTATAGAAAGGAGCAAAAAACATATTTCAATATCCAAATGTTGTCGTATTATTATTATATGACTAAATTACATTTTTTGTCCCCCCTATAATTCTTAATTTGCAATTTTGGTCTTCTTATTTTTAATTTCGCAATTTTAGTCTTCCAATTTTTAAAAATCCTCAATTTTAGATCCCCTATTTTAATTTCGTGATTTTAGTTCCCAAATTTTAAAAATTTACAATTTTAGTTTAACCATTAAATGTCTATTTATTGACCGTTAATGTCTCCTTGTTGACTATGATGTGACATTAGTCTGTTAAATATTATCTGCCACGTATTCAATCTAATGCCATATCATAATTAACGTTGAGGCATTAACAGTCAACAAATAAACATTTAACAGTTAGACCAAAATTGCATATTTTTAAAGTTTGGAAGACTAAAATCATAGAATTAAAAATAGGTACAAAATATTTATTAGTTTTGTCGATTAATAATCTATGTTGAAGAATTTGACTAACCACTTTTAATGAGGTATCTTTTTCCAACCACATTTTTTTATCCACAAGGCTCAAACCCAAGACTTTACTAAACTAACATAATGTTAATAAATTAAAGGTTAAATTATTCCGAGATTCTTGAACTTTTAGGTAATTTTTAATTAAATCCTTGTACTATTTTTTTTAATTAAGTCTTTATTCTTTTGAATTTTTTAATTTGGTCCCTAAGGCAAAGGATAATCAACAGAAGTTAATCCCAAGAACTCAATTAAAAAATTTTAAAAATTAAGGACTCAATTTAAAAAAATGAGTATGAGGACTTAATTAAAAATTGTTTAAAAGTTCAAGCACCTACGAAACAATTTAACCTTTATTTTACAACAAAGATAAATAAGAAAAAAAGAGAGAAAAATTACCATCAAATAACAGATGTGATAATAATGTCAGGTTTAATTACTTTTTTGGTCCCTACAGTTGTGCAAACTTTATCTTTTGGTCCCTATTATTGAAAATAATTCCTTTTAGTCCCTATATATACACTTTTGATACCGATTTGGTTATTGCCGTCAAATGTGTCTTAACTCCGTAAAAAAAAACCGTCACAAAATAAAAATTAGTGGTGAAAAATCACAACAAATTGACATTTTTTATTCAATTCATGGCGGTTTAAAAAGGTAGGAACCAAACCAGTATTAAAAGTATATGTATAGAAACTAAAAGAGATTATTTTCAACTATAAAGACCAAAAGATAAAATTCACGCAACTAAAAAGACCAAAAAGATAATTAAACCTTAATATTATATCCAAGTTTTATCTTGACACAAAATAACAGAAACACTAATTATTGCTTTACTTCCCAATCCAACGTGCTGTGGCAAGCATGGCCTAAGCAAATACCGTTGGCTTATAGTATTATTGCAATTTTTAAATTAAATGTCGCATATCTTCTCTGAATAAGTGAATATGTTATTTTCCACGGTCAAAGAGAATAAGTTGAACAATACATCACATTCTACCATTTTTTTTTAGGAGAATATTATATCTTAACGGCACGTCTGTGTGAAGCATTGATTGTTTCAGCATACGGTGAGCAAGAGGCAATATTCATACGGATGAAGTTTCCCAATATTAAAATCAGGAACTGATATTAAAACCTATTAAAGGAGGCTATAAAAAAAATAAATAAATATTAAGTTATAATAATTAAATACATTATATTATCATTAAAGTTATAAATATTTTTTTAAGTCTATTTTTTATCATCTTTATAGTTAAAAATAATATTTTAATTATGATAACTAAAATATAAAAAATTAATCTTAATAGATAACCTATATAGTGTTCAAAAAGTGAAAGGAGAGACCCCTTTAAATCCGTCCCTGATTAGGATGTAGATACCGCCATTTGTAAGTTTGTATATAAATAAATATAGCAGAGAAATCAATATGTACATAATTATATAAGTGAGGTAATATCCCTAATTAAGCATGGCAAAGCAGGCTATTGGTTGAACTTGCTTTTAACCCAGTACTGAATATAGCGAGTAGATTAAGAAAATAGGTTCAAAAATATAACTGATTTCGTTCAAGAGGATGAATCGACTGACCGTAGTCTATTAAAAAATAAAAATAAAAAACAAAAATAAATTATAAAATTACAAAATTACAAAATTATCCGTCATAATCCATCAAAATATATATGTATATATATATATATATGTGTGTGTGTGTTGTATAATATAATATAATATAATTTCATCCACCTTTATACAAAAATTAAAAACATTAAATAGTAATAAGACAAAAATTAAGAGTAAATATAATATAAAAGCTTTCCAAAATTAATATATATAATAAGTTTGTTAATTTTTATAATAATTATGTTAAAAGTCATATTTAAAATAATTTTTCATTGGTTGAAAAGGTAAAATTTTACATTCACCATATATAAAATGAAACTCGTGAAGTAAACCCTAAATAAGTTACATGTAATTTTTTTTATAAGTATACAGTAAACCGGCAGAGCTATAACACCCAAAAAAAATAAATATATGATAATTAATTAACAAGTTAATTCCTGGAATTCTCGATATGTCGACTCCTCTTTTTCATTACTTAGAATTTGTTACGGCAAGAATATTCTTTAATCAGCATTAGCGTTCTTCATATCTCAGAAAGTGTACTCTTAACATCAATCAAGTGAAGCACCAAAACCTGATCAACTGTGTAATCAAGTCATCAATGAAGACAAGGAGACATACATACAAATATATCTCGCTAGTCGCTAGCCATTCATTACCTCCCGCAAAGATAATGTCACAAACTGGCTAGTGTTACCATATAAACGAACTTGAACTTGATTTACATGATGAGGGAACCTAATTATTTCCCTTTCCCTTTAAATAACTCCCTTACAAGTTCGTCAAAAATAAAATCATAATTTAAAAAAAAAAAAAAGAGAGAGGGGAAACAAAAGAGAAAATTTTCCGAGAATAATAAAAATGGAAGGATATTAATTAAGGAACTTAGGTTTCCTTAACTTTCCCTTCCAACATAATTATAGAGTTTAATAGTTATCTACTGTTAATATGACTTTTAAAATAATTATTATAGAAATCAACAAACTTATTATATATGATAAATTATGATTGGATGACTTTATACTCTCAGTGTATAGTCTATTTTTTTATAATTATATATATATAAAAAAAAATAAAGAGAAAAGTTTTGGGTTGAGGGGATGCAAATAAAAAGGAATTAAAAAGAAGAAAAAAAAACTTTACATGAAGATGGTTCGAGGGCGATCTGATCCAAACCGAGAAGGGTAGGTAGACAAGTTAACCCCAACAGGGATAGCAAAAGTGCTTTCCAGGAAAAGACGTTGCTGAAACGTTTCAATGGTGGCGCCAGCTTCGACCAGATCCTTCACAAGGTTTCGGTAGCGCTCCTTAAGCCTCTTCAACATGCGAACATATTGTAACTTGAGCCACCTTAAACGCATCCTCCGAAACATTCTAAGTAGCCCCAAAATTCGGCGCCGTGGCTTCTTCTTGCCGCCTAGCCGCACCGTCTGCACCTTCCGCCGCCGGAGCAGGGGCACCCTCCGGCGGGGCTGCCACGGCCACATGGAGGGTTGGTGCTGTTGCGGCTCTTGGTGATCCACACCCATGGCAAGAGCATGTAGAAGAGAGAGAGCAAATGTCGAGTTACAACTTTTACAGAAGGTGTTTATAAATGGGGACCATAAGATTTGTACGTGTGATGTGAGTGACATTGATAGACACAACGGTTGACTTAAATAATAGCAACGCATCTTTGGGGAAACGGAAATCATTCAAAGCTGTACTTTTATAAAGTCCAATAGTTTATAACTAAAAATGAAAAATTGATAATATTTGAGTAATAAAAAAAAAATCATTAATTTAATCATAAAAAGTTCATATTTTTTTTAAATAATTTTTGAACTAATGAATTTATATAAATAATATTTAAAATATTAAATATCTATCAATTTAATCTTTAATAAAGAATTAATTTAAAAAAATTTCAACATTTAAGAGACTATATAACATAATTTCTAATACTTTAAAAATTACTTATATAATTTTATTAATTTAAGAATTATTTAGGAGCGATAGTGATATTTAAAGGATTATATTAATGGTTTATTCTAAAAAAATTGTAATCACGCAAACCTTTTTTTGGTAAATAATTACGTGCATTGGTTGTCAATTCATAAAATGTTTTTCTTACGTAACAGCATTTCTCAATTGTTTATTGCTTTCGGTTGTAACATTATTTTTAGTTATTTTTATATACGGAGTTTGGCGAAGAGGTGGTTCGATTGTATGTTTAATAATGAAAGAGGTAACGCAAGTCTTAATTTAAGGACTTATAATAATTGAGCCATTAGCGAATAATGGCCCGCAGGAATTGCCATGTTGTTATAAAGAAAAATTTATCAGGAAATGAATAAGTTGTGACACTTTTGTTTTATTCATAAAAAAAAATTAAGACATACAAATAAACTTTTAATGATAACTTATAATAATACTTACAAATGACATTTGTCATGGCCTAGTAGAGGTCATATTCAAAGATCTTATAATTGATGGTTTTTTTTTTTTTTAATCCTATCTAAGCCATTCCTTATTATTGATTACTTTAAATACAACTTTACTTACGTGCTTGCTTAAAAGAACTTTATATTTGTATAAGACAAGCATATATTGTGAAGTCATTAGGAGTATGTTATTGATAAAGAATTTGATTAATTTATACGAGATTGTGTCCAAAACATTGTAGTACTATTATTGTTTAATTAAAAATAAAGAAAAGAAACTATGTTGTGATTATTAGTCCATAAATATTAAAAAAATGTAACATTTAATGTTTAAATATCAATACTTGATTAAAAAAGACAAAAACAAAAGAATATAAGAAAAATATGTATAGAGACAAAAGAAAATATTATTAATAAATAATTTATTTATTTAAAAACTTTTTTATCTTTTTTATTTTTAACAAATTAAGAATGCAAAAGATTAAAAGCTTAAAAAGCTTTTGCTCCGAATGACCATATAATGTTTACAAAGGATAAAACTCGAGAGGGAGATTATTCATGTCGATCATTGACCAAACTGGTGCATGTTTAACTAATCTCCCTGCTTCACAATCACTGAGTACTATGTATAGATTATCTTGAACAATCCTGTGCTTGCGAACGCAGCATTACTGGTTTTGGGGGGGGTGCTAGGGGCGTGGGGTTTGGAATGGTGTAGAGTAGAGTTTAGAGTACAGTCTACATGGCCACTGATTCTTTTGCGTGTAACAGGTTGCATAAACACAAGCAGGTGGCGTGCATAGTCTTGTCACATGGATGTGGCTTCCAAAGCGCAACATCCTAATAATAGTAGGACTTCTGGCTGCATGTTTTATAGTAAGTTTTTTTCTATAAAATGCGCGTTACACTTTTTTTTTTTTAATTATATTTTTTATAATTACGTATAATAATTTTTTTATAAAAACCACACGTATCTTTTCTAGAAATAATTCTAATTAAGTCAGATAAAATTATTATGAGTAATAAAATTCTTTCTCCAAATATTAAGAAAACTGCATACATAACATCACATATCTATGTGGATGTTACATCATTAGCAAATAGTGTTAGAGACTATTTGTAAAAAAATTAAAATTTATGAGAATGAGAATTAATAAAAGATTAAAAATTAAAAATTACATTTATTCATATTCACAAAGATTAAAAATATTTTTATTTTACTTCTTTCGTAGCCAAGTGTGCACATTAAAATAATATAGCATCATAAATATATTAAGAAATTAATTCGCGGTCAGATTCACAATGGCCCAAAACGTCACAAACGATCTCATTTAACTATAATAGTTTTATTTTAATAGAAACATTTAAGGAAAGAGAATACGCCAAACTTCAATACTTAAAAAAAAATTATCAACGAGAATTGGACCTAATAGAAGGAGTTAGTTTCATATTTAGTGTCTTATGCCTAGAACAAGAATACTTGTGGGATAAAAAAAAATGAAGAAGAATGACATTTATCTCACATGAGAAAAAAAAAAGTGAACACTCAAATACGTGATTTGTTAAATGTGAGATTATGTCTTATTCTATTTCACTAACCCATTAGGATTAATTAATTAATTAACTCCAAAGAGCAGTTAGCATATTAAAACAATATATAACTAAATTAATCTATAAAAATGTTAAAAACACTCTGTTTCCTAAATAAAATTAATCATTTAATCACTTAACATTATAACTATGAGACAATTTAATTCTTCTTTCAATTGGATGAAAGAATTAAATTGTCCCATATATATAATTTTGAGTTCTTATTAAATAACTTTTATTCTTGATTGATTTAGGGTCAGTTTGTTACATATTTTTAAAAAAAAGTAATTCTGATCTAAAATAATATAGTGACTATTTTTTAGAGATTTAAAAAAAAGCAGAAACTAATTTATGTTTGTTTACAATTATACAAATAATTTTTTGTTTAAAAGAAGCATTTGATTTTATAAAAAAAAATTTAAAATAGCTTCTGATTTTAATCAAATTTTAGATTCTGTTCAATTTCTGATTATTTCAAAAGTTGAAATACCTTTTAAAAGTAATTATTTTTTAAAAAGGAAGTGATTCTTTTACAAAAAAAAAAGTTATAATAAACGGACTTTTAATTGAATTTAGTGAATATTTTAAAGATGAATTGTTTGTTTACTCTAATTCAAAACGTTATTATTTTGGTCCGAGAAAGGGTGTACGTGGGCCCAAAGGAAGTCCACAAAGGATCTATGTTCACACGAATAGGAAGGGAAAGGGGAAATAGGAAGGGGCCAGAACATTAGCTAGAGATAAAACTCCAACAATTTTTGTATTGTCAATGAATTCTATTTTTCTTCTCACCTAGAGGTTTAAATTAGAAAGATATAGTTGATATTTAATTAGGTGAGCATGCTTTGCATTTCCAGTATATCAGCCCATGGCTATAAACTCCTCAGCACCATGTTTGTTGCTTGTTTCCAAATCTACATCTTCTTAGGACATACAACAGTGTGTGGGAGTTTCATAGGCATGGTCCCTACTCCCTAGAATCCAGAGTTTGATAGAGTAGTAGTAACTGACAGCTTGTGAGTTTTCCTTTGTTACTGATTGATCTTTAAGTTTAACTCCAATGCCAGTTACTCTTCACTTTACCTCATATTAGCTTCTCATATAACAAATCACATATTAGTGGAGAGTAATTGAAAAAAACAATGGATTGGAAACAACCAAGCAATTGTTGCTTTTTATTTTTTGGATCCCACTCGTACTTCAATGTCATATAAAATGCTTTTTAATATTTTAGAACTAGAATGTAGAGTCCATTTAAGCAATTTTTTTTGAGTTGCTAGGGTTGAAGAAAAAAAATATTTGAGTTAGTAATAAAAATGATATGATATCATAAAAAAGAGAAAACAGGACATGTACTGACAGTGTAAAGTAGTTTTACACTGTTATTCAAGCACAAATCACTATTTATTGTAAATTTATTGATTTTTATAATAAATATTGTAAAATTTATACCAATGATAAATTCTAATTAGTTGATAATATAAAACTTTTTATATTAATAGTGCATGACCATTAAACTCTATAAAAAAATAAAAAATATTGTATCTAACAACTCTAATGAGTTGCATTGTTAATGACACCCTTAGATACCAATGCTGAAGTGTGTTTGGCTTTCTGTTCGTAACCCTTAAATGGACGCTCAACGTGAATCTCCCACTCACAGTGGTGGTAAACAAACACACCCGAAATCCCAGTTGGCTACGCTTGCGTCAATAATTTTGTTTGTCACTAAGTTGGGAAAGGAAGTCCAGTCGTGTCATAGGACCTTTAGTTGAAACAATTGAACCGAATTGTTATTTTTCAGCGGAACTTGAGTTACCAACATCGAAAGACCAGTACACTCCCCTAGGGCCCTACGTACGTGATCACTTCTCCGTTTGAGCTTGATAGAACAGGTTCAAAACTGTTATGAAGAAGTTTGACTGCAAAATGTACATTAGGCGTCAGGATCATGTACAGTTTATTTTTAAACTGTTCTGGTCCTTGAATTAAGCTTAATCAGATATCAATTTCTTAATAAATTGAATGTATAAGTTATAAAGTTATTTTAAATAGCAAATCATCTAAATTCGTATACTAATACTAGTTGTGTATCATATCAATAACAGATCACGGATGTGGTGCATGGAGAAACCTGAGATGTATTCCATTTTTTGATATAAGGATGAAAGTAAAAAATATAAGACAAAAAGTAAAAGTATAAGTGAAGTGATGTGATAGAAAATCAAATAAAAAAATAAAAATAAGGATATGAATATACTTATTGTAGACTTAATGAGTGGATTCATTATATTATTTAATATTATGTTTGGTATGAAGGAAAAGGAAAGAAAGGTGAATAAATCTTTAAATTTTATGTAAATTTTACTTGTTTGATATGTATGAAATAGAAATAAAATTTTGTAATGTAAGGGTAAGTCCTACTGAGTCTCACTTATTTTTACTTTATTTTTCACTTATTTTTATTCACTTTTTTATTTTTTTTTATTTCTTTTTTATCAAACAACATAAAATTTCAAATTATTTCTTATTTATTTTTCTTTTCTTAACTTATTTTTTTTCTATCTAATTCTTTTCTCATTAGACCAAAGGCTAAAACATGGAGACATCTATATTCCTTACACTAGTCCAATCAAATTGATAAACAGTGGGTAGACAGAAAAGGAACCAAACAGAGAATGAGAAGAATTGTTGATACGGAACAAAATGACCACACAGGCCATTTGTACCACAAAGTTCCCGTTGAAATCCTGTATTGGTGTTATCCAATCCCCAGTTTCTGTGAGCTCGTGACCCTGTCAATTTACTTTGTCGACTACTCGAAATTTGATTTTGAAACCTGCATTCTTGTCCTAACATTTAATATCCTCTTTTATATTCGAAAATTGCATTTTCCTGGTAAGTGTGTATTTTAGAATTACGTTTTTAATGTACGTTGCCTCTCTAAATCACGTTAAACAAAGGAAATTAATACAAAAAAACTACAATTAGTTACTTTTAATGTGTTGCAGAACCAAACATGCCATAAGTATATAGTAACAATATCGTTCCTTCCATGTAGAATATGCCATAAAATGCATCACAGAATTCAGGTGAGTCAAGTTAATTGTACATAACCTGCAACTCACATAATGAAGGCACTGATCATGTAAATGAATAAAAAGAAAGAGAATAAGAAATATAACAAAGAAAGTTATGTAAAAGAAATAAGGCTAATTTTAACCCAAGTTTCATCACAATTTTTTACGTTAATTTTGTCAAAAAGTACAGCTTACGTGTTATAAGAATTGCTTACAGAAGTTAATAAAAAAGTGAGTTTCTTATATTTTTTTTATAGAATCTGACAGAAATAGAACGAAAAAATATATATATATAAAAAAAAGCTCTACCATTAAAAATGCTCCAACAAGAACTGAATTCAAATATGGCCTTTTGAGTTTAGGGATGGATCCAGAAACCTATTAAAGGAGGGGGGTGTTAGAAAAAAAATTAATGATAAATATTAAATATACATTAAATTATAATAATTAAATTCATCATATTATTTATTTAAGTTGTAAATATTGTTCTTTTTAAGTTTATTTTTTATCATATTTATAGTTGAAAATAATCTCTCAATTATAACAATTGAAACATGAAGAGTTAATCTCAATATATAGCAATATATAGTTTTTAATAGGGGTGGCAAAACGGATTCAACCTGCCAAGTCAACCTAGCTGACCCGCCATTTTTGGCAGGGTGGGCAAGCTAGTAAAACTCGCCAACCTGCGGGTTGGGCGGGTCAACCCGTGGCATGCCATTTTTTTTAAAAAAAATTCCCCTTCTTTAGTTATTGTATCAAACATTAATATTTAATAATAAAAAAAAAACATACAAACGCTCCACTGTCTGCAGTGTTTTACAAAGTTTTTTGGTACCCCGTTATGGTAGAGTAGTATCAAAGTAGCTTAGAAAGTCTGCACTGCGTGTATTAATGTTTTCTTTCTTTTGTAAAGTAAAATAAACTTTCCTTTATTTTATTTTGATTTTTTTTATATCATTTTCAACATTTTAAATCAACTAATCATAAAATTTTTTCTTTCTTAAAAAAATAAATGAGCCAGTAAAATAGTAAAATTATATATCAAACAATCAAAATGATATAAAGTGTATTAAAATAAAATTTATTTAATCCAATTCAATTAAATGATAATAAAAAATATTCAAATTCAATTGATTTTTTTTTTAATTTGGGTAGGTTCAACCTGTCAATCCACCCTTTTAAATTTATCAACCCATTTTTGCAGATTGACCTACCAACTTGCTTTTTTTAACAACCAGCCGACTCAATCATTATTCCTTCGAGGGTCAACTTGTTACTAAGTAAGAAGAGTTAAATACTTCAACCCACTTTTCACTAGTGGATTAGAGGTCCATTAACCCGCTTTGTCACTCCTAGTTTTCAAAGAATGAAAAAGGGGGGAGGCCAAGGGTCCCTCTTATGCCCTTTGTGTCCGCCCCTTTTTGAGTCACATGCATAATCTTTTTGCACGACATATCTGACATGATAATAGTGTGTAAACAACGACAAAGTATTCAGATCCTCTGCAGTTGTTTTTTAAACTGCATGGGATCTGGGCCATTAAAACGTTGAGTTTGTTTTATGAAAAAGTTACAAACAACTGTGTACTGTTAATAGAGGCAGTTGGATCCAAACTGTACCTCACACCAGAGGATCCATATCCGTAAACATAACAGTGTGCAAAAAGCGTGGGTAAAAAGACCCAAAAAATCCAATTAAAATGCCAACATTTTACAATAAAACCACAAAAAATATTATTATTATTTAAACAGTGTGCCTGTCTTTCCATTTTTTTATTTTTTATATTATTTTTTCTTATTATATATTAAAAATTTATTATTTACAAAAACATGAAAGTTAAAATATATGTAAATATGAAGAAGTATGAAAAGGATGTGATAGATTGAATAAAAAATGAAAAAATGAAATCAAAATAGAATAATGGATAGTTTATAGCAGTTAAAGAGTAAATTAGTTCAAAAGAAAGTAAAAACTAAATGTGAATATTGCCTTTAGTATATGTATAAATGGATAGATTATTATTATTATTATTATAGTTTTTGAGCAGGAAACTAAATTTCTAAATTTTAACACATATCAGCAAGGTTGGACATTTTTAATCCAACTGTTAATTGGTTGACAAGAGAATATATTGGTACAAACTTGCATTCACATGGACTCGTGCAAGCCAGTGAATAATCATTAGTTCTGCTAAAGATCGCACACACATACCTTACAAACATAAAACAATAGGCTGAAATAAATATTTAAGTCAAATTACCTATTCAATTTTAGCTCCAAATCACTTGGCACCTTAATTTAGAAAATTATTAATTTTCTTTTCCACTCTATATGTAGATTGTTGAAATTAATTTCAATTATAATAATTACGACCTCTCAGAACTATTTATAACAATAATTGTGATCCATTAGTTACTGTGATACTATTGCCCAAATCTTGCTGATATCTTTGGAAAGTCATCTTAATTTTAGTCACCATTTGCCTCCTTTAATTGCAACCTATTAGAGTTTGTTGTTAGTGTCTCGGAAAAGATTACCTATAAAAGGTCTAACACGAAGATTGAGTGAAGCGTCATTGAGTGTAATTGTTGGAATGTCAGCTCTCAAGGTGTTAAGATCACAAATAAACTAGAAATATGACCAATATAGTTGTTAATTATAAAACTTGGACAATCATTATCTTACAAGTCAATTTTGAGGGGTTAAGTGAGGCTCCAAGTCCATAGCCTTGTGAGTGAGAGAGTGTGTTGGAAAGTCGCCCTAATTGTGGTCACCCCTAACTTGCTTTAATTGTGACCTCTTTAGGCTATCTTCATTGAGCTAGGTGTGGGAATGTATTTTGTCTCACTTCGAATAGAGATAAGACTTAAGTAATGGTTATAAAGTTTTGCAATTTTCACCTTATAAACTAGTTTTATAGAATTGAGTTAAATTCTACGCCCAAATTATAAGATATATTAATTTTGGTATGAGACCAAATGTATTCTTTATAGGATGTAATCCTGCTTGAACTGAGTAGGACTATTATGATTGACAAAGCTCTTCCTCCAAGCAGTTAATGCAAATATATTAATAATAAATTAAGAGAGTGCTAGGAACATACTATCTAATACACTCTTTCTAGTACACACTCTCTTATCGGTTAAAATTTATTGAAAAATACAAAATTAGGAGAGATGTTCATTAAATAAAATGTGGGACCCACCAAATTTTGTGTAATTTCTACCAATAAGAGAAAGTATGCTCAAAAGAGTGTGTTCCTAGCATTTCTCATAAATTAATTATAGATATAGCAATATATGAATATTTGCTTAATTTGTCATTTACGTATGTATATTGTAAAGTAAATATTGGTCTACAAATATTAATTCCTCGATAAAATTTGTTGAGAATTCCATTTAGTTGTTAATAATGGTTAAAAGAATTTTTTTTTTTGCGTCACCATGTTATTAGTGCAAAATATCCACCTTTAGTGAAGAATCTAAGCACAGTTTCACTCAGACCAACGATATGTTGGTAGTTAAAAGAATTTCTAACACTATATTTGTCACTTTAAAAAAAATAGTTGACAAGCGTTCCATGACAACCAGAATGTATAATTGTTTCTCATGAACAACAAGTTCTAGGATAATTTGTGATATTATGATATTACTAATTGATTCAAGTAAACTTATTAAAGAGATTAACAATCCCTCCTATTGTAACTTCTATATCATTGATTGCAAGTCATTTTTTCAAAATCACAAAATAGTACATGCATATGTGGTCTCTTAAACCAGGGTTTGGTATATATTTGTGAATCGAAAACAAATCATCTAGTTTTGGATTCAATTTAGATAGCCAAGTGTTTGTTGATTTGAAAGGTCAACAATACACACAAATCATCCTAAGCCTTTCACAAAGATGCTAACGAAGCACTAATTAGCACTAGTGGGTTGTAATAATTGTTGAGTATTGGACTCGTTCTTATACAAAGAAAGGCCTAAAATAAAAGTCTATTATGTGTCTCACTTGTCAAAGTGAAGAGGAATCCAATTAAGGTATCAAGAGTGAAACTAATTAGAAGGAAAAACCACATGCTTTGAGAAAGAAGAGGGAAAGTCACTTTCGTTTCACAAGGCAGTTACCATAAATTTGCATTTTTGACTTCTTTAACCACTGGATTGGGCTAGAATTTTATCAAAAGCTTTAGGACATCTATTTCTTCAAATTCAACAATCAGATCGTTGATTTTTTTACATGTGTTGGGAGATATTCGGTCTGTATTGTGTACAAAATTTCTAGTTCTTTCATCTTCTTGATACCCTATATGTAACTTGTTGTTTTGGTTATTTGGTTGGCTGCTGAACACTTAATTTAAGTCCTTCTTGTACTCCTATTTTAATTATAGTGAAGCTTCATTAATTGACTTGTGCCCATGATTTTTACCTCTCATATTGAAGGAATTTTTCATAGTAAAATTCTTGGTGCTTATTGTTACTGTCATATATTTGTTACTAGTGTATTGACTCGTGCCGTGCATGGGCAAACATTATTTTAGAATATTTTCATAAAATATTTTAAACATATTATTTTTTGCTTAAAATTTATATTGAAAAATTATCTATAGTAAAAAAAATTGATTTATTTTAATCACCAATTGTAAAATATAACGTTTTTAGTTACTATTTCTTGTTGTTGATTGTAGATAGTAGATTACATATCTGGTAGACTATGATTTTTAAAATACAATAAATGAGAGAAATAAAAATTACTTATATGTTAGGTAGGATAGTAATTTAAATAATTATTGTGAAATAATATTTCAATGAATTTAAAGTGAGAGTTTCTACTTACAATAAAAAAATTTAACATAACATATTTTATGAAATGATATTTTTAATCATATATATTTAAATTAAAATGAGAATTCAAGCCACACATGCCACGCACAACTTATATGCTAATTTCTGAACAATTCTGTAAAATATTTTAAATTTTTAACATATAACAATTTGTAAATATTTGAATTAAGGATTATGCACTAAAAATAATAAGAATTCCGTTATATATCAATTATGTATCATAAAGTATAACAATTTTTAAGTTATTAATTGCCATTATGCACTACAAATAATTGGTTGAAGATCCGATTAATTATTATATTTAAAATAAAATATGGTGGCAAATAAAAAAAATAAGGCTGAGTTATGAATATAAATTTGATAATAGATGTGAGATAATATTTCAACCAACGTGTGAGAGTTTTCTCGTACAAATCAAACCAATAAGTCAATACAACTTTGAAAATGACTATTTTAAATATATATTGTTAATAATAATATAATGAATGTGATAATTTTTTATATTAATTAGTAAATGATTATTGTTATTATTTTTAAATTATATATATATAATATAATTTAAATACACATTATATAATAAAGTGAGATGCATGCCTACTATAATTTAAATATAATGATCATATTAATTATAGTATTTGGACAAAAATTACAAAAACATATATATAAGATGATAGCATGTGAAATTACGAATGAAATTTCATATTTTGAATATTTATAGTTTATTTTGAAGATAAAGGAAAAGAAACAAAATAGATATTAATTAATAAATGATTTCTATCAAAATAAAGAGGTGTCAAATTTTAAGCTAAAAAAAACTCTACAAATTGCTTACTTTATTTTGTTATTTTACCCACCCAAAAGTGTGTAAAATTTTAATATAAAAATTGAACAAAAAAAAAATCAAATTGTCATAATTTAACCAAAAAGTCTTAATATATAAAATATAATTAATCAATGTCAATACTAAAAGAATTAATATTTACTTTAAGGAATATAATTTGATTTAAAGAACATATATATATATATATATAGGCAGGATCCGTCAACACTAGGTGCAAGTCATTAGACTTACACCAGATCTCAACCATTAAATTAATACAATTTGAAGGCTGAAATTGATTCACAAGAAAATTAAAAAAAACACACATTAGTAAGTCACATGACCTAAAACCTTCATCCTGGGAAAACATTTTTCCTCTTCCTCACACGCAGTCCTCCCCCAGATCCCTCCTCCCCACCTCGATTCAAATCCATCTCCAAGAAACTCTTGTTAAGGTCACTCAATATTATGGAGTCAGTGATAAGGTGTTTAAGTACGACACTACGTAGATAACCCTACAAAAACGTTGGAAGCAGTGTTACTTTGTAGCCCAATGTTCTCAAATTCGAATACCGTACCTTCATCGAGATCGTTTTTGAGAACCATGAAAAGAGCGTCCAGTCCTACCATTTGAACGGTTTCTCGTTCTTCGCATTCACGTGAGTATTCGTAATCAAGCACCTTCACGATATCTTACTTCAAGTGCCTTACCAATCCCTCTGTCAAAGTCTGCATCATCGAGTTGGCACTCCTGATTGATGCTATTGGATGGCTTTTGTTGTATTCTCTTTCGCTCAAGGCTGAATGGTATCTAATGGAACTAAAAATTACTGAGACAAGGATTCAGTGAAACACGAGTGAATAAAATAATTTGACTTGTAAAATTTTGACCCACAGGTAGCAAATTTTGTTCTTAAAGGAATTTGAAGCTACACAGAGAAAGTTAGAAAGCCGAAGGCCCTCAAAAAAGTGTAAGTGAAAATAACCAACTTGTGTTTCATTGTTTTGTGTGCTTTTTTTTTTTTTTTTTCTGAAGTACCGACAGTTATTTTCATGTGTATGTTAATGTGATTGGTTACTGTCAAAGGTGAAAACATTTAGGCTATGTTATCTACTATCAATTTTCTCTGATCCGTGTTATTGATTTTGAAGCTTCAGTACCTATCTTGATCACAATTTGATCTAAATGAAATATCAATTACCTTCTTCAATGTTGTCAGTAAATTTATGCTTTAAAATAGCCGTGGGCAAAAGCTAGTTTATGATGGTAACGATTGTAGTGTCAAAGAGTGCAACTTAAGAAACTCAACCTTATCAGAATTTGCTGGTATTACCACGATCTCCTTTAAAGAATCACATTCAGAAACATCAATTGTTTCTAGACTAGCAAGAACTTTAACCGTGTAAAAGGAGAATAAATTCTTCAATTGGGCACACATATCGACCTTGATGGTTTTTAATTTAGTCAATGAGGCATCTGTAATTGGACTGCAATGTACCATATCATCTCTATGACCTGAATGGTAAAGTAAAAATTTGGAGGCAATGTACCATAAATTATAAGGCATGTAGAATCTTATTAAAAATTATAATGCTTTTTGGTCCCATTCATATAAGCTACGGTAGCTAATTTCAAGTACTACTTGAATCTTGGTATATGGAATCTTTTTATATTTGTCTAATTCCATTTCCTAATCCTCTCGCCTCCCACCCTTTAGATTGGAGCCTATTACTTATAAAGTTAACGGGAGACGTTTTGCATAATGTACTGTAGGATTAGAAACATCTATAAAGTTTTTTGCAGGTCTGCTTATATAAAGGCATATGCCAACAAAAAAGTTGAAGTTAGTCATGATAATTTTGAACCAAAACAATTATAATTACAAACCATAAGTCCCCAATCCATTGCCTCTTCCTTCTTAAAGAACCCAGAACGAACCAAGTAAAATTGAACTGGCTTGTATTTGTAAACTTTAATTGACTGCCTGGTAAATAATTTTGGCTCATGTCTCGGACGAAAGCAATCATTGTATCCCCCTACCACTTATTGCTCAGCAGCTGTTTGTAAAATTGACTGAATAAAATTAAACCCTTTTGAAAAAATCCCTTAATAGATTTAGCATACCCAATTCATTTCCTAAAAGTTGGAGAACAAAATTCTGAACTATTCCTTGATAAACCATGAATGAGCAGATGACCAGCAGCTTTTTAGTTTTAATTACAAAATAATAACGCATGAATCAACATATAACACATGAATTAAAACAATGTTACACAACAGATGCATCCCTGCACTACTGCGCAAGCAGTACAAACATATCATCTGCTAATTTTATCCCAATTAACTAGGTAAATAATATTTTGGAAGCATGCACTACAAGTATCTTCTTTCTTACTGTTTCATTTGTGCAAAAATATGAGACCATTTCCATTGGGACTCATTGAAAATCTCACTACAGTACATTACTCAGCAAAAGGATTCTATATATTGACAGTAACATAAGCTCATCCTTTGGATAAAATGTTATAAAACGTATGATATTTGAGTTGTTTCTGAATCAGTTAAAACTCAAATGAGAAAATGATTTTGCTTCAGCAGATCACAATTTTTCTCTAATTCAAACGTTAGAAATTTAGGATGAAACATTACAATTTATCATTCAGAGATTTAAGCTGCTAAAATCAACCAACATTACAAACTTACATTTCCAAATATTTCATTTTTTAATATTATAAAAACAATCCACTCAAACAAAATGAGTAATGGATATTATATATATGTCTAACTAGTTCAAACAGTATAGCAAGATCAATATTCCTTATCCACTAACAATCCAAATCCGTTTTGAAAAGATGCCTGAAATGCAAAAGCATAGATAGAACTTCAATTGGGACAAGAGCTGCCCATTTAGCATAATTAAAAATTGGACTGCTATGCAACTGAAAAAACAAATGACTTATGTATATAATGTAATCAACTCGAAAATCCAAGCATACATTCACCTATTTAGACAAGTTTCTAGAGTTAATAAAAAAAATTAGCACAATGTAGCTCAAAAGCACAGTCAGGCTTTGTATCCTTTTTAAGTAGGTCCACAGCATGATATAATACCCAAATATAAGTAGAACCGCAACATGGCAAAGGAATCAAGAGTTCTCCATGAAGTTTCACCTGAAAATCCAAATTCACTAAATATATAAATACATGTTAAAAATAACTGAATACAAAAATAGCTTAAAACTAATACCTTCAATTAAAGTAAGTTGGTCTAGAGAGTTACCTTCAATTTAAGTAGGTTGATCAATAGATTCATCATTTATCTTTTGCTTACAACTTTGTCGATTGTGATCATGTTGTCCACATACTTGGCATGACCTCCTTTTAACTAGTGATCAATTCATTGATAACTCTAGACTACTTTTGATTCTTCCATGTTGAGTCTTTTTCAGTGCATCCTTTTTTCTTCCTTAAGTTTGTGATATAAGTGGATCTCCAATATTTGATTCAGGAGATACACTCATTTGCTCACATGTCAAATTTTGAGAACTTGTCTCTAGAGGAAACATGTCATTTTCTGTTTGCATTTCAAAATCCATTATTAAAGCTCTTTTGTATGTTGGATCCAAATCAGATGATATCAGCATGTATAACTTCCTAGATTTTGCAGCAAGATCAGATAATAAGATGGCTTGATTGTGCACATGCATACTTCGCAGAGTTGGTGAATTATTATTCTCAATGGAAGCACTTGTTCCATTTTCATTAAATCCAATGCTCTTGTTAGCATCTTTTGTCCAACACTGTAGAATATAATTACTTGGAATTTCAATGACATCTTTTGCTTGAAAAATCACTAAGATATGTCTACATAATATTCCCATAAATTCATAAAGTTGACAACCACAATTAGCAACCTTGGTGTCAAGATCCACATAAACAATAAAGGAGTCTCGAGAGTCATAACAATTAGATACATTGTATGTATATTGAGAGCCAATTTTTTGAATTTTCTCCTTTGTAAATTGAGAAATCTTTATAAGTTCATCATGAAACTTCCCAAAAATGGTTCTTGTATGAATCGATGCAGCATGCTCCTCAATCTTTGACTTTATATCTAAGAGACGCAAACGATGTCTTGATTCAAAATCTTCTTTCTTTTCTTTTTCATAGCGATTATCCATTGCCTTGTCAAATTTCACTACAAAATCTTGCAGTGTTGTTGAAGAGTTAACAAAAGAATCAAAAAATGAATTGATACTCTCGCTCCTTTGTGTAGTATTCATCCCAGCAAAAAAGGTTTTTCTATTATAAACAGGTACCCATGACTCTCTTATGTTGTATAAACCTTGAAGCCATTCATTCTCCTTCAAATCATAATTATCCATTATACGTTGCCATTCTTCTTCAAAATCTTTTATGGATGGAGAATTATGAATGCACGACTTCAATTCACGCTTAAAAATTGATTTTTTTATGATATATATGCGAAAGCTTCTTAGGAATTTTTTTTTCTGATGTGCCACAAGCATAGTGACGAGTATGTGGAAATACCTTGGCTATGGAAGCTTTCATTGCCAAGTCTTGATCTGTTATTATTGACACAGGACTTTTCCTATTCATTGCTTGAAGCCAAGTTTGAAATAATCATTCAAAAGACTTCTCAGTTTCATCTTGCAACAAAGCACAACCAAATAAGATAGATTGATAATGATGATTCAACCCGATAAAAAGAGCAAATGGCATATTGTACTTATTGGTTTTATACTTTGTATCACATGTAACAACGTCTCCAAAAATTTTATAGGCCAGTCTTGCTCTTGCATCTACCCAAAAAAAAATTATCATTCTAGCCTCATCATCACATTGTATTGCATAAAAAAATTTGGATTCTTAGCTTGCTTTTGCTTGCAAAAGTTGAAAATAGCTTGAGCATCTCCAATGTCAAGATTCCTTCTTCTAAGATTTCTAAGATGATTCCAGCAATCCATATTGGAGAAAGACATTTCTCCACCTTTAAACATTGAGGCAACCCTTCCTGTTGGTACTCCTTCTTCATCAAACTTCTCTACAAGGCTTTTCGCTGCTATACTCATTTTTTTATGGCACCGAAGATAGCTCACACTCTTAGGGCTAACCATGCCATGATTGTGATCATTATTGAAACTTTTGACAACCCAACTACTTCTTTTCCATGCTTTTGAAACAACAAGACATGCCTTACAATAAGTTCTTAAAGTTGAGCACTTTTTCTTAGTTTTTCCCAAGCAAATGTTACACTCTTCTTCATTGCCACTGTTGGCTATATGTTTACCTTCACTGGAACATACGAGTATACAAAAGTTTTCTTTAGTTGATCAAGTCCGAATTCCAAAACCCTCTTTCTTAGCAAATGATGTGTAGAATTCTTTAACATCGTCAAGAGAGTTAAACTCCATTCCAACACATGGAAGAAGATTAGGATTCTCATCAACATTAACATCGTGTGGTGAATTATTTTCTTGAGTAATCTTTAAATCATTTGATACAAGATCACCAATTGTCTCATGATCTTCTATACTCTCAAAAGTAGAACTTTCCATGCCTTCTGCCTCCCTGTAACAAGATACACTTCACCATCCAATAATTATATATTCCTAAAGGATATAAAAAAATAAACAAAAATAAACCCACAGAAAAAGGTTGTATACAATAATTAATGGAAGACAAAATATGTATGTGGAACAGAAACTCGCAAAAATTGTTCTGATATTAATTGACTAAGAATAAATTACGTGAATGAGCAAAATACCTGACTGTTGAGTGAGTCTAATGCTGTGATTTTGTGATTCAATTCCAATTGGCTTTAATGGATCAACGTGACTCAATTAATTGAAACACAAGAGTAAAGAAACCTGCCAAAAAAATTACAATTGGCTTCAAAAATTATTGGCTTCAAAAAAATCAAAAAGAATTACCTAAATCAATTAGATTCAATAACAATTAATTAACTGAAGCTGGAAGAGTAATTCTTCAAAACGGTAACTCTTAAACAAGAATTAGAAACCTTGCACACGTAATTCTTCAAAACAAAAACGGTATTGCTCACCAATTATCCAATTACTCAATTGAATTGAGGCACCCTCAATTGAACTAGAATTAGAAACCTTGCTCTCATACTTGAATTGAATTAAGCATTTAGGTCACAAATTCTCCAATTCTTGCTCACCTAACTACTCACAAATTCTCTAATTGAATTAAGGACTATTAGATGAGACGAAACGAGACGCAATTGCCTACGTGAGATGTAACGAGAGTTGCAACAAGTGTTGAGGTTTTAGTTTAGGTCACGTGACTTACTAATTTTCGTTTTTTTAATTTTTACATAAATCAATTTCAGCCTTTACATTATATTAATTTAATGGCTGAGATTTGGTGTAAGTCTAATGACTTACACCTGGTGTCAACGAATCCTGCCCTATATATATATATATATATCGATCAGGATCCATTGACATCAGGTGTCAAAGTTAGTCAAATTACACCCTCAATAACTTTTTATAGAATGCAAATTTAATCAATCAAACCGTTGAATTTAATGTTCTTATTAATTAGATTACGTATACAAAATTTTACACAATTCTAAAATTATTCAATAGTTCATCTCATGACTTTATTTTAATGTATAATAAAAAATTAAAATATATGTAAATATTCAATGTTAGATGACATATTTACAAAAGTCCAATTTATGTGAAATTTAATATATATAACATGAAGATAATATCACATAATTCAACGGTTGGATTGGTTAAATTTGCATTTTACAAAAAGTTATTGAAGGTGTAATTTGACTAACTTTGACACTTGGTGTCAATGGATCTTGACCCTATACACACACACACACACACACATAAGGGTTGTCACATTAGTTCCTGAAACTAAGAAAATTCTAAAAAAAATTCTAAAAGTGTAATTCGTAAATCAAATTAGTCTAAAATTCAAAAAAATGTGTGACTAGAGTAATAATATTAACATATGTTTAGGGACTAAAATGACTATAAATAGTTAAGTTTAGAAACTTAGATAAAACAACTAGAAATTTCATGAACTTATTTGAATTTTTTTTAATTTTAGAGACTAATGTGACAGCACTTTACATTTTCAAGGACCAAAATGACTTTTTATCCTGTCATTTAATTATACAATATTTCTCATACTTTAAATACTGAATATATTTTTATAATTTTCTTAATTATATATGAATGATAATTTATGTATTGGTAATAATAATTAATTATAGTTGATAATTAATGTATAATTAAATAAGGTAATTATTGTATTAATTATTATTAGAAAATACAATTAATTATTACCTATTGTATTGATTATTCAATTATTTTATTGAAACCATTTATTATGATCCAACAGAAGATGATATAATTTGGAGACTACACGGATATATAGGATTTGGAGAACATTAATTATATCATTTGAAGAAAAAATTATTAAATCTTAAAAGATGATATTATTAAAAGGTTTTCTATTAATTTTTTAATTAGAATATATAAGAAATTATAAACTAAATTTAATTAAAACAGTAAAAAATTAATTTTTAACAATCAACTCATTATAAAATAATTTTGTTATTACTCCTTGCAAATTCATGCAAATTTCGGAAAATTATTTCGCTGTGTATTGTTTTATCGGATGTCCCCGAAGGGACTGCGTAGTGTTTTGTTATCACGCTACTATCGCCCAGCAATAATCTCTTCGAAGAGGCATACATAAAACTGTGACTAATTAATGAAGATTGTTTCTGTACTGTGTTGTCTCCTACAAAGCAGAGACACCTTTGTCGAATGGCATGTCGGACATTGGCCGGATACAGCACTTTCAAAATACACCTTGAACACGTGTCAGACACTCTTTCATCGTGTTGTAATCAAATTATTATTTTTTTAAGCTTGGACATCTCTCAAACTCGGATATGTAAGATATGTCATCCCCGTTGATCGTCCAATGGAAACTAGAACTAAATTTAAGTACATGGAAGTTATATATGTTGAGAAAGAAAGGGGAGGCAATGGAATTGTTACTTTTATGAACATGCGTGTTCATTGAGTTTTCCAGTTGAAAATATGTAGCTATAACTATGTAATACATTTTTTTACCAAGTCCTGAGAGTCAAGTTATTCAATTTACATAAATGAGTTTAAATTAATGCATTTGAGACTTTTGAGTACTAAAAGTATTGGTATCCTCTTGACATCAGTGTGCAAAAAGCATTTTTAATGAATACTATATTTTTACAAAATATAACAGTGTGCAAAATGCATGGTTAAAAAGACCCAAGAAAATCCAAATAAAATGCCAACAATTTACAATACAACTACAAAAATATTATTATTACAGTTTTTGAGCAGGAAACAAAATTTCTAAAAGCTACCACGTATCAGCACGGTTGGACATTTTTAACATAAATGTTAATTGATTGACAAGAAATACTATATTTGCACAAATTTGCATCCACGTGTACGCGTGCAAGCCGGTGAATAACCATTAGTTCTGCTAAAGATTGCACACGTTTTACCTTATAAACATAAAGCAAGGCTGTGGCTAGCGTATCTCCCACTGGTGCAACAATTTTTACGAACCATTAGATTTTGTGTTTGAAAACGGAGGGTTGAGATTTTTGTAAATGTAACCTGGACTGTAGCTGTCTCACCTTTGAAAAAGGAAAAATTCATGTAGATATTAAAAAAGTATCAGGTAACCTTTTTGATGGTTTCGTTTCCTAGGTGGTTTGTCCACAACATTTGAAACCACCATGTATAGGAATATGTTTAGTGAAGAAATCTTTTTTATGTGAGAGTGAGAAGAATAAAGCTGAGCCATTAAATCTATCATAAATGGATAAAATTAAAACACACAAGTTATGTGAGATTTAAAAAGTCACATGATATTAAATTCTGACCATTCATATATGATTATATGACCCAAATTTATTTCTCTCACTCTTATATAAAAATGACCCTCTTACTAGATATGCCCCCTATATATATATATGGATCCATTAACACTAAGTGTTAAAGTTAATCAAATTACACATTCAATAACTTTTTATAGAATGCAAATTTAATCTATTCAACCATTGAAATTGATGTTCTTATTAATTAGATTAAGTATACAAAATTTTACATAATTTCAAAACTATTTAATAGTTCATCAGCATTACTTTATTTTAACGTATAATAAAAAATTAAAATATATGTAAATATTCAATGTTAGATGATATATCTAGAAAAGTTTAAATTATGTGAAATTTGATATACATGATCATAAAAATAATATCACATAATTTAACGGTTAAATCGATTAAATTTGCATTCTACAAAAAGTTATTAAAGATGTAATTTGACTAATTTTGACATCTGGTGTCAACAAATCTTGATCTTATATATATATATTGGTGAAAATGCACAATATGTTAATTATGTATTATTAATCCATGATATATCGTTATTTCAGTTTTTTAATTTTTCCTTTTAATTTTAATTTATGTTACCGCTAACAAATTGTAACATTCTTTAGTATGTCATAAAATTCTAACAACTTACATATTAATAAAACGTAAAAATAGGTACTACAAATTACTGGATTAATATTTTTTTCTTATAAAAAAATTGTCTTTATAAGCAACTTTACTTACATTTTATAGAAAAAAATTATATTTATAAGTAACTTTAGATAAACTGTAAACTTTTACGTCTTTGACAAATTTTAAAAATTTTCACAATCACTTGTGTTTTAATCAACCAAAACATGTTTAATTTATTGTATTTTAAATTTTATCGTTTAATTTTATTTACATCATTTAATTATTGACCTTTGTGAATGGTTTTATTCTTGTTTCACTATTGAAGGAAATATTAAAATTAGTTTAACTTAAATCAAATATTAACATAAAATTTTTAACATATTTAAATACTCATTTGTTTTTTATTATACAAAAAATAAATTAAGGGTTAACACAAATATAATTGAATTACCAACATATCATTAGTTCAAGTGGCACTGGACTTGAATCCTTTAAGCAAGGTCTTCTTGGATTCAAATCTAGTAGATGGAAAAAGCGCGGTTAGGAGAAGAGACTCTACTAAAGCATCGTTTGTTTGTGGTAATTTTGGAGAGAGAGAGAAGTGTGTAAGAAACAATAAAGTTTGTAGTTGTTTGGAAAAGGAGAGAAGTGAAAGAATAGAAAAAATAATGGTGGGACCCACACAAAAAAATCATCTCCTAGGTGATGAGATTTGAGAGAAAGGTGGCAAAAAAAATTATGGAATCTATTTAAATATTAACATGACTTATGTACCCTTTAATTTTGAACTATATAAACATGTTATTAAAGATAAATATGTCTTTATAATATACACTTACTTTTCTTTCTCTTCTACTTATTTCTTACTTCTTTTAATTCAAACACTTTAAAAATCTACTCATTCTATCTTCTCTCTTACTTCATTCTTCTCTACCTCTCTCTTTACCCAAACAAAGTGTAAAGGTGGCCAGCTATGTTTCTCGGTGAAAATTAGTTAGCGGCAAAGACAGTAGATACTTTACACCTATAACATGTTTTCTCCAACAAACTTTATCTCCAAAATTTAATGTTTTCTTAACTTCTTTTTTATAATTTTTTTCTCTTTACATCACTAAAATCCTAAATTTTGTGTTAAAATAAAAAAATGATACATTCTATTAACTTAGTTTAATTAGCTACAATTTTAAGCTTATTACTGATAATTAAAACTAATTATAATTTTTTTTTACTTTAACTAAACCTTCAAGAGGGTTTTATTACATTAAAAAATAGATAATTTGAAAATTAATAAAATTGAGTAGATACATGAGATTATTGGTAAGTGTGTGAGAGAGAGGAGAGTAAATAGAAAACAGAGTAACAGAGTGATTGCAATAACCAACAATTAAAGAAATGTTGTGATTTTTTTTTTCAATGAAAGGAACACGAATTTGAGTTAGATTTTGAAAAAAAAAAAGATAAATTATATTTTATCTACTCAATTTTATTTTTTTTCAAATTATCTATTTCTTAATGTAATTAAACCCTCTTGAAGTTGTAGTTAAAGTAAAAAATCATTATAATTAGAGTTTTACTGATGAGTAATAAACTTAAAATTATAGTTAATTAAATTAATTTAATAGAATTTGTCATTTTTTTATTTTAATGCAAAATTTACGACTTTAGTATTTTAGTGATGTAAAGAAGAAAAAAAGTTTGAAAAGGAAGTTAAGAAAACATTAAATTCTAGATATAAAATTGTTGGAGATAAAGTTTGATTCTTATATTATAAATTTATAATTGTCCTGCATAGGTAAATTATTTTGTTTGAAATTCAACAATAAAATGTTAATTCTTTGTTAAAAATGTGGTAAAATTAAAAAGAGAGAACTTTGGAGATAAAATTACTGGGGATAAAGTTTGATTTATATATTATAAATTTATAATTGTTTTGTAGGGGTTAATTATTTTGCCTAAAATTCAACAATAAAATGTTAACTATTTATTAAGAATGTGGTAAAATTAAAGAGAGAGAAGTGGTATATATTAAATAGAGTGGTGTAATGTATTTAATGGGATAAATTATAGAGGCATCTTTACATATATAAAAGTAAGGTTTTGTAGGATTTCTGAAGTATTAATGAGCAACATTAGGGTTTTTGGTGCATTAATTAGAATTTTCATAATGATTTTATTTATAAAGATTTAAAATTTGAAATTATAATTTGAAATCAAATAGTTGATTGATTCTAATCAATAAAGTCCTAAGTAGAATATATAAATTTAAACGGATATGATAATCATTTATAATTATTAAATTATTGAATGATATAATAAATAAACGTCCACATTATTAGCTAATTAGAATTGAATAAATAATTATGTATATATATAAATACATTAATGATTTTAATTATGTATTTTAAAGTAAATTTAATTACATTAATTTAAAATAATCTTTATTACTTAATATATATATATATATATATATATATATATATATATATATGTTTTTGGTCCCTTATTTTTTTGTCAATTTCTATTTTTAGTCCTTCAAAAATATTTTGACCAGTCATAATTCCCCATAAATTTTTCGTTCAAGTTTTTAGTCCCTATCGTTAACTTAGACCGCTAAGTGATGATATGGCATCCACATTGGCAGCCACGTGACTTGTCATGTGGACTACTAGTCTGACGTGTAATCATGTGGCAAAAAATTATTTTTTAAAAATTGATATAATTCTTTTGGTGATTTCACAACTACTAGAAAATGTAAATTTTGAAAGTGGTCTCTCATTTTATCACAATTTACACTTTTAGTTCCTAAAAAAAAGTTTGACCAATTTTAGTCCCTCAAAATTTTTCATTTGTGTTTTTAGTCTCGCTGGCTGCTATGTTAGATTAGTTGCTAATGTGGATGCCACATCATCACTTAACAGTTCAAGTTAACAGTAGTGACTAAAAATACAAAAAATTTATGACCAACTATAATCAGTCAAAATATTTTGAAGGACTAAAAATAGAAATCAACAAAAACTGAGGGACCAAACACATAATTATCCCTATATATATATTGGTCACAATTAGGTTAATTAAATCAGATCAAAACATATGTTGGTCATGATTATCTCAATTAATATAATTATATATTTTTATCAATAAAAATATTTTAAAAAATGTAACAATATTCAAATTGTGCATTTAAGGCAAATTATGGGATATATATATATATATATATAAAGATAACAATATTCAAATTGTAATTTTAATTAATTAAGGTAATGATGAGATATATATTTTTTAAAAAAGGAAAGTAAGATTAATTTAAATTAAGGAAAATATATTATTTTAAAATATATAATTAAAGTAATTAATGTAATTACTAAATATATATAATTAAGGTAATTAATTTTAGTTATTATATATAATTTATATTTTTTATTAAATGTAATTATTAAATTATTAAATAATATAAATTTAATAAATAATAAATTATTAAATGATTTATAATATGAAATATATTATTTAACTCTAAAAAAGTTATCTTTTGTATATATTATGGATAAATTATAAATGGATTATGTGTTATAGATTATAAATTATAGATATTTTGCAAAATAATTGCTTTCCTAAAAATCACGGTGGGAAATAATAAGCATCTGAATTGAATATGGGAACTAAAATATAATCAATGAAATTAATTATTTATTAAATTAATTATCGATATATGATTGAAATATAGCAAGTTGTTATCAATCAATTTTGCTAATTGTAGGGATATGTTACTGACGATAACAATAAAATCATACATGTATAAGCTATTCTTTATTATATTACTTATTTCATATATAAATATTAGGTAGCATATAACTGTATAATGCAATTTTTTTGCACTAGTGACATGTAAGAAAAATCTTCATTTAAATTATTTGGAAGTAAATAATCATTTAATTATTTGAAAAATAAATAAAATTGATCGAATAAATTTTAAGATGAAAAAAACAATCAAAACAATTTTAGTTTATTATTTTACGAAAAAAATAATAATTTGTAGGTTTGGGCTAAAAGAACTTTCATAATTTTTGTTTCCAAAATGTATCAAATACACATAATTAATTTACTTAATATATAAATATATTTAGAGGCATGTCTATAATTTTTCACCTTTTTTTAATGGACAAACGATTAACTTAAACATTTTAGAATTTTATGTAAACTATTATGAATCATCTATAATATAAATACATAAATAACTTTATGTTTTAATCTTTTTATATTTCTTTTTAAAATAGTTTTTTTAATTCAAATTATTCATTTAATATGATAAGAAAATATTTACTAGAAAATTATATACATTTTACATAAAATTATTATTATTTTGAGATATTAGAACCTTACTTGGCTTAAATTTTTATCCATGAGATTAAAACTAAAATGTTTAGACTATTTAATTTTATAATTTAAGCTTAATTAATTTATAATTACTTACATAAAAAGTCAAATTAAATAAGTATATTTGTTTTTATCTTCTCCATGCAACATTGTAATAAATAGTTTAGATATTTCATTCTTTTTTTATATTCTTACTAATATTATTATATAATTAGTTAAAGTAATAAATTGTAAAATGCAATTTTATAAAACTAATAAGTATCACTTCTATCCTGTGCATCGCATGGGTACAAGTACTAGTAAAAATTAAAATTAATATATACGTTAATGCATAAGAAATAATAATTTTCCTTGTATTCCTTTTAAGATGTGTTCTTATGATTATTAATAAACAAAAAAATGAGATTTTTATAACTCATTTTATTGTGTTCTTATAAAGTTCCTTATGTCAAGAAAAAAAAAGAATCATATTTTAAGAAATAATAATATTCCATGAATTCCTTTTTGTAAGTCATGTGTCCATGCTTTTTCTTTTCTTTTTTTGCATTGATTCACAAGGATTTACAAATTTCTCACAAACTAAGCATCTTATTCAAGAAGTAAAAAAATATGTATATATATAAACATTTCGTCAAAAAAATATTAAATTAAAATTAATATACACAACAATGCATAAAGAAAGAAATTATAATATATCAAATTTAGCGCAATAACAAGATGTTAGCGCAATAGAAATACGGACACACAAGCATGATAGTGCCTTTATTTCGTTAGTTTGGATAAAAATGATGAAAAATAGTCAGTTTAATTTGAGTTGATGAGAATATTTTATATTTATAGATAATATGTTCGATTATATTTGTTTATCCCTTAATTTAATTTTTTGTATAATGGAAAACAAATGAGTATTTAAATATGTTAAAAAAATTATATTAATATTTGATTAAAGTTAAACTCATTTTAATATTTTCCTTCAATAGTGAAACAAGAATAAAATCATTTACAGAGGTCATTAATTAAATGATATAAATAAAATTAAAAGATAAAATTTAAAATAAAATAAATTAAGCATGTTTTGGTTGATTAAAACACAAGTGATTATGAAAACTTTTAAAATGTATCAAAGACGTAAAAGTTTATGGTTTGTTTAAAGTTACTTATAAAAATAATTTTTTTCTATAAAACGAAAGTAATGGTGCTTATCAACAGAATTTTTTTAATGAGAAAAAATACTAATAAGGTAATTTGTGGTACCTATTTTTACGCTTTACTAATATGTAAATTGTTAGAATTTTATGACATACTAAAGAATGCATAATTAATGACAACAAAATATACTATGCATTTTCACCCAAAAAAATATTTATCGTGTATTACACATGGTGGTTTCAAATGTTGTGGACAAACCACCTACGAGGCGAAACCATCAAAAAGGTAACCTGACACCTTTTCAATATATACATGAATTTTTCCTTTTTTAAAAAAGAGAGGCAGCTACAGTCCAGTTATGTCCACAAAAATCCCAACCTTCCATTTTCAAACACAAAATCTAATGGTTCGTAAAAGCTGTTGTACCGTGGGGATATGGCTGGCTTTCCCGCGCTAGCCACAGCCCATAAAGCAATAGGCTGAAATATTAAATGGGTCAAAGTACTTTATAAAAAAAAAAAGGGGGCAAATTACCTATTCAATTTTGTCTCCAAATCAATTTTCTTTTCCACACCATATGCAGATTGTAGAAATTAATTTTATTTATAATAATAAATATATTATTATTAGGTATAAAAATAAATATGAATATATTTTTTAATTTGATATTTACGTATGAATATTATAAATATTGGTCTAAAAATATTAATTTCTCGATAAATTATGTCGAGAATTCCATTTAGGTGTGACAGTATTAAAAGAATTTCAAACACAAATTGGCACTTAAAAAATTAATGATTTTACAAGTCTTCCATGAGTTCTTAACGTCTCGTGAACAAGTTTTAGGATAATTTTTAAATTTAATAGCACACTTTATTATTAGTTAAAATTTATCAACACTACAAAATCATGATTGAAGATCATTACATAAGAATTAAAACCTGCAAAATTTTATAATTTTCAATAAATTTCAATCAATAATATAAAATATATTTAAAAAAATGTATTAGAGAATATGTTGCTAACATTTCTCTTTAAACTGATAAAGCCCTCCTTTTGTAAGATCACAAATCACATGATTGCTAGCCTTCCATGAGCGCTTCAAGTAAACTTATTAAGCCCTCCTTTTGTAAGATATATATCATTGATTGCAAGTCATTATTGTAAAATCACAAAATAGTACATGCATATGTGGTCCTATAATATAGGATTTATTATATACATTGGTGAATCAAAAACAAATAATCAGATTGTGGATTAAATTTAGATATGTTGTGTTTGTTTTGAAGGAGAGGGAAGGAGAGGTGTTTAAAAATTTCTTTTGTTTGGTATAAATGAAATAGAGACGAAATTTTTAAATTTTTTGATAGATCCCACCATTTATTTTCACTCTATTTTTCACCTATTTTCATTCACCTCTTATCTCTCTCTTATTTCTCATCTATTTCTCTCCTACCAAACAACCTAAAATTTCAAATTATTTCTTATCTATTTCTCATCTTTTAACTTATTTCTCACCTATTTCTTTCCTATCTATTTCTCTCCTCTCTAGCAAACAAAGGCTAAAGCTTTGTTTGGTTGGAGTGAATTTGGGGAGAGAAGAGAAAAGAGAAGAGTGGAACATAGCATTTTCTCTTTGTTTGGTTCAGTGAAAAGAAAGGATTTTTGTACAAAAAAACGTGAGTCCCACATGTAAAAATTTCTTCGCTAGAATGAGGAGATTAGAGGGAAAATCGTACACACAGCTCTTTGATCTACTATTTTGCAAAACAGAAAATCGGTTTGGTTGAATTCCAAACTGATTTTCTGCTTCCTCCCCTGTATACCCACGCTTGTGCCACCCTCCCCCGGTTAATAATAATAATAATAATATTAATAATAATAAATAAATAAATAATTATTAATAATAATTTTTTTATTAATAATAAAAATGAATACAATAATAATAACAGTTAAAATAAAATAATCTCAAAAAATTAAATTTCCTTTCAATTCCCTTCTATTTCTCTTCAATCAAATAACTTTAATTTTCATTCTATTTCTCACTTATTTCTCTTCTCTTTCCTTCCTTTCCCTCTATTTCTTTCCTCTCTACTAAACACCCTAAGTGTGTGTTGATTTGAATGGTCAGCTAAGCACACAAATCATTAGCCTTTCTCAAAGATGCCAAGGTAGTACTAGTTGGCACTAGTAGGCTGCAATAATCTAAACCAGGAGGAATGGGAGAAGTTGTGACTAATGAAGACTGTTTCTGTACTGTGTTGCCTCTATACCATATGATTGAAGGAATATGAAAGGTACTAATGACTTTGAGGACTTTTATTCATTCTGCCATTAAAATTGATCAAAATTTGAGCTGTGCTGTCAGTGGATATGAATTTTGATGAAAACCAAAGAAGCCTATAAGAATCTTGTTCTTGTGATAGCTTTGCAGTATGAAAATAATGCTATTCGAACAAGAATGCAACAATACGAGGACATATTTCGTCGAAGACGGTGCATAGTTAGCAATACAAAAAGATATGAAGACACCTAATGCCCGTTGCTTATTCAGTGTAAACTATAACTAAAGTTTAGTTAATGGAAGTTATATATGTTGAGGAAGAAGGGAAAGCAATGGAATTGTTGCTTTTATAATTATGAACAAACACGTTCATTGAGTTTTTAAGTTGAAAATATATAACTGTAAACTATACAATAATACATTTGACCATGTCCTGTGACTCATGTTATTCAATTTACTTAAACTAGTTGAAATTAATGCAGTCTAAATCTAAAAGGATCGGTATTCTCTTGACATCAGTGAGAGGATAGGCCACAAATGTCCTAATGTTTTCAGCTAAGTCAGCTAGGTGCAATGCTGCCATATACAGCTCGTTAAACATGACATATCCTTATATCAGATGAGGCATGTGTAGTGTGTTTTAATCTTAACAAGTATGCAAAACCACAATAATCTGAACCAACGATCTTACAAATCACGTCTCATGTCACAGATACTATTTTAGCCCCATAAATTATTAGAGGCTCTTCATCAACTACTTCAAAGTTGTTATGAGTACATTTGCATGAAACAGCATAAAGCTAACAGAAAATTACAGAGAGACTAAATCCGTAACCTGTGAATGATACGTTTCCACAGCAACACCCGAGTACAATTCAAATGGATGATGAGTGAGAGTCCACCGCTCCATCAGACAACAAATGACATCAGTGAGAGGATAAGCCACAAAAGGCATGAAAAATTCAAATGCCCCGAGTTTTTCAGCAAAAAAGTCATCTAGGTGCAATGCTGCCATATACATCTTGCTTAGTATGACATACCCATACATCAGTCAGATGAGACATGTGTAGCGTGTTTTAATCTCAACATGATAAACATGCCAAACCACAATAATCTGAACCAACCATCTTACAAATCACATCTCATGTCACAGATTCCATCTCATCCCCATAAATTATTAGAAGCCCTTCACCAACTACTTCCAAGTTGTTATTAGTACACCCGCATGAAACACCAAACCGAAATTGTATTTTGTAGTTTGTATTGTACAATAAGCTAACGGAAAAACTACAAAGAGCCGAAATCCATAACCTGTGAATGTGACGTGTCTCCACATCAATTCAAATAGATGAGGAGAATCCACCGCTCCATCTCACAGCAATTGGGCTCCTCACAACGTGACTTCCGTCAGTCCACTCAATGGACCCAAAACTCTCGGAACTAGCGTACGCAACTCTAGTAAACGTAACCTCAAATCCCTGCGTCTTGTTTTCATCACCGAACACAAGCTTACCGGGGTTGACACTAACATCGACACCAGGAGGAGCATTCACTTTAACAGTGTAAACAGCATCAGCCAAACTTCCCACATTAGTAACAACCCGTTTATACTTAACCACTCCACTTTCCGCACCCAACACCACAGAGAAAGAAGGGTAATTCAAATCACCCGGGCCACTCAAGCTCCCAGTCCTACCCACTTTCCCTTCACAAACATTTTCAGCAGCAGGCTCTCTAGTGAAAACTGCAATCTGACTAGCACCATACCCAATCGAACACAAGAACGCCAAATAGTCATTAATATCCAAATCATAAACCAACCCCGGGTTAAGAGCCCTGTTGGGATCAACATGTCCAGCCCCATGAACAAACGGGTTCGACTCCTTCCCAGTCCCAAGATCCTTAATACTCCCCCCGGAGTTATCCACATTATAAGCCGTTGTCATCAAGGCAGACTTAATAGCCGCAGGCGACCACTCAGGATATGCCTTCCTAAGCAGCGCCGCAATGCCACTAGCATGCGGACACGACATAGAAGTCCCCGAAATTATGTTAAACTCAACCCTCCTAGGATCGATGTCCAAATCCGTGGGCCCCACCCTCCCAGTCCACCCAGCCAAAATGTTCACCCCCGGAGCAATAACATCCGGCTTGAGAATCTCCTTAGTAAGGTGGCTCGGTCCGCGGCTAGAAAACGAGGCAACCTGAGGAGCAGAAGGAGAACCCGCAATCACAGTCCCTCTAAACCCGATCGTCGCCGTAGGGAACTGACTCAACTTTATATACTCCTTAATCTTATCCCCAGCACTTTGACCCACCATGGTAGCCGCCAAAAGATGCGCATCAGCAAGAAGCTCTTCACCACTTGCTTCGGTGTTGGCCAAAATCATCCCCAACCCCCCTGCAAGCTTCACCGCACTCCCCTTCTCAACTCTAGCATTCCCTCCCCTATCACACACGACAATTTTCCCCTGAACTTTCGAAGGTTCCAGAGACCCCATGTAGCAATACCTACTCCCACAATCCGCCGCGTAAACTAAAGGAAGCTTAAAATCGGGTAAACCCTCGCCGTAATACAAAGACACCCCGTTAAAAACTCTACCATCCCCGAGAATTACATCAGCGGGAAACTCTCGATCGATGGTGGAGGCTCCAACGGTCAAAATCCACGGCGCGATGTTAACGGCGGTGAAAGGACCCGGCCCTGAATTCCCGGCGGAGCAAGACACGAGGACGCCGTGCTGAGAAGCTCCGAACGCGCCCACCGCGATTGAGTCGCGGTAATACTGAGGCGCGTAGCCGTTGGCGCCGACGGAGAGCGAGATCACGTCGACGCCGTCGGAGACGGCGTCGTCCATGGCGGCGAGGATGTCGGAATCGAAGCAGCCGAGTTTCCAGCAGATCTTGTACGCGGCGATTCTCCCCTTGGTGGCCATTCCTCTCGCCTCGCCCCGCGCGTAGTGGAACAAGCTCGCGTTGGAGACGACACCGCCTGATCACAACATATACAAGTAGTTAATTACAGATAAATTGTTATCTTTTAGTTACGGATTAAAATTGACAGAGTTTAACGGAAAAATAAATAAAAAATCTATAATTAACTATTAGTATGTATTGTCACCTGCTGCGGTGGAAGCGGTGTGAGTTCCGTGGCCTTCGGTGTCTCTGGGAGATTTTGATTCCTGGGACTCGTCAATGGGGCGTTCGAGGTAGGCTTCGTAGCCTTTGTAGAAGGCTTTGGCGCCGATGATTTTTTTGTTGCAGAGGGAGGAGGGGAAGTCGCGGGAGTTTTGGCAGGTGCCTTTCCAGGTGGAGGGGATCGGGGAGAGGTTGTGGTCGGAGAAGCTTTGGAGTTCCGGCCAGATTCCGGTGTCGAGGACGCCGACGATGACGTCGTCGGCGTAGTCGGAGTGGGGCCAGAGCCCGAAGGAGTCGGCGAGGCCGAGGAAGCGCGGGGTGCGGGTGGTGTGTGGGTGGCGGATTTGGTCGGCCTCGACGGAGACGATGCCCGGGTGGCGGGCGAGGTGGGAGGACTGGGCGGCGGTGAGGCGGGCCGAGAAGCCGGTGGCGGCGGAGGAGTAGGTGTAGAGGAGGGTGGCGGGATGGGGGGAGGGAGGGAGGGAGCCGAGGAGGGAGGAGTACCAGTGGTGGTGCGCGGAGAAGAGGGAGGGCTTCTGGGATTGCGCCACGTGGATGATGTAGGTTCGTGGATCGTCCGATGAGGAGGAGGAAACACAAACAGAAACGGACACGAAGAAACAGAATAAGAGGAGAGAGAATGAAGAAGCCATGAGGACTTTGGTTGTGTTATGTCCGTTCACAAGTGGAGGGAGTGAGGGATGGTTAATAATAAGGTTGTGTGTTGTGGGTAGTGTGTGGCATGGGTTAGTTGTTGTTGGCCGTTGGTCGTGTTGTCAAAAGAGGGTGTTACTGGTGATGAAGATGGAGGATAGTATTTGACCTGGAAATGTGGGAAGGTGAAGATTGGGTTAGAGGAGATATTATTTGTTTATTGAATAAATTTGGGTATGGGACCCACCCAGGGAAGGGAATTGGTGTAGCTAGCTGGGATGGGATATTTAGGGCAGTGGACCCACCAAGGCAGCCACCCAATAATTGAAGGACGTATGGGTGTTCAGGGTTCGTAGCCTTTGGAATACAAACAGATCCTTCTTTGAATTTAACTCCAAAACAAAAGGACGGGTCTGTCCCCACCCACGTACGACATGAAAAATATTAAAGATATTAGTCTTTGGATTTGCGTATCAATTTGATAATATTTCGCAATAATATTATCTCTTAGAATATTTTTTATTAATTTCCTTAATATTTTAAAAATTAAAAAAGTATATTACTTTACTTAGTAAACAAGATGATTAATAAAATATTAATATTATAAAATTATTCTTTCACAATAGGATAAATAATCTATTAGTTTTTTATTGCACTGCCGAACCAGTGGACCATTTAAGCATTTTATAATGAAACAATGTTTAATCACATTTTTTTAACGCCATTAATTTTACATGAATATATTAAAATATGACATCAGATCTTGCAGATTTTTTTTATCCGAAAATCTTGCAGATTTAAGTGCGATGCGTCCTCAAATAATAATAAAAAAATACATCTACGTTTAAGGCCACGAGCGATGTGTGCTCAAATATTTTACCTAAACTTTGCTTTTGTGAATAATAGTTTACCTAAACTAATAATAATAAAGTGCAAATGTTATATTAATAAAAAAAAATGTGCAAATGTTATAATGAAACGATGTCTGATCACATTTTTTAAACACGATCAATTTTGTATGATTATATTAAAGTATGAGATCAGATCTTGCAGATTGTTTTTTTATCTGAAAATCGTGTAGATTTTAGTGCGATGCGTCCTCAAATAATAATAATAAAAATACATCAAGTTTGAGGCCACGTGCGATGCGTGTTCAAATATTTTACCTAAACTTTTTGTGTGTGTGTGTGTGTGTATGAATAGTATTTTACCTAAACTAATTATAATAAAGAGCAAATAAAAAATGGTAATTATTATTAAAAATTAACTATTTTGTCATATATGGCAAACTATAAATGAATGATGGTATAAAATTTATATATTAAACGTTTTTCTATTTAAATTCATTTAAAAAAGTCAACCATCTTATCATTACACTAATAATATATTCTAATTAAATTCATATTTTAAATATTTTTGTTTTAATTAAATACTTTCCACTTTTATTTTCTTAAATATAATAGCTTAAAGGTACCTTTTAACATTTGCATACTTTTTTAAAGAAAATATTAAATTTCTTTATGTTACTAAAATTATTAAATACATTCTTTTCATTTATTGTATTTCTTTTTTAGAAAAAATAAAAATGTATTATTTATGTAATAACTTATATAACAATTTATATAATAATATTTTTTCTTTCTGTCTCTTTTGATCACATTACTCATCACTTTTCATATATTTCTCCTTTTTCTATCTTTATTTCTTTTTTTTTAGGGTCCTTTTTCTTTTTTATTGTTGTATTATTTATTATAAAAACTGTTGTACAAATGATGTTTCTGTTTTAAATATTGTTGAAGGTAAATTACACACAACTTCAAAAATATAATTAATATCCCTTCTATAAAAGGGTCTTCCTCACTACCGTCATTAGAACACTATTTAATGAACATTTGATACATTGCGTTAAATGATTCAAATTACTTTACTTTTATCAAATAATTTTAGTTTTATTTTCTTGATGAATGTTTTAGTGTCTTAGGCACTTGCTAGCTTTTAATATGAAAAACGATAAAGGATACACATACTGTTTAAGGAAATAAAAGTAGAAAGTATTTAACCAAAAAAGAAAATATTTATTATATTAAAAATGTTAAACAATATTTAATATTTATTTTTTAAATTAATTACAAATATGTAATAAATAAATTAAATAATCATTAAACCAATATTCTTATGACACTTGTTAAAACGACCTTAAAATTATTTTTTAATTTCTTATAATGTCATGTTCTATTAAAATGGCCTTTAATTTATTAAATATTACCATGAATATAAAATAACATGTTAACAAAACACTCCCTTTTAATAATTTAATACTTAATTTCATAATAAATGAGTAAAATATTTCAAAAAATACGTTGCAAAAGGGTATAATAAAAAATAATAGTTAACATTTTTTTGAATATTTTAAATGATATATATATATATATATATATATATATATATATATATATATATAATGTCAATTAAAATGGAAAGAAATAAATAATACATCTTCTACAAAATATTACAAGGATTTTATCTTAACATAATTGCTATAAGAGTACTAGCAATACATTCTTCTTAACACGTATTTTATTATTGGTTAAAATTTATTAAAAGTTACAAATTATTAGAGAAAGTCATTAAACAAGATATGAGACCTACAAATTTTTTTAATTTTTAAAAAATTTCAACCAATAAAAGAGAATTTGTTTAAAAGAATGTGTTAAAAAGTGTGTTGCAAGCATTTCTCTTGCATTAATAATGTGAAATTTGAGGAACTGTTTTATACTTGTGTACATACACGGTTACAAGTTAAATTTTCCATCACAGTTTGGGTTGTCAAAGGTAGAATATTTCTTTTTAGGTTAAATTAATCAGTAGCTCTTTAAACTATTTAAAAAGCTTTAATTAGGTCCTTAAATTAAAAAAAATTGTAATTGAATCCATGAACTTGTAATATTTTGTAATTGAGTTCTTGATGTTAGTTTATAGTAACTTGAAACTGCCAAAAAATAACAATTTGCACAATTTTAAAGACCTTTAAAACTTAATTACAAAAATTCTATAAGATCAAGACTCAATTATAAATATTTTTAATTTAAAAACCTAATTAAAAACTTTCAAATAGTTCAAAAACCTATTAATTAATTTAGCCCATTTTTTATCAAATGCAACGCAAAACCATTTGTTAAGAAGGAAAATGCTGGTGGATGTTGCCATTATTCCCTTATAACTATGTTTTTTACTGGAGCTCATTTATTTATTGATGACATGTACGACAACAGTTCTTCACACAATCAAAGCACAGGTCCACATCACATTTGCAGGAAAAGCAAACTTTAGCAACAATTTTGGGCACATCTAGATGCACTCTTCAAGCAGCTGCAGCCACAACACTCGGAGTTTGATGAAGAACAGCATGCCCAACAACCTTTTGCCATTTTCTTATGCAGCAGACAACTGTTGGAGCAGCAGGCCCCAGGAAGACTGAGAAAAAGAAAATAAACTTAACGTCCTACCTATTGATTTGTAGGTTGTAACTCTAGATACGTGCACCAGACTGTATGTATTTAGTTTTGCGTTAAATCATTTAAAATTACATTAAAATATCAATTAATGTAACTTTAAATAAATATTTACATGTTTGATGGCAGATTAAAAAATTAATTCTGTGTCTAAAATTTATTTTGAGTTAAAATAATAGTTTTTGCATTAAATAAAAAATATTATTCTGAATTTTACTATTAAGTTGATTTTAGAATAAATAAAAATATCTAAACATAAATAACTTAATTTCAAAATTAATTTTAATTGAAACTAATGTAAAAAAATCAATTTTATTCAAAATGAAAATTTTATAATTCGTAAATTAATTTATGTCACAGACCTGTTTGAATTTGATGTTTGGACTCGAGGAACTCAAACTTTTGAGCAGTGTACGTAAAAGCAAGGAAACAAATATGATGTCCAGAAGGAATGGAGATTGTTGCTTTGTAGTTTTTGTGATTTTCTAAATTAGCAAAGACGAACATGAACATAAACCCCCCAAAAGTGCAATTGCTTTTTAATTTTATTTTTTTATTTTTTAAAAAGCATGCCCCTTCATGTTTCGGTTTTCTTCAGCTGTTAAAAGAGAGGAAGTAGTACTAAAGTTCTTTATACGAAGCAATAACAACATTGAATTATGCATGCTGAATTTTAGAAATGGAAGAGAAAGTGAAAGAAATATATCAAAATGAAAAGATTAAAAAAACCTACCTGATCTGCTTCCTGAAGTGATGGGATTTTGAGAGTGTCTGCTTTCGTCTGTATCAAATACAATGATTATTATTTATTTAAGATTTGTAACAAAAATTAATAATCTAGAGATTAAAAATAAAAGCTGGAGATTCATACGTGGGTGTGAAGGGATCTGAAACAGAGCCTACAAAGGCATCAAGCCTGTTAAGGAAAACGTTAACTTCGAATTAGAATATAAAATACTCTACTCTAATACAAATATGATTTGTATTCTATTTTTCAACAAACCTTGATGATCGGATATGATACTATACACAGTAGCAAAGGAGGGAGCCTTACTCTTTGCAGCATCTAGAAGCAGGGTGAAGGCCTTCAAGTGATTTTAATTCCTCCTAGTAGCAATATACATGAAACAGGGAAAATTAGTTTCATGTATTCAATGGATAGTACCTTCTCACGAAGCAATTATTTAGGACAAAATATATTTATATTCCTTATAAATATGGATGTTACGAATTAGAGACTATTTTTAAAATTTACAAATACTAAAACTAACAAAATTTGCTTTTTGAAGAATTAAAATATTTATAAAACTATAAACAGATTTAAACCAACTACTTAACTTAACGAAGAATAAAAATAAATTTAATTATATTTATAAGATTAAAAATACATTTAAACCAATTATTTATGATCACAAGAGAAGCTCAAAAGATTTGTCTTGCAATTTTCTCCACAAAATTTTTATTAAGAAATCAACCACAAGTGCTACATATTATGTTCCCAAAAGCATAAAGACATGCAGTTTCAATCAAAGGTATGTGATGAGGATTATACAGTCATCTCATTACTACCACTATCACTCTGTAGTTAAATGAAACGTTATTTCCTCCATAGAAAATAAGTCACCAGTTTTAAAGTTAACTAAAGCAATGCGCCTATAACGGTTGTCTAGAAATTAAAAAAGGAAAACCAGCTGGAGTTCAATTTCTCTGAATCACGAAGAGCCAACCATGTGACAATAAAATCCTCAACTTATTGTAGTAATAACTTAACAGTTGTCAAATCCGAAGCACATGATTAGCATAAATTTCCTAAACAAAAATTGATAAATAAACTTCATTAGTGTAACTGTAACGCATTAAATTAAGAGCGACCTTGCACGATATAAATGTATAACGTGCAATAGAAATCCTTTGAATCCACCAAATCAATTAAACAGATTCCATCCAATAACTTCTCATTTCTGGATTACAAACACGTGGAATGTGATTATGTAGTATTTTTTATTTTTTTTGTACCATATGATTATGTAAAATATAAAAACAGAGCTTTCATAATGTTATATGCATTAAAATAGGAAAAAATAAGTTATGTACGGTAAAGTAAATTTATATTATTATTTAATTATAAATTATTATCATCTAATTATAAACTATTATATATTACAAGTTTATTAATTTTTATAATAACTTTCTTAAAAAATATATTAACAATAATTTCTGATTAATTGATAATATAATATTTTTTATATTAACAATGCATAATTATTAAATTCTTAAAATAATCTTTATTATACCTGATTCTTACTCAAACGACACAACAGTCCGAGTCGTTTAATCTTACATAAAAAGTAAACAGTTTGGAGGAGATAGCAAACAAAAGAGAAAGAAAGACAAGGGAATAAGAAGGATCATTTTGGGGACACCAATTTACACAAAAGTATTCTTAGACGTACCTGAAGCAAACCAATCTCTCTCTCCAAAACCTGAATCTTAACCATTTGCCTCCGCTTCCCATGAAAATCCACAAGCCCCGGCAGTGGTGATTTGGGCCTCATTAGTTGCTCCATCGAACTGCTCAAAGAGGTCGTTGAGTTGTAGCCACCGTCCATTTCTAGTTTCTATCACAATGAACAAGTGAAGCAGGGGTTACAGAGCACGAGCACTGAAAAAATGAACGTGAGAAACATGAACGTTGAAGGTTGGATAGTGGCAAGTTATAAACTTGAAAAATGGGTTAGCTTCTACTTTAAACACATAAGCAGTTCAATTCAACGCATGGTGGGTTGAAATTTTCTTTGGCATTTATTGCACAACACGAAGTTGCATTGGCAGAGAAAGAGACAGAGAGAAACAGGGGAAGAGTAGGAGAGATGCAAATGGCAGGGCACACGTGCCTGTCAGGAAGGAAAGTTCAAACTGAAAAGGAAAGGGTTTTCAGTCTTCAGATTTGTTTTGCCAAAAAAGGCCTTGGAAATTCTAGGAATAGCGGGACAAATTTTCAAATAGGAAGTGAATTATTAAAAGGGTAAAAGTGTTATTTTGAGATGAAATGAACAGAGATGCTATGCTGGATCGAGGTTGCTCAAAGATGTAATAAGACAAGACCTTTCGAGCCATGAAAGTGGTTGTCTTCCCAGCGCTGGGCATGATAGCAGTTTGGGGGGAAGCAATGGAACGTGCACCGACGGATAATTGGTCCACAAGCGGCTTTACGTACTCAATGTTGGACAAAAAATCTTACGAATCTTCTCTTAACATATTAAAATAAGGTTAACCATCTCTTGGTCTTTCAAAATATAAATAAGTTCGCTTTTATACTGTGTTTGTTATACGATAAATAGTGCGAAAGTGCAGAAAAAAAAAAAAAGTGTGGAGAGTGTGGTATTTTGTGGTGGTCAAAAATAATCACAAATTGCAAATTCATAATCCATAATTTGGGGTGGTAAAAAACTGCCACAAATTGCATTAAGGTTAATTTTTCCTAATATAATTAGTAATGGAGGTTTATTGTGACACATTTTCAAAAATAAAGTACCAAAAGTCAACATTGTTAAAAGGAGCGATTAAAAGCAATCTTATTTATATTTAAAGGGACTAAAAAAATGTTTAACTCATTACAATATAAGTATTTGTCTAATGTCTATAGCACAATTCTATTTGTATCCCCCTCCTTTTTATTTATTTTTATTAAATCTCCTTTTTCTTTTTAGTTTCTCTTTTTGTTGATATATCTTTTTCTTTTTAATTTCATATCTCCACTCTCTTTCCAAAAAAAAACAAAAACTTTTTCCCCTTTTTTTGAATTGCAACTCCTCACATTTTGCATTCTCTCTCTCTTTCACCACACCACTCTTTCTTTCTTTTCCCACTTTTTTTGAGTCGTTTCTCCTTCTTGGTCTCTCACTCAATGTGGTGGGTCTTCTCTCATTTCTCTCACTGTCTTCATTAGTTAGTTTCAAGTTTTTTTTTCATTGTTTTACAAATTAATTAGAAACTAGTTTTCAATAAACAATTGATTGTTGATTATATGCTAATGCATCTTGTGAAAAATGTGTATATTCTTACTCATGGCACGTACGAGAGGCATTGGTGTTGATTGCCATCGACCCACTGCTTTAACTCGGAGATGTGCTGCGATGCAACGACTTCCTATTTTAACATTGGAATCAGTACAAACTAAGTATGTCTCTTCAAGAATCATTATTTGAATATATATCAATATTCATAATGATTTTAATATATTTTTAAATATTTATGTACATATATACTAATATATACTTATATAAAATTTAAAAATAATTAAGAAATACATTAAATATCATAATAATATAAAAAATAATAAATTGTAAATTCAGCACCCGTGCAAGATATGAATTATTACACTAGTTTATGTTTAAGATATAGGGATTGTTAAGTTTAGTAACATAAATATAATGCATAATAATAAAAGATCCTAAAGATCCAAGCATCGGTTTAATGATTTGTTTTTACTTGGTCTCATGTAAAAAGAAAAGAAAAAAGAAAAAAAAAAGAGAGATAAAAATAAAAGAAAATTTAAGTAAAAAATGTATTGTTTGAATGAATAAAATAAAAAATGAAAATGAAAAAAATTCTCTCTATTTATTTAGACGAATGAAAAAAGTAAAAAAAAAAAAGATAATAAATTATATACAAAAATTATATTTATTAAAAAATAAATTTAATTCAAAAATAAACATTATATTTTATTATTTTTAAAGTAAATAGTACATCCCTTGACACTGTAAAGACTTTTTATTATGTCATTCAATCACATTATTATATATGATAAATTTATTAACATTTACAAGAATTACATTAAAAGTCACACTTACTACGGGTGTTCATAAACTAATTCAATCCAATAAAAACCAATTCAAAAAATCGAAAACCAAAAAAATTGAAAATCAAAAAAACCGAAATTTTTTATTGGATTGGATTGGATTTCGAATTTAATTTTGAAAACCAATCCAATCCAATCCAAACCGAACTTATACATGCATGTATATTTTCACTTGTAATTTTTTAATATCACTCATGTTTATATTTTTATTTCTTATATATTTGTAAAATTATCACATAAATTATATTTGTTTATAAAAAATATATTTATTTAAAGATAGTTTTTTAGTAACTATTTAAGTAAAGATATATAAACATAATCATCAAGTTGTGTAAATTTATTTTTAATAATATATATTTGAAGAGTTATACTAGTATTAATTATATAATGACTTATTAATGAAATATTTGATATTTTAAATTATTTTTTAATATATTTATTATATATCATATTATTTATTTAATATTTTTTTAGAAAAAATAATAGTACGATTAAAACCAAAAACCGATCCAATCCAAACCGTTTTAAATTTGATCATATCAAATTGGATTTAAATTTTAAACAAAACCGATTAGATGATGAATTAACAAAACCGAAGTAATTTGATCGGATGGTTTTTCTCTTCAAAACCGATCTAATCCAATCTGCGAACACCCCTAACACTTACCATGATTTTTAATTAGTTAACAACATAAATTTCTTTGTTTAAAAAAATAGAAGGGAAAAATATAAAAAAAATAGAGTAAAAGAATGTATTGTTTAAATGAACAAAAATGAAAAAATAAAATGAAAAAAAGAGTCTCTACTAATTTAGACTAATAACAAAAGATGAACAAAATAATAAATTATATAAAAAATTTACATTAATTAAAATTTTTTAATTTAATTCAAAAGAAATAAGCTTTATATTTTATCATTTTTCTTAACATAAAATTATTTTTATTTATTAAGTTATAAAAAATTATTTAATTTGAAAAAATAAAACCAAACAAACAAGCTTCCCCCTCCAAATTCACCCCACTCGATGAAGGAATTATTTCTTTTGTGCAAATCCCACCTAAAAATTTCTTCTTTCTTTTTGTTTTTTCCAACAAGCAATAAAAATTTAATATTTTCATTTTATCTCTCGCGACTTTATTTCCTTTCATATATTTGTAGACATCGAAACATACATGCTAAGAGAACTTGAAGTTCACAATACAATGGCATCGTCAAGCTTGTCAGGACCAGGACATAAGTGCAAAGGGAAACACAAACACCAGGACATAACTAGCGAATTAAAATTATGATACTGGTAGTCTGGTATGCAAATGTGGACGTCTAATATGTATATATAAGATGCCAAGAAGAAATCAAACACAATAGATTGTTAGACTGCTGAAATACCAAATGCCCTAAAGGAAAGTAATCATTATTCAATTCGGTTCAGTAAGTGGTATCCCTTTTCAACAAATGTAAAGGAACTACCTATTGTCAATTCGATTGACGAGTACATGATGTTTGGATATACAACAATAGCATTTTCAGCTGAAGCAGTAATTTATCCCTGCTATATGGAGACCAATTTTTTCTTTCCTGAATTTCTTTTGTCCCATATATCAGCTGTCCTCGCGACAAAAATCATAGCACATGGCTGGCCCAAAGAGATGTAGAAAACATGCTCATTTTGATTTAGAGCCATTGCAATAAAGTCAACTTAAACCAGCAAGCGTTACAAGCCCCATAGAAGTGCACACCCTGAAAGAAAGAAATATCAAATAAAGGGTGATGAGACTCATTCCTAACATTCTGTTAGGATGCATGTTGTTGCGAGGTAACACAACAAGTGCCCATAGTAGTCCTGTGATCAGAAATCCCATTGTGTAAAATAAGCTACTGTCTTCAGGGACCACGTACAAAGAGGGTTTCTTTGACCAGGCACCAAGCAGCAACGAGATCCCCAAGCCAACAAGTGTGTTGAACATAGGACCTGCATAGCATCCAGATAAAGCAATCTGAACTCCATCTTCTCCTTCCAATGCCAATGCAACATTTGACATCAAATCTCCCATTGAATTTCCCCATGCTAATACGGTTAACCCCAAGATGGATGGATTAATTCCAAAAATTACACCAAATGCTACCAATAGAGCCACAAGCTCATTTGCTATTATGTAGAACCACACTATGCTCATGATGAATCCTCCAAGAACCCAAGGAAGCAAAAACTGACGCGGCGGATGATCAGACACTGTGCAGTTATATGCAAGAATACCAAATGTGCATCCAAGAGCAACACCAACACAATAAGAAAGTATAACGCTCTGATTACTCACATTATCTTGAGTGCTCCACAAAAAGACTAGGAGAATGGGAGCCAATGAAGCACTGGCCACAGCATACGGCTTTGACCATACTTCCTCACTGACCATTGGAATTGTTAGCTGCCTAGGAATTGCCAGTGGCATCTCCATCAGCAGAAAAAGCTTTGAAACAGAGAACGACATCCCGGTGTTCTCCATGGACCCATCACTCCATCCCCAGGGAGGCCTTTCATCATCCAAATAATTGATTTTACTTGCCTGGTTTGAATATATTGCCACATTTGAAGACCACATCCACTGCGGCAGTGATGGAGGAAGGCGGGGAGGATCACTCTCGGTGTCTTCAAGCAAAGAACTATATAGAAGTTTCCTCTTCCGAACCTAGAGAGAACACACTTCCCTGGACAGGAAGCAAAGGTGTGACACCATCCAATTTCAACCTCTGTGCATGTTTCCTCAATATCTCATTGGCAGCAACAATGAATGCATACACAACATAAATCGATATAAAAGCAACCGCCGCCCCAACACCCACCTTACCGACAACCAAAATCAAAAGCAGTGAAAAAAGTGTGACAAGAAAGAAACTCACATCCCTTATAAAGCACCTTCGATCAATTCCAATCTCCTTATCCGCAACACACAGGGAAACAGCTCCAACAACAATAGTGGTAACAAAAAAAGCACCACCCAACACACTGTTAAGACCCACTTCACCACTTTCAGTACCCACAAAGGCAGCTATACTTGCAAACACATCAGGTGCTCCATTCCCAAGTGGAAGCAGCACAACCCCAGCCACAGTTGGAGGCAACTTCAAGAGCCTTGAGAGATGCTCAAGAGAAGGGCAAAAGTAGTCTGCAGCAGTGTTCCCCAAGAGATAAAACAAAGCAGCAAGCCACAAACCAAATACTAGATAACCAAACACCCTAAAACTCTGACATGTACAATAGAAAAACTTCAAGTAATCAAGATACCCATCAGAAGAACACTGTGGATTGACCTTTAAGAATTCACAGGGGCTAGCATAACCATCATGGTGGACCAACCCAACACATAATCCAGAGCTACTCACACCCAAATCATTGTCACCGGCTACACCTGAAGTGTTGGGGTTGATTCCAACCATTCGACGGTGAATCACAGAATGCCCATCTTTCAAAATCGCATTTTGAGGCAACCCATGATTCGAAAAATACGAGGATTGCCTAAGAATCGGGTTGCGAATGATGTCTTCCCGATTGTAAAAGAAGAAAAACACGACCATGGCACACAAACCGTTGAAAACCCCATGAAACTTTCTGCGTCTTGCACCAAACAAAGCATTTGGCGCTTTCATTTCCAATATTCCTATCCGTGGAAGGAGTTTGGAGTCCCAATTACTCAAACCCAGGCACGGGAAATTTTCTAGGGTTTCGGTTTCTTGAAAGGGAAACGAAACTCGAGAGGGAGAATTGAGACAAAATTGGAAGCAGAATTTGACGGGGGGAAAATCGCATTCCAAAGAAGTGGAGTGGGGATTAAAGAATATTGGAGCTTACCCGATGAATTGAAGAAGCAGAGTAGTGAAGGTTCAGAAAGGTACGGGTTTGGGGTTTTCTACGTTCGTTAGCACTTAGCATAAATCGGAAACCTTGATTCGGTCTTTACGCTTACGCTGTTAAATGTACGCGGAGATGATCATTTTTAAACCGATTGACGTAATTTTAAAAATAAATTATTAAAATGAGACTCTTTTCAAATATATTATTAACATGGGTCTGTTTTGACTGTTGACCAGTCAAAATCGTAAGTTTGACTAGCAAAACTCAATCCATGTCATTAATTTTTTATTTTTTATTTTTTAAATTACACATAGGTGTCCGATGTGGAAAGTATTTCGCTACTCTAAACTACAGAACTCACAGGATCGCACCACGTGGCGCAATCCTGTTAATTTCGTAGTTCAGAGTAGCGGAACTCACAGGATCGCGTCACGTGACGCGATCCTGTTAATTTCGCTACTCTGAACTGTGGAATTAACAGGATTGCGCCACGTGGTGCGATCCTGTAATTTTCGTGTACTAGCGGAGAAAAATGCAGCATAATGTAAAACTTCGAAAGGGCATAACTTTTTGATCGAATGTCGGATTGAGATGCTTTTTTTTTATTCCATATAACTTTTTGAGATCTATGCGCTGGCAAATGCCCGAAGGGGATTTGGGCCTACCATTTTTCCCAAAAGACCTTTCTTTTTAGGTTAACGGAGACCTGAAAAGAATTTATATGTACACAAAAATTATAGGGAGATGCCACGTGGCGCAATCTTGTTAATTCTGCAGTTCAGAATAACGGAATACTTTCCACATCGGACACCTACGTGTAATTTTTAAAAATAAAAATAAAAAATTAATGACGTGGATTGAGTTTCGCTAGTCAAACTTACGACTTTGACTGGTCAATGGTTAAAACAGACCCATGTTGGTAATATGTTTCAAAAGAGCCCATTTTGGTAATTTATTTTAAAATTGCACCAAATTGGTCAATCAGCCTCATTTTTATTGGACAATTTCAATAAAATAAAATGATCTTTTCGCAACTCTTTTTTTTATATTACAATGATCTTTTCGTAACTCATGCCGTAAGTAAAATCACCTTTCCTAAAATTGATTATTGGGCATCTTTGGTTTGGTTACTCCCTAGGATCAATTCTCCACATCGTGCTGATTTTGATAAAAGAGATAATTTTGACTCTTTATTTTAAAATAACCTTCTTAATTAATACATGTTTAAGTAAAGTGCAATGATCATTTTTGTATGATGTGTGTTGCTTAATATATTTTTTTTTACCATGTCATGTGTGTAAAGTATTTATCGACTTTATAGATTACTAATTTTCGGCCTACTTGGTTGACCACCTTTAATGAGATTTTTCTCTTAATCACATTTTTTTTATCTACGGGACTCGAACTCAATACCTAATTTAAAAATTCAAGATTAGATCCACACAGGCCAACGTAATATTGGTGTGTGTTACTTAATAAGAATTAACTAAAATTTGCATTCACTCATTTTTATCAAATCTCTACACACACACACACACACTATTACAAAATATTAGTTTGTTGAAAGTTAGTTAGTTAGTTCGTTAGTTAGATTGTTAGGAATGCTTGTTAGTGGTTAATTACCATTCTAATAAGTTCTATAAGTAGAACTCAAACTCTCTCTCAATTGTATCTTTTATCAATATATCAATACAATGGGATATTTTCATGATAATCCTCTTTTGTCTTTTAAACTCTATGATGTTTGGCCTCATCAATTAGGAGTAATCTGTATCTCTTTTCAAAATTCTAATGTAGTATTAGGGTTATCTTATGGAGAAAGCGATAGTTCTGCTACAAAAGAAAACAAAAAAGGAATGGAAGTAAAATCGATGGTCACTGAATCAACCATTTCTCAAATAGATTGCTCTACCACAGGCATTCAATTAGTCATTTCTGCAAACAATTTCACTACAAAACAAACACTCGCTCTAACAAAGGCACAAACCAAGCATATTGCATGCAAGCACACCAAAAAGAAGACTTTAAGGAAGTAGCTGATGACCAACACTTTCATAAAATCCGCTCCAATAACTAAGGGCTTGAAAAGGCCACAACAGTTCAAGCCAGGGACATTAGTTAACAGAGATACCAAAAGGCACTAGAAGAGTGTAGAGTTGTTGATTTGAAAGCTTCAATTTCACAGTTTGGTGAAAGAAATTGCACAAGATTTCAAGAATGATTTGCAGCTTTAGAACATCAATGTCTTTATGGACCGTGCAAGTGTGAGCATTGCTATCTTTGATCTAGGTGGCGAATGGACCGCAAAACAATATTTCAACGACATTGAAGCCTCTGCTGGCTCCATTTTCGAGTTCCACGAAAAGCTTGTGCAAGTCACTCTCGTCGTTGATTTCGTTCCTCTTTCGCAACTTCATATTCTCTTTTCGCTTTCGCTAATCCTTGCTTTCCAATTACGTGTCCTAATACTCCAAATCCAGACTAGACTGTTCCATCTCGTTCTCCTCCGAATAGAAATCGATATCTAAATAGCCGTTGTAGCGCTGTCACGATTTCCTCTTCCTAACATGCAATCTATCTCCATCGACATCCAAATATCCCACGTCTGGTTTCCTTCTGTGTATGTTGATTTGTCTCGTAAAATCTTGCCTCGTGCATTCTATTTTTCATTTTCAAAGTTCAGCAAGACACATCTTCCATCACTTGATAGGGTGAGTGAGGGGTAAAAGAGCTTCACGTGTTTGCAAGAGATTTTTTTCCGTAATTATGCCCTAACCACTTTGCTAGCTAGTTTGGGGTTTCAATTGTTTGGACCTTTTGTTTTGTTGTGTGGGAGTCAGTAGTTTTTTTTTTTTTTTCGTTATGTGGGCATCAGTCATTTTTTTGTCTCATTTATGTGTTAAAAAAAAAAAAAAAGAGGCTATTTTCTACATATTTTTTAGCTTATTGTTTGTAAATCAAGCTGATTATGGTGATACCACTTATCAGCTTACGGAGGGGTGTTAGAGAATATTAGTTTGTTGAAAATTAGTTAGATTGTTAGGAATGTTTGTAAGTGGTTAATTACCCTTCTAATAAGTTCTATAAATATAGCTTAAACTCCCTTTCAATTGTATCTTTTATCAATATATCGATACAATGGGATATTTTCATGGTAGTCCTCTTTTGTTCTTTGAACTTTATGATGTTTGGCTTCATCAATTAAGAGTGATCTATATCTCTTCTTAAAATTCGGACACACACACACACACACACACATATATTCCCACACCTTAATTTTTCATACTTACACTTTTGTTATTTATTTATTCATTTTTCTTTTTTTTTTCCTGTTAAACTCTTACTTTTCAAGCTATATACATTCAAGAATTGTATTATATGTCAAAACAAATCCTTTCTCGTGGTGCTGTCTTTGCAGCCAAAAAATCAAAGATAAAAGGAGAGAGAATGTAGAAATAAAGATAAATGATGAATAAAGGGGAAAAATTAGAGAGATAGAGAGGCTCCTTTTTTTTTCTTGTTAAACTCTTTCTTTTCAAGCTATATGCATCTAAAAAGTATATTATATAGCAAAACAAATATTCTCTTGTAGTGCTGCTTTTTCAGCCAAAAAAACATAAGACAAAATAAGACAGAATGAAAAAATGAAAAGAGATGATGTCAAAAAAAAAAGTTAGAGAGAGAGTGAAGAGGTGCATGAGATAATCATGCAATAGATAATCTAAATCCAATATATACATGTGTGTGAATATCATGACTTTAAATAATATATCTTCAAAGTGAATTTTGTGTTAAATCTCAATATCATACACTTGATGTTTGATTGAATACAAATCAAATTATAAGTCATGCAATACGTTTTACAAATCATATCGAGCCTCATTTTTAATTATTCTAAACACATTACCTAAAATGACATTAAGGTGGCAAAATGGGCAGGCTTGCTGAACCAGCTTGAACCTTTCTGATGAAATGTAAGACTTGGGCTTTAAATTTTATGTCCCAATTAAAAGCGAGCCTTTTTAGCTTATTTTGATCATGTCTCAATACATGCTTAGCCCACAAAACCCCACTAAAAACTTGAAAAAATCATACTTTTATGGGCTTTGGCTTCATTTTTAGGCCCAAATTGAGTTCAAACTTTTTTGCTCAACTCATTGTAATCTACAACCTATATCGAACAGGCTATGTCGGGTCAGGTAAACCCGTTTTACCACCTTGACATGTAATAAGGACTATATCAAAAGAAGATTTTAGATAAATAATATAAGTTCAACCTAATATCATTCCCATATATAACATGGTTTTTTATCACAAAAATTACACACAAGTACAACATACTTCACCCATGAAAAGACTTCTATATTTAGTTAACCTATCAAAAATGCTACCAAAACATCTTGTATTTTCAATAGATAAATTTTTAAGTAAAGAAATTGTGCCTCACTTTAAAGTTGAGGAAATGAGTGTTTGCTTAGGCGTTTTGTACACTCGTTGCTCCAATTTTCACATCCAAATCTAAATTTACTGAGAAGCTATAAGGAGTTACTTCCATTTGACATGAAGAATTGCATCACAAAATAAAAACTAAACATGTTAGTAGTCTCTAAATTACTACTAACAAGAGAAAATTCCCTTGTGTAAAAAGATAAATCATGTGTTAGTTCCATGTTTATGTTCTTATTAATTTTTATAGGTCCTCTCATTTAATATATATTAAGAGAGACATTGACACGAAACTCATGTATTATGGATTGATTAAGTCATATACAAGTTTTGTAACTAATTTTTTGTAATTAATTTTTATAGTGCACTTACTTATTTAATATCTATCAAGAAAGAAATAGACACAAAATTTGTACATGACCTTATTATATGAAATTTAAATATACGAGGATACATTCTTGTCAACACATTTTTTAAATATTTTTTTATTATCATTTGCTAAAATTTATTGAGACTTACAAAATAACATTTGTCTCACTCCTCATCAATGATATCACTCATAATTTTGTAATCCTCGATAAACTTTAATCAATAAAAAGAGTGTTATAAAATGTATATTAACTCTTCTCATTGCCTGATCAAGTTTTTAACTAACACACAATCAAATCACATTTATTACCATCATTGTGATAGGGTTGTCCTTGGTCAGTCAGGTGTTGCTGCGTGTGGAGGTGTGGCATGAGATCATGAAGGAAATTTCATTGTTACTTGTTTTTATAATCTGGGAATCACTTCTGTCCTTCATTCCGAGCTATGGGATATTTTCCATGGAGTTGAGTTGTTGAAGTCCCAAGGTTTCCGACGTATATACATTAATTTAGACTCTCTTATAGCAATAAACCTCCTTAATGGGAACTATCCAGAAACCCATTGTTGCTACTCCTTAATTTGCAGTATCAACAATCTGGTGGAGAATGGTACAACCTGTGTAGGATGACAATTTTACCCAAACTCTATAGGTATCTGCAAAAAATATTTGCAATGAGTGGGGTAAATACCCGTTCAATGGGAATGGAGGCAGGGGCGGAGATTTACCCACAAAATTTAATGGGGATGGGTGCAGGTATGAATACTATAGTATCCAACCCACCCCATACTCTCACACACACACATACATACATACATACATATATATATATATATATATATATATATATATATATATATTAAAATATTTCATATAACATATTAAAAAATAAGTTCTAGTGAGTATTACAATATTAAAAATCTTGATTCATTAAAAAAAAAGACATTGTAAGAAATATAAATAAAAATAAGAGTTTAATTTATATGCATTGTTAGTGTAATTTTTTTTAACATATATGCAAGCTAGAAATTCACCATACTGTCGTATCATATTAATGAATGGGATAATATGATGAAATAATTAAATTTTATTAGACGTCTGTGTAAAAAAAAATTTCGCTATAGTTGTATATAAATTAAATTTCAAAAATAATTTATACTACATTAAAAATAAATTATATCAAAAGATTATGTTCTTTTTCAAATGTACGCATTACTTCTAAAATATTATTGAAATACTTGTAATTATTCTGATTGTTAAATGTAGGTTTTTTAAAAGTAAAATTATTCAAATTTTATTTGTTATTAACTATGTTAAAGGATGGATTAAATAAATTTTCCTTTATATATTGAAAGTGAAATATTAAAAAAACTTAGTTATAAAAATTTGATCAGTACTTTCATAATTGATACAAAAATAAAATGAAATTTATCAAACTGTATTAAATTGAATTTTGAATATAATTTTGCCCAAGGCCTCAAATTTTTTCTCCCATAGCTTTACATTTAAGTAAAGTGCGGGTAGTAGGTGCGGGTATGGGTATGGGTATATGGGTACCCAGCGGGTATGGGGATGCGGATTAAAGTTGCTAACTATGCGAGTATGGGGGCAGGTATGGCGATTTTTTTCAAACACGGGTATGGGGACGGATACTATAGTACCCTACCCATTGTCATCCCTAAAGTTGTGTTTTGAAAACCTGGACCGGCCGATCGGACTGGAAAATTGGTGAACCGGTTACCTGATCGGTTCAAATAAACCACAAAACCAGCCTAAAGAAAAATCTGTCAAATAACCAAAAAACCGGTCAAAAACGGCCAAAAACCAGTTCATAGCGGGTCAAAGAAAAATGTTTAATACAACATTATTTTGATTTTTTTTCTTAAAAAAATTAAAAACCAACCTAAAGTATTTATCATTTTTTTATTTTCAATATAAACTTATTTTTATTAATAAATGTTTATGTTTATAGTTAAAACTTACACTTAAATATCATGACATATTTGATTTGTACTTTTGTAGGTATTGTAAATGTAAAAAACCTACAAAATTATGTTTTTTTTTTTTAATTTTTAGTATTATAAAATTATGATATTATGTTTTTTTAAAATTATTTTATGTATTATTTAATTATTATTATTATTTTGTTAATACTGGTTCAACCACAATTGAACAATTAAACCTTGAACCAGTGCCTTAACCGGTTCAATGACCGGTCTGGTTTTAAAACATTGGGTACAACTATCATTTGGCAACACTCCCTCGTTGGCAAAATTTGGCCTTGAATTATATTCTGGTTCTAGAGTATTTGAGATGCCCCCAAGTTTTCTTTATTTACTATTGTTGGCTGACATAGCTGGGACGTATTTTCCCAGGGGTTTTTAGTGTTGTTGTTTTGGGCGTTTAGCCCCTAATTCCCATAAAAAAAATAAAATGAAACATCCTATCCCATTAGAATTTTGGGTTATACTTTATGTTGTTCTAACCCGACTTGTTTCTTATATTATTTTAAAATTTATAATTTTTTATAATTATATATCAATAATGAAACTTATTGACTCAATGAATAATAGTTTTTATAACATGAATTTATATTTGTATAGACATTATTTATTTTAAAAGATATAGTGTAAAATATATATCAATTCTAGTTTTATATTTATTTAATTATATAATTTAACTATTATAATGTTAAAATTAATATATTGTGTTAACTAAATGTGTTGATTTGATCTTATTTAATATATTATTAGATCTTTGATTGAATAACATTTCAGTCTGAATAAAACACCTTTGATCTTATTTAATATATTATTAGAATAAAACACCTTATCAAAATTTTAGATCAAATAAAAAAATAAAATCCATTTTGATCCGCGCATAATCTCCCCCAACTACCATAACCTCAGAGTAAAGGACTCGCTCAAGTTACTCTCGGTCCCAAACTACTGAAGGGTCAACTCCAGCCTAGCCCAGAAGGAGTATTCAAAAGATTAAACCTTGGGCCCAGCCCAACCTTATCCTTACTATCCAAAAATCAACTAACAATATTGGTTGGATGATAGCAGATTTCAAGCCCTGCGATTTTGACGAGATTATTATTTGGCAAAGATGATATTTTGTCCTTTTTTTTTTTTTTTTAATTCGTTCTTTAGTTTTTTCATCGTATGATGCTTTCTTGTTCAATTTTATCTTAATAGCGTTATTTCTCTAAACCGACACAGTTAACAATATAATTATCACGTGAGAATTATTAACAACGCTGTTAAGACAGAATTATGAATAAAAGCATGTAATATAAAAAGTTCAAACGATGAATTTGAGATGAAATAATTAAAAAGGAAAAATTAAAATAAAATTAGAGACCAAAACAATCTTTTTTCATCTGATTATTGTTGCTGTTGTCATGAGTTGTTTTTGTAAGAGGGGAAAAAGAAAAGAAAGGCAGTTTTACAAGTGTATTTATGTAATATGTGGACATGTCATAAGAATGAGACTACATAATTTTTGTAGTCAATAGTGTACGGTTCATAGCAACGGGTCTCTATATCTTTTTCCAAACTGATTGGTGTAAGTAAAAGACACAAGAAATTAAATTAAGATTGTGATATTACATGTTAGTATTCACTGGTTATTATCGTTTTCATCATCCTGTTGTCTTAAGTCTCATTTGAAGTCAAAAGATTGGTTTATTTGTTTCCATGCCTTTCTGTGCTGAGCCTGAGGGCAGGGTTCATCTCAAGACTTCTCTAGAATCCCACAAGAAACAAAGTGCATGTTTGGTTTCACATTGGATTCTTTAGAATCATGTTAAAATACCAGTTAATGTAATTTTAAGTAAATTTTCACATGTTTGGTTCTATGTTAAAAAATTGATTCTAGGTTCAAAATTGATTCTGAATTAAAGCAAATTTACGTAACTTTTACATTGAATCAAAAATTTTATACTCAGTTTTATTATTAACTTAAAAACATCTAAATATAAATCACATTACTTCAAAATCAATTTAAGCAAAATTAATTTTGCGAAATCAATTTCATTCAAAATCAATTTTGTTGATGCTCATAAAAACACACACAAAGTCAAAATTGGTTGTCTACACTTTCTGGTAAATTTTCTTGTAGATTCTACGGCATAACCGCAGGCCTTAATCATTTATTCGTTGACAACCTACAATCACGGGAAGCCTTATTAAGATGACCTAATTTTGAAACTTAATAATTGCACACTTGGTTTTAAAAACACACAAATAATTCTGACATATGACATGAATGGTTCATGAGGCTATTTTTAAGTTTTAATCAGCTCATTGAATTAATTTCTTGAACTAATCATCACTAATTAATCTGCATAGAGCAATGGGAAGGACCCCTTCACATTATTCAAGAATTAGATAAACTTAGAGGTGGCAAAGCGGGCCAACCCGTCCTGACCCGCCATCAACTTGCTAAAAGCGGGGCGGGGCGAGTTGATCTGCCGGCAAGAAGTGGGTTCAAAAGTTGAACCCTTCCCGTCTAGTAGTGAGTTGGCAGATTGGCCCGCCAAAGAATAATGAGTGGGTCGTACAAACGGCAGGTTGGCGGGTCGAGCCGCTAAAAATAGGTTGGCAGGTTGAAAAATGTGGGTTGGCGGGTTGACCCACCCCACTTTTTTTTTATAAAAAAATCTCAATTAAATTTAATTTTTTTTGTTATCATCTAGTTGAATTAGATTAAATAATTTTTATTTTAATACACGTTATATCACTTTGAATCTTTGATTGTTTGACTTATAATTTTATTATTATTTTATTATACATTAAATATATGAAAGAGAAATTATATTTTTTCATTCAAAAGTTATAAAAATAATTTACTTGAAAATAAATAACATACCTCATTCAAAAGTATGAGGGATTATATTTTTAGTATAGCATTGAATTGTATTTAATTACAAGTATAACTAACCCCAAACGCATGTGTTATTGTTGTCATTATAATTTTTAGGATAACATTGCGAATGTGGAGTAGTGTGTATAGAGCATCTTTTACTTTTTTTTTAACTAATGTTTTTGGTACAATAACTAAGGAAGGAAAAAAAAATTTTAAAATAAAAGTGGCGGGTCGCGGGTTGACTCGCCTAACCCCGCGGGTTGGCGGGGTTGGACAGGGTAGGTTGAGGTAGATTAGTGAGTTTTATTGACTTACTCGTCTTGCCAAAAATGATAAGTTAAGTAGATCGATCTGACAGGTTGAACCCGCTTTGCCACCTCACCCCTAGATAAACTACTTTCCCGGAAAGGAAGGAAGAATTAAACTACACAATTGTTGGGAACGCTTGGACGCTTGTTGGGGGGTGGTTTAGGCGTTATTTTTCTACAGGAAACTACCAACCCTTTTCTAAGAATAAGACAGTCAAATTTTTTGATATTATATTAACTATCAACCTAGCTGGCTAGAACTTCCACTCATATATTGCCCTTTGTACACCAATATTGACAAGAGTAACACAACCATTGGTCTCAATTGTCAACACTCTGGTAACCCCTCACTGCAACGTAAGACCACCAAGTTGCAAGTGAAAGTGGAGAACCTAATTATTTTGCTTCACATTTTTTTTTCTTTTCCAAAACTAGAAAAGTTAAAATCTATGCTTTTTGAAAGAAAAATAGTGCTGATAACAATTTTATTTTTAGTAAATCTTTCATGCGTGGTTAGTGTAAACCGTCAATAATAAAAATGTATGATTTTAAAATAAATATTATAAAAGTGCACATACTTATCATACATAATAATTTGTAATTAGATGATATTTTACACTGTTAGTGCATTTAAATTAAATTCTTTTACTTTACCTTATTTTTTTAATTCGAATTTAGCTTCTCCACAAGTAAATTTTTTCTAGCAAAATGTAACAGTTTTTTTTGTTAAATGAAGCTCACTAAACGTCCAAGCTTCTACAAGAGAGAAGTTCATTCGTTACAGAACCCAACAAAGTGCCAGATTTGCTTAACTATTTCACCGGAACCTTTCCAACAGCTAGAGATGACTGCTTTCTACTTCAGCAGTACAGTGTTATTTTACAATTTTTACATGATCAAGTTTAGCTCAGGACACACAAGTAGTGAGTAACGGTCTTTACATGATGATATGTTCATTGAAAATTGTGTAATTTGGAGCTAAGTGGGGGCTGCCGCAGGATCATCATAGAAACAAACCAAGTTCCACCTGACACGTCGGTCCTTGTCTTCCAGAATGTTCTGTCTTCCAGAATCACAGAACAGCTATTCTCTCTGGCATTCGTTGTGTAGCGAGATAAAAACTTGGTCTTATTTGATTAACACTAAAACAATTTCATATATCGTAGCATACATTTTAATATAAAATTTATTATCAAATTTTATTTAAATACATGTTTTATTCTTTAATCACTTGTAATAGTTAACAATTAATTTTACTAAAATGTAAAAGAAACGAGAGCTTAGTTGTCATCACACTCGTGTGGACTGTGGCGCCAGAAAGATCTAAAGGAAGCACACTGAAGAAAATCACAAATGGATGAGACCATCCAACCACTTTTGCATTCCTAAGGCATAATCATTCCTGTGGCCCTTGGCCCGTCTTTGTACAATACTAGCCACCCATCTACTTTTGTTTCCATGTCACGGTTGTATTTACAGCTTGTTACCATTTATAGAGGGAAAGAGTATATTCAATGCTGATGTGCCATAGAGAGAACAAAAGCTTAAAGAAATTTGATTAAGTTTGTCACAATTGGCAAGGGAGGACAATAGACTTGGTCAATGAAATCAAAGAATTAGTAATTTTTATACACCCGTGATCTGCTCCTTCTGTAATTTAAGAAAGGAATATGGTTCATGGACACTCACGTGTTAATATATACTTAGAGAAAAAAAGAGACAGAAGAGAGAAAAGTATAGACATGATAAGTTAAATGATGTGACAAAAAGAAAGAGATGAAAAAAATAATGAGTGTCAATTAGGTATTTGTACTATTTAGATGTCTATATATAAATACTCTTTAAGAATATATGTACCATTGCAAGAGTGAATATTTTATGGAAACTCAGCATACAGAATCACAGCTTCAGGTTTCTAAACGCTAGAGATATCCATGACTGTTTCAACCTCCAACCACCCAAGCTTTTTCTGTGTCTTGTCTTTTGTAATTGACTCAATTAAAATCAATGTTAGAAGCTGCATTTGTGCATTGCACTAAACGTAGACCAGTCAATTATATATTTCACCAATGATTAGTATTTTAAGCCAGTTTGGAGAACTCAATTATTGGTGTCTTTATTTTTCTTTTCAATTAAAAATAACCGTAACCGATTCCAACCCAGTTTAATCAATTTGAGTACAGACAAGATTAGTTGAACTACATGATCACATTTTGAGGTTTTTCAGAATTCAAGAACAGGGGCAGCATTGTCCTATTTTCTCTTCAGGTGCACCAATTGTGAAATGTTTTGTCTTCAATTATGAACATAATTTTCTTATTTGAAATAAATGGGTGGAATAGTAAACAAGGTAACTGGTATCAGTGAAGCAAAATTCTTGACCAAATTATGTTCAAATTTCTAACAAACAGATTGAAAGTTCTGTACTGGACAAAACTACAATTGAACATCTAATTTTTCAGCTTATATTTTTCTGTCCTTATTTCTGCTTCCCCCTTCCATTGTTATCCAACCAAATACACAGTATTCCCTTCATCTCAACCCTTCATGAACCAGAGAGGGTAGAGAAGTAGCTCTCAGACCTTGCAAGCACAGAACCATGAATTTCTGTGTTAGTCTTAGTTGGACTACTTGGTGTGGACCTTACTCTAGGAGAATCCAAAGTCCTCCTAAGAATCTGTCTCATAGCTGATATCAAGTGCACTGTTGGATTTAGAGGAGGCCCGGATGCCTTGAACTTTTTGCAGAAGTTCATATGCTTTGCCATTGCTTCTTCTGTGCTAACAAGCCTCTCAGACCTTACAATTTCATCCTTAACAGCCTCAGCACACAACCCACAAACCCATTTTCCATGGTACCTCTCCCTGATTCTTTCTATATAGGCTGGGGTGCACTCTTCTGTTAGTCCACAACAGTCACACACAGCAAATTCAACTTCACTTTGTGCAACTATTATGCTAGCCGCTGATTGAGTTTCTGGTGCCGATATCACCATAGGGTCAATGATCATAGGTGCAGACATTGCAAACCACCCTGTGAAGAAACAATGAAACACCAAACATGTCAATATCGTTTTGCTAATATTTGACATAAGAAAAAACTTTCAAGGATATGCTTCAATAGACATACATAAGGTTTTCACAAGATCAATAAAGCTATTGGTTCTTTTATTCAACAAATAATGAAGTGTTTCAGCCAATGAAGAAATCAAGAAAAAATAAAATAAAATTCAACCAAGCTCTTTTCCCTCGTGAGTTTATGACAAAACTTATTATTTTGCTGAATGTAATGATAGCAAGGAAAATTATATGAATAAAACAAGGGAAATTGAACAAAAGATATGATAAAATTGTATAAGCAAACAGATTGAAGATGAAATGATGAGGATTATTACCAGCAGAAGCAGATCAAAATGACTCAAATCGATTGCTTGTTTATCTTTTCTTCTGCTTGCTGGGTATTCTTCTCCTTCTTCTTCTTATCTTTCTTTCTCCCACTTTCCTTCCTCAACTTTTTCTTCTTCAGGGAACAATATCTCAGACATGAAAACCATTTCAAAGAAACTTAAAACACCTTTTGCTTTCTTCAACCTCCTTCAAAGAATTAAACAATTTTTTTTTTGGAAAAAAGAAAAAAGGAGATAACTTTGAAGAAACCCAAATCTTATGTGAGCAAACAAATGGATTTTATTTGGCTTCTCCCCGGGATCTGCACTACTAACTATATATGAAATAGTGGGGAACTTGGGGGAGAGAGAAAGAGAAAGACACTTTCTAGAGAGAGAAAAATGAGGTGAGAGAAAGAACATCAATGATTGATGCTTTAAGGAGGTGGACTATGGTATAATCCACGTCGACAAAAATTTTCTTGAATGTGTGAATGTTTGGCCGTTGATGATTGGATTGCCAGCTAAGCATTATGACATCGTGAGTCTCTTCTTAGCCAAATTGTGCTGGTTCGGACTTTCAAAAAACATAATTATTCACACATTTATATAAATATTATCTTACACGATCTTACTAACGAGAGATTAATCTTAAACTTTATATCTTGTACAAATATATATCTTGAATTTTATTTTTTTAATTCAATAGGTTGGTCAAGTGAAACAAGAGTACAGAATTTTACATCGTTTCTTTGGAGTAAGATATATGTAAGCGTGTTTTGACTTTGAAAACTTTTTTTGCTTTAAACGGAATTGTCATATTCTTTTCTTAATCTTTAGCCAAAAATAATAATTATTTTTTTTTCTAAACAATTCCTTTTATTAGGTTGAAATTAAACTGTTAGTAGAGAAAAAACTTTAATTGTTTATTTATCTTAAATCTCAATTATTCGTTTTTTTATAATTTATTTTTTCAAATATTAAAATTTAGTATAATTTATTAATTAAAAATAACAAATAAAGGCTTTCATATTCTTTTGGTGTTTGAGAAAATAATTTGTAAAAATAAAATAATAAATGATGGAGACTTAAGATAAATAAATAATTGTAATTTCTTTTTCATTAGCAATTTAACTCTAATTTAATAGAAGAGACTATTTATAAAATTATAAAAATTTAAGAACTAATCAAAATAAAACTAAATTTTAAGATGTTTATTTTGAAAAAAATAAAATTTAAGGACAAATTGAGATAAGATTTAATTTCAAGATGTTTATTCAAAAAATAAAATTTTAAAATTAATTAGAATGAAATTAAAATTGGAAATGTCTATTTATAAAAGAGATAAAAAGTAAGAGAATTAAATGTTCTTTCACTGAATGCATATTTTTCACATGTGTTCAATATGCTTCTTCGTTGGTGGTGTAAATTTGCTATGTAATTTGGACAAACTCAAAATGTTTTTATTACAATTAAAGGGAGATTATTTTAATTAATTGTCTCTTGTCCTTAAGAAAGTATTTTTAATATGCCTCTCTATATAAAAAAAAAAGAAATAAATGAAAGATAAAGAATGATTATATTTGATTTTAATTGTTTAATATTTAAATAATAAAATTGTACAATTTTTCTTCGTCATAAATTTTTTCTCGTTTTCGAAGCAATACCTAGGTGACGTGTGAAATGTAAATCATGTGAGCTGTGAGGAAGGTACAGCTTGCGAGATTAGCTCATAAAGTGGCTTCCTAATTTGAATTACAGCTTGTATTACATGTACCATTACCTGCCAACTAGTACTGGTTCGGTCAACGTACCAGATATTAGATTTATAAGAGTCGCTTCATACAACATCATAGCTAGGCATTTTTGGATTTTTTTTTTTTGCTGTGAAGGCATTTTTTGATGGTATTGGTAGGTAGATATGAGCGCATACTTTGGAGATCACCAAAACAAATACCCATTGGCTCAAATATGAATTCTTTTTCGTTATTTTTAGGACCTTTTTACCAGATAATAATAACAACTGATGCGACAATTTTTAAAAGAACAATAAGGACAACGATGAATTGTATCAATTTTGTATTTTTCTCAAGCTAGATCACTCTTTTCTTCTCCAGGAGGATTTGGATTCGTAAGTGACTCAATAATATTATATAAAATATAATTAAATATTGATTTAATTATTAAATTAAAAGTATTTATTGCCTTAATTATTTATATTAAATCTTGTAAAATTTAAATAATAAGAAGAGTATAATTAATTTAATCATTTTATATGTTTGAAAAGTATTTATTACATTAATATTCTAAGTGATAACGAATAATTTTCAATTAATATAAAATGTTATAAATATATACATACATACAATATATATATATATATATATATATATATATATATATATATATATATATATATATATATATAAACTTTCAGTAGTATAATATATTTTGGGATATTACATGTATATGTGCATGTGTTTATGTTTTTAACCATCTAGATGTAACAATTTTAAGGTTAACCCGAAAAATAAAAGCAATTTGGTTTTTCTCATTGAGTGATATATTACTTATCATAATTTGCTTAATAATTAAAACGTACCCTCATCATTTCATGTTTATGATGTCCGCGCGCGCGCACTGAAATTATGGTGTATGAATTTCACCGAAAAATACTAGTTCCTCCTAGTAGCAAAGTTCTCAAACTTGTGATAACAATACCCACTCTAAAACTAAAATTTAATCAATAAATTACTGGGCTTGATTTAGCGTATCTTGATAATGTTGGGCAAGATTGAATCAATATGCTACTAAGAGAGAATAAGGGAACTTACAATGCACTTTACTTTAGCAAAATACAAGGTACGATAATATTAATATTATTGAGAAAAAATTAATTAAATTTTATAATACTTAAGCAGCTTGACAATAAAGGGAACCACATAATGAAAAATAAGTCAATTCTTCTCATGGCTTTGTAGTTTAGATATATCTTCTCAAACTGTCGAAGTATGAGTTCGAACCAGGCATCAAATCAAAAAAAATAAAGGGAAGGGAAGGCAGAATTATTCTTGTGGCTAATTATGTCAAGGTTCTCCATACATAGCCTATCTAGCGAGGTATTCTGATTCCAAAGTGTGACAACTCTAAAGTCCAAGCACATATGCATGCATACACGCATGTCGAACAAAACCCTAAATAATGTTCACTTTTTTCTTCCGAAAAGAGTTGATTTTGTTTTTATTAGATGAAAGATGAAGAGAAGCAGGTCATATGAATGGGGGGCCAATATTGGAGTTGGACAGGTGAAATTTCCACGCCTTTAATAATTGGTTGGGTTGGGTTTGTTTGCGAACGCAGTGCTTCCTACGCAACTACTTGTTTCATGGGCCCCACTTCCATTTCCCATTATTAAAGATATCAAAAGCTAACACAAATATACAAGGAGAGGAGAGAGAAAGAGATGGAGAAATATATATATATATATATATATATATATATATATATATATATATATATATATGCTGTTGGTAATTAAGGGTGTGTTTAAGTTACAGTTCCGTAATATAATTTATGTTTTTTTTAATTCATAAAGGAAATTGCTTCTTTATTTTGTGCTTTGAAGAATGTAAATAAATATTTGATAGTCTCTCAAACGACAATTCATACACACATTAATTCCTCGTGCATCTGATTTCCATTATCAAAAGAAATCCTCACCCCCACAAGGTCACGGTCAAACGCAAATTGCAGTAGGTTCTGTGCTCAAAAACAGCAATTAATGAGTGGACCAAACATTGCCATGCCAATGAAATTAAATGGTACTGTGTGCGACATATAATTGCTATTGCACTAACCAGCGGTTGTGATAAGGACTTGCACTTCGACACTGTGACACCCCTTTCGCCCCTTGTGCAAAACCATGTTCGTATTGAGGGACAAACCCACCTTGGAATTGTTCTAGTTTTCCCCTCTCTCTGCGTAGCTCTCATTTTCCACTACAATATTCGACCAAACAGCCGCAGATATATATATATATATGCCATGCTGCTTTAAAAATTAAATGCATTAAATTTGTGGTGTAGGAACATGTAACATAGTTCACAACTTCACATGGTCAGGACGACCCCCAAATTTCATACCAATGTAGGGCATGTGAACCCATGCATCCTTGTTGTCTAGATCTCATTCAATGTTTACATGTATGTTTTTTACACGTCTTCTACATAGGTCCATTTTTCGTCAATTTTTGACCTCAATACAATTACTTTTTTGTTAGTGTGTGAAATGACCAAAGATGGGCCATATATATTTAATATGTTCAGTTGCATAGACTGGAAATTATTATAACACCCCCCCTCCCAAAAAAAAGAAAAAAGAAAAAGCTGTTTTCACTGTATATATACTTCTCGTTTAGGTCAACTGAAACCAAATTTTGCTTTTGGCTTTCAACAGAGAATGACGATGGCAATTGGCAAGTATATTATAGTTAAAGCTGTAATTGATTAATGAGAATTAATTTAATAGCAGTATCATCATGCCTTACGCTACACACTTATCATGTGTATGCTTAATTGATTGATCGCATCAAAATGAAAGTGATTAAACCAAAAGTAATAATAAATTATTAATATCTACTGCCACGATTTTGGTTTATGCTTCAGATGTCAATAATTAATATATAGCTTATCTTTTTCTTTCTCTTCAATTATAGTTTTCCCCCCATTTATCATCAGGACTATAGATGAAGATTGTATTAAAGGTTTTTGTTCAATCATTTTATAATGTGTGTTTTCGGATAATATGAGTAAAACGTGCTATAAACGATAGGAAGGAACAATGCTGTACGAGAAAGAGGATAAGAGATAAGAGAGGATCCGTTCTTCTCGTAATCAAATTCGTATCTAAATAAATATAATTTTTTTGATAAAAATTATTAAAGCGTTTACAAAATATCATAAAAAAGTAATGGATTGAAAGGGCAGAGACAAACGCCAACTCTTTTAAATTTGTCAACCTAGTCTTATATTATAAACTAGTATTTTATTCTGTAAAATGTACAAGATAAATGTTTATTTTATATAACTAAAATATATAATAAATAAATACTTTTGAATATATAAATTATAATATAATTAAAATTTGTAATAAATAAATATTTTTAAACATATAAATTATATTTTAGATTTATGATAAACAATTTATATTGTAATACAAGGTTATTTTTAACTATTGATAATTTTTAAAATAATATTAAAATATAATTTAGAAATAAATATGAAAATGATAAATTAAAAGAGATAAGAGGTTAAAAAAATCTCTAAAAACGATTTCACTCAAAATAACTATTTTAATTTATATAAAAAGAGGATTAGAAGTGACAAAATAAGTCAAGTTAGTCGAGTTGATCTAAACCTACTAAATGAAATGTTAATTTAGACTTTAAATTTTGACACTAAATTAAAGTGATTTTTTTAGTCTCATCCGATTATGGCTCAATATGGGTTTAACATGTAAAAGCTCACAAAATTAGACTTTTATTGGGCTTGTACGTCATTTTAGATGCTCAAATTGATTTTGGGTTCCAACCCACTATAGTCTGTAATCAACATTGGGTCAGGTAACAAATTTTGTCACTTCTATTGTAAAGTAAAATATACAATTGTATTTCACATGCAATTAGACAAAAAATTTCTCTTTCAACCATCTTAAACCATCTTCTTTTTATGTTTTTTTGGATACTTAATTTTTTTAATTTTCTATCACTTTTAATTTATCCTTTTTTTATTTATCTATTTGTAAATTGAATTTTAACAGTTTTTTTTAAAGAATGTGTTAATAGATAAAAATAATCTTGAATCATAATTTAAACTATTCATTGTAAATTCAAAATATAATTTATTTATTCAAATATATTTATTTGTTATGACTTTAATTATAATATAATTTATATTTATTAAAAAATATTTATTTATAATGAATTTTAATTTATAAAACAAATATTTATCATAAATTTTAATTATATAAAATAAACATTTATCATGTATTGTGTAATGCACGGGCTAAAATACTAGTATGTTCTAAATTTGAATACTCATTTTTAAGATTGAAACTCTCATTCTTCCTATTCTCTCAATTAACTCACTTTTTATATTTTTTTCTTCCCACATTATATAGTGATCTCCAACATATGAGAGTGAAATTAGTTTTTTTTAATATTTTAAAATTTAAATTATAGATATGTTATTATCTTTAAATTTATATTAAATCATGTTTTATTTTAATTATAATAATTACTATTATTTTTAATTTAATTAAATTTTATTAATTAATGTTATTATTAGTATGTGATTATCTTTAAATTTAAATTAAATCTTATTTTATTTTAAGTTCTAACAAATTCTATTGTTTTTAAAATATTATTATTATAATTATACTACTATTTTCAATTTTAATTAAGATTAAATTTTATATTTATATTAATTTATTTCATTAAAAAATATCATAAAATTATTTTAATTTATATAATTAAATGATAGGATATAAATATATATCTCGTACATTTGAAGAAATTAAAATGCTAGCTAAAATTGAGGTTAAGCCTTCAACTGTAATAGTTTTTTTTCATATATTAAAATTCATGTTTTTATCAGAAGAAAATAAGTCACAATTAAATTGAACTTCTATCATTCTGTCACTTGATTAAACTTTGATAATGTATCATGAATTAACTACCATAGAATTACCATTGAGCGCATAAATCAACTAGCGGGAAGTTGTTCTAGCTTAACCAGTAGTCTTAAGTTCAAGTTCTGGGTATGCAGCTGCGTTAAATAGTCGGAGGGAGAACTTTGTCACCCGTAGTAGTCCTACATAACCACCTAATAATCTTTTAAGAATGTGAGAATTAGATTTGAAGGGGACAAAAAAAAAGAACAAATTAATTTTTCATCCCCAATCCCTAATAAATATTCTCTAACTTCATAATTTTTTATAATTAAAAAAATGATAGATTAATATAAAACTAACATTGTAAGAATTTAATTTAAATATGGTGACAATGTAAAAAAATTTTATATTATCATCCAATCATAAATCATTATATGTGGTAAGATTGTTGACTATTTTAATAACTATTTTACAAGTTATATTTAGAGTATTTTTAATTGGTTGACAATATAAAAATCTTTATACTAACCGTGCTTGAAAGTTAAATTTATATTTTAATCCTTTGTTTATTTTTAAAAATAAAATATAATTTTCTTAATTTAAAAATATTTTTTTCTACCCTTCTCTTTGCTTCTAATACCCCGCTTTCATACATATCCTTAGAGAATTGAAGAAGACTAAAAATTTGGCAACTAAAAGCTGGTTAATGAAATTGTGAGTTGCAGAAAGGACTTTGAAAAAGTATATGTATTATTGTTTGCTTGTGCACACAAAGTGACAGGGTGATTCTTTATGGAAGACAATTACAGGTAGGACGTGACGTTGTATATGCTTTGTCTTTTCCTCTTCTCTGGCTCTCTTCAGTCTTCCCTATTTGGCGAAAGCTATCCAAGGGAAAGGGAAAAGTTATCATTTGGGGTTTTTCTTTCTCAACACCAGAAAATTTTCATATTTTTCGTAAGTATTCGTAATTATATGAGAATTCACAAATATAAGTGATATATTAAAAGAATATTAATTAAAAAATATTTTAGGAAATATTATAAATTTGATTGATAAAATATGATTTTATTAGTGATAAAAATGTAAGCTGAAATTTCAAGAATTAGTTTAATTGATAGAAAATTATTTTAATGATAATTTTAATTAATAAAAATTAATGACCAAATTTAGCAATGAAAAATTATTTTTTTATCACTAATTTTAAGTTCATTAATTTTTAGCAATGAATTTTTTTCAAATGTTTCTGACATTAATTTTAATTTTTCTAATAATCTCAAACTGTCTAAAATTAATTGAGGAAATTAAAATAGTTAAATTTATCTTTGTTTAGATAATTCATCAAAAGAGGAAAAAAAATGTTAATGTCATCTGATATATAAACTCAAAAAACATCTATTATGAAATTATATATAATTACATGAAAAGGAGAGTACGTATAAGAGTTATTTAATTTTTAAAAATAATAACTCAAATTTGTTACGCGAGGTGGATTGAGATGCGTGGTTTAGAAATGAGGCTCGTAGCAAATTTGGATTTTTAAAAACACCAAATGAAAGAATAACGAACAGAATCACATGACACCAATTATTTGTATTATTTTAGCCTTATTGTAGCATTTGATTGTTACTTTAAAGTGTTTAGAAAAAAAAATGAGGCTATTATAAATTTTAAGCGCTAATCTGGACAACGAAAAGAAAAATAGTAAACAATTATACAGAAAAATACATCACGAACAATAAAGATTGAACGTAGAGTATTGGATAATAACAATTGAAATATTATACAATTTTTAATTAATATAAGAATTACTGCCTCTAATGCATATAAGAATAACAATCTGTATTCTTCCTCATGAAGATGAAGATCAATCACACGAGTAAAGTGTGGAAGAGAAAGATGATAATTATGGTGACAGCAGAAGTGATAGCGATATGCACAATATTCCTATACGCTTTCATTTCACTTATGTTTTTTTTGCGCAATAAAACGGAGGACCTCTATTTCACGAGAACGATAAAAGAACAGTTTGTTGGTATTTTTATTTTCTCGTTCCAAAATATGAAAGCATTAAATGGACGGTGTCATTAATACTTAATGCTCGAGCCAGTACTAGTCCTCTACTAATATATATCGTATGTATTAATGTACATGCCTTCATATATTTTTTTTAAATATATGATCGCTTCACATTAATTCTGAATTTTATTTTATTTTTGAAATGAATTCTGAAATGGTTTAGTGTGTGTCCACACCAAAAAGTACGTAGTTGAGACATTGTTTTCTAAATGTAAAATCAATTTAAGGAACCTGATGTTAACATTTTCCATCTCCTATAAATTAGTACAATATTTTAGACCTAGTACTTTTCCATGATAAAGTAGTGGAGATAGTTTTATTAAATTTTAATAAAAATTCTAAATCAATACGCTCTCCTTTTCACTTTTACCACGTTTTAAGAAATTTTTTTTTTTTAACATTAATTATCGTTTTAAAATATTAATTCTCAATTCAATAATTTTTCAACTTTAACTTTAATTTAATAGGTGACTTTTGAACACTATAATGTTTTTTCCAGCAATTTTTTATTCTATCTTTCAATAAAATATTTTAATAAAATTATATTGCTCAATAAATTTATGTCAAAGTTCGGATATAGGGATGGGAATGGGTAGGGTCTCGGTAGGGTACTATAGTACCCATCCTTATATCTGCGTTTGAAAAAAATTCTCATACCCAGTCCCATACCCACGTGGATAGCAATTGTAATCCTCATTTTCATACTCGCTAGGTATCTATATACTCATATTTAGGCAAAATTTATATTCAAAATTTAATTTAATATAGTTGGTCAAATCTCATTTTATTTTTTTATCAATTACAAAATTATTGATCAAATTTTTATAATTAAGTTTTTCTAATATTTCACTTTTAATATATAAAGGCAAATTCATTTAATCTATCATTTAACATAGTTAATATCAAATAAAATTTAAATAATTTTAATTTTAAAAAACCTACGTTCAACAATAACAATAAATAAGTATTGTCACTAATATTTTAGAAACAATACATGCATTTAAAAAAAATATATAATCTTTTTATATAATTTATTTTTAATGGAGCATAAATTATTTTTAAAATCTAATTTATATATAATGACAATGCAAAACTTTTTTACTCAAATCTCTAATAAAATTTGATTATTTTATCATATCATCTCGTTCATTAATATGATGCAATAGTATGGTGAATTCTTTGTATATATGTAAAAAGGTTTTACACTTGTAATGCATATAAATTAAACTCTTATTTTGTTTGTATTTCTTGTAATGTCTTTTTTAAAAAAAAAATCAAGATTTTTAATATTTTAATACTCACTAGAATTATCTTTTTAATATATATATATATATAGGCACAGGTATGGCGCGGGTTGAGTACTATTACTATAGTATCCATACCCACACTCATTCCCACTAAATTTTGCTAGTAAACCCTAGCCCCTTTCCCATTGGAGTAGGTACTTACCCTATTCACTGTAGATATTTTTTGTAAGTACCCATAGAGTTTGGGTGAAGTTGTCATCCCTACTTGGATACAGGGAATTTTGTAGCAAGTTGGCTCAAAGTGGACCTTTTCTCCAATGTATTTAATCAAACCAAATTAATTAGAAGAATTCTTTCAAGTTTTGATGTGAGAACGTGAGACGGTTAATGCCACAAACGTTGCTTTGATTTGATAACCACACCCTTTATCTCTAATATATGCCATTCGTAATCGTGAACATAGTTTATTGGAAAAACGAAAGGTTTCAGATTAAGGAGTCGTTGGTACTCATGCATATTTTAGTTACGATTTATCAAATATTAATGATTAATTTATAATAAATATTTGAAAGTTATGTTTTCATCAAATATATCAACATCTAGTAAATATTTGAAATTTATTATTTATATACTGTTAAAGGGATATTCGTTTCAAGACATAAGAATACTTTTTTAGGAATGATATTATTAAAAATACTATAATCAAGAATTTCACTTTTGGATAAATTTGAAAAAAGGTGTAGTTAACATTTAATATTTTTAAGAATATTTTCTAAAATTTGTTTAGTTCAGCCAAAAAAATTCAAATAGTAATAGAAAAAATGTGATTGGTGTTATGGATATCATTATTTTTTTAAATATTCATTATTTGTTAAATTTGACTTGATTTCTCCAGATAAAAATACGATGTGATTAATTTCCTTTGATAAAGATAAAATCTTGAGAAGATATTGAAAATAATTATTGAGTCAAAGTTTCTCGGTTTCTCTTGTGTCAAGAGTCTTCTATTTTCTTGTACAAATATTTTTATGTAAATCAAATAAGATATATCTCTTCTTTACATCTTTCTCCTCTCTTGACTATTCCTCTCTACTCTTTTTATATATCTTTTCCCTTTTTGTTTGTATCATTTCATAATACGTTATCAACATGCTCGAGTCTTTAACGATTTAACAATATTTTTTATGTTTCTTTTCAAGACCAAGTATAAGCTTTCTACCAACTACATGATAAATTTGATCAAGATTAAAGTTTTATCAAATGAGTAACTTATTTTTACTATTTTTATCAATATATTTGATACCTCAATTTCTTTTCTTCTTATGACTTTCTTCATAGTTTCTCTAGTATGAATATTTATTTTATCCATTGAGATGTTATTGTTAAATATTATTGACAAAAATATTTTATCTCATCCAATTTGCTAGTTTTGATAAATTTTTAAAAAAAGTTATATTTTTAACACACTCGTAAAATTGCACGAAATTAAAAAAAAAATTATTTATTGTCTAAATAAATAATTGTGTTTAAATTTCTGGAGAACTAAATCAATAGCTCGAAAGCTTCTAACATGAAATTGCAACTAATTTATGAGGTCCACTTAGTCAAATATTGCTAGTTGTGAACTGCATCTGCTGCTATTATGAAGTTCATTATAGCAGTACTTTGTTGAATTGCATGCATCATTATGTCGTTTTATCAACCAATAAATTTAGTTGCTTAAACGGCCATTCAAGTTTCAATGCTCAAAAGCGAATAAGCTGCGGTAGCGGTCACGTTTTGAGAATCTTTGGTAAGTAGTCTGTCTCTTCAAAATCTCGAGAAATTTTGTTGGTAAAAAACTTTTAACTGAATGGCATGCACTTGCTCACTTACCTGGGTCCAACTCCAACCTTTCTGTTACTCAATCCAACCATTCCCACCAAACTGATAGTGATTATGGGGAACTAGCACGATTCATGATACATAGAGTACATCAAACATTCAATTCACAAATACATTGATTCAGCAAATCATTTCATTCAAATTACCACGAATCATTTTAACCTTTTACTGTTCAGTTTGCCACATTATTATTTACATACAACTTGTATTTGGGGAAGCATTTACAATTACTTTTCCCCGACAAACATCAATGTTAAAAGTATCCGGTGATGAGTTGGTTCCATTTGATCATCAGAGTGAGCATCAGCATATTAGGCGGCTGTAATCACCTTCGTTTGGGTTCCCTTATTGCAGCATAACACAAAAACTGCAGTTCCTATGAGACTTGTTCCGAGATCAATGGGACAAAAAACACCCAATGACACACATTATAGTACAAATATAAATCTAATTTTAACTACGACTATAACACTATATCTTGTGTTCTATGATCCTCAGTAGATTCTTCCTCAAGTTCTTTTATTAGCCTTTCAATTTGCCTTCTATAAACTGGCATGAAGTGATCACTGATCATTCTCTGTGAAAGTCTAAGTTTACTATATAGAGACCTTGAAGTTAGAAAAATCCCAATCTTCGTCTCATTTGGCTGGCTATTGTCTGAACTTACAGAGGTTGGGCTACCATCATTTTCATGCTCAGCAGCGTCATAGTGGAGTGTAACAATGTGCATTATCTTTCCCGGAGGGAAAAATCTGTGGACTTCTTTGATTTCTGGTGCAGAGCTCTGGGTTTGCCCTACTTCCTCTGCTATGGCTGCTTCCTCTTCCCTTATCTCCTTTACAACATCAGCCTCCTCACCTTCAGGTCCGTCATACAGCTCATGCTCCAGTTGTTGCCACAACTCCACTTCACTCATCTGATCCTCATATCTGTCATGGTCCATCATGTTCTCAACGTCATCATGATCAACATCCATCTCAGCATCAGGACTACTTCCATTGCCACATTCAATCTCAGAAGACCACTCTTCTATAGATGAAGATACAGGAAGGTTCATGTTCTTTGCATTAATTGCTTTTGTGGGAGAACCAAGAAGTGGATTGGAACTTTCAACGTCGGTAGAGGCAGAAGATGTAGGGGAACTTCCCCCGTCTTTGGAATTTGAATGAGCACTCAAGGCTCTGCGACGGGGCCCCATGCATGACCAAGAGGACAAATTAAGGTTTGGACGCGTCCATGCAGCCTGAGCCATACTCTTGGCCCTCTTCATCACAACCTGCAGTTTTTCAAATGTCAGACATGGAGTAGAAGCAGTAGCACTAGCACTTCTTGCATGATCAGTTTGAACACATCAACCCCCAACCTTAGAAGAGAACTAACAAGATTAAAACAATTCTTCCAAGTTAGGCTCATGATCAAAAGCATAATAAATAGTGCATACTCTTTTGACAACTGGATTGCAACACCAATAAATTTTGTTCAACATAAGAAAGACAACCAAACAAAAAGACCTTTTCTTTTTAATTTCCAACAACGGATAATTTATTGCCTCCTGCTTTTGGAGACAATACATTGTTGCATGATAAACAAAAGGTGAATTGATCTTATCTAACAGAAGGTAAAAGTACCTGGGTACCATTAGAAACTGGCTGTAACATGGCCCCAGCCCCAGCAACTTTTGCTCTAGCAGTAGCAATTGATGGGAGACGAGAACCTAATGCTGATGCCGAACGATAGACAGTACTAAGTATTCTTGTTTGCTCAATTTGATTCCTCAAGTCATTTATCCATGCTGATGCTGTCACCTGAAAAATGGAAAAGTATTTTCGTACACAAATGATGCAGAATAGCTGAAATGAAATTTATGAACTGCAAACATATTCATCAAGCAAACAACATTGTAGGAAGTCTATCGGTTTATCCAACACCCAATAAGGCAAGCAAATCAAATCAGGAGCATTATGAATTTCTGTGAAGGAATTTAACTTCATGTGAGTAACAGACACAGCCAATGCAAGAGTAGGGACATTTATAAGACTGCTTTCTAAAATATCCCAAAATTCCTTTGATACACAGTTTTGAGAGAACCTAAAATAGTTCATAAATGAGACTTAAATCTACCAAATGATGTCCTCTACAAGTCATGCAGTCTTGCACAACACCTGGACAGCAAGTCTTAATTACTTAAATTCCCCCAGGGTATCTCCCACAAATATCATCAAATATTGGTCCATAAATCAAGACTACAACAACATTTTCCAATACAAAATGCTCAGGATCACAACCTCAGAACGCAAGTCATCTACAGAAGCAGCTGAGAATGTAGGCACCAAATCAGCTCCATTTATAATAGAAGTAATAAAACTATCGCCTGACTCTGCCAACTCCCATGTCATACAAGCAGCTGCAAGAGTAACAAGATGTCAGGTACTCAGGTTGCTGTGTAAACCAATATTAGTCCCAAAGTTTTCACTTTTGAAAATAAAAATGTAGAATCATATTGACACAGAATATAATATAATAATATATATAACAAAGACTGACCTGGAGCAAATGTAACACATGTAGTGACGGACAGTTCCTTTCTCTCTCTCAACACATATGTTAGAATTGCTGCAGTGCCTCCACCCAAAGAGTGCCCTACAATCTACGTAAAAGACTTTCAAAAAGTAATCCAGAAAACTACAGAAACATCTGCTAACTATTTAAAGCTTATGATTCAATATAGATTGACAAAAGGCCAGAAAAGAGAAATTAAGTAGCCAAACAGCACATTTACAAACTGAATGATTTCAAGATCTAAAACTTTTGTTGTCAAAATCAAGATTAATGAAAATAAGCAAGAAAAATCATGATGACTACAATCTATAACATTACAGGTACTAGCTATGCATGCTTGATCACAATATTAAAAAAAAAAAATATTGAAAATATAAAAAAATGATATTCTGATCTAACAGGTAAGCATGTGTTAAAAAGATTATTTTGTCAAAAGAGCAGGGGATATTATAAAAAGAAACATCTTTACCTTAACTTTATAGTCAGGGTAGTGGCCAAGTGCTTCAAGGAGACAAGGAGTTGCAAGCTTTGCAATCCATCGAGCAGCAGCAACCATTCCACAATGTGCATAACCTAAAACCAAATCACTGACACCCCCCTGATGAACAACAGTGTGATGAAATGGTACCACACTTCCTGTAACAGCCGTTAGAGTATCCTTGATACTATGTGTGCCACGAATCAATAACAAAAAGCATCTCATCTCGTGATCAACTATTATTGTAAAAGCAGGTTTCAAAATCTGCATGACAAATGAACAGACCAGTTTAAACATACATTGTTTTTACCAAATGAATATCGCTTACTGAAATGGAAGCGAGTATTACTTATTCATCTGATTCAATTGAGCCACCCCACCCCCCTTCAAAAAAAAAAAAAAAACTCACAAAAATGAAACAAAAAGAAAACATCTATTATCAATTTTTGATCCCATATTTTCTCAAAAACAACATCCTCTGTTGCTTCAGGCTTCCTTCCTTCCTCAAAAGAAAATGTATGTTAATAATTATCAACGGCATAGTCAACAAAGGGCACAGATATTGAATTATTATCAATTTTTCCTAAGATTCAAACAAAACTTACTCCTGCTTTGGCTTCCCGAAGGAGAACATTTTCTTCAGTGTAGCCAGTTTCTTCTAAAAACAAGGGAAAGGGCTTCTTTGAAAAATGCCAACACAGTGTCAACAAGTTTAAGAGATACTTAAGTTCAGCAGTAATCTCAGATCCTTTCAGCTGGACACTGTCCTTACCACAAAATACACCGTCAACATGATAGTTTCCCTGCAAAGTATAATTTAGAAATAAAGTCAAACTTAAATAAATAAATAAAAGGAAGCATCAAAACCACATACTACATTTTGCATGTCAAATACAGCTAATGTTCTGTGAGTATCAATAGTCTAGTATCTTACGTTCCATTTGCATTACAGTAAAAACATTGACTTTAGAATTTTGAATTTGCCTAGATATTATAAAGTATAACTACTTTTTGAAATTGTTGGGATACATTTAGAAAAGTACAGGGTGCAACTTGTCAATTTTTTTACTTTTTTTTTTAATTTGAGGATTGCTGACCTTGTTCGAAAAACTAGTGGGTCTTAGTTCTTGCTCAAAATCAATGTTCTTGGCTGCAAAAGCTACTGCTTAGTTACTTCCATAGAATTCATTCCTAATACGAATCAATTCTGAACGTCTTAACCAAACAACAAATACTGCAAGCATTTATTTTGGACTGGCCAGATTGGTTTTAGAGGGCCCAAAATCTAAACAAACATGGCATTAATGTCCAACCATAAGCATTGAAAAAGAAGATACATGATTACTATACTCAAACTACAGTTTGATATGAACAAATTAAACTGGCACAAAACCAATATTACAGAGCAACTTCTTATCTACTTATGTAGAGCTGAGATTAAGAAATTCAGTAGTCCAGGACTTCTGGCTAATAAATCAATATCATGTCTTCCAAGGATGTCATGAAACTGATCTACCTTAAAAATTTGCTTAATATATGATTTAAATCAAGAACAAATATATAAGGTTGCACAGGTCATGTGAACAATCTTGTGAGTACTCTCCTAGAAAATATATACAGAAATTATATCATGTAAATCATAAAATCCAAGAATAATCTAATATGACAACTTCAAAGTGATAATGACTAACAGCAGAAGTTCAAATATTGCAAATCATGATCCCAATTCCCTGCTGTGATGTTGAGAAGGCTTAAAAAACAAAACAAAAACAACCCATGAAAAAAAAAGCCTATCTCATGTAAGGAACAGTTTAGAGATAATATAAATTATAACACTGCTCTCCAAGTGTAGGATTATTTCTTTAAAGACCATAAATTTTTTATTGAGATGGTAAGCATTAAATTGGCCTTCCAACCATTCAGTCATCAATAATGTTATTTACACATGAAAAAGCTCACATAACTTTCACGACCACCGTCCATTTTTCTTTCTCTTTATCTCTTTCTCCCTTTCATTCATCAATGTCAGTGATGTGCAATCCTTTAGGTGAATTATGTGAGTTGTACGTTAAGTGCAGGTTACAGGTTGCAACTACCATTTCTGTTCAATTATAGTTCTACCTGAAAAATATGCACCTGTCTTTTGGACTAAATACTAATTCTATATTCTACTTACTACTTAAATGCATCCATAGTTACAGACAGATAAACAAAATGCCACAGCTTTCCTGATTTTTCAGTTGCTTCAAACTGACAACGAAGCAAAATCTACTCGTAGTCATTACCTGCCTCTTTAGAAGAAAGCTGATACCAAACGCCAAATCCCCAATGGGCCATTTGCCAAGTGTCTCCGAATAAGTGAACCTGAGAGTCTCCGACAACGTTGAAATTGTCTCCAACCATGTAGCAGGGGCTTGGATTAACCGATGAGAAACACGTCGGTCAATACCTAATGGCGCATCAGTGGACGGATCACTACCATTTTCGTCACCATCTTCATTGATTGCATTGTCAGTCTGCAATTTCCGATTCAATGTGTAGTACAAAAGGGCAGCTGCACCTGCTGCAGTAGCCATGGTTGCAGTTGCCATGATACTATCCCTATAACAACAAAAATCCCAAAACTTCATTAGAAAAGGATTCATAACAGAAAACTGTGATACAATTTCCCAATACAAGCCAACTTCAAATCCTTTATTTTCCATTCTATCCGCGATCAAATCAAACGAAACGAAACAAACCAAAACAGTGTTTTTCATAGGGGTCATCAACAATGGAACGCAAATTACGATGAGAGAAAATAACAAAGAAAAAGAAAAGATTAAAACTGGACGTAAAACTTTGAGCTTTTCTAGTTCGTTCAGAAGGGAAATCTCACTGATGGGTTCAATTCGACAATTTCAGCTGCCATGGAACTAGAATTTTGAAACACCGATTCATTCGATTGATCAATAAAAAAATCAGAATAATTATGATCAAATGAATTAAGAGAACAAAACAAAAATCAGACCAACCTGAAGAACATGAAGACACACCGAAACCCAAAACCCTAAAACTTCCAAATCAGGAAAAAAAATTTATAAAGAATAGAGATAATTCTAATAGAGGAATGAACGAACCTGAATAACGTGATTTTGGAGAAATTTGAAGGGGGGGAAAATAGCTTGGTTACGAAGGAACCATAGATTGTACCGAAGCCTCTAATTCTAACTATGTCTGTTTTTATTCTGTTCGATAATAATAATAATATAATAATAATAATAAGCTTTGCACAGTTTTCTTTGAACCTGGACGAAGCAATAAGAAATTATGAATAGTTTTTTTTCTTTTTTCTAATAATGTGTTGAACGGACACGCGGCGTGTACAGATGGAGTGAAAACAGACCACGTCAATGTAGTGTAAGATGAGAAGTTACACCAGCAAATTGACCCGTTATAATGGATTTCTGAAATTTATTGATTTAGTTTTGAGTCTAACAAAATAGTAGTTAAAATTGTTATTAGGAACAGTTCAAAATTTTTGTTTCAGATTCAGGTCCATGTTGGCATGTTACCTCGTTTAAGCCAAATTTGGGTTTATATTTTGCCCCGATCACCGAATTTGAGCCTATGTTTGGCCAAATTTGTTTACATTTTAACCATCGCGTTGCCTGCCTGTCCGTTTGATTTAGTATAAAATTAGAGTCTGGTAGAATCAATTTAATAATAAATTAAAAATTACATTAAAACATATATTTTTATGAGTTTAATGGTCATACACTGACAGTATAAAATAGTTTTACACTGTCATCTAATCACAAACCACCATTTATTGTAAATTTGTTGACTTTTACAATAAATATTTTAAAAGTCATATTAATGGTAATTTTTGATTAGATGACAGTATAAAATTTTTTATACTAACAGTACATACCTATTAAACTCTATTTTTATTAGAGCTTAATTTTTATATACGATTAGTCTAAAACCTTTTATACTATGGATTAATCAGAAAATTATGTAGATATAATTTTTAAAATAATTATTATAAAAATCAACAAACTTATTTTACACCTCAATTTATGATTAAATGATAAAGTAAAAACAAATTATACTATCAATACATTTTAATTAAAAATAAAAAATAAAAAAATCATGAATAATAATAAACTAATATTTTAGTTTGGACATTAGAAGAGCATGGAATGCAGGGCATGGAACTTTCGGATAGCAGACTCGGTCACTCGATGGTAGGTGGTTGCAGAGTCTGAATAGACGAACAAACTACACACCACCCCTTGGGCCAGAACAGAAAAGAAAGTTACTGGGCTTAATTTCCTTCTCCTACTGGATCTTACACCTTGTGATGGAAGTGTACACTTAAAAGACTAATTAGTTCCATAAAGGCCCATGTTATTTACATTCCTTTTTTTTTTTCTCTTGGCATCCCTATATTTTTTTTGTTTTCTATATTTATAAAATATCTCTTTTTCCTCTCATCTTTGCATTTCCATTTTTTAGCAGATATTATGAAAATTAGTTTGTGTAATATATTAAAATATAACTACATTATTAAAAAAAAACCTTTTTGAAAGGATGTTTTTATAAAAAAAATACAAAAAAAAAGAAGCAGGTGGTACAAAGAGCAAAAAAGAGGTGTAAATAGCATGTACCTTCCATAACAAGCACTTAACTAGTAACTACCCATAACCTATGAAAAAGCTAGGGCTGAAACTTGGGCATTTGAAAATGGGCTAATGAAGGTGTAATGTTCTAAAATTGGTCCAGACACAACCCATGAATCAAAAACATGTTCCTTCATCAAATTTTGCACCGATTCTCCTAAGAAGCCATTGGAGACACACATGTTAATGTTTTCGGATAAATTGGAAGAAGTTTCCCGAAGAAAACAATGTAAAATGTAAATAAAAATGGTACAAAACTTTCGAAATGGATTTGTTCTTAATGTTTTGGGCACTTCTTTTTTTGCCATTCTTTAATTGTTTCCACACATTTTTTATCACGAAAAAAATACTTGGTTTCATTGACTTGAAAATTTGGATCTTATATTGGGATCAAAACGAAGAAAATTTATAGTTTTACCAATAACCCTATTATAAAATCTGGGTTTTTGATGAAAATAAATCTATTATTTGAATACTTATGTCTTCCCTATCCTTAAATAACCCAGAATCACAAAAATCATTATATTTAAACATAATATAGGATGAAACATACATAAATTAATTTAAAAGAAAAGATTACATAATTTAATGCATAAAGTACATGTAATTAAATTCAAGCATACATCTACCATGATCAAATTATCAAAATCATAAAATGGATCCTAAATCATACAACTAAGACTTTTTTTTTTGTACAGGAAAGTTTAGATGAGTTGGGTTCCAAGAACTCACCAATGCCAAGACAAGCCTCAAGGCTCAAAGAGCGCTTACATAAGTACTTACAAATTATCCACCAACAAAGTTCTCACATCGGTAGTGGGAATACAACTAAGACTTTGATACATGTTAAAATTTTTCATACATCACAAATAATTAATTGGACCATAGATATATGAATTAGGACATCATAAATAATTAGGAAAGATAATTGGTACTTAGCTGTTGATGTCATTCTCTTTGTCTTTAGAATTGTAGGATATAATTTTCCTCTCTTTCTTTCTCAAACATGATAGGTACGTGTATGTAGATCAAAAGTCTCTAACATATATACTAAGACATGTTTATAGAAAAAGTAGAGATGGGACCTATCATTTTATAAAGGGTCACAATTAATTATTCATTTATGTCTTTTTTATCAAGAGTCATGTTTATTCAAACCATACTCTTTCATGAAGAGTTGTAATAGTTTCATCCATCATAAGTTCATTCAACTATAGACTATATTATTTAAGTACACTCTTCATGTAATGTCTAATATTCATTGAGCACATAACAAATATTTCAACACACATCAAGATATCATTCAATCAGTGTTTTAATAAACTAATAGAAACCAACACTTAAAAATAAAAATATCTAACAATGAGAAATTAAACTAATTATTAATCTGATTATAGCCTCAAGTTTGATGAACTCAAACTTACATAGAAAATAATATATATATATATATATATATATATGTATGTATGTATAGGACTATTGTATTATTTTTTATTTAAATCAACAAAATAAAAATTAAGTATCTAATTCTCTATGAAGCAAAAGCATTTTAAATGTTATGCTTACGGTTATATAAAGTCGGAAGGGCTTCCACTCATGTGGCTGAACTGTGGGGTGTCTTGGAAGGCCTTCGCATGGTGCAGGCAAAGGATATCCAAGTCATTGTGCTGCAACTAGTCTCGAAAGCAGTGGCCAAGGGTATTGGTGGTAAAATAGTGGGTTGCGCGACTGGTTGGAGCTTAATCCATTTGGCAATTACTAATGGGAGGATGGCAAGTTAGACTAGCTCACATCTACACGGAAGGAAGCTATTGTGCAGATGCGTTGGCTAATATTGCATGCGATATGGAATTAGATTTTTTTATGCTTGAGCAACATCCTGCTCGCTTGAGCTAGTTGCTCCTTCGTGATGCCCTAGGGATCTCAAACCCTCATAACATTCCTTTGTAATTTCTTATTTTTGGGCCCAAGCCCATTTGAATACCAAAAAAAAAAGCTGTTCATGTTTCAAAAAAATTAAATTTCTTTTGAAAAGTGTAAATGAGTGCGCTAAGTACTTAAAATTTAAGTTTGATTTGTAGAAAATTATAAAATATAAAATTTAAACCTGATTCATATATTTAAATGGACAAGGTTTAACCCTTGAAATTAATTTGTTAAAAAATATTTAAAAGCTTAAATTTGTCTTATTTAATTTATTTATAACTTGATTGTTTTTATCTTATTATTAAATATATTCTTGAAATGTTTTTTTTAATTTTATTAATTTAATGTTTAACAGATACTTTCAAATAAAAAGAAGAAGAAGTAAGAAGAATAAAAAAAATGTTTGAATATAAAAATCATGTAATGACAAGTTTTTAAAATAAGGCTTGAATATATTTTTAGTCTTTTAAATTTGGGATAAGTTTGTTTTCTGTTTCCCTAATTTAAAATTAATTTTTTTAGTCCTGTAATTTGAAAAAAATCATGTCTCTCCGTCCAAAAGCCATTAGCAAATATACTACACAAAAATCATGTTTTAGTTTCTCTAATCCTATTAATGAAAATATCACATCAAACTCAGCTGATGCTGCACAAAGACTCAATTTGTCCCTATCAATGATATTACAGGTATTCTTGAGAGACTAAAACAAACTTTTTTAAATTATTAATTTTAAATTCGAGAGATCAAAAACAAATTTATCTCAAATTTGAGAGACTGAAAACATATTTAAGTCTTAAAATAAAATTAGAATTTATAAATTATATCTCTTTTCATATATATTCTCTCTTTTTTTTTAATCGTAGTTTAAGATTAGGACAATCGGATATTTTTTCTATTATTATACCCACAAGGCATTAACAACTACATAATATCAAGCTTATAAAATTTAAACATAATTTATTTAATCAATGGACTTTAAAATTAAACTTAAACCTGTTTATTTATGAAAAAAATAAAATTAATGACATATTTAGTTAGTTAAATTTAAATAATCTATATTTATAATCTATAATCTGCAATTATAATAAAGAGGATACCCTCTTTTAGTCTCCACATTTTATTAGACTATTATTCATTTAACCATGTTTTAAATTATCCACTAATTTATCCTTTAACTATTCTCTAAACTTCACACTACATTCTTCCTTTTATTTTATTTTTATTTTTTAAAAAATGAAGAGAGAAACAAAATACCTCTCTTTCCCCTAATTATTATTATAATAACAATACTCATTTTTTGTCTCCACATTTTTTGAACTATTTTATCCCTCAATTGATATTACAAACTATTTTACTACTAGTATTTTAATCTATGTACTACATAGAATAAATATTTATTTTATATAACTTAAATTTATAATAAATAAATACTTCTAAATATATAAATTATATTATAATTAAATTTTGTAATAAATAATTTTTTTAACATATAGATTATATTTTAAATTTATAATAAACAAGAAATAACCTGTAGTAAATTAAGTTTTTTTTTTAGTTTTTGAAAATTATTTTATAAATTAATTTTCAAAAATAGTTCCCAAATAATAGTAGTCAGGAAAGAAGATGCAAACGTATACAAAAAATGAGTAATAAAAAACTAAAATAGAAAATCAAAACAACTTTAAAATGTTTTGTCTTTCTGGTTTTAACAACTAAAAAATAGATATTAATTTTAAAATAATTTTCAAGAATTATGTTTATCAAACAAGTTTTTTTTTTTATCCACCATTTATATTAAATGAAAACAATTATCTTAAACAAAAGTGTTTTTGGTTGCTATTATTCAACAAAAGCATTTTTAGTTGTCATTCTTCAATGAGAGCGTTTTTTAGGGATTTTTTAACCTCTTGTCTCTTTCAATCTATTGTTTTCAATAAATTTAGTTCTAAATTGAATTTCAATATTTTTTTAAAAATTATCAATGATTAAAAATTAACATTGTATTACAATAATTATTTATTATAAATTTAAAATATAATCTATATGTTTAAAAAATTTATTTATTACAAATTTTTAATTATAATATAATTTATATATTCAGAAGTATTTTTTTATTATAAATTTAAGTTATATAAAATAAATATTTATTTTGTACAATGCGCATATTAAAATACTAGTTTTTTTTATAAAAAAAAATTAAAATCAAGAAAGCAACAAACTTTAAATATGTAGAACTAAAATTTAGTTAATTAGCTCTTTGATTTGATTGCAAGGTTGGGCTGCTAGGCCTACTCTTTTGTTTTTTGTCGCCTGAATTAATTTTTAAGTTATAACTAAGGTGGGCCTTGTGGATGATCAAATTTCAGACCTTCTACAATGAATTTGCTAAACAAAAAGAAGAACATGGTGTGTGGAATTAGGATAGCCATTAACTTGGGCTAGAATGCTACGGATGAGTTTATATAATTTATTATTAGCATAATGACCGTAATCATGGGTATTTACATTCTATTTTTTGCATGTTTAGTTAAGAAAAAATTCGATAGGATGGCATATAATTAATTCTTAGCTCATTTTCCATGAACTCAAATAATAAAATTAAAAAATTAACAAAATTTGGATCTAATGAAAGTGATTTCTCCCCAATAAAGTGACAAGTTTTGAATTTTTATTAGTAAGGCGTTTACATTTAGGAGGAGAGAGGTGGGGGAGAAAGAAGTAGAATGAAAAAAAGCAAGAAAAAAGAAAAAATAAGTAGAAATAAAATGAATTTTTAAAATGTTTGAATTGAGAAAAGCAGAGAAAAAGAATGAGAGAAAAAAATGTTAATTCTCTTCTTATTTGGTTAGAAAGAAAAAAGAAAAGTAAAATAATATTTTATTATAAACTAGTATATTTAGCTTATCCATTGTATATGATAAATGTTTATTTTTGTAAAATTAAAATTCATAATAAATAAATATTTTTAATGTTTAAATTATGTTATAATTAAAATTTATAATAAATATATTTAATTATATAAATTATATTTTAGATTTACAATAAATAATTTAAATTGTAATATAATATTGACAATTTAAAAAAAATATTGAAATTTACTTAAAAATAGAGATAAAAGATAATAAATTGAAAATAATGATCGATTAAGAAGGTTAATTTTTTATAACTGGTTGCAGGGTTAGTCTGTGAATTATTTATCTAAATGAAAGGAAAAAAATATTGAGAATGTCTAATTGAAAAACTAAATTATGTATTCTAATCAATTATATTAATATAAAATGTTTTTGTCACATAAACAAATGTCATGTGGGGCCACATTCATTTTTTGGGGTAAAATGTTACCAAAATTTTTATTTTATTTTTTAATTCATAAAAATACGTAATTATGATAATTAGTGTCATTAATACGAATATATATTCTGATTAAATCAATCAACTAAGTGGTTAAATCATATATGGATTTTGGTTTTATAAAATCCAGTAATTAATTTAATAAATTTTATAAAATGATTTTAATAATTACGATAATTAATTACCAAATGATCAAAATAATGAATAAAAAAATTATTTAATTAATTTTGTTATATTTAAATGTTGAAATTGTACAATTAATTATAAGATTAAAATATTAAAAATATATGCATGTTACGTACAACATCAAAATAAAATTAATCAAGTATATGATTATTTTTCTTTTTTTTATATATTTTTTATACTTTTTATTTATTTTTTTATAATACATATGTATTAAAGCTACATCATTTTTAAATTAAATTTACTAAATATATCTATTATAGTTTATGGCAAATCTAATATAGTTTCACAAAAATGCTTCCCTAATGCTTTCACATCATTTTAGCACTTAAAAAAGAAAAACAGTTACTCTTAAAAAGAAGCACGTACCTTATTTCTAGTCTACCTCAAGACCATCTCTATCTGCTTTCTGAAATGAAAGACTTACCTTTATCATGTATAGCCCGAAAGTCATGTAGGCCCTTTCTTCGACGACCTTCTTGATATAGAGTAAAAAAACATAAAAATACAAATAAATGTATTTTTAATTCTTATATTTTCAGTCAAATATGGTCAAATTTTCTGTATTTTTATATTAATAAAATTGATTTTTAAATTTTAAAAAACATAGAAATTTATTCTTTTTTAATTTTAAAAAATGATAATTTTGAAAAAAAAAAGAATTAAATCTACATATTTTTTAAAATTTAAGAAACAAATTCATCGTTTTTTCTTGCGACGTTGCCTTTTCTTTTCTATCCTGGATCACAATGAAATCAAGTATGGTAGATAGCATTTTACATCACTGCAATGGGACACACCATTACAGTATATGGACCAGTGTGACTTTATTGCTCAAACTCTTAAATACAGGTGGTCCGCTGAATTGATTCGGTGCTCTAATATTATAATAGTTGAATTGATTGATGGGTCCCCCATTGGGACGGAAATTATCTGTCTTTTTTCACGTGTTTTTCTTCTTGTCCTTTCAATAATAAATAAATAAATTATACTATACTTTATTTTTTTAATTATACAATATTTTTTAATCGTATATTAACTTTTGTAATTATTTGAAAAATATTATAGTGACATTTTTTATATATATACATTAGTTTTTCTTAATTATTTAAAAAATATTACATTATATATTTTTATAAAAAAAGTTATTGTAAATGTTAAAAATACAAGAGAATTATATATAATCGAAAAAAATTTCAGAAGAGATCAATATAATTTACTCTAAAAAAAAATACCTGAACAAAAAATTAATTCGAGAGAAAATACAATTTTTAAAAGAAAAAGAAAATTGTGCAAACAAAAAAGAAGAAGAAGAAGAAAAGAAGGAGAATGTTGTGGACCTTACTGTGTATTTCTTCTATATTTCTTGTATTCTGCTGATTTTGTGTCGGGCAAATCCGATTGAGGACCAGCTTTTGTGGAAGAAAAAACAACTGAATTGGTACATGGCATTTACTTCAACCCAGCAAGGATCTTTTCAATAAAGAACAAAAAGTGCTTATACCATGGCATAGTTTCACACTCTCGTATATAGTGTAAACTTTTACGTTTGTTAAACTTGGCTCTTTTAAAAAGCGAGCTGCGTATTTTAATTAAAACTACTTAATTATAATTATTGACAAAATTAATAATTAAAATTTTGGTTATATACATAAAACTTAACACTTTGTTTGGTAAAGAGGAAAAAAATAGAGGAAGAGAAAATAGGTAACAAAGAAATAGAGGAAAGAGAAATAAATATGAAATAAAAAAAATATATGGGTTGTTTGGTTTGAGAAAAATAGAATAAAACTATACTTTTTAATTTTTGGATAATTTGAATAAAAGAATAAAAAAACTTTTATACCCTTATTTTTTTGACCATATTATTAGAATATAAATGCCATATAATCGAATATATGTTAAGCATAAAGACACGGATTATTTAAAAGAGGCCATATATTCGATTATAAATGAATATATATATATATATATATATATATTAATTCATCTTTACAAATGCATATATTCGACTACAAATGTATATATTTGATTACAAATGCATATATTCTATTACAAATGAATAGGGGAAAATATAATAAATTATTTTTTTAATTCATCTTTACATAATATTATTTTAATTATTACATATATTTATTGTTTCAAATGTGTGTGTGTGTGTATATATATATATTACTAATTATTTATATATTTATTTTATTTTAAAAACCAAAGAAAATAATTTCACATATTTGATTATGGGTTACACATAATTGAATATGTTTAACACATAATCGAATATATGTTTTACATATTTGAATGTGTTTTGTCCTAAGTGCTCGACTTCGACAATGGAAAGAAACAGAGGCATATAATGGAAAGCAAATACACTCTATGTACTTCCTCACACTTTTTCACAGTTTTGAGGTGATGAAAACTGTTATGAAACCTACAAAAAATTTGAATATTTTCCACCAATTTCTCACTTACCAAACGAAGAAAATTTATTAACTTCTCTCTCTTACATGCTCTTCACTTATCTTTTTATTTTTTTTTTACACTACCAAACAAGCTGTAAAAGATGGTTAATTTTTTAATTAATAATTTTAATTTTATTTATATATTTTAAAGAATACATTTCTCATTTGAAGAAACCAATGAGGGGAAAAATAGAAAACGACAACCAAATAAACCCTACCTTTCTCGTGTGCCTCGTGACACCTATATTTGTCAAATCGCAATTATTGGTGCCTCTGGAAGACTGGCAAGTTATGGGCGATGCTGTGGGTATTTTGACGAAAACAATTTATTAAAAGATAAATAATTAACATTTCTCATAAAAATTTACATGTTTTTTTATATTGTTCGTTGTAATTATTGCTAAAAAGTAGAATTTGTAATTTTCAAAAAAGAACAAAGAGAAAAATTTGTAGATTAAAGTACGAGAAAATCAATTATTTATACGTTAAAACTTTTTTTTTTTTTGGTGAATCTTTATACGTTTAAACCTAACGTTTTTAAACTAGTCATTCAATTAGGGAAAGTACTGATTCGTTCATTCGTTGGTTGGATTACAGGATTTATGGTTAGACATACACTATAGTTTTCCTTTTGAGGTAATGGTTAGATTATAGTTAAATTAAAAATAATTATATATTATAAATACTACAATAAATAATAAGGATCGACTAAATTAAATTATGTGTATATTTGCAAGTTTCAGTTAGTTTATAGATTTTTTTTACTAGCTAAAAAAAGGAAATAATACTTGTATAATAAATTATACAACAAATTGTATAATCAAAAGAGAGAAAGAGATAAAATTTTGAAATGTAATAAATTTTATGATGGAGAGAGATAAACACAAAAATTGATATTGTATAAATTGATGTAAAAATTGTTGTACATGTATCACATGTCACTAAAAAATTGTTTGATTTTATTAGTGGTGTTTATTAAACATGCTTTCTTTAGTAGTTTATAACATTTTTTGATACGCTATTCCAAGTAAGGTTTTTAAAACACTAGCTTTTAACTTCTTATATTTTAGAGTAAATTACATTGACATGTCCTAGGATTTTTTGACATTATAGGGGTATACAGTATAATGTTTTTCAAACAATTAAGGGAGATTAATGTAATGTATATAGGATGTCAGTGTAATGTTTATCAAATAATTAAGGGGGTTAGTGTAGGAGTAAAAAAAAAAGAGATATCGGACGAAATTTGATGAAACCTTAGGGAGTGTCAGTATAATTTACTCTATATTTTATTTTCTTTTTGTCCTTAAAATATTTATTAAATTTTATTTTTACCATTTTCTACAAAAGGCAGGATTTTTTTTTTCTTTTCTTCCACATTGGATTTTATTATTTTTATCCTTTTTTTTTTTACATAAGATAAGGTTTTATTATTTTTACCTTTTTATTACATAAGATATTGATAACGATAGATAATAGATAATAGGTTTATTTTATTTTTGTTATTATTTTTAGATATTTTTTATATTACACTATTTATTTTAACCATTATACTATTTACAATATTTATTTTATTATTTTAGCATTATACTTTCAGTATTGATAATGATAGACGATAGAATTTATTTTATTTATTTTATTTTGAATATTTTATATTATACTATTTATTTTAACTATTACATTATTTATATTATTTATTCTATTATTTTTAATATTATACTTCAAGATGTTTTAACTATTGCACTAATTAACATAATGAAAGTATGATGTCTACTTAAGTGTATGTTATTTTTACTTTATTTTAAACTTGATTGAAAATATTATAAGATATAGTATAAGATTAACAGTAGAGTACACACTATGAAAAAAATGTAATAATTAAAACTAAAAAATTAATTAAAATAATTGTTCTATAAATAAAAATTACAAGAGTTTAAAATTAATTAAGAAACTAAAATTATAAATACAACAAAATGTATCTTTATCAATAAAATAAATTAATATTTATATAAAATTATCATATAAACATGTCTATTTCCATCATTTTATATTTATTAGCTACCTTAACAAATAATTTTACCAAATACTTATAATTCAATAATTTAGCTTAGCAGGTTTTAGTTACCAACAACTACCAATTTGTTTTTCAACTTCCAACTAGTTTTTTAGTTTTTAGCTAGTTTTTTCAATTACTTTTGTCAAACATAGCCTATGTTTGGCAAAAGTAGTTGAAAAACTAGTTAGAACCTTAATAGTTAGCTTGAAGTTGAAAAACTAATTAGTAGCTAAAAGTGGGTACCTTAAAGTTGAAAGGTATTAAGTCAGCTTGTTACAATATAAGTATTTGGTAAAATTATCTATTGAAGTAACTGATAAATGTGAAATGACAAAAATGGATATGTATATATGATTTTTTTATATAAATTTCAATTTTATTTTATTTATAATGCATATTTTAGGTATTTATAATTTAAGTTTATTTAATTAATTTTAAAGTCTTGAAATTTTTTATTTATAGATAAATTATTTTAGTTATATTTTTGGTTTCAGTTATTATTTTCTTTTCATAAAGTGTATTCTACAGTTAATCTTCTACTATATCTTAAAAAATTTCAACAAAGTTTAAAATAAAATAAAAATAACATACCCTTAAATAAACGTCATACTTTCATTATATTGATTAGTGTAATGGTTAAATATCTTGAAGTATAATGTTTAAATAATAGAATAAATATTGTAAATAGTGAAATGGTTAAAATAAAGAGTTTAGTATAAAAATATTCAAAAAAATAAAATATAAAATAAAATTATCATATATCATTATCAATATCTTGAAATATAATGCTAAAATAATAAAATAAATAGTGTAAATAGTGTAGTGGTTAAAACAAACAGTGGACTATAAAATGTCTAAAAATAATAGCAAAAATAAAATAAACTCTATTATTAACAAGAGGAAGAAGAGAAACAAAAAAGAACAATAAAACCTTGTCTTATGTAAAAAATGGTAATAAAGAAATTTACTAAATATTTTAAGGGTAAAAAGGAAATAAAATATAAAACTAAAAGCTAAAAACTAGCACTTTAAAAAACATTATTTGAAGTAGCATCTCAAAAAATGATACAACTCCTAAAACAAGCTTGATTAATGTTTTGAAAACCGAACCGATCATTGAACAAGTGGCAACACAGGTTCAAGGTTCAATGCTCTAACCGTGGTTGAATTAATAATAATTAAATATTATTTTTTAAATTTTAATATTATATTTTAAGTAATATTAAAAATAACATAATATTTATTTCATATCATAATATTATGTTTATATTTTTAAATATGTTTATATTAAGTTAAACTAATTATTAAATTGAGTCAATATTTTAAATGTATGTTTTTTTATGAAGACTAATTATTATGCTTTATTTCTTTTTTATTTTAGTACAACTTTTTTATTTCTTTAAGATACAAAAGGTTTGTATAATTTGTTCTTGATCTAATTTTCTTTATTATGTAGTTTATTATTATTATATAGTTTTTTGTTATAGTTTGTTATTATATAGTTTTTTTATCTCTATATTAAAACATAATAATTTCTTTCTCTTGCCTAAACTAGGAAAGGAAGAAGTTTTTCCTTGAATAAAACTATCTTGCAAGTGCAAGGTGAAGTTGTATCTTTTTCCAACAAAAGCAAAAAGATTGCAGCTTGTGATGCAAAGATGCATAAGAGATATCCCCAATTCCTTTAAGTTAATAAAATAATGGAGCAAGAAATAGTTAGTAAATATGTAAAAGATGCTGGTGACAGATATGAGTTTTTGGACCATGAAATCAAGGTTCCAAATTACAAATGTGAATATGAGTTAGGGATGGCACTTGATGAAGAATTGGTTCATCTTTCAAAGAAAGCCAGATAAGAGATGTTAGTTTGCTGAATCCCACATGGTGGGTTAAAACTTTGTATTGTTGAGTCTCACGTTGGTGTTTAAAATATTAGTACCCTAAACTGCGGAGTCCCACATGGTACACTAAAGGTTGTATATTACTTAGCCTCATCATATTTAGATTGTTCACCCTATACTCTAGAAGTCCCACATACGTGGTCAAGCAAAGTGGAGTATAATTCTCACTCTATAAAAGCAAACAAATATTTCTTAACCAAGCAAAAAACTGAGGTGAAGTGTGGTTAACATGTGTTACCCTGTAATTAGTTTCAAATTTTTTTATTGAACTGCTAAAACTCAGAAAACCACTAGTTTTTACCACTTTACATGATTTTTGACCAATTCTACAAGCTTATAAATATTTTTTTCCCAACGATTTTGAGTGCTTTTAGGATCAGACAACAGGTCGATTCACTATTTAACTAGTTGAACCAGCCGGTTCAGTCCAGTTTTAAAAACTATGAGCTTGATGTATCTAAAACATGCTTAAGGACAAGCATATCCTATTGTGAAAGTAACAATGACGTGAGTCTAGATATCGTGCCTAAAGGACTAATCAGTTATTACTGAACTCGAGAAACCCTCATAAGGCTTAGGCAAATGGTTTTTGAAAGTCGGTTTGGAAAAACAGAAAATAAAATACATTAAGTCACAAGTAAAGCAAAATGCAATAGATGATAATTCAATAGCAACAAGGCTTAAGGTTATGGTTTCACAAGTACCTTTGGTTTCTTTAATCCTAATTCTATAGAAACCCTAATTTTACTTCTCAATTGCCAAATTTTCATCTTTTTATTTCTATTAATAATTATTGATCATTAATTGAAAATATTCTTTCTTTCAAATTAATTCTTAATTGATCATATGAGAAATACAACCCAGAAAAAGCATAAAGTGTGGAGAGGAAGGTTAAATCTGATTAACTTAATTGGGTGTTTAGAGTTAAAGGTTGATTATGCATTAATCCTAGCCCAATTATCCTATAAATCAATCAGTTAATTGCAATGCGATCAACATTGACTAAGGGCTTGCCAAGAGTAATCAATTCTCAATGAGTATTAAAAGTAATAGGATAACTCGATTGACAAACATAAATTAGGAACTCTAATAAAATAAGAACTTAGGGTTTCACAAGTACATGTTACACCATAACCCTAGCTAAGAAATCTAGCCATCCATCAGAAAAAAGGACAACCAAATACATAGAGAAATACATACAAAAGAAAAAGGGAGAGAAATCTATTACAGGTAAGAGTCCCCATTCTTCCTCTTCACACTTTTTCCCCGCTCTCGAGGTCTCTCAAGGACGCCTTGTGCTTTTGCTTGCTCTTGCCATAGTAAAATTGAGTAAAGTTAAGATATATCTTTCCGCTTTTCCCTTTTTCCCCCTTTTATAAGGAACAATTCTAATTTTAGGGCATAGAGACATAAGCATAGTCATGCTTTGGTTAGCATGGTCGTGCTAAGGAGCACAAGAAAAATGCACAGCAAGGACCCAAATACCTTGCACGACCATGTTTAATTGAACACGATCATATAGTTATCTCTTTGGCAAGCGTACTAATTTAAACAAGTAGTAAAGTGATGAGTGAATATCGTTTCTCAATGTACTCATGCAATACTTTGGCAACACATTAATTTTGCTATCCTAAACTATCATAACCGAAAATTAAATTTAATTGCAAGAAAGTAAAATGTGATAACTTAAAGGAATAAACATGTAGAGGAAAATTTATAGCAAAGGTCTTTTTGGTATTTTCTCGAACACTTGGTATGTATAAATTGATTTAGATTGAATAAAATGGAAATAGTTAGGGTTTAACTTCACTAAGCCTTCCCAACATGCATCATATGAGTTACTCATTCAGCATTAAGTTACTAAGTTATCATCATCCTTTAAAATATTCTAACCTAATTCCTTACAAGTTAAAATATGAGTTCCTGTGACTAAACTACCTAACTCCTTACTTAGCTTAACCAAATAACTCGCCTTGAGAACAGGGGATTAAAGATGTCTAACGCATCTTACTTTATTCCTAGAGATAAGATTTATTAGATGTCTTCTTCGCTTGTAAGCTGTAAATACCATTTTCCAACAAGGTTTAAGCTAAAGAGAACAAGTTAAGGATGATCAAGCCAAAACAAGCATTAAGAGCATAAGAGAGACATTAACATGGAACTATACTGAATAAATATATCAAAATGATTACATAAAGGTCAGTTTTATTACATTAAACCCCAACAAGGGTGAACTTAGCTACACATGGCTATGCAAAGAAGAAATTTTGATGAAGAAGACGAAGAGCTTGGAGAGGAGACTTAGGAAAAGCTCTTCCAACCTTCACAAATCCCCATAATGCTCTCTCTTTCATATTTTCCCACTTTTTTTTCACTTCCCACCTAATGCTCTTTGTCTTTTCCTCATTAAGTGTCATATCAACGAACTCGGCACTAAGCGCAAATATTTCCATGCTAAGCATGGCAATAACAACATTAAGGTCCACTATCTAGTAGCTGGTGCTAAGCGCCAAGATTCTCTCGCTTAGCGCCAAAAGGTGAGTTACAAGTGGACTCTCTAGTATTAGCGCTTAGCGTCACAAGGTGAGTCTTCAATGTTGGTCCTTTTCTCTTACTTCTCAAGGTCTGGGCAAGCCACTAAATTTGCTCCTTCCTATATTTTTCCTTCTTTGCCTTAATCTGCATAGAAACATCCAAAAAATAATAAAATTCCTAAAACTCTGAAGTGCTAAACCTATATTCAAAAGTTATGAATTTGGTATAAAAAGTGGTTAAAACAAAATAATGGGTTAACAAAAAAAGAGATAAGTATCGCAAAATGCACCAAAAAGATAGGTATGTGTTGCATTTAACACATACTCCTTTGTGCGTGGATGTGTTGCTAGGCACAAGCAGGGTACAAGGCAAGCTTTGAAACTGCAACACAACCGTGCTAGATTAAGCATGATTGTGCTTGGCTTTTAATGTTGGATTGGCTCGTGTTGACTTGCACGATTGTGTTTACTGTGAGCATGGTTGTGCTTTTTAGCTTAAAGTTTTGACTTGGCTTTTTCATGCAAATTTGCTCAAAAGCTTAGCTTTTTCACCAAGTGTATCATTCTCTCCAATTTTATGTCAAGTATAGAGAAAATAGAAAGTTATAAACATTTATATCCAATGTAAAGAATTTTACCCCCCAAAAATTCCTTTATCAAGCATATAGAATGATGTTTCATCAAAGCTTGTTTACCAAACACAATCAGTAAGGTCAAACAAACTTTTCGTCTAGTAAAAAAAAAAAAACTATAAGCTAACTGAAAATGTTTGCCAAACATACACATACTTTAAGATTAACTCTTCATGAAGTTATTCTTTCAATAACTCTGTGTATATATTGAATTGTATTAATCAACTATTTAATATTACTTCAATAATCATGCACACTAAATTTTTTAGATAAATTATACGTTTAAAATTATGTAATCTTATAGTCAACATTTACTTATTAATCATCATTTGGATTATTTAATTTTTTTCTACCATTTTTAGGAGATTTTAAGTGATTTATTATAATTTTTAATACTTTTTGTTCTAAAAAAATTAAATTTTTAGAATGGAAGATGTTATCTATTTTATTTTCTAAAATTTGATTAGGATTTCTATTTATTTTCTTATATTTTTGTGTTTTTATTTTTAGATAATAAAATATAAGTATTAGAGCTCTAATTGATCAAGAAAGAAGATCAATAGAACAACTCAAAAGAGAGTTTTTAAGAGTTTTGAGTCTTTTCTCTTTAGCATGACTACTCAATCCACACGTAAAAAGATAGAAAAAAGGAAGATTAGAAATCTTTTCTCTATTGTGCAATTTGTTAGCTGTCATCAAGAATTCCTTTGAGAAAGAGAATTTTGAGGTTATGAGAAGTAAAGTTCACATCTCTTTAAGTATTTATGGAGTTCTATTTCTATTTTTCTTTAGAGTTTAATGGTCATGCACTGTTAAGTGTAAAAATTTTACACTGTCAACTAATCAGAAATCACCATTGATATGACTTTTAAAGTATTAATTATAAAAGTCAACAAACTTACAATAAATGGTGGTTTGTGATTGGATGACAGTGTAAAACTATTTTACAATGTTAGTGCATAGCTTGCTTGCTCTTTTCTTTCTCTTTTGTTATTTTTAGTTTTTCTATATCTAGTTAATTTTTTTTGTTAGGGTTAGGTAAATAATGTAACTCATAGATCTCTAAATTGAGCTTTTTTTAATGAAAGTTTATTTTTTTATATTTATGTTTGTGCTCTTTAAAAACCTAATGCTTCTTAAGGAATCAAATTGAATTGAAACTTAGATTAGGAATTATAGATGAAATAGAATGAATTTTAATCCTAACATTTTTCTCATTTAATTTAAATCAATTTTCTTTCGTTCTTATTTTATTGCTTTCTAAAAAGGAACCCCTTCCCCCAAATATTCTTTATTGCACTTTTTAATTTTAATTACTTTTTTCTTAAATCAAATCAAATCCAAACAATCATTTGTGATTTTTATTAGGATTGTTTTTTTAAAAATTGCAAACTGGCCTTTGTTCATTGAGAATGATACTTAATTCTAAAGTTCTAAAATTTATTACTTGTAACGACTCGGTAAACTTGTCAATGTCTCATCACTTATATTTTTAAAAAGTGTGCTATACATTAAATTAAATTTATTGAATGCAGTATCAAATTGTTTTAAAATTTTATAAAAAATTATAGACTTGATTTATTCAATAAAAATTTTAATTTAACTAGGTGAATTATTAAAATTTTGTATATACATAGAGTTGTTATTGAATGAAATAATTTTACCAAAAGTTGCTCCTATAGTAACATGATATCTCCTTTTATATAACACATTTAATAATAAAATAAGATAAATTTATAAAAGATAAAATAAGTAAAAATATAAACTACTATAAAGTAATCATAGTAGATAATTGAATTGGTAAATAAATATAAATTAAAAAAATATTTAAAATAAAATAAATGTATATTAAATTAAATAAGAATTGAGAGCTTTGTCATCCGTATATAGTAATTCTATTCGATTCAAGGAAAATTGTCTTTAATGGAAGATATCTATAGTCTCTACTAGAAAATAAGATTTAAGAAATAATAAAATGAAAATTACTAATCAATTAAATGCAAGAAACTAATTATCTACTTTGTTATGAAGTCTTATTTTGACATATTTCATTGTTGAAAGTCTAAAAATGCTCTCTCTAAAGTAGTAGAACCAAGAAGTGTCAAAATAAGACAAATTACAAATTAATCTATTATCCTATGTTTGTTTCGGTTGAAATAGGGTGGAATGAAATAGGAAGGAGGGAGATAGAAAAGAAATATTAGATTTTCATTATTTGTTTGACAAAAAAAATAGGAAAGACGAAAGTTATTTTCATAGGACCCACAAAAAAATATTTTCCCCCATTTTAGAAATGAAATGGGAAGGAAATTATCTTTCTCATTTTTTATTTTTTGGCTTAATTTTTATTTTATTTTATAAAATAATAAATAATTTAATGTTAAGAAAAAAAATATTATATTAAAAAAGAAATTTGTTAACGTGCACATACTTATTTTTTAGTTAGAGTACGTTAGCAAGTTATAACTACAATGTATCTTAAAATACACCATAGTGTAGTTTGCTAACGTACTACAAACTAAAAAATAAGTGTGTGTATATTAGCAAATGTCATATATATATATATATATATATATATATATATATATATATATTTATATGAAATACATTAACAAGTTATAATTACAATATATCTTAAAATACACCTATAGTATAGTTTGCTAATGTATTTTAACTAAAAATCAATTGAGTATATATTAGCAAATCTCTACACACACATATATACACTCAATAGCCAATTAGTTTTTAAAAGAATATTTTTAACAAGTTATACTTCAAGTGTATTTTAAGAAAATCTTAGTTATATCTTACTAAAATACTCCTAAAAAATAAATGCATAGTAAACCTAACCAAAATTTACTAGCATACGCCACTTATTATTTCATCATGAAATTTCAATTGGCAAACTATTAAATTTATTTTTGAGCATAGTGAAACCTTGGCAATAATTACAGTCACTCAACATTCATGATATTAGCATGTTAGGCCTAGTAAAGAGATGTTATTCTCGTGATTTCGTAAGAAATACTGGTCATCACGATATTACACCACGCTTCACATATCTCATCATCGAAGTTATGAAGATATTATAACACTGAGTTGTCCTAGAAATTGACAGAAATGAGAAAGTAAACATTTATTGCTTCATTAATGTTTTGTTTGGACGAGGAGTAAAATAGAGAGAGAAAAATAAAAAAGAATGAAATAGGATTAATAGAAATAAAAGAGAAATAAAATAAAAAATATATATTGTTTGAATGAATAGAAATAAAAAAAAAAAAGTAGGAAAATTTATTTTTCTTGTTTGGATAAATGAAAAAGAGAGTGAAAAAAATAAATGAATTATATACAAAAATATTTGTATAATAATTAAAAAATATAATTTTTTAATGAGATTTGTTAACGTACACCCATTTGTTCTTTAATTAGAGAACATTAGCAAACAATACCGTAGGTGTATTTTACGATACATTATGGTTATAGCTTGCTAATGTATTTTAAGTAAAAAAACAAGTACGTGTACGTTAGCAAACTCTTATATATATATATGCTATGAAATATTATTTGTAGTTTTACCTATTCATACGGCTACTGCCTTCTAAAGAGTCTCTTTCTCTTATTCTCCAAATAACATCAATATTTCCCAACTTAACAGCAGAAATATTTCACAATTTGCAAAAATTCCAAGTTTTCAATTAAAATAAGGAAATGGAAAAATAAGTTTACAAATTTTAATACAAATACACACTTAAATAGAATTTCATCGTTTATAATTTGATATTTTAAAAGTTGAAATCATGAATAAAAGTAGTACCGAGAGTGAGTATTTGTTACTGTGCCCATCTGTGCGGTACACGAGAATCCTAAATGCGACGTCAGTCAAGGTTGGTATGGTTGACAAACTGTATTTAATTAGATTTGGATTGTGTCAAGTGAAGTGATTTAGTAAAAATAAATTAATGTTAGATTAAATTATATTTGAAGGTTACTTTATTGCAATGCAAATTTCACGCGTTATTTACCAAAAATAAATAAATTCACGCGTTACCCTTGTGAAGAACAAAATACTAAATTATAGAGTGAACACAACTTTGGCCATCTGAAAAATACAAGTTATATTAATTTAGTTCTTGAATAAAAAAATTATTAAAATATTGTTTACGAGTCAATTTTTGATATCAAATTATTATATTAATATCATTTCTACTGTATTAAATCGTTTCTTTAAAAGGGCAAGTTTTATATACAAAATGTTGTGAAAGCATCATTCTAAAATATTTATTATTAAAAGTTATATTGATAACACTTATTTTTATAAAAATCAAAACAGGTTTTTTCCTAAATTATATTATAAAGCCTCTTCGACCGAAAATATATTGTTTGTATATTAAAAATTTAAATTCATTTGGGTATCAATAAAACTCCAATTCTCAATTGCATATAAATTAAAGCATCCCAACACCCAAATTAAAGTAAGAAAATGTAATATCATTGGTGGAACGGACAAAAAGCCTTCAATTCAGTTTTAATTTGTTGAACAGAGATACTAATAATATATTTTTTTAATATATTATTTTAATACATTATTTATTATTAATTAAATTATTAAGACTTATAAAATTACGGATAAAACTTATTTGAAGGACAACGTTAAAAGTTTTTTACTAACATATCTCTCTTGAATTGAGTTCTTATATATGTTGCCATTTGCCTCGACATTATAGAATAATGACAGACACTCTTCCATGCACAGACCATACTACGAATAGGATAGGGGACCATCCTATACGTCATTTGGTCGCATAGCTTTCATTTATCTTCTAATGCCAGAAACAATGTACCATCCATAGAGAAAACTTCACAGCCCTAACAAAACAATAATGGCTCACTTAAATGCAAATGTTTCCACTTTCGACTAATCAATCACCTAAATTTGCGAAATCCTGTTCAAACTAAGTACGGTGCATAAATATGATTATATGTCAAAACTCCACCCACAAAAAAATTTATGGCCTAGAAACGCCAGCAACTTAAACGGTATGGGCCGGCTCGGACCGCAACATAAATGGACTAAGTTTTACAAGCCCGCGTTTGTACCTCATAATGGGCCAATCTATGGCCCGCAAATAAAAAACTAAAAAATAAAAAAAATGTAAAAAAAAGTGAAAAGAGACAATAAAAATGGAAATAAATAACAAAAAATTTAAATCAAACATGATCATCAATCCAACCATTTAAGTATCAAACATTTTTTAATTGATTAACTAAATACACCCACCAAATATGAAATTGAAAATCTTACAAATTAAATATCTAAAGTACAAATTTCAAATACACACATAATATTAAATAGAAAGTACATGATCAAATATTTAAAATACATGATTATTAATTATCTGCAATAACTATGTTTGACTTCATCTTTAATGTTAAGACAGAGGACAAATTTATAACCCTCAAATGTTTGATAATAACAAACAGTTAAAAAAGTTTTTCAAGTAATCGTCTGGTCACTTGTAATTTGCATATTCACTATCGTCTGATCACTTTAGCTTATACCGTCTTTATCTTTCTATTAAAAGATTCAGTAACTAACGACTTTCAGATGATGTTCTAATGATCTGCACACTGGTTAGCTGTAAAAGTGTAAAACAACATCGAAATAAATAAAGTCTGCGAACCTACTCTCGAGGAAAGTTTACTTTACACGTAAAAGGAGAAATGTGCGTGTGGATGTCTAAACGGAAAAGCAAATATGTCCATTGCTACAAGATTGAGTACGAGAATGGTAAAGATAAGCAGACTGTTTTGTCTTATCAAAGTGACAAGTTGGTGAAATACATCAAATGCTGCATTTAATGCTTCAACGACTCTTTTCAACAGATGAATGTTGTTTCCTGTAAGCACTCACAATGGATACTTTTTTGGAGAAGTCTATAAATGGAAGAAGAGACCTTAGTCTCAAAAGTTAGTTAGCTGATTGATTGAAAATCTCTAACTATTGAAAAGCTCTCATCTTGTAATATTCATATACACTGCTTGTAAAAAGTTTTATTTGTACTTTATTGCATATTCGTCTGTTAGGACGTTAAACTAAGTGAGATAACTCGCATTCAACCTTTTTTTTCTACGAAATCGGTAAAAGCCCGAAGAGACTTTGATTCAAAGAATACTTGGATTTTTGCTTGGAGAGACAAGTTAAAGACCACTTGGGTTGAGCTTGAATAGGCTTGGTTGAAAGAATAATTGTAACTTGTTTAAGTTAGTGAAGCTTGGTTGTTGCCAAAAACTGGACGTAGTCTCTGGGGTGAGACGAACTAGTATAATTCTCGTGTGCTTCTCTGTTTTTCTTTCAGCATTCATCTTTCTCTCTATAACATTTTAAAAAATATTTTGATTAATCCTTCAAATGATACGTCTTTAAAAAGTTTTTGTGAAGATTTGCTATAACACAATTCAACCCCCCTTCTTGTGTTATCTTTGTGTTTTACATTTAATGTAGCTAGCTCATTAATTTTATTTTTTTTAAAATAGTTAGTAAAAGCCTGTGATAATATCCGTTTAAACTGCAGGCTAAACGGACCAGGCTAAAAAATATGCATCTTATATAGGCCTATATTTTAAGACTGTAGCCCTGTGCGGGTTGCAGGTTAAATAGGCCGCCTGCGGACCTTGACCCATATGTCTAGTTCTACTTGTGATCCATTAACTTATAATTAGAAAATAAAAGGCAATTAATTTTTTTAAAAAGGAAATTTTAATTTATATCAGAATTTCTGTTTTTTTTTCCTGCTATATTATTACTCATGAAAGCGAGACTTTGAGTTTAGGCTTTCGCATATAGTAACCAAAGTAATTCATTTAACTAGAGCCTTCAATCACCAATAGTATATATATAGAGCATGTCCACTTTGTTTTCACCCGAAAACAAAAATTATCAAGCATATGTTAAACAAAATCTACTGGTGATCCTTAGCTTATCTTTTAATAAAAGTTTAGGATATGATTATGCTTGACTTCTTGTGTCTGAACATAAAAAAAGCTGAGGACGAGTGGGACCATCGCTTAAATAATTTATTCACTAAATGTCTATTTAAATAGTAATTTATTCAAATATAATATACTAAGAAAAAGAAAAGGACTACGACGCTATTGAAGTTCCTCTAAAAGAAGCAAATTAGAGATTCTCATTATTTTTTTTATTATGTATTTATCCTTAAAATTCTGTGTTTCGAACATGATGCACGTGGTAGGCATTTCATTTTATTTTTTTATAAAGGTAGGCATTTCATCTTCATGTTTGTTAATGTGATCTGGCTTCATTATGAGTCTTTATTAACCTGCATATCAGTGGTTAATAAATTAGAATATATCAAGTAAAAAATAAAGTTGAGTGATATTTTATAAATTTATATTTAACTATAGTACGTATCATACTCATTTTTAAATTATTTTAAAAATAATCATTATTAATAATAAAATGATTGTACATTTTTATAATATTTTGTCTCATGTTTATTTGTAATGAAAACAGTTAACTAGCAAAAATATTTTCTTGATAATTTTATTATATGTTATTTAATATAAAAGTAACTAATCCAGATATACACACTTACGTTATAAAGAGTAACTTCAGTTACAGTAGTAATTAAAGGATTTTCATGTTGCTTCCCAATCACGTTTGTCCATTTCTAACACGGTTAATTTACTTTGTCGTTAGCGGTTTGCTTTGTTGTGGCAAACAACTCTTCATTTAAAAGAGAGAAATGTGATTCAACTCTTATAGTGGCATCTTGTAAAATTTTAAAAGCTTTTATAATTAATTAATTTTTAAAAAAATATAAAATAATTATCAAACTTATTTTTATATATTATCATTTTGGATATTTTGAATAAAGTGTATTTAAGGTAAACATGTTTTTAAGTATAAAAGTAAACACTTTAATTTAACGTGTGTAATGATCTTAACGCACTAAAATTTAAAGATAAACACACACACACAAATATATATTAAATTCCTACGAAATTAATTTAATAACAAAGTTTAATAATATGTTTAATAAATAATTATTTTAGAAAAATATAATTTCTTTGGAAAATTTCTTGAAAAAATTTTGATTAAAAACTTCTTCACTCTAAAATAAATTGATCCGAACAGGCTTAAATTAAAATTTCACCTACATCATTTATATAATTTGATACTATCAAATGAACTTTATGATTACTCCCAAACTTTATAATGAAATTTAAGCCATTCAATAGTTCAGTATCTTATCTTATTCCAAAAATAAAGCATTTGTCACAAACGTGTCACATTGTTATTGCTATTAACACTGACGATTAATTTTATTATCATTATTACTACTATTATTCAGAAAAAATAAGAAAATAATAATAAAACCAAATTCCCTCCGGGTCCAGTGCGTTTCTCACGAGTGGGTACGAGTTAGAGCTACCTCTTCTACTCGCTCTCCTTCTTCTTCTTCTTCTTCATTCTTTTCCTCTTTCTTCTTCTTCGCCTATTTCTCAAAACCCTCAGCGTCACGTTCCTTTTAATTCCATTTCGCAAACCCTCACCTTCTCCCATCCGAAACCTCCAATCTCTCTCTCTCTAATTCCTCTCACCCAGCTCGCCGGAAAACTCTTCGCCGGCGGCGGCGATGGCCTCCTATTTTTCCAGCTCCGTCGAATTCGGCCTCAGTCTCTCGAAGCGAATTTACTACGGCAAAGGCTCGGCTCCGTCGCCGGCGCCGGCGATGTCGAGGTCGCCTGAGGGATACCTCCCGACGGCGCCGATGTGTTACGCGGTGATAACGGATCCGGAGAAAGTGGAGAACCCGGACATTCGGAGTTACCAGCCATACGTGCACGGACAGTGCGAGCCTCCGGCGCTGATACCGCTTGAGCTTCACGGAGTTGCCATGGAAGTGGAGTGCTATTTGGACACGGCGTTTGTAACGGTCACCGGAAAGTGGCGCGTGCATTGCGTGACGGGAAGTAGTACGTGTGATTGCCAGGTTGCCATACCAATGGGTGAACAGGTAAATAATTACTCAACAATAAATTGAATACCAGTTAATGCATATTTGGATTTCCTTGCTTTTAAGTTTTTTTTAGTAATTTTAATACAAAATAATCTGATCGAAATAGATATACTTTATATAATTCTTTTTTTTCGTCTGACGATGACAGTAATAATAATAATAATAAATTATGCCTAAGAATGGAAACAGGCCAAGCTAGATTTTAATAGACTTTAAACATGACCATAAATAGTAATCGAGTAAAAGAAGATTTTGTGTGCATGTGTTTATTTTGTTTGTTTGAGAAGTAGGGTAAAATTGAATTTTTTTATTGGCGGAAAAAATTAATGGTTAAAGAGTGAATTTGTTAAGGCTGAGAAAATTTCACGCACTAAAATTTTATTTGGTAGGTAACTTTCTTTATATTCAGGAGCTAGTTAAATAACTGCGATCAGGTAAAATTATTTGTAATTTAAGTTTACGCAGGACTAGTAATTTTTTAGACAGACTTCTATTGGCAGCCTCACGACTCACACACAAAAAAGAGACATAAACGGGTTATTTGTTAGAAAGTAATAACAGGCTTAAACTTTAATGTCAAAGAATTTGTTGAGGAAAGTTTTTGTTGGAATTGTTCTTTAAAAAACCTCCTTTAGAAAAAGTTGTTCTTTATGAACGAGTGAAATAAAAACATCGGTTACCAAAAAAGTAAAACCATTTGAATGTTCATGTGCCAAAGGAAAAAGTGAAAACAAGGGAATAATATGAGAAAAGTGTGTTTAGTGTGTTTTGGGTCTTTTTTTTTTGTTACTATATTTTCGTTAATAATTATAAAAATAATTTTATTTGATTTATTGTTTTGAAAATTTTGTAAAAGAAGTAAATATGTTTGTTATTTTCTTCACAAAATTTTGAAAGTTAATTTAATGTGATATTTTTTATTTATTTTCTGTTAATACATCTTCAGTGCTGATTAATAGAAATATCAATTTTTTTAAAAAACCAAAGACTCGGATAGTTGGACGCCGACATGGTGTTGCTAATTACTATAGAAGCCATGCTATTTTTCTTACGTTAACTATAAGGGCTGTGATTTATTATAAGAGGAAAAAATCCTAATAATTGGATTTCGCATATGTTAAATATTAAAACATAAAGTCATGTGATCTTTTCGAGGGATCATATGTTTTAATTTAGATTGAAACTCATCTCATTTTTTTTTTTTTGAGGAAAGAAACTCATCTCATGTTACATTCATGTAATATTGGGCTAATTATATTACCTTTCCTTGACAATAATGTTAACTAAGTTCACATCATCTTGATTGAAAAATTATACTTACTTTCCTTACTTTATACTATAGTATTTTTACATGTTGAGACATGCTATTAGAAAATTACTCATAATTTTCTAATTTTTAGAAATGAACCATGCACATAATATTTTACAAGAAAGGGAAATGCAAGGAAGTTAGGTATACTTTTTAGTTTTTTATTTCTTTGCAGAGAGGTATAATTTTTAGTTAAGAAAAGTATAAGTGTAATTAACGTTAATTTTAAGGAATAACAGTGTAAATATCCTTATAATATTTTGCATTATTTAGCATTTGGTGTGAAAATAGTTTTTAGAATATATTTTTTATTTAGTGAAAAAATATATTTTTCTATGCGAAGAAAAAATTGTGTTTCCTATAACAGTCAAAGAATAACGTTTTCCGGTCAATTATTGCAGTCCATTGTAAAAACGTAAAATAACTAAACAAATCAATCGATCTTTTTAATGGATAATTTTCTATAAAAATTCATTCAGCTGAAAATAGTTTTCAGGAAAATGTTATTACTAGTGAAAACATATTTATTTGCAAAGATATTTTGGTAAAATCAAAGGGATATGAAGTTTTCAAGAGAATACGTGATGTACCCACGGTTCTTTGTAACGAATCCAAAGGTTACTAAGGACTTGTTTGAATACTCTTTTTAAAAACAGTTTTTAGTTTTCAAAAATTAAAAAAAAGAAAACCTTATTTGCATTTTTGGTAAGTGTTTCTCTTCTTATCATCATAAGAGGCGCCCGTTTCAACCTTCGAGTATACACTTCTCTGAAGAACTACAGAACAATCAATGCAAAATTTTAAAGAATATACCTTGGCAATGCACATGCTTACTCCATCAACAATAGGATGTTATGCATGAGATCAATTTGGTGGAGTAATAACTGTTAGTTGATCGAGGATGGAGAAAATTCATTTTGAACTTGAGAATTTGTAAGGTTTTGCGTTTTGCATAGTTGACATTGATTCTGACTAGCAATTTCCACATGAGTGGGAAGAGGATTGATTATATGGATGGATCAGACTTAAAGGGTGTTCTTACAAAATAAGAAGTGCTTTTGAAGCATGTCCCACTTTTTTAAGTGGGGGTGATATTGCACTCAGTTCTGCAGCTTATGCTTGTTATCTTGGAGTAGTGATGCCGAGAGGAAGGCTACTAGTCCTCATGATTTAAATCAGAGATGATTAGTCACGACCTAATAAATTTGGCCTTTCCTGTCAATTATGTCATTTGCCTGGCGTCAAGTTCCTTTCATCTCTTAGTATGTCATGTACTCAAATTAATTTCAAGGGTCTCGTTGTGTTAGCCTGGCCCAATTTTAAAATTATTATTATGTTAATATTAATTGTTAATTATAATTATAATTAGCTGACATAATTTGTTTAGACAATATGAATATGTGTTGCGTCCACTCTGCCATCCTAACAATCTATTGAAGTTGGGTTTTCTGTGTCGCGAGCGTAATCATCAAGATGCATTTGTGCTTATTAAGTTGCGTTTCTTAGTCAGTCTTGTTACGTCATTGATATGTAATCATGATGGTGGGCAACATGGAATGTTTCGTTGTTTCTTAGTTTTATGTCATGATACTTGATGAAATTGCATACCAATTTTTTGTGCAACTTGATTTGCAGTTTGTTTCATGAGTTCTCAAGTTAAATATGATGTGGCTAACAGGGTTCACTTCTAGGTCTAGAGGTTGATGGTTCTGGAAGATCTTATCATAATGAATTGATCTCTCTGAAAGATGAAAAGGATAAGGATAAAGTGGCCAAAGGAAAAGACGGATACTTTTTGAAAAGCCAAATATACACCATTAAGATTCCACAGGTTATTATTACGAGCAAAACTACATTGTTGATACTTGATAGTTATTAATGTGTACAGCCTATTTATTTAAGAAACTAATTTTGTCTTGCAGTTTAGGGGAGGTTCCGTCTTCTCAATTAAGATCAAATGGTCCCAGAAAATATTATTTCAAGATGGCCAGTTATCTCTCTGTGTCCCTTTCAGCTTTCCCTCATACGTCAACCCTGTTGGAAAAAGAATTTCTAAGAAAGAGAAGATATTTTTGAAAGTAAATTCTGGTGCTACAACGGAAGTGTTATGCAAAACCACCAGTCATCCTCTTAAGGTAGAATCTGTTGCACTATTACAAAGTTCGTGCCTCCGTTAGACTTGAACTATTCATTATCTTTACGACTTTCCAGGAACTATTGCGCCGAGCTGGCAAATTAAATTTATCATATGAAGCAGAAGTGCCAGCATGGTCAAGTACAGCCTTCAGTTTCTCATACTCTGTAAGACCTAGAAGCATAGAATTCTATTAAAATTATTTTTAATGCAATTCCATACAAGCCACAAGGAGTGAGTTCTGAACCATAGACATTCAGAATCAGACCTGAATATTATCTGTGTCATTATAAAAAATTATTAGCTTAATGGTCTAGTGCTTTTACACAGGTTAGTTCAAATGACATATTTGGAGGTGTTCTCTTGCAATCTCCATTCCTGCGTGATTTTGACGAAAGAGAGATATTTTGCTTGTATCTTTACCCGGGAAACAGCCAGGGTAGAAAGGTTTGTTGCAATATTATGATATGTCAATTTTTTCTAAAATTTACCTATGATTGCTTTAACATGGGATAGCTAGATCAGGTTGTATGTATACATGCAACATGAATGCATCAAATGGTTATCTTGCAGCTTGCATGTAAGCTTTCTCCATTTCTCTTCTCCATTTATGAACAAATAAAATGGATCTGCCTGTTCTTTGCTAAGTTTTAGCTGAGCAAGAATAATTTCATCCGGAAGAACAGTTGTTTGTTAAAGTAGAAAGATGATTTCTATTTATTGAAGTAATTAGAAACATAGGGAACTTGGAAAATTGTCAGGGAACAAAACTAGTACAAAGGAAGATAGAAATATTATAGTCAGCATTGCACAGGTGCATGTCTGTTTCAAAATTTCAATCATGCTGCCTTTACTTTTCAAGCGTGTTTATAATGGAGCATTCTATCACTTGATAGGTTTTAAAAAAGGATGTGGTGTTTATAGTAGATATAAGCGCAAGCATGAAGGGAAGTCCTCTTGAAAACACAAAGAATGCACTACTGACATCACTCTCTCAACTAAATGCACAAGATACATTTAACATTATAGCTTTCAATGGGGCGGTCTCCTTATTTTCGTCATCAATGGAAACAGCTACAGAGGAAGCAATTTTAAATGCTACTAAGTGGGTTGACACTAATTTTATTGCTAATGGTGACACTAATATCATGCTTCCCTTAACTCAGGTAATTCCTATTTGTTGAAATTTTCAATGTGCTGTGCAAAACATTGTTCTCTTATTTCATGGCTTTTTATTAAGACATTTCTGTTATTTTTGTTTTCTCAATTCAACTGCACTAATGACAGTATTATTACGTCTAAGAAGAGGAGATGAAAAGCCTAAGGTTACTATTTTGTTATCTTAGCTCTTTTGATTTTATTATTTATATATCAAATTGGTTGGAGTGACAAGTGTGAGTGAAGAAGTCTTTCATTAAATAGGAATGAGTAAGTTGAGTAACATATAAGTGGGAAGGACTCATATCTAACATTGTTAGATTTTGGATTTTGGAGTGGATGTAGTGTTAAATTCACTTGTGTAATTTGTACCTGACAAAAATGAGCTCATTCTTATTTACTTTGCATTCTCTCATTTGTCTTGGAATCTACCTGATTTTTTTATGGCTAAAAGTCTAGAACTTTATCTTTAATACATTGCACTTGGAGTCTTTGGCAGTTTCTAGTACTAACATTATCATATGCCTTATCTGACTTCCAGACTTGGTATCTGTGTTTGATTTGCTTGTAATGTTAAACGTAAAGATAAAAGGTAGATTTGTTGCTGGTATGTTATACTTGCCTTTGAATGACTAGCACATTCAATGCAGTGTTTTTTTTTGATAAACTTGGTTATTTTCTTGATAAACATTCAATGCAGTGTTTAATAACTTGTATCTCGTGCAAAACTTTTGGATGTTGAATCCTAAATATGTACAAATTGTCATAGGAGTTTTTTTATTTAATATTCTGCTCTATCTCAGGCAATGAAGCTACTTGAGAAATCAACTGATTCAGTCCCTCTTATTTTTCTCGTTACTGATGGGGCTGTTGAGGATGAGAGAGAGATATGCAATTTTGTGAAAAGCTATGTCTCAAGTGGGCAATCGGTTCGAACACCGCGCATATGTACCTTTGGCATAGGCAAGGATTCTAGCTTCCTCTTCTATTTATACTCCTAAGAAAATAGTTTACGTGACATCATTAATTGGCAATGCTCGTTTGACACCTCATCCTTTGATAAGTGTTTTGCTTACTTCAGCTGATGTTTTAAGTGGCCAAAAATGTTTTGAAACTTAATTTAGGCATGTTTTAAACTGAAGAAACGAATGCTTTGACATGCTGCTTAATTTGTCAAGATGAGTGTTCGTAAATAGTTTCCATTTTCTTCAAGAATAAAGTAAATCGACAATGTACGTACCCAATAAAAAGGGTAGTGCAAATGAGGGTTGGTCGATCAATATTGACAGTCTTGGGTTTGATTCTACCTGTGGACTTTCATCCGTAGGTCATTTATAGGCACCATTTTGAATGTTAGGCAAAGCCCTGACCTTGGAATAGCCCATGGGGTAACCTCCCATCAACCCAAACTTTTTGTAACCAAAACTGTTCTTTTTTTTTTTTTTGAAAAAGATTTGTATTTGTCAATTACCAATTATTGGGCTTGTGCCTATCATGATTTTGTGAATCTGAATATAGAAGCTTCTATTTATCAATATTTCCTATTGGCTTAGTATTCAACATAGATTTCTAATTTATTTAATATTATTCTCTTTATTTGTTGCAAAACTTTTATTTTTTAGTAATATTTCTCTGTTTCGTAATTTGAAAATTTCCAGGTTTATATTGTAACCACTACTTCCTGCAAATGCTAGCGCAAATTGGGCTGGGCCACTATGATTCTGCTCATGATTTAGGTCAGTTTCTTTCGTTGCCCAGTGAACCTAAGTTTGCAAATTGAAGTTGATGCAAATTTGAGGCTTAAATTTAAAAAAAAATTCTTGTTTCGTAATTTGTCTTGAAGTCACTAAAAATGCTAATCAGTGTGTTTAGGCAGATAAACCACAAAACTATTAGAAACGGATTGGGACTAGCAAAAATTAGTTCAAGGGAATAGGATTGTCCAAAGTTAGGCCATATTCCTAGTTAAGGTGGGACATCTTAAGTCTTAACACATTTGGTGCGAGAAGTTCATTTGCAACTAGCAAGTGACCTAACATTAAATCTAGATAGATTGTGATACCATATTAGAAACGGGCTGACCCTAACTTTCAAAAGCTAGCCCAAGAGAGTGAGTTAGACCAATCCATTTTTATTATGATATCAGAAGCTATATCAACAGAAATTTTTGAAGTCCAAAGAAAAAGAAAAAGAGACTAACAAAACTTTTTTGAAAGGCTCAAAACATTAAAAAGAAAGGGTCAGGCCAAAAGAAAAATTGAAAAAAAGAACTCAGTAAATTAAGACAAACATGAGACATCCAAAAATTTAAGAGAAAGGAACAAAAGCCTAGGCAGTAAATAAAAGCATGACCTATGGCCTCTGAGATCCAAACTTCGTGCAAGCCCGGGCTAGTGATTGAAGATTAATCACAACTAGGGTCAAGCCAATTAGACTTGGGGAGAGAAAGTATCGGAAAACAAATCTCACATTGATAAGTTTGAAACAAGTAAAAGTGTATAGAAGGAAGAGTCATAAATATAAAGTGTTAAGGCATTTTTGGATAAACAAGTTAGTCAAGCTGAAAGCTCGCACTCTCACACACTTTTAGACATGACCCACACATAAAATCTAGTAAAAACACTAGCAAATTGAGTCCTTTTTCTTTTTGAATATCCTGAGTTTTTATGCTTCGCATGTGTTAGCTGTACGATTGGGGCTACTTTGCCCGCAAACGTCAAAGTATTTAGGCTTTGCGTAATGTTGCCAATTATATATGTTTCTAAAGGAAACACAAGAAATTGCTCAATCAGACATAGAGTTTAATGCCTATGATCAAACTACCAAATCAAAATGGAATAGGATAACAATAAGAAACCTAAATGCTTAATCTTCCTTTCTATTGAAAAGCTAATTACTCGATTCTTGTGAATCTAATTCATAGAAATTCTGTCCAATAAAATGGATGAATTATAAATCTCCAAAATAATTGGTAGAAATATTGCAAATAGAGCCATTGCAACACCCATCAAAGGAGTAGTTCTCCACCCTGGAGCTACTTTACCATATTCTGAATTTAATACTATCAATCAATCAGAAATTATTGTTGGTATGACTTTAAGATAGTTATTGAAAAAGTCGACAAAGTTACCATACATGTGGTTTGTGATTGGATGACAGTGTAAAACTATTTTATATTGTCAGTGTATAATCTATTTTCTCTCGTATATATATGAAGTTTTATTAATCTCCTTTTTTTTTTCTTTTTTTTAAATCCTGTCCAGATTCAATTGACTTTAGAATGCAAAGGTTATTCAGTACAGCTTCATCAGTTATAGTTGCTGATATAACAATCGATAGTTTAGAAGGTCTTGATTCACATGAGGTACATATCCAATAACGTTTATCATTAATTATAAGTGGAAACGTGCTCTAATGATATTTAGTTTACTTAAAGATCGTATTTACATGTTACATCTATCTGATGTTTAAACTATATTCTGATTATTGCAGTTATTCCCAACTCAGATCCAAGACCTATCACTTGGAAGTCCGTTGATCCTATCAGGCAGATACAGTGGAACTTTTCCTGAATTAGTTAAAGTCACTGGTACTTTGGCAGATATGACTAACTTCGTAGTAGACCTTAAAGTGAAAAGAGAAAAGGATATGCAGCTCAGTAATGTAATGTCTCTCTCCTAAGGCTTAACTTACCACCTATTCATCATATCTGGTTGTGATTTATCCCATCTTAGCAAATGGGAACTGAATATTACCATGCAACTCATATGCATAGCTCCTCCCACATAGTATCACTGTATGCAATGCTGTGCTGCTGTTACGTTTTGAAGGCTTCACTCTTTACTTCCACTGTTTACTCAACACTTTATTTTGGTTGGGTAGGCAGTCGGTGCATTAAAAGTGGGTGGTCTTTAGTCATTCTTTCACAAATCTATCTCGCATCTAAATCTGTGCATCAATTCTTAAACCATCGAAACATTTAGCAGTCAAAACCTATACTGGTTCTGTATTATAGGTTTCTTGCTTGGACATTTGTTATGTATTTCAAATCATTACGAATAAAAGTTTTTCAAGTTACAGAACCATTTGAAGAGTAGATCTTTAAACAGGGTGATTGCTGAATGCATACTCGACTATGAGCTAAAATGTGGCTTGATATAAATTTTGGTATTATCTCCAGGTTTTTTCAAAGAGACACATAGACCTGGTCACTGCTCAAGCCTGGCTATTAAAAAGTGAAGAGCTGGAGGAGAAGGTTTGTCTATTATGTATTTTTGTGCATATTGAATTTCTTTTTGAAAGAGAAAAAGAAACTAAAAAAGGTGAAAATGGAAAATGTAAGGAGACCAGTTTACATTAAGACATTTATTTCAAACAAAGTCACACTGATTTTACGCATTGACGTTCACAGAAAGAGTTGCAGGAAAGGAGGGCTGGAGAGTGCTGGACTGAAAATGTTGTTTTGGAAAAAAGTGTCTGCTATCTAAGTGTGATATATTATTAATGTTAAATTAAAAATTGGATCCTTGATATCATTATTCCTTTTGGACCCTACACGAAAATATTCTACATTTTAGTTCCTAGATTAGAAAAGGTTTACGAATTGATCCATATTGCTAAGTTGACAAACTTTTGTCCTACTTGATAAAGTTTGTCAACTCAGCAGAATCTAACACTATTTATAACGTTGATATTTGGTAAGGATCAATTCATTAATATTTTTTAATGTAGGAACCGAAATGTAAACCTTTTTATAGGAACCTAATCGAAAAATGGTGTGAAGTGTAAGAACCAAATTTTTAATTTAACCCATTATTTAATAGAAGTCTTTGCTCTACTTCTCTAGTTTTAAAATCAGCCAATAAGCTGGGATAAATATGGATTTTCACTTTAATATAGTTTTATTTTGATATGCTTTCAAGTATTTTATAGTATATTTTGTGTTTTGATGCACCACTCATTTATAAGCAAATGCCAAACTGCTCTCTAATAGGTTTCTAAAATGAGTATTCAAAATAAAGTCCCGTCAGAGTATACCTGCATGAGCATGGTTCTTGTACAGAGTGATGAAGGGAAGAAGGCACCTGAACCATTCTGTTGCAAAAGGTAGACCTTTGCCTTGGATTTAGGAAATATAAGTGCAAATTTTACCTTCATCTACTTCGTAAAATATCACAATAGTTCCATTTTCCCTTTGCACAATATGTCTGAATACCTGCGTTCCTACAAAACAGGCATACAACAAACATAGCCCCCAGAAGTTGGAGCTCAACAACCAGAAGTTATTCCTTGGAGGGTTGAGTCTTGGATTTGGTGACGTGAAAGCAACCGCTGAGAACTTGCCACCAGCTATAAAAGAAGCAAAACCACCTGAAGGACTACTGGGGAAGGCTGCTTCCACTTGTTGCAGTCGATTGGCTGATACCTGTTGTGGCATGTGTCTGCTGCAGACTTGCACTTTTGTGAATGACCAGTGCACCATCGTTTGCACTCAACTTTGTGCAGCCCTGGCCTGTTTTGAGTTTATCAAATGCTGTGTTGAGCTCTGCGATAGTGATTGTTTGTAGTGAAATTATATGCTTAAGTCAAACGTAGAAAATCTGTTTAATATTACAAATTGTTAACAATGTATATAACTATATATTATTATATAAGCTCTCGTACTATGATGTTTACAGCATATACTTGATTATATTCCCTCAATTCCTCGTCTAAGTATGAGTAATGGGGAAGACAATTGGATCAAAACTAATTTTACTATCTTTTTCCAAGATGGTCTTGTGTTTTCTTTTTTTATTTTTCTTTTCATTTAAAAAACAAAATAGCGGGTGGGGTTTATCTTAGAGTTTAAGTTCTATGCACTTTCAGTATAAAAATTTTACATTGTCAACTAAGAAAAAATTATTGTTAGCATGACTTTTAAAGTAATTATTATGAAAGTAAACAAATTAACTATACATGAAGATTTGAGATTAAATGACAATGTAAAAATTTTTTAAGGCAATGGATTATTTACATTATCAATGCATAGACTAGTCATAAAATAAAAATAAAAATAATAATACATAGACTATTTACTCTTGTCTTAATCAAGGGCAATTGTGTAAACTTTATAGTTCTTCCCTAATCTGTGAAGAAAAATCTCCCCCATGCTCATCGTGATATGTTGATGATTGCTACAATTAGGAGAGTAAATGAGTTTAGTTATTCAAGAATTATTTGATTTTGACTCATTAAATGTCTGATTAAGCTCGTTTGTTTAATTAACTAAATAAACTCAAGCTTGAGATTGAATTTGATTATTTAAATGAGTCAAGTTTAAGCTTTAAAAACTCGACATTAATGGTTCATGAATAATTTATTTATTTAAATTAATGATAAATATTTTATTAGCTTTTATTATTTATATATTCATTACAAAAATATGTATAACTTTGTTGAGAGCGTTAAAATTAATTTTGAACTTCTTTTGTAACAATAGTAAAGAAGATATGAAATTTTTATTTATTGGATTATGGGCCCATTTGTTACATATTAAAAAAATGACTTTGATGTAAAATAATCAAGTGATTATTTTTTAGATATATTTTTTTTAAAAAGCAAAGGCTAATTTATGTTTGATTACAATAATTAAAAAAACTTTATATAAAAAATACATGATTTTTACAAGAAGATATTCAAAAATAGCTTTTGATTTCAATCAAATTTTAATTTTTTTTCAGCTTTTGATTATTTTGAAAAATTGAAATAAATGCATGGAAAATTTTTAAAAGTGGTTATTTTTTAAAAAAGTGATTTTTTAATGAAAAAGTTGTAACAAATGAAATATGTCGAAATTTTGTTCCATATACTACATTTTGAGCATATATTTCTATTTGTAGATTATCATCTAGTATTAAAATATTTATTAAATACTAAATTAATAAAGCTACAAATAGTTTAAGAAATTTTTTTATAAAAGCAAAAATAATTAAATTATAAATGAGCTAAACAAGTCAAACTTATGCTTTATTATTTTTAACAATGCAAGTTCAAGCTTTTAGTTTGACTTGTTTAAATAATTAAGCTAAACTTAAACAACTTATTTTTTTTATAAGTCAAATATAAATTTCAAGTGTTTGATTCAGGTCAATCAGTTTATAGCTAGAAATACAATCAATGCTCTTCTTGGTATAAATTTTGGTCATGTTGAGATTTTTTTTTTTGTGTGTATACAATGGCGATAATGAAGTTCAAATCTAAAACATTATGCTAACTTCTTCTAGGCCAACCCTGGTAGGTTCTCACGGTGATAGTTATTGTTTTCTTTAAAATGGATTCTTCGCAAATCATCATCATTAACATTTAAGGTAGGGATTATTGTTACTGTCAATAATAGAATTAAATATTTTATAAACGATTTTTAAGTTTTAATTATATATAAATGTAATTTTAAGGTATCTACAACTAAATGTAAAATAAATAAAAATATGACATAATTTAACTTAAATAAAGATTATTTAATTCGAATTTTATAAGTACAATGAAAGTTAATTAATCTTCAAAATAAAAATAAAATGAACGTACGAATATATATATATATATATATATATATATATATATATATATATATAATAACATAAGCCAACGAGTTTGACAATATGAATAATTGGCTCCACTCACCAAAAAAGTTTTTCATTTTAATTCCTAAAATGATAACATAATTTAACTCAAAATACAAATATAACTAATTATAAATGTTTTTACATTTTAGTTTGTATTTTGATTAACCAGGTATAAACTAATTTACCAAACGTTCCCTCCATTTTCTTTAATTTGACGTTTTTGTAATTTTTTATTTCAGTGTTTTTTAATGACCACATGTATTTTTTACAAAAAATAATCTTGTTTGAACTAAGTAGAATCAATATTAATGATAAAATTTTATTTGTAAATATTTAATGTAATTGAATGTTGAGGGTTCAAATTTGAAATCATTAGTTAACCTAAAACAGTCTTGATATCATCTATTAAAATGAAGCTATCCCAATTGTGATTTTTTAATAATTTTAAATAGCTAAAATATATTTTGTCCCATGTATTATAATGCCATTCGACATCCATATATATATATATATATATGACTAATTTTTATTTGAGAAAATAGACTATGTACAGACAGTATAAAACAGTTTTACACTATTATCTAATCATAAACTACCATATATGATAAGTTTATTAGCTTTTATAATAATTATCTTAAAATTTATAATTAACTGATAATTTGTGATTGGTTGATAATATAAACGTTTTTACATTAACGATGTATAGTAATTAAATTCTATTTATTTTACCATGGTCTTTTTAATAAAATAAAAGTTCACGTGTTGTTTTGAGTTTTGACGTTCGGTCGGAGGCAAGTCGTTGTTCTTAACCAGTTGCGGCTGCTACTCAGTACTCAGTTCCACTTCATAACACGTAGTGTACCAGGTATCTAACTCTGCCTGAACGCTAAGAAATCTAACATACAGAAACCACATTTTTTCCCCTTTTGTCCAAAACTTATTTTCCTTTTTCACTTCTTAACCTATGAATGGCCCATTCAGAATCAGAAGAAGATCAATAGAAAATGAAAAAAAAAGCTCTTGCTTAACACATTTGAGTTTGAGCTAGGATGGGTGATGAAATTCAAAACAATAAGAAGCATGGAAAACTCCTTCTTTCCTTTAATTTTCTCACTCTTTATAGATTGTAATTTTTGTGATTGTTGTTGGTTCTTTCAGCTTGATTCTTCACAAATCAAATGATACCCCCTTTTGTTGGATTCACCAGAATACTTGTGCTTCTTGTTTTCGTCTCTGCTTGCTGGTAAGCTGTGACTTCAGTGCTAGGGTTTCAAATAATTTGAATTGGGTAATCAGTGAACTTAGTTAAATAACAAATATAATATTAGGATTTCCTTAAGGTTTAATTATAAACATAAGATTTTTATGTTGAATATCTTTTGTTTCCATGTCTATAAATTTAATCTTTTTGGCAACTGAATGGGGGAAAGGAATAACTGAGCATCTTTTGTTTTCTTGGTTCGTGTAAATTTATAATTCTGAATTTCTAAATTTCTTTTTTCCCCTCTCCCTGACTTGTATTTTCTGATAGCTTTCAGAAATTTATCTAGTAATGTTTGTTGCACGCATCAGATTAATAACACTTGAGTAGGAATTATTACGGCAATGGCTATTGATCTCGATGATGGAGAGTTATGCATGTTTTGCATATATCAAATTATGGATGTTTTATATATTCTTTGCAAAAGCTGTTTCCAAATTTAGAGGTTATCTATATATACATCTGTGTGTGTAATTTCAGATTGATGTGATTAAAAGTGGACAAGTAATGAAAAATAATAAATAAATTCACTTTGCAAACTTTTCAAAAGTTGCAGTTCTTCTACAAACGGAAGTATGAAAATGGAGAAAACTTTAGCGATTATAAAACCAGACGGATTGCTTGGTAACTACACAGATGATATCAAGAGAACAATTGTAGACTATGGTTTCAGAATTTTTAAGGAACAGATTGTTCAACTTGATGAGGCCACTATGAAAAGTTTTTATGCTGAACACTCTTCAAAAAGCTTCTTTTCCAGCCTTATAAAATACATGACAAGGTATGAGGTATCCCATTCCCATGATTGTTTTAATGTATGATGATGGTATATAATGTTTCCTGAACTGTTATGTCAACCTCTATATATTGATATTTGTTGTATTGCCTAATAGCAAGACCCACTTTTACTCAGTTCTATTTGCTTGCTAATGGTAAAATTACTTCAATTTTTGGGCTCAATGATATTTATTTCATTATTTTTCCCTTTATCTCTTTAATTCAGTTAAGTTTCATTATTGTATGGCTGACTTTTAACTTACGCATGTCAGAAGAAATGAGGTTACTGAATATAGGATGACATTAAGGGGAAATGATGTTATGCAGTACAGGATTACCTTAAGTGGGGATTTTTTTATATTACAAATGGGTTAAGCACTCATGCTGTAAAACATAATCTATAAGTACCAACCACATGGAGAAGTTGGAAAATTGTAGCTTTCCTTTTTCTTGTTTTAAGTTGCTATAGAAGAAACTCGAGGGTTTTTTCACCTTGACTATGTACGTGATATTGAGGAAATTCTCCACTACTGTGGCCGTTAATGATTCATCACTGTGATTTCTGTTTACCACTAATCATTTTAATCATATTTGACTTTAACTTTCTTTCTGCATGCTTTCTAGTCTTTTATTATCTTAAATCTCCTCTCCTGCTTCTCCAAAATGATTATCAGTGGACCAGTGTTAGTTATGGTCTTGGAGAAGGAAAATGCTATTGCTGATTGGCGTGCTTTAATGGGCCCTACTGATGCAAGCAATGCTAAGATTACTCACCCTCACAGGTCATACATGTTACTATTTGCATTACATTACACTTGTGAACTTTATAACTTGTTCAACTTATGTAGAGTTGAGCCCCAAGACTGTCATTGTGGAGGAGGGCCAATTTTATTGAGTTTGATGTCATGACATCTGCTAATTTGCTCTATAGTGAACTTGTTACTATTTTGGACAGTATCAGAGCAAAATGTGGATTCGATATGGAAAAGAATTGTGTTCATGGTTCAGACTCTCCCAAATCTGCACAAAGAGAGATATCATTTTTCTTTAGGGAGCTCTCTGCAGGTCAATAATTTTAATTCCATGTTTAAGCAAAAATAGATATAGTGTTACACGTATTCACTCTTTAGGCACTAGCTTTGTTATATAACCAGATGCATTTACTATATACATATATATCAATGGACTCCTAGATGCCACATGGACAAACAGGGAATATAGAATTCTTCCTAGGATGAAAGGAATTACTTATCAATTAAACTGTTGGATGCATGAAGATGAACTTCCTTTAAGATTCCTGTTTCTTAAAGAATTTCTGTTGAAACTAATAGTAATAGAATGACGGGAAGGTAGTTAGTTGTCTTTTCAAAAGAAAATGGAAGAAAGGGCATCGGCATCTTGACATACTCATGTTATGGATCAACTTGCTAGTATAAACATCCTTCTTAAATCTTAAGCAATTAAGCAAGATGGTTCTGTTCCAAATTCCAATTATCATATTCATAACCTCTTTTTTTATTCCCTCAAAATGCATGATAATTGTCGAAAGCTCTTTACTTACTTTTGCCTCTCCAAATCTTTTGACAGATGTGGTTGCAGAGCATGATGAATTGTAGCTGGTACAAGTTTGAAGCAGAAACACAATATCTACTGTATTTTTTGTGAGGGTCACTACAGTTATATAATTCATATACAAAATTGCTTCATTGTCTATCACCGCTTCTAATTTGTCACGCAATTAATCTTTTACTCTCAATTGAAAATGAGATTTCAGTAGGAACATTTTGTGTGGAACAAGACTCATCAGTGACTACTCTCCTACGTACTGCTAGACTCACTCCCCGTGCTTTGCACGATAAAATTAGCATCTAACCAAAATGACCATCTTGTGCATAAGAATAACTAAAATGCCACTGTGGTGGGAAAAAGTTGGAACAAAAAATTGACACATTGCAAGGGCAGGCAGATTTAATATAAGAATTAAATATGTTTTTAGTCTTTTAAAAATTGATCTGTTTTGATTTTAGTTTTTAGAAATTTTTTTTTGAATAAAATCCCTCAAATATTAAAAATACTTTAATTAGATCTCTGTATTAAACTCTGCTTAACTTTTATGTTAGATGGTGGTTATATCAGCTTTCAAGTAAAGTATTTTATTACTTGAAGTGTCCAGTGATAATTTTTAATAAAAAATCGTGTAATTACTTTTATTTTAGGGTTAAAAAAATCTGTGCTTTAGGGTTAAAGATGTAATAATTTTATTCAAAAAATATGTTATTAATCTTATTTGGATATAACAGTTGACATGAACGACCACATTAGCAAATTAATGGTGATTGTAATGCTATGTGGTTATCATTTAATAAAAAAGTTAAATAGAGTTGATTACAGGAATTTAATTACAGTATTTTTAATATTTGAGAGACATTATTTAAGGAAAATTTTTTCTGAGGACTAAAATCAAAATTAGTCAATTTTTGGAAGACCAAAAACATATTTAACCTTTCATATAATTATTGAGAATTGATGACAAGACCAGCAGTAATTAGAACATAATGAAATTTTGATCCAAGATGTTAGCAGCTTGTTTCCTTTGATCATTTCAGGCATGGTAGTCATCTTATTTTAAGGAAATCCACAGACACATAAGGATTACGATGAAATTAGCTCCATGTAAAGAAGCCATCTTTGAACAAACAGGTATATTATTTGTGCCCTAACCAGTAATATTAAAGAAACCTATCTCCATTTCCATTTTGAACTATAAAAATAAGGGAGATGTTTGTTTATACGAAAAAAATTGTACGAAGTGACACGAAATTATCTATTTAAGTTTTTATCTAATCACTGTATATATTTTCACCTACCAATGTCAGTATGGTCATCAGGTCTCCAATTGACTTTTGCATTTTCGTCGTATTTTAATATGAAACAATTTATAGGAAATAGTCCTTTGACAAATTATAAGAATCAATGTATTTGATTGTAACACATGTTTTAATATAAAATTTGTAATTAAAATTAATTTACATATACATCTTCATTATGTTTAATAATTGAAAATTAATTTCATTGAAAATAATTCCATCAAATTCTAAAACAAATATATACATCATCATATTTAATAATTCAAAATTAATTTCATCTAAAATAATGCCATCAAATTCTAAAATAAATATTCCTATTGCCCAATACTAATTTAACTGCAAGGTCGTTGAGATATTGGTATCCATATAACTGGTTTGGTTTATATTTTTTATAAATAATTTTGGAAAGTAATATTTTTTTAAAAAATAATGTGAATAAATTAATTTAAAATAATTTTTATTTAAAATAGTATTTAGAAATAAATTAAATAATAATGTTATTTGAATAATAAAATAAAATCATTTTAAATAAAAAAATATGTTTAAAAAATTAAATTCACACTTTAAATTAATTTTATTTATTGAAAAATTAAAAAAATTTACTTATTTCAAATTCAATACTACGCTCAAAATTTGTTCTTCTTACAGTAATTTTTTTCAACCACGACGTGTTTCAACTTAATCGGTTTGCTTTCTTGTTGAAACTGGAAAATATGATACAACTATTCTTTCACTACGTGATATTTTTCTTTGACTTCAATGGTTTAAATATTTTGACAGCCTATAATAACTTTTTGTATTTACATTTTTACCATAATATAATGTATTATTTGCTATTTTGAATCAAATGTTATTGCATTTTGTAATTTTTTGTTTTGTTTTCCACAGGTGTTTTTCTTCATTTGAGATACTCTTGAATACTAAATATAAACACCCCTTTTAAGAGAGATTCAAATCATAATTCGTCATGTTGTACATGGGAGACTAACTCCTTGTGCTGTCTCCAACCTCATTGTCATTTTACACACCTTTCAAAGGAGTTACCTAACTTCAACTCTGTCACCTTTTTAAATCTGCACCACTGTTGGAATATGAAAAATCAGCATAGTCGTATCAAATTCAAAATTGAGAAAATCAACATAATCTTAATAGAAATTAGCATAATACGGTCCTTGCTCTGATTAAGAATGATATTCAACCTCTCACACAGAATCTCAGTTGATGCATCCATAATATAAAGAAGCTTTGAGTGTTTATTTATTTTAGATTTTTGTAAAATTCATTTATTTATATTTTAATAAAATCAATTTTAAATCATTAAATATGATTAAAATACGTATTTAATTTCACTTGTAAATTTTTTTTATTGAAGCAACACTTAACCAAATGGGCATTAAATTGTTGTACTTGTAGGATTTGTAAGGAAACCGTGGATACTCAAATAAACTCTATTAGATACTTATAATTCATAACTCGGTAATCGGGCTTTTTTTTTACCCTAGAGGGGTAATTTTTTTAAAAAAAATTATTAGAATGAGTTTTTTTTTTTTACCAGAATGGGTATTTTTTTAAAAATTACCAAAGTGGAGTAAGTTGTATTTCGTAAATACGACTTCTGAAAGTGAAGTCATGTTTTTGAACAAAGACTTCAATTTTTTTAATCTCTTATAAAGTCTTGCTTCCCAAAAAAGACTTCCATAAGAGATTTCTATTTTTATATATATTTTTTAATTTTTTTACTGAAGTCACGTCTCATAAGTGAGACTTCAATTTTATTATTTTTTTCAAAATGTCGTGGTTAATAAGTGAGACTTCATTTTATATGTTTTTTTATTTTTCAAAAAGTTGTGATTGGGATACACGACATATTCTAATTTTCTTTTCTCCTAAACTCGTGAATGCCAAGCATGACTCCTTTAATTTTTTTCCCACTGAAATCGTGTTTCCTAAGGACAAATTCTCCATTAAATTATATTATGTTAACATTTATCACGACTTCATTTTGCAAACATGACTTTGCAAAAAATTATATATATATATATATATATATATATATATATATATATATATATATATATATATATATATATATAATGAAGTCTCACTTATCAACCACGACTTTTTTAGAAAAAAAAATTAAATTGAAGTTTCACTTATGAGACACGACTTTAGTAAAAAATTAAAATATATATATAAAAATAGAAGTCTTTTTCAAAAGCATGACTTCTATGCCAATATATATATATATATATATATATATATAATGGAATTCTCTTTTGGGAAGCACGACTTCCATAAGAGATTAAAAAAAAATAAAAATTGTTTTGGTATAGAAACACGACTTCACTTTCAAAAGTCGTATTTATAAAACATGACTTGCCTTACTTTAGTAATTTTTTTTTTAAAAATACCCACTCTGATAATTTTTTTTTTTAAATTACCCCTTCAAGGTAAAAAAGCCTGGTAATCGATTACAATTACAAAAAAGTATAAGTGAAAATCTCATTTATGAATTAAGGTAGCACAGTAATTATTTAAATAAAAAATTTAATAAGTAATAACCATATGAGTTTAGTCTTATAATTAGTTCACTATAATAAATTAATTCCTAATTAATTGTTGAAAAATTAAGTTGGCCACAAAATGTTAGAACCTAAGAATCGAAATTATTGTTTTTGGTACTTTGCAAATCACAATGATAGTTGAAAAGAAGATGGTGATTCCTATTGGTGCACATGTACTTGTATGAATTCAGTAACTTATTTGTGCATAAAGATCTTAATTGAGTTTTGAATTAAGATTTTGATTTATATACATTTCGTTCAACTAAAAGCTAAACATTGTTGGCTTACTAGAATCTAAGTAGATTTTGATTCTAAGTTCTCAATACTATAACACTAGATTTTAAACCTCATACGTTGCACGAGTTTGTTTAAATTATATGTTTTTATATTTGTATTTATTATTATTTTAAAAATATATGTACATAAATAAAATTATTAATTTTAAAATGTTAAGTAAATTAAATATAATTACATTAAAATTAAGATAGATGATTAATTATATTTCTAATTGAACAAATGTTAAATATTAAGCTTATTAAAATTTATTATAATTTGTTCTTTCTTCAAGTAACGATAGTGTTGCAATACCTATATGAAATGTATAAATTCAAAATGAGTGTAAATATAATAAATATGATTATATAAGTATTTAAATTTGAGCATTCATTTTGGTTATTGTGAATATTATATTAACATGTATTTGATTTTTGTGTGTTTATAATTGATAATTTTAAATGAATTTATTGTAAAATTAAAATTTATTTTAAATTTGTTGAAATAGTATGATTTTATTAAATATATATAGTTGTTAATTATTTTAAAATGCCATTGTCAATTATGTAGAATATATTAGTTTTAATTATGTGATATTGTTAAAGTTTTGAGTTGGTTAACTTACACACAACAAAATTTGAACACTCTTCATTAGTGCTATGAGATTTGTCTTCTATTATTATTGTTGTTGTTGTTGTTTTTATTTAATTTTAATTTCATTACTTGTTACTTTTTAAAGTTATTTATCTATAAGAATTATTATTATTATTATTATTATTATATATTTGTTAATTATTTTAAAATGATATTTTAATTATTTAGAAGATATTGATTTTAATTATGTGATCTTGTTAAAGCTTTGAATTGGTTAACCTAAACACGACGTAAACTAAACACTCCTAATAAATGAAATGAGAATTTTCTATTATATTATTATTATTATTGTTGTTGTTGTTGTTGTTATTATTGTTATTATTGTTATTATTATTATTGTTGTTGTTGTTGTTGTTGTTATTATTATTATTATTATTATTCTTGTTGTTGTTGTTGTTGTTATTATTATTATTATGATTATTGTTATTGTTATTGTTATTATTGTTATTACTCTTACTATTATTGTTATTACTATTATTACTATTATTTTTATTACTGAAACATCTTGGGCGTTGACGGGGGCGGGAAGTGATTGTTGATGTAAAAGAGATAAGGCACGGACAAGAAGTGGCTCCTGACAGACTTTCAGTGAGAAGGACATATGAATGAATCGAATACATATCGGAATGAGAGAGATTCAGAGATTGTGCAAATGTACGACTATACAATTGAGGATAGTTTAAAAGAATTAATTAGTATTACCTATACTAACAAGATGCATCTACTTTTTGGTAGCTTATTGCAACACCCTTAACTGTCAACTTTTCTGTAACTCAAATTCGAGTTCTAATAACTCAATAGTAAAAATCAAGGTAGATTTTTTTTTAAAGCCTTTAAAACTGAAATTGTAGCATAATATAAAATGTGAAATCTTTTTCCATGTAAAACGAAATAAGAGTTTTACTACCAAACCATTAATAAAATACTATGATAACAACTACCAATAAAAATGAAATACAATTTAAAACTCTACAAAAATGCAGTTACATATTCTTGATACGAAAAGAGTTTACATTACGTTCTAATGATATTATAGCACGGTTTACTACACAACTGGATACTCCTCCAGATTAGAGTATTACTATTTTAATCTCAAAGGAATACTAGCCTTAACACCACACTAAACTTTTTCGGCATCTCGTATGATAGGACTAAATTCTAAAATCCTCTTTCCTAAGGAACAAGTCTTCTACATCTTCATACACACTTCTGCCACGCCACTCTAATACCATCCTAGTTAGGGGTTATAAGATTTCTAATCCTAATAGAGCTCTTAACCAAGGTACTTCCTTTGCCAATACCACGTACTTCTAAGCCATGTACCTCTTCACGTACAAATCAAAAGGAAATTCGCCCTCTATTTCCATTCCAAACATCCACAGATGAAGGACTAGATGGATTAATTAGGGGTAAGAACCAGACAATTGGAAACCAAGGAATCAAATAAACCTAAAAACCCACCCAAACCATAGTTCATATCACAACTAATATGACAAACATTAACATAGTTGTATCATTCAATAAATTATAAAATCATGTATCAAACATCATAAATAGGGAGCACATTCACAACTTATAACACATTATCACAACATATGTAATTATTATAGTCATTTCATACACATAATGCATCCTATTCCCATGCTGCACATAAACAAAGATTTGATGCATAACCTATCATTTTTCTTTTCAATCTATCAACCTTTTCTATCGAGTTATTCAATAAATCCAAATGGTAGCACTACAAGTCCATCTGTGCTACTACCATTCAAAATTGATACGTCCCATACCACACCAATTTTGGGGTTTTATTGAGACACTCGTTAGTGTAATGTATGTGGGCCCATAATCCATTTAGTGTTCATCAATATCCATGGGAAGTGATTGGAAGTACATATACCTCTCTCACACCAAGGTACAATCCTCCTTATCATCGAGGGAACGAGCAATCTTTCAGCTCAAGACATTTATAATCCAAACAGAGGTATACTCTCACACCAATCCTGAAATGTTGTAGTTGTCGGGGTTATCAAGCTTGGTTAGGCGAATTTCCCGACTTAAGGGCGCTACCCTAGCCTTTGGGATTTTCACCGCTTGATACCTTACTCCCAAGACCTCCGCAAGTGGGTTCCTGCCTTTCATTCCCTAAGGTACCAAACTATGGCTTCTCCATCCAAAACACATGCCATCAATGCATGGTTTACAACATCAATACATATGCATATGATGTATGAATATCCACAAGAACAATATATTCAATTATAAACATTCATAGATAGCATTCCTACTGTACATTTCGTTGATTCAACCGTACTTTCACTTTCGATGCTACTTTTGACAATTCAATCATCTAATTAATTCAGTTTACCAGAATATACCACATTATTCATTTTTCCTCCGCTTTTCATAACCAAAGTCATTATCATTCGTTATTTAATCCAAATTAGCTCTCACATATGCTATCATTATAAAACTTTAATTATAATTTTAGCTAACTCAATAGCAAACTACAATTTTATGTCTAACACTTTAAGGTTCAAGCAACTACATTATGTCCACTGACCCCAAGAGTTTTAATCATGCATTCCATTTAATTGGTTACAAATCATGTAATTCATCCTAAGCTCACTGCCAATTAACAAACCAATTACATCATAAGCAATTTTCTGTTTTCCACCATATTGTGATACCCTATTTTTGTTGATCGTTTTGGCATAGCAAATGAATTTTTCTTCCAACCATCTTTTGCAGTCTTAACCTTCAATATGTCTAGTTTCTAAATATAATTTTTCTAATTTTTATAAAATAATTTAAGTGTCCAATTGATCACTTTTTTCATGGCTGGTTGCTGTCAAAATTTGATAAAACAGCAGTCAATCAAAAATTCGTCAAATATTCATCACATGGAATTAGATTACGAAATTTTATAGGGATATTATAGACATACAGAGGCATCTCTCTACCAAAAATCATACTAAAATTCCAACCACATGGAAAGTTATACATGAAAAACAGAGGCCGTTCTACTACAGTAAAAATTCAGCAACTTGTAATTTAATTTTTAAGCATTGTAATCAAGCAATTGATATATATTTCAAGCAATTCCATATCAAGAACATCATAGAAGGACCAACTAAGCTCTACGTGGCCAATCATGCAAGCACATCACAATTAGAATCCTCAAGAGTCATACAAATGAAATTGATAACACATAATTCATCAAAATCACCATCTAAGTCATTATCATTCTTAAAATCAAATTAATTTAGTTTCTACCCCCTTACCCTTAGTGACCCGCGACTATCCACAAGAGGGGAGGAGAGGCTTTGCTCATCCATGCTCTAATTAAGCTCCTAATTATACAATCAAGATAAAATAAGCTTCAATTAATGTTCTATAACAAAAGCCCCTTGAGAATTTGAAGATATTTCAAGATGAGACAAAAAGGGATTGATGAAGAATGGTAGATGGTGAGGGGTGACAAATTTATGGAGGAGAAAGAGGAAGAAGAAGAGATTTCACTCACCTTAGCTTGGTCACTAATGGAATTGGAAGACTTGGGCCTTGAGAAAACCTTAGATTTTTTAGAGTTTTGGAAGGAGAATGAAAGAAATGAAGAGGAGGGTTTAGGGGGAAGGAGGTGGTCGCTGGTTTATAGAAAGTAGGAGAGAAAATACCAAGTTTTTAACTACTAAGTGTTGACATGTGTCACTAAAATATCCAGTGTTTGTTTTAATTTCAATTCAACAAGCTTATAGGGAGTTGGAGTTAATGGCATTAGACTTAATCTAGTCCCTCTCTAATCGCATATCTGAGGTATCTCTACAAACAAAGCTAAAAATAACTGGTTTATTTTATAAGTCATTTTATGATCTATTTACAAACTTATTTTTAGAAAAATGTTATAGAGATCTCAGTTTGAGTTCTTCTTGTTCAAGTAAGGTTTAGACATATTAAGGAACCTCTTGTAATTTTTAAAGCTCATTTAATGTTTTTAATTGTGTTCTATAAGTGCTTGTGAATACATTTTACTTATATATGCTAAATTACAAAAATTCTTGAATTTTTTTAAAAAAATTCATGATAATTTTCTAATCATTTTTCTAAGCTTGAAAATTATATTTCTTAATTTTTTTGACCATTCTATGATTTATCTCTTAATTATCTTTCTTTATTCTAATTTATTAATTGAAATAAATCTAATTTTATTTATAAAATTACCAAAAATTATTTTTATTTCTTAGATACCTTTCTAATATTATTCTAAGGCTAGAATATATTTTTCTCAATTTTAGAAATGTCTCTATTAATTATGTAGACATTTCTATATAATTTCAATTATTACCTTTTTATTATTATTATTATTATTATTATTATTATTATTACTAAGTCTATATATTATTTATTCATTGAAGCTAAATCAAAGCTTTCAAAATTTATAAATCTCTATATAGACTTTTGATTAATATCACAAGACAATTAAACAAATAAAAATTATTAAATAATTATTTAAGTAACATTTTGATGGTGTTACACCTATCACCTAAGAACACTACAGTTAAGCTTGCTTGACTTGAAGCAATTTTAGGATAGGTAACCTCTTGGAAAGTTTCCTAGAAAACGTGCGAGTGAAGACAAAGCACGTTGAAAAGTCTTTTGTTGGTTTATGGGGATTGTTGTCGATCCTGAAAGTGGCCAAGCATTACAAAGTGGTATCAAAGCTGGTTGTCAGTGTCTCAAAAAGGGTTACTTACGGAGGGTTCTGATCGGTGGAGGGTTTTGACCAACGAAGAAGTTGAGTGAAGTGGCACCGAGTGAAGTGTTGTAGAGTGTGAGCCGTTGAGACGTTGACTCTCAAGGACAGTGCTATGGTACGAACTTTGGTATTATATGGTGTTACAGTGCCAATTGAAAGATTATTCTCTCTTAACACACTACCATTAGTGTTAGCCCCCATTGTTTGTAACTCTTCAGCATTATATGCATAGTTTATTCCTTGTAACTCTAAATTTCTATTCCTTCATTGTGTCGAATGAATAGACACGTGAGCAGAATGTACAGATTGAGGCTAGGTAAGAGGCATTTTCATTTTCGTCTATTGTAGCCTCCATCTTGGCATTCCTCAAGGTTGAGTTACTTGTAAAAGGTGTACTATGACTAGGACTCGCTTTTGACAGAGGTGGTAATATTCCTACTATAGAAATCACACCTTCAATTTAGGTCGTGGTGATACTTTTTGTTATAGGATTATTATCTGTCTCTGACCTTAGTTGGTTATTCAGATTACCATTGTTATGATTATTGGAGGATGTTCTACTCCTCCAATTTGCATTGTTCCCAAGATTTCTTGGTCCACTAGAACTAGCCATTATTTTGCCATTTCTTAAAATCATACAATTCTCTTAAGACTAGTTCTTTTTAATGTTTTAGCAACATAGAGTCCCACCAAATGTGCCAATTTGTTGAAGGTGGAAATTCGTTTCAAGAATCGAAATGATATCAATTCTCAAAGGATAATTTCTCACAAAGATTCTAATCAACAAACAAAGATTTTATTTCAAATAGGACTTATAATCTATAATTTTCGTGTGGATTCTTTTTATTCGAACTAGCAATCTTAGACTTTCAACTTGAGAAAATTTTAATTGATGACTCAGTATTATTACTTCGATTTCGATAAAAATATTAAATAATAATTTCATATAACAGATTCGAATTATAATTGTATGCTCATTCAAATTAATGAACAACAACATGTATATGAGCATTTAGATTCAAATTTGATTTCTAGTTATATAGTCATTAATATGTGAATTGAAACATGCATTATATTACGTAAATTGTTAGAAAGGGTTATAGTCAAAAAAAAAAAAGTCATAGAAAGAAGAAAAGGTTATAGAAAGATTGAAACTAAATTACAAAGAAAGAGTTATCAAAAGAAGAAAATGTCATAGACAGTGAAATTCGAGATAAGAAAAGCATAATATGTTGAAATAAAAGTTGGGTCAAAACATACACTTTGCTTTTGAAACCAGTAGCCATTTGTGCAGCGTGTGGTGTACAGAGTTTGTGTAAATGTTAGAACTGGAGAAAAAAATGATTACACAGTTGTTTATTTATATATAATCTACATAACAGTCGAATCTCTACGATTTCCACACATGTACAATAAGATAAACAAACTTAAATAAGATGTTGTCACTTGTCCAGAGTCACTTTTCCTTGAAAAATGCTTCTAACTGCAACACGAACCTCCTTTCGAATGTTATTTTCTTCTGAGCATCTCTTCTCCTCGAATATGACTTTAGACTCTTTGCACATGTTATAAGAACTTCTCGAAAATGTGTTCTATTCGGCCAATTCGAAAATTTTATTCTCAAGTGTACCTATACTTAGCATTCATATTATGAGACTATGTTCCCTTTGATCTTCATCTACATCTTTTCCATTCATATCTTCTTTTCGATAATACCATTAGACTAAAATCTTAATGAATCCAACAATTGTCAATCAATACAAAATCATAGTAGGTATAACTTTTAAAGTAGTTATTGGAAAAATTAACAAACTTATCATACATATATATGTCAATTTGTAATTAAATGAGAGTATACAAATTCTTTACACTGAATGTATATATTATTTTCTCAAAACAAAATATATTAGAGATGCTAAATACATATATGAGAGAATGTGCATTGCCAAACAAGGTCCTAATTCAAGGCCAGGTATGGAGGATCATATGTTTTCGAGAGGCAAGCTTACAAGGGGTCACAGTTTGATTACTTTCATGCTATCAATTCGCGAATTTTTGAGGTTTGGAGTTTCGAGGGGCTTTCTGTTGCAAGATAACAAAAACATTTGCTTACTGTTTGACAATTATGTATGTATGAAAGTTAATAACTTAGTCAAACAATAATGATCACTACATGCCTGGTCGATACTTGTCCACGACTTCAAGTTCAACCCATTACTTTTTTTTATAGGGAGAGCTGCATGGGTTTCCAGAATTGGCAAGCCGTCTTGTAGGTTACTCTACTTGGGTATCCATTGCCAAATTCCATGCATCTAGTAGATTCAATACCCACGTGGCCCTCCTAGTGGGGGCTACTTCTTTAGGTTAATTAAAACTAAAGTTGCATCTTGGTAAAAGTGAATTTTTTATATGCTTGGTTAAGGTGATTCTTTTCAGCGCTTGTCCCTTCCATGCATCTCGAGGAATTCTACATTCTACACAAGTTATTTAACTCAACAATGTTATGACGTACTTAGTGACATACTATTTGTTTTAAATTTTTGAGGTTTGAAGTGATGACATTGTTTTTGGAACGGTTAATGACAGTACATATAATATATTTATATTATTAAAGAATCATAGTTCAACAACTTTACACATTAATTATTTCTAAATAAATTTTTATATACGATGAGATGTTGGATAAAACAATATTGAATAAAAGAAGAAAAGAAATTGTCAGTTTATCTAAACAAATGCATGTTATATACATGTACATATACAACTTTCTTATTTCTTTCCCTTAAACTTATTCTACCAAATAACAATGAGCTAATTTAACAAATACAGTTTATGATAAAATTTAAATGATTTGAGGGGACAACTTTAATGATATTCCTTGGAGCAATCTAATAATTTTGGAGCTAATCTAGCCAAACTGCATTGAATCATTGAATATGAGGCTGGGCAGAGTACACGTGCTTTAGTACGGGGTTTGTGGTTAGGGATGCCATGCACATTTTTGCATATAGGTTTTGTAAGAGTTGTGTTCACCAATCAGAAGGTTTAGATTAACTAAAACCACTTGGCATTTGTACCGTAGCTATTTTATTATGGTATCCTGCAATGTAATATCAACAACACAGAACATTTAACCGAGGAAAATGTGCTTATGCTTCATTTAATTATCATGATTGGTTAGCACACTTGCTATAGCAGTAGTTTATTCTTTTTCTCAATAGAATAGATTTGTTGATGAATGGTCATGCCAGACGGCAGTTGACGAAGCATTTTGATATTTGCAAGTCATACTTTATGTGACAAATAAAGAATCAACTATTTGTAAACCCTCTCTTTTCTTTATATTAATATATAATATTTAATTAATTAAATTTGTACCTTTATTCTCCATAATTCTCTTTTTTATAATAGAAAATTAGTATCTTATCAAATAACCAAAAAATCACATTTTTCTTATTTTTCCTTTATCTCTTTTACTTATTTACTAACCAATGGTCACTTGTTGGGAGTCTATCATTTAACCCGTTTAAGGTTTGACTTAACATAGCCTATTTAGGAAAAAGGCAAAGTCCATACTTTTTAAAAAGTCTTTTAAATTAAGTAGGTCCAGTTGCATGTTTTTATGAAAATCTATTAGACTAATGTTATTTTTACTAAAAAATTAATATATAATATAGAATATTATGTCATTATTTTAATAAAATAAATCATAAGTCTATTGACCTATTTAGTAATAGGCTGGTCTATTTAAGGATATGCCCATTGACCTATTCAACATCATAATAAGAAATAGGCCTTTAAACAAACTAACAAATAAGGTCAAACTTATATATGTAAAGGTCAAGTCAAACTTAAAAAGATGCCTATAACAGGCTAACAAATCAAGCTTGGATCATGAGATTATAAAACAAGTTAGGTTAGGTTAGGCTTAAGCATGACCTAGCTTGGCTTGATCTGACATATTTTCACCCCTAATATCAATTTGGTAAGGTGTAGGTAACATTACACATCCACTGTTAATATAGCAATAATGGAAAATAGAATAATAATATATGTAAAACATAGGAAAACACAAAAAGTGAGGGTTAAATTTTGTTGCATGAAATCTTTTCACAAATATTTTTTAGAAAATGCAATATATAAGATGAAATAAATGTATTGTCTTATAGATGAAGTGTAGTTTTATCAAAATTTGTTGTTTAAAACAAAAACACTTTCTCACAATTCAACTCCCTTCACGTTAATTAAAGTAAACAAGATAAGGAAAAAAGAGAAAATGAACACATATATTTATACTAATTCGTCTCACATCTTGAGACTAAGTCTAGTCTTTGGCAACCACCAAGATTTCTATTAACATAGTTTTACGTGAATCATGTTCCACACTGTTACAAGTATTCAACAAGCCAAATTCTTTCACTTAAATTTTTACGCATTAACCTAAGTATTCTTTCAATAATAAGCCTTTTTAGGCTCATCAAACTTTTGCTAGTTTGAACGAAAATGGTAGCCTTGAACTATTGTTTGTTTAAGCTCACTACAATAAACAATAGTCTAAATCCTCATTAAGTATTAACAATATTTACTAAAAATGTTGTTAGAATGATTGACAATAAATTAGCTAGTAAATTAACTTCAAATCTTTGAATCTCTAGTAACTTGTTGACTCTTGAAGTTTTTATAAATGATGTAGAAAACTAGTCGTTGAAAGTTTCTTCTCCTCTAGTTGATTTTGAATGTTTAGATGTATTAAATGTTTGCATTAAATGTTCTTTTCATTTTAACGAAAATATTTTGATAAAGTGTATTGCTTATTTTCTCTTTTTGTACTTTGTCTGCATAGAGTTAAAAGTTTCCATACTTATACTTTTATCCATTGACTTTATGTGTAACGTTGTCTTATAGACTTTGTTTTTATTTTAGTCATGTTATTTAAGGTACAAGAGTTGGTAATTTTTTTTCTTTTTATTTCTTCTTACTAAGACAAATGCTCATACTTGTATAATATTCCACTTGACTTATAATCTTCTCGATGCCTTGAAATCTTGAAAGTTTTCTTATCAAATAAAGCTTGTGACAGATAAAATTTTGTTTATTCTAACAGACAAAATGAGTTAAGATGCATCAAGTTGCTTCTATTTTAGACGAATCGTTTAAGACGATCCGTAATACATGCAAGTCATTAGTCTTTATTAAAATATAATCTTCTTGTCCCTTATTTGTTATAATTAAAACTAAGGGTTGAATTGTTTTGCACCTAGTAACATATAATAAACAGATGTACAATTTTCATTATTTATTGTTCATCAACAAATCAACTTAATTTTTCAATACTCTTAAATTACTAATACATCTTTAAAGCTATTTATATTCATCATAGGTAAATAATATTCTTAATTAATTTTATCATCAAAAATAATTTTTGCTATTTCATAGAGCCATTGATATACTTTAACAAATATTTATAAAAAAAAAATAACAGGAAAAACAAATTAGCATATATATGTTTGTTAGTTTCATTGTTCAATTAGCAAAAGTAACGTATATTATGAGATAAAATAAACGAATGAAATTTACTTGTGCACGAATCCCAATCTCATTTAACAGAAAAGAAAATTTTAAATGCAGGGAAACTCCGTTTCTTAATGTTTTAAAACAGGCTCTTAATCAGCTAGGATTATTGGATTAATGTGTTCACTATTTAGTTTGAGAAAAAGGAACAAAGTAAAATAAATGTTGAAAGAAGAGAACAAGATATATAGGAATAATAGAATGATGCGAGGAAAGAGAAAGTACAATTAGTCAACCTGACCCCTTTCGATCGTACACGCGTTGATCCGACAGAAGCTGACGGGAATAGCGTTGAGTTACCATCTGCCGCGATGCCAGGGTGGTGGCATTACTGTGCATGTCCTTCGTAATTTCCAACCTAAAATTAAGACAAAAAAAAAAGGGATTTCATTTTTCTATTCCTGAAAATAATGGTTTTCTATTTAATAAAAAATTATAACCTGAAAATGTTCAGGTTAGTAATGTCTCAGTCGGCACACCAACATTGTGTAGTGTTGGTGGTAGATACCTATGTCCTTTACATTGTATTTGTTACCGAAGAAGTAGCAAAGAAAGGAAGTGAAGAGTGCGAAAGAGAAAAGAAGAATTGCATTTCTGTTCGTTTAGTCGTGAAGAAATAGATAAGAAGTTTTCAAATTTTTTGTGGGTCTTACACGAAATTCAATCTGCTCAAATATGCGAGGAAAGGCGAAAAAATGCAGTGTTGAATGAAAGTTTTCGATATTACCCTCTTTTTCTTTTTTGAAGAAATGGGACAACAAAGGAACAAATATTCGAATATGTGTTATCACATATTCGAATATGTGATATTTTTTAATTTTAATAAATAAATAAATAAATATTGTCATTTTAAAATCGTAAGATTATATCTGTAATTTTATTCTTTTATTTTAAATTTCCAAAAGTCAAAAAATAAACTTATACCATATTTCTTCTCTACTTCTCTTCAACTAAACAATCTTTATTTTCATTTTATTTCTTATCTATTTCTCTTCTCTTCTATTTTCTTTCTCTCTTTCTATTTTCTCCTCCCTACCAAACACAACATTAAGCATGTAGTAAGAAATTCGATTTTTAGATTCGTGTGTATAGAAAATCATCTATTGAGAGAAATTAACTCCTTAAATAGATCTTTATACTTCGAAAGATTAATCTCTGGCTCTTAGCTGAGAAATACGTTAAGCAACAAAAAAAGAAGAAGCTATTTTCAAGCATGTTTTATTTGTATTAAAGATTTGTGAAAATCTTTTAAAACACATATATAATTATTATACAGTACGCATCGATTACTATAAAATTAATCAAAAACAATTCGTGTTGTGTGTGCTGTTATGAGGACACTGTCAAGTGCCAGTCTTATCAAGAGTTTACGATACTTTCACTCTGTCGTTAATAGTATTTGTCAATTTTTCTGTTTAAGTTCAACAAGAAGGTTTTTCCCGAGTAATTAAAGTTAAAACATATTTACAAAAAATTCACCAAAAAAAATATATTTACAAAGGATAATTCTGTTTACAGAGCAAAATTTTATAACATATTTTATATAATAAAGGAAAGAGATAGAAGAGTGTTAATTTGATGGGAAAAAAATAAAGAAAAAAGTTATAAAAAATATTGTAAAAATTTGTTGTAAATATAATATTACTTACATATAAAATTAGACAAGTAATAGTGAGTTGTTAATTTGGTTAACAAGTCAAAATCCATTTGCACATTAATGTTGTACGTTTGGATGATTTTTGAGATTCCAAAATATATTTTGCAATACGTAAAATTGATTTTGGATATAAGACATGTAGAACAAATTCTTTCAAAATCTTCCGTTAAATTCTTTTAAAATTAATTCTAACAAACTTTAAAACAAAAATACTATGCTAAAAGCTTTTGCACACACAAGAAGAGAAACCGAGTTTCAAGCCAGAACCATAAGGGGAAAAAAAAAGAAAAAGAAGCAAAAACTGCAGATAGATATATCAAACTAAAAGGAACTAGTGTTCTAGCTAATATGGACAAGGTGTCATTATACTGTGATTGTCTGAAGGAATATTATAGCACTTCTCACATATTGTCACAGGTCACATCTTTGGAATCATCGATGTTGTACATTACTTCCAACCTTGTAATTTTAGTTATGCATTCAATGTGCTAAAGCTAAAGGCACTAGTTTACGAGGGCTCTAGCAGAAGTTAATTGGGGCAGGTGAAATCCAGGAATTGGTCTGGTAAGTGTGAGACATTTCCATGCAAGTGTTGGTGGTCTTCCTTATTCTCTGAGTTGTTTTTCTTGGCTGCCCATGCCTCGTTTGCACTAAGATTAAATCAATTGTCCATGTGTACCACAGGTTCTACACTTATTTCATTAACAAACCTACAATATAGTCTTTTTCCTTTTGTTTCTATCCCAACTAATCACAAAGCACAATAGTGAATTGCTAAGCAAAATAGTTCCTTTTATACACACTCTTCAAACAAGATTAGCCTTTCAAGTTCCAAGACACATGCCCTTTATGCATATCGCGTTAGCAAAATATCTATTAGGGAAAAATATCAGATGTGGCTTAGGCACAAATTCTACAATATTAATGGTTGCCAGTACATTTGAGATATGCAACCAGATCGACATGACCAAGACTATGTGCGCAATTGTAGCTTGGTGGTACGAAATTTAGTCATATTCTAGCCTAGTGGGGCTTAGAAACCTAAATAATTATAGTGATATTGTACTGGGTTAGGAATTACAGATATCTTTTGCTGATATATGTGTAGCTTCTTTTCGAACACCATAAGATTCATGTATAGCATTTGAAGTGATGCTACAACCTTGCCTTTAATATATTGAGATCTTATGATTCTTAATCCGTTGTCCATTAAATGAAGGCACACCATCAAATTATAATATGCTTAAGCATTTAAATGATCTCTTGATAGTGTCCTTCATGAATCTACTATTAAAGTTGTGCAGAGATTAGCTCCGTCTCTCACTCCAATCCTATAAAGATCAGCATTTCTGTGATCTAATGGTTAAGACCATGACACGCAATATCCTACTTAGAGTAATAACCGGCAAAATTTTCTCAACCATGTGTTGGTTATGAAGGAAGAAAACTCAAACGAATTACGAAGTAATACTGAGAATATATAAGAATGTTTTTTATGTTTATCAAAAAAAAAAAGAAAAAAAAGGAGAATGTCTTTTATGCTACATATGTGGGGGAAGGGGGGACGAGATAAGGGTATAAAATAAATAATAATAATTTAACAATGGAATGAATAAATGAGGGGAAGTATTTGGTCAGAAATAGAGACACGTATTGGGAAGGAAGTAATGGTAACATAATCAGGTCATGTTTGGGGACTTAATACAAAAGAAAATTCTGGCAACGCTCAATTAGGCCATGAAATTCATCAAAATCTCATCTTAATTTTCTAATCCCAAAGCTCAACTTTCATTGGTTTTCAAGATCTGCTCTCAAGGAACTTTATTAGTTACTAGTTGAAATTACCATTTACACACCTCGCACCTGACTCTCTCTCTCTCTCTCTCTCATTGTCAGTATCATCCAATCCAACCATCATTACCACCTTTTCTCCTCACGTTATATATTTATTGCTACCTAGCTAGTACCTTCAACTTAAGCACTCTAAGCTCATTCATCCCCCCTTAGCCTTAACCTTGGCCTTAGTCCTCCCACAATGAAGGTAAGTCTTCTCATTGTGCTGCCAGTGTGTGAGATTGTTATCTTAATTTAGTGTTAGAATAGTGTTGCTGTAATATAATCAGGATTTTTTTGTCACTTGCAGTTCCTCAGCTGGATGCAAAATAAATTTGGTGGAAAACAAGACAACAGAACACCAAATTCACACACAACTACTACATGTAAGTCTTTACACTATTCAGTTAGTTTCTCCCTGTGCTAATGCGTATGATGTTTCTAGCAATAGCACCAATAAGATGTAAGCATTCACTCATTGTCTGATACACTTAAAAACATACACTTACTTCTCTCTGAAGGAACGATGACTTCATTCGAAACACAGAGAGAAAGACAGGGAGAAGACATGTTTGTATGTTCAATATATTTACATCTCTCTCTCTCTTTCTCAAGTTTCATTTTCTTTTTTCATAGTTTCCAATCAAACAAAAGACTACAGGAAAAATAAACTTATTTATATCAAAGGTGCTCGTATGTAGGAATATTAAGAATTTAAAAAAAATGTTAAATTGGTATTTATATATTTAACAATTATTTATATCTTTAAGATTGTAGAATAATTTGGTAGTTTTTTTAATGTTAAAACATAATAGATTTAATTTATATTGTTTTTTGTCAAAATTTTGTTTGATAAACAAACCCCACTTTCTGCTAGCAAGTTGGCATCCTAGTAGTTGTAACTTGATCCGAGGTAAACTTAACTAGCGAAGGGCATTTATAAACTTTCAGTTGAATAACATTAATCCTTTCCTTGGGAATCTCATAATGTTTTCCTTTGGTTGTGTGCACAGATCATGCAAAACAAGAGCCTCGAGAAGAATTCAGCGATTGGCCTCATGGTTTACTAGCAATTGGAACATTTGGAAATAACAGTGAAATCAAAGAAAACATAGATGACCAAAATACACAAGAGGATCCATCCTCATCAGAGGAAATAGCAGACTTCACTACTGAAGAAATTGGGAATCTACAGAAGGAGTTAACTAAACTCCTGAGACGAAAACCCAATGTGGAAAAGGAAATTTCTGAGCTTCCTCTGGACAGATTTCTTAACTGCCCTTCAAGCTTGGAGGTTGATAGGAGAATCAGTAATGCGCTATGCAGTGAATCAGAAGAAAAAGAAGAAGATATTGAGAAGACACTGAGTGTCATACTTGATAAATGCAAAGGCATTTGTGCTGATAACAGAAAGAAAGCAATTGGGAAGAAATCTATTTCTTTCCTACTGAAGAAGATATTCGTTTGTAGAAGTGGATTTGCTTCAGCACCTACCCTTAGAGATACCCTTCAAGAGTCAAGAATGGAGAAGGTACCCCTTTGTTTTGCTAATAATCTTTCAATCTACATAGAGAAATTATTATATGGTCTGGAACTACCACGTGTTCATGGTTATAGTCTAGTTTTTCAATTTACAAAAAAGAGTTAATAAAACTCTATTATGTGTCATATGGAAATTGGTTGGGACCATGAATACATGGTGGCTCCGGACCATACAATAATTTCTCCACTAGGTGCTATTCCAATTTCCATGCTTTAGTTTTTGCTCACCTGTGATATAATAAACAGCTTTTGAGGACAATGCTTCACAAGAAAATTCACACCCAAAATTCTTCTCGTGCATCGTTGATGAAGAAGTGCATAGAGGACAAGAAGGTGACAAGGAAGAGGAATGAGGATGAATCTGATGAGAGAACTGGTGATGGCTGTAAATGGGTCAAGACTGATTCTGAATGTAAGTTGCACTTTGACATATGCCACACCTTAATGAACACCACGGTAGAAATAAAAATCCCGGACTTAAGTGGCTATGATTAATCATATTCCTTTTTTCTATTGCAGATATTGTTCTAGAGATATAAATCTGACTCTTATTTTTACACGGTCTATTATTAGCTGTTCAGGTAATCATTAATTCGCATATAAGTAGTAGTATGTCAATTTCATAACACTTAAATTTGCAAACTGACTAATTGACAATTTCTTTTTTCACCTCAGATTCAAGTAAGAAGTCAGAGATATATGTATATTATGATGATGGAGGGTAGGGAATGGAGCTCACATTTTTTAATGAAGTTTAATAGATCAGCATCTCTGTTTTGTTAATGGTGCTTCCCGTTATTTTTTCATGGTTGTGTCTGCGAACGCAGAACAACTCATGTTGTGGAAAATCATACGATGGATTTCTGATCTGTAATGGCAAAGCTAGACATTTTGTACGCTATACACACTTCTCATCCCTTTTTTACTCCATTTTGTCACCTTCTCTCCTTGTAACGTGTTGGGCATTAATGAATAATACTCACTATTATAGATAGATTTGATGTTGTTCCATCATTAATAGTGTGTTTGGATTTACCTTCCAACACAATTGATTTCAATCCACAAGACAGTAGTTTTTTCGTTTGGGTACACCGAAATGTGTGTGAACTGGTATTCAAACACAATCTAAGTCATTAAACTTGCTTTCAAGTTGAAGGTCCAACTTGGTTTGAAAAGATGTTTTTTTTTTGTTATTATTATTATTTTTTATTTCCACACGTAGTTATAAAAATATTATGGGTTTTTTATATTCTGATTTTAAAGATTTATGTATGAAATAATAAAGTAGAAATTTTGTTATTTTTAATAGTTTTTGTTACAAATCTTTAAAATAAAAAAAAATCAATTTAAAAGTATTTGAAATAAAAAAATAAAAACAAAAAAATATTTTTTTCAAACTATACAGCTCTAAGCTTTTCAAAATCAAAAGTATTCAAAAAAATAAATAAATACTAGTATCACGCAAATCTTTCGAAATAGTGTTTATCAAGTGTCAGCTGAAAACTTATATCATACTATAAATTTGACTTTAAAATTTATTAAAGTAAGTTAAAAAGAATTTATTTTCAAGTTATATCAAGAAACTGTAAAAACCACCTGTTATGTGAAGCTAATCATTATTGTGTTATCTTGATTATTTCAGAAGTGTATGTCCTACGTTTTGGCTTAGGAATTTTCAACTGTTTATAAGTTAACGTAATTAGACCTTATAAACAAGCTAGTAAAATATTTGAGGTCATGTGCATGAGATCGGGTTAAATTAGTCTTCTGCATTGAAAATTCACCAATTCCCTCTTCCAATCAACATATGATATAAACATTTATATATATTATATTAATTATTTTAAAGGCAACCAAAAAAAATATTAATTATTTTAAATTACTTCATATAATAAATATAATTTTCTTTAATACAAATTTTTTATTTTTTAATTCTTATCAGTTATACAATAGAAAAATCCTCAAATCTAATAGTAGTATTTAGTTGTGATCGATATAGATGGATCTTAGCAGCCTACCATCATTGTCATTAACTTCTCTCTCTCTCTCTCTTTTTCACTTTTTTTAATTAAAACTGACAGCCTTTTTACTGGGTGTTTGATCCTCTATTTCTTTTTCTCTTCATTTCTTTCATTATTAAGTTTTTGAGAAAATAAATGATATTTTTTACTACGTGTATCGTCTCCATTTTATTTATTTTCTCAAAATTTTAGTAACAAAAGAAATGAAGAAATTTTTTTCCCGTGTAGTAATACATGTTCAACCATGAAATTAAATATGGAAAAATATTATTTATACAACAAATTGTATAATAAATTTTATAACGAAGAAAGGGAAAGAAAATAAAGAGAGAGAAGTATGGGATATCATAAATACTGTAATGAGAAAAAATATACACAAAAAATAATATTGTATAAATTGTTTTATGAATAGCACATCACTTAAATATAGATAGACAATTAAAGAACCCCATCCATCATATTCGTAGACCAACAACAAATGCAATAATAATTATGTCCAGATTTATTTTTTGAGTAAGAAGTAAAATTTGATATTTTATATTATTTCCTCTTTTATACATTAAATGAATTATTATTTACAAAAATGTTAAAAATATTCAGCAAAAAAAATGTAAAAATTAAAATATAGACACATAAAGACTAAAGAGGCGTGAGAAGGATTTGAAAGCTCAAAAAATAAAATGAGATCAAAGTAAAGTAATAAATGATAATTATATAAGTAATTTTTTAAATATTAAATATTTATTAGTTTAGTTTTTAAGTTAATTTATTTTGTTAACATTTAGAGATTAAATTGATGAGTTTTTTTAATATTTATAGAAAATATTTAACATAATTTTTAATACTTTAAAAATTATTTATATAATTTTTTTATTTTAAGAATCATTTTAAAAAAATAATACTTCAATCTTGAGGATGAATTAATGTTATTTATACAATAATTTATATAATAATATTTGAGAAAACAAGTCATGCATTGACAATATAAAGTAGTTTTACACTGTGATCCAATTACAAACTATCCTTTATTGTAAGTTTATTGACTTTTATAATAAATACTTCAAAAGTCATATCAATAGTGATTTTTGATTGGTTGATAGTGTAAAATTTTTTATATTGACAATACATAACCATTAAACTGATAATTTTTTTTGTATTTATCTTTTTTTATGACATCATTTATTGCCTCTTATTTTTTTCTCTATTCTCTCTTTTTTCTATTTGTTATAATAATTGTTGTATCGTACAAATTGATAAAATGTCAGTATTGTTTAGATTGAACAGACCACAGGAAAGGAACGAACCCCGAATGGCAGAGCCAGCAGCTCCTTCTGTATCTATCTCAAATCTAAATCTGCAAACCCTAGAAGATTAAACTCCCCCCTTTTTTGCTCCCACATTTTCTCTCACTTTCCCTTTCCACTCTTCTTCTGCGATTGGATCTCTGGGGTTTCGTCTCCGGGAGACACCTCTTTTTTTTTCACCTTCTGCGATTTCGATCTCAAACTTGAGGTCTCTCCGTTCCGTTAATTAATTTGCGGAAAGTTCGGTTTTTTCGTTAAAAAAATAAAATAAAAACTGTCTTGTGGAATTCGGAATTCACCTTGAAGTGACTGGGGTGAAGTAGGAGAGTTGAATTGGCGCTGGCAATGCCATTGGTGTGGTTAGTGGGCAATTTTTCGGATACTGGAAAAACACAATGTCTTGGGCAGGCCCTGAGGATATTTACCTCTCTACTTCACTTGCCAGCTATCTTGACAGTGAGCCCTCTCTCTCTCTCTCTCTCTCTCTCTCATATTGGTATACACTTGAAATGTATGGTTGGAGAAAGATTGGGCAATTGAGATAGTAGTGCATTTTTTTATTATTATTATTATTCTTATTTTCATTGAGTAATGGGTAATTTTTACTGCCAAAAAGTTGTGGACTTGGTTGGAAATGGGCAAGTTAAGGATGGGGAATTTTTTTTATTTTTATTTTTATGTTCAACTTGTTTTGTATTTTTGTCGAAGCTGGTGATTCAACTTTCATTAGGAATTCTAGGTTGGGCTGTTATGTGTTGAGTATTGTTTTAGTCGTGATCATGTTGTGGGGGGAAGGGAAGGGACACGCTTTTGACTGATAGCAGATGCCTAGTGTGCGGTTTTGTTACGACCTATGTATACAAAAACAAAAATCATGCTTCCAAAATGTTATTAGGGAACTGAGTAGTGACATATAGCTTAAATGTGATTGTGAACTGATAATGATAATGTTCAGCTGCTGAATGTATGAAAAGTAATAGTTATAAATGGTAATAAGATAGGGAATATGATTAGCTTGATATCCAAGAGCTTTTGGTGTGAATAAATTAAGAACTACAGTGTGTGAGGAACCATGGAACATGGAAACATATAGACATGCTTGGTATTTGATGTAATCCTATGAGATAATATTTGTAACATGTATAGTAAGGAGAACGGAAAATCCCAATGTTTGACCTCCTTTTATTTCCTTCAATTTGGATTTTGTGAATCTTTGTTATCCACTTTACTTAGTGTTATTCTTTTTCAATACTACTGTAATATCCTGTATCCGCTGGTATTGCCAATTAAACTGGACCTACGTTTCTCCTCTATAGTTGTTATACCTCTTAATGCCAGAAAACTATAGTTGCTCCTGCAAAAGTGAACGTATACTGCATAGTAATATGCTATGTTATGGTGAACTATAGATGTAAATGATATTGCTTTTGAATTGTAACTTAGGGTGATTGAATAGTTTTGATGTTACATTGCTTTTGGCCTATTTAGCATACAAGTCTTTCAAAGAGGGATTTGGGCTAGATATTATTCAAAAGCAGTGAAAAAACCAGTTGATGTGGTAAATCAGTCTGGGTTTTCAATGGAGGTGAAGCTGATTTCGTATTTTGTACAAGTTTTTATGGCCTGACACTAATTGTTGTTGTAGAGAAACTTCTTGTATTGCTGAGAGATGGTAGAAAGCTCATGGGGACGCTTCGCTCTTTTGATCAATTTGGTACCAACTTCTCCTCAAATTATGTAAAGTTTTGACATGCAATAGGTTCACTTTCTAAAATTTCCCGTCAATAATATGCAGCTAATGCAGTTCTTGAGGGTGCCTGTGAGAGGGTTATTGTTGGTGATCTGTATTGTGACATCCCTTTGGGTCTCTATGTGATCCGTGGGGAAAATGTTGTTCTAATTGGTGAACTGGTAAGATTACTAATTATTTCCCTTTGAATCAAATAACATTTTCTACTTTTCAATCTTAGTTTTACAATCATGTGCCTTTCAACTTTTAGGACATGGAGAGGGAGGAACTTCCCCAACATATGACACGTGTTTCTACAGCAGAAATCAAGAGGGTAAATATTCCTAAATTGCTTCTTTATTTAATTGATGGTCTTCGGGTCTATTTTCTGTCTCCTTATTTTCCTCACTTCAGTAAAGATAATACTATTTTGTGACCTGGATATTCATTGTCAAGGCACCCATCATTGTTGTAACGTCATTGCTTCCCTACTTTTCTTTACAAACCTTCATTACATCATGAACATGTAAAGCATGTGGGAATGATACAGATTGTGTATTTTTGTTTATGATATCTATTAATCATTTGGTAAGTAACCTTTGCTGGGAAAATAATGGCAAATTATATGAAGATGAGCAAGAGCAGTGGACAGACTAAGGGCTCATTTGGATGAGCCTTTAATAAATACTTACGTATAAACTCTACCTACCAAATTCTAGCCCTTTGAGTTAGTAAGGACGTCCTTGAAGTAGTCTTCTTTTCGTATATGGTGGTGGCATGATAAATCGATTGAGATAAGCCCTTCCATGCCCTGCTCTTCCTGGCCATATTCCTTGTCCTGGGTTTGATTTTGAAACCGATCTTACTTAATGATAAGATAGTATTTAGCTATTGTATGTGTTGTAATGTTTATTAGTTGTGATTATTAATAAACAGCTTCATAGTTTGCAGTTTAACTTATAAATAGTACGTTTATAGGGCAGAGTACTCCTCCCTGACATTGTTTCAAATACTCTGTGAAGAAAAGGAAATCTCAATATTATAATATGCAGAAAAATGTCTCAAATGTTCGATTGTCTGTTTACAAACCCAACATAACCAGACACCCTAATAAGATAAAATCTCTAGATAACAATAATTTCAAATCGAAAGCCCTGATTTGAAATTTGAAATCCTAAAACTATCACTACATAAAAATATTACGCACACTCTTTGGAAGAGAGAGCTGGGTCCCATATAGAATAATATTATATATATCATTTACTTATATATTTAGGTCCATTGGCTTTCTGTTATGATCTGGAATTAGTTGCCAATGTAGTCCAACAATTTGCCTTTATTTAAGAAATAATTGAATTTTGTGGGCTTGTTAAATTTTCTATTTTTGATTGGAACTGTGATATTTTTCAGGCACAGAAAGCAGAAAGGGAGGCTTCAGATCTGAAAGGGACTATGAGGAAAAGAATGGAATTCCTTGACTTGGACTAGTCAACCCTCACCCATCCTTCACCTCCCCCCTCCGCAAATATTATAGCGGCTGTTCTTCAGTTATTTTTTGTTCATGGGAGGGTTGAATTTTCTTTTGTAATATTAGCCCCATGAATCAACCCTGCTATTCATTTGCTTTAAAAAAATTGTCAATTCGTAAACGACATTCTGAGTAGGTAATGAAAGGCTTCAAATTATGCAAAATAGGTATGTTTTAAGCTCAATGCTTTTGCCACCTTAAATTCGACGGGGCTATGTAATACTATGTTTCCTCGTGATGTACTCGTCTCCAATTACTTCATTTCACTGAGGGAGTTGGTTTACGATGTCATTGGTTCGAGTCTGTAAATTTCCAGCCCATGAATTTAGCTAATATAAAGCTGATTTTTAAATTTTTTTCTTATGTTCCTAAGCTAATACAAAGTGGAGTTTTTTTAAGTTTCTTAAGAATTTTAAATTAAGAATATTATATCTTTATATTTGATATGAATGTTTTAAAAAACAATTAAGAAACTAATATTTTCAAAATTGTGTTTATAATTATGTTTCTCAAAAAAAAAAAAATCTGTGAGAAGAGATGCAAATTTAACATTTTGATGACGGTAGAAAATTTTGCTCATAGTCATAATTATTTTTATGACAATTTTTAAAATAAGATGGAGATCAAGTTAGCGAGGGTTAATAATTTTTTTTATATATTAAATTTTAATGAGTTAACAGTTGAGATAACTTTATTAAGAGTTTTTGAGTAAAATAATTTTACTAAGAATTATTGTTGAAATAACTTGATTTTTATCCTTTTAAATGCACTAAATATATTTATAATAACTTTAGAAATTATGATTTTTGAAAAATATAATTTCTAAAAACAAAGGTAAATTTTTAAGTAATTACAAGGTTATACAGTTAACATCCAAAAGTCTATAATTTTTTGAGTTGTATTTTATTTTATATATATATATATATATATATATATATATATATATAATATTTAATTTAATTTTAATGAGTAAGATTTCATGTTGTTACTTTTATGACTGCAAACAATCCACACTCAGTAATGACAATTATAGTGGTTGCAATTTAGTTCAGATCAACAGGATCATATCACATCAAATTTGTGACTCTTGTTCACGTTGAAAATCCATCACTCCTAAATTTTCTGCTTTTATACATGGCAATAATAATAGTGACTTTTTAAGCCATGTCTTTTGATTGTTAGGAGTGATAGTATCGCTAGTCAAAATAAATTACAGTCAATACCCAACTAGTTTCAAGTTCTTGAAATTACAGTACGAAAATAACTATTTTATTATTATGATTATTATTTTACTATTAATTTTATAATTTATAGACACCGACACCCTCTGTCATTTCCAGCACTAACAAGAAAGCAAGAAAAATGCGGAGAGAATCCAGCGAGTAAGTGTAACATATAAAGCACTAATTCAACTAAAATAAAACATATCACAGAAATTAAATTGTGTCAGTGTCATACGTCAGCTAATTTTATAATGAAATTTTAATTAGTAAACATACTAATTTCATATTTATTACATAAACACAATATTTGCCTGTGGTAATTGTAATTTCAAAAACAAAGGCAAGTGCATCCACTCCTTAATCTCCCACCCTCCATTTCCATTTCACTAATCTACCTCTTAATTACTCGGGCCCGTTTGGAGTGGTTGCGAGTTTTTGGTTTTTGGTTTTCAAATGTAATTTTTAAAACAAAACCCGTTTGGCTAAAATGGAGTTGAAATTGTTTTTAACTCAATTTCAAAACACTTTTACATTTATTTTCAAAACAAAAAAAAAAGGATTTATAAATTTGGTTTTTGGTTTTTAAAACAAATATACATTATTATATTTGACAATAGTCTTTCTCGCCGCCGCCACCACCATAACCATCGCCATTGTCACCCCACCATTATCACCGCCGCCACCATTGCTGCCACCATCTCCGCAGCCGCCATCACCACCACTATTACTGCTACCACCACGACCACCGCTACCATCACCACTACGACCACCGGCACCACCACCACCATCACCATTGCCACAACTATCACGACCACCGGCATTGCCTCAATCACCACAAGCTTCATCACCACTATCATCGTCACCGCCATGACCACGACTACCAGTGCTGCTACCACCACCACAGGCATCGTCACCACCACCACCGACTCCGCCACCACCATCACCACCGACACTGCCACGATCACCACCGATACCACCATAACCACTGCCGTCGGCACCGCCACAACCGTCATAGTCGACATTACCACCATCATCACCATCATTGTTGTCGTTACCACCACTACTGTCGTCACCACACAAACATATTCTTAAACTAATTTTAACAAAATAAAAAATTTTAAAGTGAGTTTACTTTAAAACCAAAAATTAGAAAAAAAAAAACTAAAACTAATTTTTAAAAACTAAAAACTAGTTATAATTTTTAAAAAATTCAAAACTCAATTAAAAATCATTCCAAACGAGCCCTTAGTTAAGCTACTTCTTAAATCTTAATCACTGCTCACTCTCTTTCACTCACCTCGGTTTCTTGTTACAGCTCAAGGACAGACACTTCTTTTCTTTACGTATACAAACAAGCCTCAATCTTAACAAACTCAACACTTTTTTTTTCTTCTTCTCTCTCACTCCTTGACTCCTCCTTCTGTAGATCCACTTTCTCTCTCTAAAAAATGTGTGGGGTCTCGCTTCTGGCGTTTCTGTTGCTGCTATCCCTCTGCGCCGAAGCTTCGGTTCACGATTACAGAGGGGAGAAATTCGCCGCCAAAGGCAACGCCTTCGTCGTTCATGGAGGCAGCGAAGGAATTTACGCTTCTGCCCCCAATCTCACCGACACTTTCCCACCCGCAAATCCTGACTCTTACATACGGTCATTTCACTTCACCCTCCACACTCATATCTGGGTTTTCTTAAAACACTTCCCTTTTCATGTTTCTCTTCATTGTTCATCACATTTTATTGTGTAACCCCACCAGATTCAGAATTATTTTATGTCTATTTGTATAAAAAATGTGCTCGACAGGTTTAGGAGGTTTGTTGAGTTTTTGCATTCAGCTTTGAGCTTTCATTGTAGTGGGTGTGAGGTTCTTGGTAAAAAGTAGCATTTTTTTTATTGTTGTAGTAGATGGATGTCCTTAATTCACTTTCATGTGTATGTAAAATGTACAATTTTACTTGTCAGATTTGAAAAGTAAAGTTGCTAGGATACTCATAGGATTTCCACAAGCTTGATGAAAATTGTTTTTCTTGTGGCTGTGAGTCCCAAGGCATGATACTTACCACTGGTTTTGTTTGGTACTGTGTTGGTAGTTTTGCTGATGTTTTGATGCTGTTTTGTTGATTGGGTTTTATCTCTGTTGTGATATGGAAACCAGGTTTGAAAGGATTACATTTCGTAGAAACAAGGAGTTTTCTAACTTTAGCTCATGGCCGATTCAAGCGGTTGTTTTTGAAGTTGAAGATAGGGAGACAATTGGTGGTTCAGCCTATGGGGGTCAAAGGGCTGTCTGCTGCACCGGTGATCTAGCAAAACTTGGTGTATGCAATGAAGGGCAGGTAATTCACCGCCCTTCTGCAGAGAATCCTGATTGGCCTCGAGTTTTTGGTGTCTCTTTTGAAATGGATGATGAAGAGGCAGTGCTGCCGTTGAAATCTATGCAAATCACAAAAACTGGGATGTATAACTTGTATTTCATCCACTGTGATCCAAGGCTTAAAGAATTGGTTGTAGAAGGGAAAACTGTATGGAAAAATCCATCTGGTTATCTGCCTGGTAGAATGGCACCTATGAAAATTTTCTACCAATTCATGTCTTTTGCGTATGTGTTGCTTGGGATCTTTTGGTTCTCTCAATATGCTAGATTTTGGAGGGAAGTATTTCCCCTGCAGAACTGCATTACCCTAGTGATAACCCTAGGTATGTTTGAGATGGCATTGTGGTACTTTGACTATGCTGAATTCAGTGAGACTGGAATCAGGCCAACTGGGACAACCATATGGGCAGTCACCTTTGGGACTGTTAAGCGGACAGTGGCACGTCTGGTCATTTTAATGGTTTCAATGGGCTATGGTGTTGTGAGACCTACCCTTGGTGGACTTACGTCAAAGGTGGTTATGCTTGGAGGAACCTTCTTTCTTGCATCTGAAGTTCTTGAATTGGTAGAAAATGTTGGTGCAGTAAGTGACCTTTCTGGAAAGGCAAAACTGTTTTTGGTTCTTCCTGCTGCAGTATTGGATGTGTTCTTCATTCTTTGGATTTTCACTTCACTCTCTGCAACTTTAACTAAGCTTCAGGTATTCATCTGCTAGGATTGTCCCAATATTATTTATTCCATGAAAATCACGTGAGCCTTTTCTTCTGTCTCATTTATTAGTTTTTTTCTTGCAAATGATGCATAGACTTCAGGGCTGCAAAATTTTTAGTTTCTTCGGTAAACTTGCTATTCACAGTTTTCCTATGTTAGTTTTTATTTAAAGCACTTTGTGGGTAGCAATTGGCAGGAGGAGTATTATTATGGTATGGTATGTTTTCTGAATTTTATAGAAATATGTACAACATGGCAGTATTTGTGATATAGTTAGCCAGCAGTAGACTCTGGAAGTGAATTGCCGTAAAAAAATTACTGTTTCATTTGTAACTAATAAATCAGGATATAAAGGCTGATAGGCTATATTGAATTATGTGCTTGAAGTAATCAAGGAACATGGGAGAGGACATTACACAACTCTCCTGTGGTATGCCATTAGTTTGTATTTTTCATGTTTGATATTTCATGGTTATGATATTTCTGGAGGAAAATAACAATTTTGGCCAATTTAGTACGTGTTTGGTTCTGCATTCAATTCACTTCCGGAGGTCTATTTACGCAGAAGCTTGCATTTCTTGCTTCTACTTTACACGTAGATGACGCACGTACAGAGCCTCCCGACGCGGAACCAAACAGGCTCTTATAGTGTAAATCTTTTAATAGTAAAATAATGGGATGTTCTTTCCAAGCTCGAAGCATCAGACCCTGATGATCTTATTTATGAATCCTATTCTGCTTTATAGCTTTTATGTACAAATTAGGCTGATTATCTTAGACTTTTGCTATGATGCTGCACCACACGATGTGACAACTGATGATTCACTTTGTCATGTCTTTTAATATGACTATCTAAAATTGACTCTTCTGTGCTTATGTAATGTGACAGGCCAGAAGGATGATGATAAAATTGGATATTTACAGGAAGTTCACTAATGCTTTGGCGGCAGCTGTGATCGTATCTGTGGGCTGGATATGTTATGAGGTAATTCACAGGCAGAAAGATATTTCGATTGCTTTGCTTGTTAACTAAGCCTAGTTATCGTATAGTTGAGTCAAGGTCATTGGTCTATGCAATCAGTGCATTCGGACGCCATAAACCAATTAAAATGGGTTGTGTAAGTTTTTATATAGACTAGACCAGGAAATGTACTACAAAGTAGATGTTATTTGCATGTTTATTAATTTAATACACCAGTCAATTTTAGATATTTCAATTCAAGTGCTTATTTTTCTACTTTCTCTTTCAGCTTTATTTCAAATCAAATGATGTATACAATGAGCAGTGGCAGAATGCGTGGATCATCCCAGCCTTCTGGCAAGTTTTGTCTTACTCTCTCCTGTGTGTTATCTGCATTCTTTGGGCACCATCTCAAAATGCAACACGGTAAAAATTCTGCCACTCTCTCTTAAGTTCTCCCATTATCTATCTTTATTCTTTAATGCCTGCTGGAGCAAAATGAGCGTTTTCTTCCATGCTTTCTGTCCATATACATAATTTGTTTGTATCTCACTGTTGTTTCTGTTCTTTATTTCTGTTCTTGATAGATATACTTACCGTGATGATGGGAGCGATGAGTTTGATAGGGATGAGACTACTTTAACGCTCATAAAGCCATCACCTATTTCTTCAAAAGATGTTCGAAGTGTGCCAGATGCTAGACCAGTGCAAAGCAGTAACGGAAATTCAAATGATGATTTAGAAGAAGACAAGAGAGAATAAACTAGAATGTAGCTCTGATTCTATGCTTCCATTGTATCCCTATTGAAAATTAGCTCCATGACTCTTTTGCTTTTATTCTTTTATTTCCTTCATTAGGCTTTACTCTCACTTGATGCTTTGTCAGCAAATAGTTCCTTACGAGATTGGATTACATGATAGTTCTGTGTTCCTGTGATGCCAATGCACAAGAATATATTTTAGTCACTTTTTACTAATACAAAGGATGTTTTCTTCAATTATGAGATATGTTATGTATATTATCCATGTGCATGCATGCATACATGTGGGGACACTTGCAAGAACTTTTTCATTTTTAAGTTTCCAGCTGTATAGCATATATTAGTATTTTACTATTCAGTATTGATGAATGATGTTTTGAATCCATGGATTTTGTTTGCATAGAAGTTTAAGGGAGAGGACATTGTTGCATTTTAACTTTTAAGGATAGAGTTGAGCTGATACTGGTCAATAAAAACGATTTATCAACGAAAAACCATCAACACGATTTGAAACTAATATTATCTTTTACAATGAATCCAGACTTTCATTTCCATATTAATAGTAATTTTACTGTTAGGGCTTAAACAATTCAATTATTGGCCTATAAGGAGGAGGATGAGTGTAGAACAGTAGTCTCTCAAAGTCCATGTTTAGATGTAAATATTCTGTTGAGAAAATATTACTTTTTAAAAAAGATCTCAAACTTTTATTTGTAAATTGATTTAACACAAACAAGGTAATTCACTTCAGTTTTCAGGATTTTATTTTTATTTGTGATGGCAGAGTTCGTTACTTAAACGTGCCCCTATTTGATTGTGAACTTATTGACCCTTCTATTATAATTTTCTTAATTCGGACAATAAAATCGCTATCAATAATTTATACATTTAATTTATTGTGAGCTCTTGTTACAGAAAATTCTACTTTATAAATTTGAATTTTGAATGGGTGTCCTTTGCGCAGCATTTCATTTGTAACCACAGGTAGTGTTTCACCTTCACGTAATTAACAAGCTATGTAAAATCATTTATTACCACACCATTTTCAAAAATAAGAAACAAAAATCCGTCTTATATTAAAAACTACGTAGTATATACAACTGAATACACAGTAGACCGAGTGCGTTAAATAATTTTTGAGCAATTGCTTTCGTTTTCATTCCCGCATGACCTATGCAAATAAGGAATCAAAAATAGTGTTTGATCCAGCTTCGTTGGCAGGGTCTGAAATTGTTTCCTGTTCATGACGTTAAATTGAACATAAGAATATCTAACGCAGAAGCAAAGTTCGTGGCTAACAGCTAAAACTAGATGGCAACAGAATGTTAGGTGATCCAACCACAGGAATTTAGCCTTGTGGTCTCTCTATCCACGGACCTGCAAGAAAATCTGGCTTGTAAGATCTATACCAATAATAAATGATCGTTACACACCATTTCCTTTTCTCTTTACTCAGTGGAGAATGATAAGCACTATCCTAAAGTTTTTATAAGAAAATTTAACGTGATTTCAATAATAAAAAAAAAAAACTGTTTCTTGATTCTTATAATTTGTGTACTGCAAAAACAAGGTCACTGTTACTGGAAAGTGATGCAAAAATGATGTAATTAAAGTGGCGTGCGTGTAAATATTGTTGTCCACCTCTTTTATGTGGCAGTCCCTCCTGTGGAGGGAGAAACCTACCCTCTCCAAGGTCATTGACGCCGTTGAAGTACTAAAATACAAAAAGTTAGGTGCTGTACATTGTTGCTCCATTCTGAATTTCTGACTAATGTCCCTTTCTACCCATAACACCAATTATTTTTATCTTACCAAAACTCATCCCCTGAAGAACTATCAAGTTCTTCTAGTTTTCTAGTGAGGAAGCAAGGGACTCCGAAGCTGCTTGGGTGGAACAAGTCAAAAACGGAATACTAGAAAAACACAAATAAGAAATTCCGGCCTATTTCCGTTAAAAGGGTTAAGAATAATATGCTCACAAGGTTAACATTCAAGTAGAGGAACTTGGCCTTCTTTCAGAATGAGCCTCACACAACCTTTCAATAAAACTGTAACACTTGTAATCAGTAGGTAATTAGTAAATTACTGGTCCATGAAAGAAAGAAGGAAAATTCATCATTAACCAGCACTGATCACCCAACTACGAACAATGAGGTGTCCAAGAATGCAGTCTACCGAAAGTAGTTCAAATCAGATCGCACTTACCAAGAGCTACAAGGCTGTGTACATATTAACTTGGTTACCAAATGTACCGTGATTCCTTTTATTAAAAGGAAGGTCTTTCACCAAAGTCACAACATATCAGCAATTCCCATGTTATGGTGTGTGTGCATTGTCAATTCATCTAATATTCTTCTGTTTTCCGTATGAATCTCTTGGATATAAGAAAAAACAGAAGATACAGGTGCCCAAAGTCGAAAGGTATCTAAGGCTAAGATTTCGATATGAAAATGCATCTATTAGTGCCAAAACTATCACATTGTATAGAAGTCATTTGAAGCTACAAAAGAAACAACCCCTTTTTTACCTTAGAGAAAATAAATTAAAAAAAAAAAAAAACACACGTACAACAGATTCCAATATAAACAAATGAAACAAAATCTAGAATGTGGTGAGAAATCAAATAACGTGCTTACAGGCAGCAGCATTCAGGGTGAGGTAGCTACTTTAGTGGCTTTTCGTAAGCCACACCAATCTTCTTCAACACAAGAAAGATTAGAGAATCTTAATCTTTCATTCCTGAGAATCCTGGATCATGGCAGTAAATCTTGTCGGAGCACTCGAGAGCTTGAGCAATCTCGGCTTGGCCAGCACTCAAGTACCTGAACGCTCCAGGGAAAAAAATTAAAAGAATTTGTCCTAGCTTCTAAGTTGCAAAACTCCACTTCACTCCATCAGATCATTCATTCAGATCTCCTCCTCAAGTGCTGGGACACAGGAATCCCTTCAAAGAAGTCCAAAACAGCATCCTCCAGGTCCTCGACAGAGTACTTAATGTAATTCTCCGGATGCCTCCCACTCTCAATGTGGCTCCTGAACCTGCCGAGAAACGACCTGTACGCCGGAATCAGCTTCTCCGATATGGATATCCTTAGCTCCTCCCGGAGCTGCGAATCCGGTATGAACCAAACCGCCTGAGTCCTATGAACCTCCTCAAACATGGCGTTGAAGGACTTAAACCTCTCCCTGAGAGCACTCTTGGACACCCCAGAAGAAAACCCGCCACTCACATGCAACCCCTCATCCCTCAAACAATACAAGACCCTCACCCACGTGGCCCTCTGGTAGCTCGTGGCCGCCTGGCGGAACTTCCCCGTCAGCTTCTTCAAATAGTCATCCCCAATCATCTCCCTCAACTCGGGACTCCCCCTCACCTTGTGAACAATATAGTGCACGTTGTTCATGACAAACAAGTGAGCCAGAGAGGTGTCCTTATAGTGCTTACTCTTCCCATCCAAGTTGAATTGCAAAATCACAATAATCCAAATCAAGTGAACAGCCAAAGGATTCTTCTCCTCAAACTCAGCCAAATCCATATCAGGTATCCCAGGATCACCCGAATACCTAGACCCCGTCGAGGGCTTAGACACTATGAGCTCATTCAGAGTAACCTTATAATCAGAGATCAAACTTATGTAATTCATGACATACCGAGTCAGAGGGTGAATCGTGCCACCGGGGACAGGAACCCTAGAAGGTTCCCTAAGCACGGCGTTCTCAAACTCGGACAGAATCCCCCTCGCGGCCTCGCCCAGCCGCGACAGAATCTCCGCGGCCTGAACCCTAATCGACTCCGAGGACTTGGAATCGAACACGACGTCGATATCCGGCATCAAATCGGTCAGGGCATCGTGCAAATCCAGAATCTTAAACAACTTCTCCGGCGAGCGGCGGCTTATGCTGATCGCCTCGGCGAAGTTGAAGAGCTGAATGGCGGGGCCTTTCACGGTCTCCACGAAGCAGGCGTCGTCGATGGCGGTTCCGACGCCGTCGAAGATTTGTTCGCAGAGCTTCTTCTCGCTGGCGAAGAGAGTTCTGACGCAGACCCTCGCGGCTCGTATCCACCGCCTGATTTTGTTCTCGAGCTGCTCCCACTCGAGGCGCTGGACGTCGCCGATGCTGAGCTTCTCGACTCCGAGCTTGCGGAAGCTCGCGTCGACGGAGGACTTCCGCACGCTGCCGTAGACCTGGATGCACTCGCGCAGGTAGCCGGAGGAGACCATGCGCTCGGCGATGCAGCGGAGGTCGTAGACGGCGTCCGAGGGGATCAGATCGATCTCGCGGATGCTGCTGGTGGACCGGTAGCTGGAGGCGGCGCTGGAGGCGGCGCCGTCGCTGTTGAAGCGGAAGAGCGCGCTCGCGTTGCTGTTCTGGGTGCTGTCGACGTCGTCGTTTTCGCTGTCGTGGGGGTATTTTGGGGAAGAGGTGGAAGAGGGAGGGTCCTGGGGCTGGGGGGGCTCGTCCTCGGTGGTGGGGTCGAAGGGGTTCGTGTGGGAGATGAGGATGTTGCGGAACTCGTCTTCCAAGCGGGCCATGGCGATCTGAATGGCGGAGTTGACTTTGTCGGAGACCGCGACGGAGCTCAGCGACCGCTGGATTTCGTCCACCGCCTGGAGGTAGAGATCCGCCTCGTCGCGGTCGCCGGAGAATATCATCTTGTCGCGGGCGTCCTCCGACGCCGTCGAGTCCCACCGGAGAATGATCTTCTCCGCCGTCTCAACCGGAAGGCTCTCCATGGTTCGGAAAACGAGAGAATACTAATACTAACTGTGTGAATCCGCAGAGAGAGAGAGACAGTGATGGTGGCTGCTGGTAATGTTAGAGAGAGAGAGGCTGCGGCAAGGTTGGCGTTTCGGGTAAATTGTGGAAAAATGAAGAGAGTAAAGTGAAGAGAATTGTGCTGTGGCGTGGTGTGGTGTGGAAGTGGGACATATGATTGCTTGAGTCATTTGACTTTTTAAATGCCGCCGTTGGAATCTTCACAGTACATTCCGGCCAGGCAAATTTGGTGTTCCCCTTTTTTTTTTTTTTCTTTTTTTTAACTTTTTTTGCATGATGAGGATGATTATTATGGGGTTCTCTTTTTCGGATACTCATAATGATTTCTTTTCTCTATCCTTAATTAACCCGAACGGGTTTGGGGTTTCCTTTTTCACTAAGGAATTTTATAAAAAAAAATAAAAAATGTTAGTTTCTAAATTAAGTTGGATGCAAAAAAAATTTCTTACATATGTGCGTGCATATCTCTGGTGCTTTGTACTGTTACATTAGTTTCCCACTATGTATCCTGGCAAAACAGTTTAGCAGAATAGTTCCCGCCACTGCCTCGTATTCCCTTTCCTTTAGTAGCCTAACACTAATGTGTTGGCTTTCCTAGTAGTATAAGACCCAAAGAAAATATTAATCACATTGGTGGAAGTGAAATTAGTGTTTGGGGTGAGTGTGAAATTCCTCCAATTCGTCGCTTCTTTCGGGGACGTATAGTGTTGCCACAATTGCAAGGTGTGTCACATGTTTTGCTGAACACGAGTTTTCGATGTTTCCATCATTCATTGCACTTGTTTGTCTCTATTATTCATTCTAAAACAGTGACTCTATCTATTTGCTTCAATGAGTGTCCGTTTTTCCATTGGTTTCGCGAGCTATGTAATTTGTGAAATCAGAGACCACTGGTCGTTATAAGGAGAATATCACGAGCAGGAAATAAAAGGAATACATTCCCTCGATTACAATTGCGAACAAGAAAAACATGTGTTTCCCCATTTGCCGGGAGTTTCCAATTCAAGTCAAGATCGTTAAACCCATGTTAGCGAAACACTGGGGTTTTAGAATTTTGAAGACTAGTAGACTATGTGGGTTCGCTTATACTACTCAATAATCGCCACATGAATGAGGACCCAGTTGGGATGCTAGTTGCTAGTTACCATTGGAGTTTTGAGAAGCGATTGACTCGTACATTCAACAAAAGGCCAGTGCAGACCTCTTTACCCTTAACCCCACTGCACTATCAGCCATGAACATTTCGTGGTAGGGAATAGTTATGAACCCAATCATGCATTATCAATCATCATGTTGTGTGAGACAAAAATTAATAGTATAGAATCAATCAATTAAATCTTCTTCTTTTAGAATCATTGCAACTAACCATTCTTTATCCTTTTCAATCTTAGCATCGGCAATTATAAGCATATATCAATTTAATCTCTAAAATTATAATTTTAATATTTGAAATCATCAAACATCGATCATTTTAGAAGTATATAACAATCACTTTAACAATATTTCAATAAGAACTAAAATAACAAACATTCGGTAATTTTAAGGACTAAACTGACCTTATAATCTTATAGACTAATTTAATAAATAACTCTATATGGAAGGAATTTTTCATGACTATTAGATGAGTTGTGCTTGTACTCTTCAAAATAGATGAAATAGGGCAAAGTAAGAGATCATGGTCATACACGAAATTAGGAATGATAAAAGTATCTATGCCTGCAGATACTTGTATATAAAATTCATAACAGATTGAATTTGGACTGCGGATAATTTAAACAAATACTTTTCTCTATTCATTTATTAATGGAGTGAGGGCGAATATCAAGGTATTCATGCCTGCAAATACACATTAATATAAAACATTTAGCTTTTAAATTGAAGTATTTTGATTAGTGTGTTGATGAATTTTAAGTATATTGAACAAATTGTTTATTAGTGCAATTGTTTCGTACTTCATTGCTTGTGTTGATCAATTGTTGTATTTTGGATGAATTGTCGATTAGTACAATTTGTGATTTTTTATTCTTTTTAATTTTTATTTTAGCAAGTATCCATGAATATTCATAGGAGCTGATAAAATTTGTGGTTGGTCAGGTAGTGGAACCGTGAACTCGTTCTAGTCACGACATAGTGTGCAGCAAAAAGGGAGCACTGGTAGTGGCCACCTACAAAGACTCTAATGGTCAAGACAGTATTTGGGATGGTAAGAGTGAGAATGAATGCATACCTAATCGTTAAGTTCAGCTTATATAGAGGGATTTTAGGTGGGAAAAGTCGTTAATTAGTTAGGATACACGTGACAGTCCGTTGGGGTCACACAAATTGCATGTGATGCAAGTTTAGCGACTGACCTATAGAAGTTGGTGTAGGCATGTCAGTTGGTATGTGTTGAGGGAACTTGTTTTTCGAGTCTTGCTTGGGCAAATTGACCAAGCGACAACAATCACAAGACAAAGATGACTTGATATCGCAAGTTGGTAAGTGCCAAGTCAAGAAATGGCTCAAAACAATAGTTATCCACTTAACGGAAACTCATGCGGGTATAAGATAAGGTATGAGATGAGTTTTTATCCAACTAGGAGGGAGACGAGAGACTACCACCCGTACTTACCTCACTGCATTGTCATCCTTATACAAGATGCATACCCTTATTCTATTTAACTTTTACTTTCATCAGGTTTATTTTAGATTTAATTTTGATATATTGTGAGTTTTTACATTATCAGTTAATTAAAAACTAGTGTTTTGGCATGTACAATGTGCAAGATATAATTGTTTATTTTATATAACTAAATTTTATAATAAATAAATACTCTTGAATATATAAATTATATTATAATTAAAATTCATAATAATAAATATTTTTGAACATATAAATTATATTTTCGATTTACAATAAATAATTCATATTGCAATACAAGATTATTTTTAATTATTGATATTTTTTAAAAAAATATTGAAATTTAATTTAGAAATAAAAATAAAAATAATAGATTAAAAGAGATAAAAAAAATAAAAAAAGACCTAAAAACATTTTCGTTGAAGAAAAACTTCCAAAAGCGCTATCGTTAAAGAATAGTTCCTAAAAATATTATCATTCAATATAGTTATTCTAATTTATAGAGAGAGAAAACCACTTTAAATATGATTTTTAAAGTAATGATTACAAAAATTAACAATTTTACCAGACATAAATGACGTGATTAGATAAAAATATAAGAAAGTTTTTATTCCAAATATAAACAGGGTTTAGCGTCAAGTTTTAAACTTGTACTAAATTTGTAGAAGGTTAGAGGATATTTTATCCTTTTAAACTCAAATTGTTATTTGTATACTTCTAACTATCCTTTTCTTATTTTCTTTTAATTGAAAGCGACTGTTAATGTAAAACGAAATTAGTTAGCATTAATTATTATTAAGTTGAAAAAGTACACAACTCTTCATTCAAGAGGAGTACATAGTATCTAGTATATCTAAATAATAAATTTGCAATCTTGCATTCAATAGCATTACTAACTATGTTTATACCACTTTACTCCTAAAATGGGTCGAGCTAGGTGAGAAAGAGATTAGTTGGTTGTCAAATAAAAGTCTTAAATACCTCTTGATTATACCCAAAAAAAAATAGTAAATGAAAATTTGAAAATTATGAGTGTTAGGAAAAATTATAATAATAGTAATAATCATATAATAGCAATGATATACAGCAAAATTATTTGTATAAGCATTTTTTTAAATAAAAATAAAAAATATTTAATACAAATGAATCATTAATTAATTATGTTTAAAAACATAATGATGATGTGACATAGTAAAATTATTTTTAAAAAAATAATATTGAAATGCAATATTAGATTTTAAAAGTTAATGAAGTAACGATAACAATTAAAGTAATTTTGAAAAATAAAATAATTTTAAGAAAAATAATAATTGTGAAATAACTTGTACCTGGTAAAATACCTAATAAATAAAGTAGCAATAATGCTAGGTATATACACTTATATATATGCATTATTTTACCCTTATATAATTCTATTATTTAATTCTTGTTAAATCTATTTTATTTTTTGCACATCTATACACTCTAATTCTGTCATACACACACACACACGCACAAGAGATGCAAAACTGTAAATGACAAGTAATTCGCAAGAAATAAATAATATGTGCATTTTGTTAACTAATTATAAATTGTTTTATATAATAAACTTATTGAGTTTTATAATTATTTTAAAAGTCGTATTAGCAATTATTTCTAATCGATTTAGAGTAGAATAACTATTAAACTCATTCACAATTTTCATAAATCATAACATAAATTTTGTTATTAAAGTATTTGCCTTTTTCCGATTCAATTAGTTCCGTTATTAACTACTTAACTCATCCGTTATTCTTGACACACGGTAGCGGTAGGTCTGTAGCAATCAACATTCAACGGTCTTTTTCAAAGATTCAAAATCATTGATGGGCAGTTCTTCCAAGCCAATGGTTTCCAAGAGGAATTGAGTAAAGTCACGTCCTGTTGCCTCGATTTCCCATTACCTTCGTATCCTTTCTTTCTCTAAAATTTTAACAAGGAAAAGTTTGATAAGATAGGTTGCCTGTATAGTAGATTCAATAATAAATATGCATGGTCACCAAAAAAAATAAAACTTTTATCTCTATGACCATACATGGTATACATACAATAAAATTCTTGAGGTTAATTTAATATACAATTTCATGTACTCTAAATTAAAAATTTTTAAAGTTATAGATGAGTTTTTGTACTTTTGAAAATGTTTTAATTGGTTATTTTAAATCTCTGCAGGAGCCCAATTGAACTTTTTAAAAACTATGAGGACCCATTCGTAATATTTAATTTATTGTATATACAAATTTAAAAATTTTCAAAAAAGGGTTTTGCTACTTAATTTAACCAGTATTTATATTTAGCCTAAAAAAAGATTTCAAAATATTTTTTTTTCTTTTTGACCGAAAGAATAGAAACTTGAAAAAATGTGGCTATATAATTAGAATTGTTTTCAGGATTATAATTCCCATTTCAATTTTGTAATATTGAAATTAATTCAAAATCATAATTCTTATATATGGGTTATGCAAAGAATTGTGTGATTGTGGAGATCCCGAGAGATTAATTAGTAAGCTTGGTCCTGCCAACTAACGAAAGAAAAGAAAAAAGAGTGGATTGTAGTGTAAAACTATAATTTTAAGTTAGGTTTTAATACTATTTTTGACACCTCCAGTTAATTACGGGCAGTTTTTTAGTAAGATTACATTGAGTTCAAGTGAAGAAAATAACAATAATTCACGTATATTATTGATGACAACAGTAGTAACTATGAAGAAAAGGAAAAATAAAGGTAGGGATATATAAACAATGATAGGAGTAATAATGATGGGATTAAGGGGTAGCAGACACGATTAATTAGTAAGCTTGCCCTGCCAACTAACGTAAAAAAAAAAAAAAAAAGGTGGATTGTAGTGAAAACTATAATTTTAAGTTAGGTTTTAATGCTATTTTTGACACCTCTATTTAATTAAGGGTAGTATTTTGGTAAGCTTACATTGAGTTTAAGTAAAAAATAATAATTAATTCACATATATTATTAATGACAATAGTAATAATGGTGAAGAAAAGGGATAATAAAGGTGGTGATATAAACAATGATAGGAATAATAGTGATGGAGTTAAGGGACAATAGGGTCGATGGTCGATGATTCTAGTATTACATGCGATGGTAACAAGGATGGCGGAAAAAGTGATGGCTATTGGTAGGGGTAATAGTGGTACGGGGATGGCGGAAAAAGTGATGACTATTGGTAGGGGCAATAGTGTTACGGGTGAACATAATAGCAGTTTGCAATATGATAGGTGAAGTGACAGTAGCAATAGTAGTACTAACAATAATGGTGATAAAAGCAACAAAAACAAAGAAAACAATTGAACAATTTGGAGTATGGCTAGAAATTGTAATAAGATTGGGAATTGAAAAATATCAATTTTAGTTATATTAAAGTTTTATAAAATTAGACCTTGAAATTATGATCTAAATTCTAAAAAAACAATTCCAAACGTCATTATTATAATTCTAAAATTCAATTGCAATTTCAAACCTCAATTCGGTGCAACAAATGAACACTTGAATAAATTAGTAATCTTTTCTATAATTTGTATTACACAAACCAGGCATATTGCAAGCTAGCTAAGCACGACTTCGCTTAGGCTTGTCCCTAGTTCCCATGTTAGAAAATATATTAGTCAGCAATTAATTAGCTCATATTCCTGTTCAGTATATATTGAATGACATGTGCATTTCACGTAAAAGGAATATTCACACGTTTAAATAATCAGTAGCATTGCCACGAGAAGGGGCAAGAGAGATTTTCTTACAATTTTACGAGTATGGTGAGCAAAAATTAGTACCTTTTTTTTTAATAATTTTTTCAGGAATCTTGTACAGTATGGGTTCAACTGTTCAAGGCGTTCTCCTCCTGCCACAAATTGTTTTTATTTTTTAACTAGCAAAAAGACAAAATGGTTGAGAATATAGAGTTGCACGAGTGGCGGTGCAACCAAATCATCTGAAGATATTACAATTAAATTTTTGGGTGAAATTTACTAAGTTAGACGAAACTTCTAGAAGCACAACATGTTAGCTTGTCCTACTACACGGTAATATATATATATATATATATATATATATATATATATATATATATATATATGTTAATAATAATTGTTGTTATTATTATTATTAAGCTAAATTACATTTTTGGTCTCTCTATTTTTAAAAATCTGCAATTTTAGTCTTACTGTCAAATATTTTGCATTGCTCGTTATTTACTTAAAGTTGACTATGATGTATCAATATTTAAATAATGTATTAGCGTTAGAGTCAATGTTGACAAATCAGAGTCAACAGTAAACCACTAATAGTCAACATAAAAGATTTGACGGCAGGACCAAAATTGTAAATTTTTAAAAATAGAGAGACTAAATGTCTCTAAAAAAAATAAGAGAACCAAAGTTGTAATTTTTTAAAAATAAGAGGACTAAATATCTTTAAAAAAAAAAACCAAAATTATGAATAGGGCAAAATAGAAGGACCAAAAATGTAATTTATCCTTATTATTATTATTATTATGTGAAAAAAGTAGAATATGTGCATTTTTATCCATATAAGTCAACAGTGATATATTATTATTATTATTATTATACGCATATTACATAGGCTTATATATGACAACGCAATGAATGGGAAGACAAAAAATTTAAATTTTACATCTGTTTGGTGTAAGAAATTAAAAAAAAGTTGAGAGTGCTCATTATATGTGAGTTTATAATTGGTCACTCCAGTGATTTAGCAATGAGATGCGAATTTTAAATATAAATAAAATTAAATTGAATTAAATTAAATTAAATCCTTTTAAAAAAAAAAGTGCAACAATTACCACGGTACACGAAACTTTTAAAAAAAGAAACAAGAACGAGAACAAAAACCATGTAGAAAACAACAACGGTAATATGAACAATAAAAAAAAAAAAAAGGAAATAGTCGGTCACGAATTTGATTATGAAATAAACGGTTGAATTCTCAAAAAAGTAATTGAAATAGGAAAGCAAAAATAAAGGTTATGGGAATTTGGCGAGACTGCACATATTTAGAGAATTAATGTTAAGAAATACGAAGTAGCTTTTAAGTTATAAATTTATAGAGATTTGAAAAATAATGTCATGTGAGGAGAGCCAGATCAGCGTCTGGATTCAATCATGAAATTGTTATTATGGTTATGGCACCTAAAAATTCGATGACAGATTTGAAGAACAGATAATAAGGGATATCCAAATTTGCAGAATGGAGGAGTGTGGATTATTGTTGTATGCCAGGATATGCTGAGACTTACGAGTTTGAGTCTTTCAATTAATTAACATATATTATGCATTTCAATGAACGTCCAGCTGTAGTATTCTGTGAACATTAGCATTTGGTTGACTTAAGCAAGCTTATTATTATATAAAATTTTGTCCTCTTCTATTCATTCACCAAAGCAAACAAATCTGTCCTCTTACAACTTTAAAAAAGAAAAAGAAAAACTCTGCCCCTAAAAGTTGTTTGTAAATTATTTGTCCAATCCTCATCAATGAAGCACTACAACTATAAACTATTAGATTTGATATTTAAACTTAACAGCCTATGCAGGAAATATGGTCACTATATGCAGGTTGCTTTGTTTAATTTGTAATTTGTGCATGTTAAGGTATTAAGAAAGGCCGTTTTAACGTAAGTTTAAGAATTCAGTTTTGTTTATTTACAGATTAAATGAATTGTAATTTGCTAAATCGCTAGGTAGCTGGTAAAACCATTAAATATTTAGGGTTAAATATGTTTTTAGTCTTCCAAAAATTGACTTATTTTTATTTTAGTCCTCAGAAAAAAAAAATTCTTGAATAAAGTTCCTCAAATATTAAAAATAACCTAATTAGATCATTATACTAAACTCTGCTTAACTTTTCTGTTAAATGATTGTCATATTAGTTTCCAAGTAAAGTATTTTATTACCTTAAGTGTCCAGTGATAATTTTTAATAAAAAATTGTGTAATTACTTTTGCTTTAGGGTTAAAAAAATTTGTAGTTTAAGATTAAACATATAATAATTTCATTCAAAAAGTATGTTACTAATCTGACTTGGACATAACAGTTGACATGAACCACGACATCAACAAATTAATGGTGACTGTGATATTGACGTGTCCATCATTTAACAAAAAGTTAAACAGAGTTTAGTACAAGAATTTAATTAAGATATTTTTAATATTTGAGACTTTATTCAAGGAAAATTTTTCTAAGGATTAAAACCAACACGGTCAATTTTTGGAGGACTAAAAACATATTTAACTCAAATATATTCTTAAATTTATTATTTCAATTTCTTTTTTTTTAATTGGTTCTCGTACTTAATAATAATAAAAATTCTCAAGCGTAATTGACTTTAATGATTTGAATTTGTATATAAAATCCAAAACTTTAAATAATTTATTCGTTAATAATGAAAAATCTATAACGCAAAAAGAGTTTTTTGACCCACAAAGAAAAAGTGAACACAAATGGATTGTCAATTTGCATCCTAACACACCCAAGTTAACATTTTCTATAGCCCGTTTAAAATAGGCTAAATTGTGGTCCAAAAAACACGTTAGGCTAACTTAGTTCAGTTCGCTTATTTCAACCCAATACTCACCGAGTTGAGTCGTTATTCATTTTTCTATGTAGGCTTGGCAAGGGGGGTAAATAAATGTGGAATTTTGTCCAACCCAACTTTATCTTGAATCCTTTTTTAAATAATATTAGATATGTCTTTATCCGGTCATGCTCTTTAAGAAATAAAACCCAAATTCATTAAGTCAGGTTGGTCAAGTGGTGAGAAATTTGAGTAATATGTATAAAGTAATAGGTTCTAATTTTAGTGCAACTAAATAAAAAAAAAAACCCAAATTCATTAATAAAAAAGTATAAAAACTCACACCTTATTTGCCTCCTATATAGTCATGAATATTTTTAAATACAAATTTACATAGTATTTCAAACTTGGCTTACAGTCCAATTCATGTAGTGTGTCACCTTGGCTTAGAGCGTTGGATACTTGGATCAGCCCAAATCATTTGATTAGCACCACTTAGGTGGAGAATTTCTAAAATACACTCAAAAATAGTGAATATATATATATATATATATATGGAATTTGCTAACGTACACACACTTGTTTTTTAGTTAGAGTATGCTAGCAAGCTACACCATAGGTATATTTTAAGTCATTTTGCTAAAATTGTTATTGACTTCATCGTTAGAGTTTCTAGTACTCATCTACCGAAGTTGCTAGTACTCATCCCTGTCCAAAGCATCACAGCCAAATCAGAAAGCAAAACCACCACCAAACCAAAACATCTTGAACTTCAATCTACCTGGAGTACACCTCGGTTAGCCAACGTAGTCTAAAGTTTGGGCACATCATATGGTGGTGAAAAATAACAAGCATTTACACCCTATTTGGTAGGGGGCAAAGAAAAGAAGAGAAAGGAAGGGAAGAGGTGAGAAAAGAAGAGAAGAGAAATAGGTCAGAAATAGAGTAGAAATTAATATTGTTTGGTTAAAGAGAAATAGAATAGAAATAAATGGGTGAGGTTGTTTGGTTTGAGAGAAAAGAAAAGAAAGGAAATTAGATTATTATCATTATACCCCTACATGTTAATAGTATTATTATTTTTTTGTGGTTAAATCAATTTATGCTGATGAAAATTATACTATTTTGAAAAGGATATTTCAGTGATGAACTACAATTTTGGAAGAATGAAAAACTTGCAATAAACGTAATGTAGCATTTGGAAGACGTCTTTTAGTGATCAAGAAATCGATTTTCAATGTAGCTTTCATCAACATACTAAAAATGGAAAGTTGCTTTTGGAAGAACTATACTTTAGAGTTAAGTTTACATGTCTCAAAATCGATTTTCAATGTACAAAATCGATTTTACCCTTAACCAAAATCAATTTTCACACTCAGTACTACCACAAAATCGATTTTCATCCTTCACAAAATTGATTTTCACACATTCAAACTCAGAATATATTCAAGCAAAATCGATTTTTTTGCTGGACAAAATTGATTTCTGCAACATGAAAAAAACCAGATTTGCCATGGAAACCATCTATTAAGTGTATACTCATCTCAATACATGCAGATTACATACCAATGAAATTAAAAAACAAGCAGATCTGACCTATATTTAGTACATATGAACAAAATCCAACACAAAGCAATCCAAAAACCAACATCAAACGGGAAGAAGGTCGTTGTTGAAAGAAGAAGATGCACGCAGTGGAGCTCGGCCAACTCTTCCATGTTCGCAACACCAACATGAGCAGGAAGAACAACCACAGCAGGGAGGCTATTTTTGGTAAAGACTAGCAAGTGTGTATGATTTCTTCGCAAATCGTCTCATATTAGCGTCGATAAAAACAACTATGGGTCCCACCTTCTTTTTAAAAATTTCTTTGTGTTTTGTTGCTTCCAAATGTGAAAAAAAATTATAATTTCTCTTCTCTTCCATCCTATTCCATGCCCCTCTCTCTCATTTCGTCGCTTTCAAACAAAGCGTTATAGTGATGGTCTGAAGCCGGATCTTTGTATCATTCAATATCTCATTAAAATGAAATATTTCCTTTTTAATTTATATTAACTGATGTCTTTAGCAGTGGAGAGTTGCTTGTGAATTTTTCCAGTAAATGGATTAGCACTTGGACAATACATATATAACCTGTTGTTTTAGTTTGGCAAACACTTTCATTATATGCATAATGATTTATCACAACTTACATAAACAACCCGCCACTACAATTTTTTTCTCCATTTTAACTGATATAAAAGCATTTCTTCGCTGATTGATTACAAAAATAAATAAATATTAAACAAATGTCACTGTTCAAATGACTTCTTTTCAAGAGATTCAAGCTGCCACAATGCGACATTACTTCTGTGCTATTTGGTTAGCGGATTCTGATCTTTCATGAATATTGCCAGGAGAGTGTTGAGGGTTGCTTGGCCTTGCTATTACTAGTCTTACTCAGCCTGATATAACAAACGATGCTTGTTGTGGGAGAGGGAGTAGAGATTTTTATATCAGTGACTACAAAAATTTTACACACAAATAAAAGAAAAAAAAAAACAGAAAAAAGTAGTTCTGTAATATTTACAAAGCTTCGTCCTATAACTGTGAGATATTAGCAAACTTCGTATCATAAAATTTACACATGTCCCTGATCTATAAGTTCAAAATTCTAAGGTATGTACCAAATAACACACGTCCTTGATCCACACTTGCCACTCTTTTCCTAGGAATTCCAAAAGATACACATAACACATCCTTTTTTCCATGAAGCCAATCTAAATTGTGTTACCTAGGAGCTGCCAAATTCAAATTATCCCGGCTTCCAAAGTTGTTTGTTCCATGTCTCATCCGTGACTGGTCTCCATGCCCTTGGCCATCAAATACTTGAGATTCTGCATATCCATCATTTCTAAGAGATGGCAAGACCTCTATTGTTCTTGATTCTTAGCCTCCCTCGGTTTTTATCTCCTCTATCCTTCTAATGGCTTCCACCATGTCTAACCGCTGCTGAGGTTTGCTTTCAGTGCAAGCAGCACCAATGCGGAGGAGTTGCTCCATCTCACCAAGTGAATTCGTAGAGCTTGCAATTTCAGGATCAAGCAGTTCTGATTCCTTTCCCTCAGAAATCGCGGTTTCAACCCATTGCACCACATCAGTTCCACCCTTTCCATTGCCAAGATATTGAGAAGGGAATTTCCCAGTGAGTATCTCAAGTATGACAACCCCAAGACAGTAAACATCGCAGCTACGTGAAACTTGGCCATGTTGTGCTGCCTCAGGTGCCTTGTAAGCAAATAGTGTCTGTGCAACGCTGGAAGGGTTAACCATGTGGCTAAACCCGTAATCTACAAGCATTGGTTCATTGTCTGGTCCAAGGAGAACATTGCTGGACTTGAGATTGCCATGAGGGAGATCAGAGGAAGCAAGTTCTGTGTAAAGGTAACGCATCCCTTCAGCGATTCCACGTACAATCTTCAAACGAGCTGGCCAATCCAGCTCAGCATGCGATGGTCCCCTATCACCTGCAAATAGCACAACATGGTACGCTTACTATATAGAGAAATTCTATGGTACTTTTGAAAATTTAAGAGTTTTAGTACTTTTATTGACAATACTTTCTCTCTTCCTCTCTTGATGTGTGCAAACTCATTTAACTATTATGAACTAAAGTTAATTACGGTTTTTTAACTATTGTTAGTATTATTTTCTAATTAGATATTCACTTTGATAATCTGTATAATAAAATACGTATTAAAAGATTTTATAGATTATTGAAGCATAACTTTAATTTTAACTAAAAAACAGTACTAACAGTAATTAAAGTATTATCTTTAAGTTTTGTCTTTTTTTAAACTCGTTTAACCTACATAATAAAGGTTTATATTGAATGTTAACATATATTACCGAGATAAAACTTAAGAACAGCAACAAAGACACTTAAATAACTACATTTAAGTTTTATCTAAATTATTGACACCAAAAACATATGTACCAAACCTCTTAGATTTCTCTAAATATCATAACAACTTCAATTAATCTTATCTGATAAGAGTTTATTTAATAAGTGTTTAATGAAGCTGTTTATATATGGAAACCTTTTCCTTTCTTTTGCGTCTATCCAATTGATGCATTGTACGAGGTTTGAAAATGTTGAGTTGAAGTTAGGAAGAATAAGTCTTACCATGCAGTGAAAACAGTAGGCTGCCTCTGGGAACATACTCAAAGATCACTAGCTTCTCATCTTTTCTGAAATGATACGCTAAAGGGGTCAATAAATTCCAGTGTTTTAGATTTGCAAGCTTCCTCATCTCTGCGTCAAAACCATCTTTCTCCAAAACATTCATCTCTCTGGTCCTTTTCACCACCACTGCCACTCCATTAGCCAGCACGGCTTTGTAAGAAGATCCAAAGCCCCCATTTCCCAGCACTTCCGCGGCTGCCCTCATCAAATCTGGCAACCCAAACACACCCTTCTCGTCATTCACCATCACAAGTTCTCCAACGTTTTTAGCTTGAGCACTAGATGCCCTTCTGCTGGACGACGATGCTTTTCTCATTGATGTACTTGTACCCGAATCCCTTTTCACTGGTGCAGTCACTTGAACTTCCACTGCACCTTCATTAACTTCTTCTCCAAGTATATCAAAACTCTCCTCCTCCTTCTTTCGCCTTGATCTCACAATAAAAAAGACAACTAGTGAGACAAGCACCACACTCGCTACTATAATGCCAGCAATCTCCAGTGAGCTACTACTCACACCACTACTTGACACAGCCACATTACCACTATTATTTTGTGCATCAATGGGACTTGGACTCTCCACAGTCTTTTCACATGATCTGCCGAACTTCTCACCACAAAGACCAGAATTCCCTGCAAACGAGCCCTCATTGAATTTCAACAAACTAGCTGGAACTTCACCTTCCAATTTGTTGTTGGAAAGATCGAGTTTCACCAATGATGGGTTATTCAGCTCAGGAATACTTCCACTAAACTGGTTGTTCTCAAGACGCAACTCCATAAGCTGAGGAACCTCGGCCAATGATGTTGGAATATGCCCCGTGAATTGGTTATCAGAGAGCCACAATTTCTTCAAAGACCTCATTCTGAGGAAGTATTCCGGAGGAATATCCCCAGAAAACTTGTTTCCTTGCAAATATAAGGCTTTCAAGAACCCTACTCGGTTGAACTCTGGCATGGAACCCGAGAAGGAATTGTTGTTAAGGCTAATAGTTCGAAGACCCTTGAGTTCAAGCAATGCCTCAATATCTATTTCCCCTATTAACCCTATTCCCCCAAGGCGAAGCCCCGTGACAAGGCCATTGTTGCAAACAACACCTTCCCACTGATCGTCTTCATTACAAGGTGAGGAACCAGCCACCCAACCATCCAGAATTTCAGCGTTGGAGAATGAGTTTTTGAGAGTCACCAAAGCTTCAGCTTCCGTCATGGAATATATCACAGGCAAAGTGACGATGATGATGAGAGTTGGCTGGAGGATTGCCGGAGCTATGGCCATTACTTTGCTCAAAATGTGGTGCTTCAAGGTGTATTGACAACTATGGAATGTGATTGTAATTTTTTTCGGGTCATTGCTTGCTTCTGCTGTTTTTTCGTTTTTCCCTTAGTTTTTTTTTGTGACCCCTGCATGCATGCATGGTGAGGGGTCTCTTTTGGGAGAGTGCAAAGAGAGCCTCACAATGAGAGAGCCCTCATGGTTTTAGGGGAGAGAGAAAGAGAATTGAAATTTTGGTTGAACAAGTCAAGAGGAGTTTAAAACCGTTATAATCATATCGTTTGGTGATAATTATAGTATGACACTAGTATTGTACCCGTATGTGTTTCAAGTACTAATGTTTTTATTGGTGTAGATCAAATATTTATCTATTTTATCGGTAAGTACCTAACTATTATTAGAATAGGAATACCGAACTCATGGCATATTTTATGTACATTAGATGAATGAAATCAAGTACCCATGAATTATTCAGATATCGTTAGGATCAAATTCTTGAGATGAGGGAGTATTTTTCAAAATACGTACAGAAGATCATAACCATATATAGGAAAGGCCTTAAAAACTAAATCACAAACGCGAGGTGTGAGATGATCCTAATAAAGCATGCACTTCGATAATTCCAACTGATTTGAGTTCAATTGAATAAGTTCAGTTAAATAGGCAAAGCTCTTTCAACGTGCATTATTTAATCATCAAGATTTGAACTCAAGATTTTGCTTGATGCAAGTAAATTTCTTGCCATGATCTCTGAGTATTAAACTTAAATTATTGACAGTAAAACGTACCGTTGATCTTAAAAAAACATTGCCTCCAATGGCTAACCCCCGTTTGATTGTTTCTAAAAACACCTGTCCCAACTTTTTAGATTAGGGGCATATTTAGATGAGCTTTTTTAAAAGAACTTATAGAAAAAAAAAACTTATTTAGAAGCTCTATTATAAAAAGATCTTTTTAAATAAGCTAATATTGTGTTTGGACAATACATTTTTAGGTGCTTATTCAAAATGATAATTATTTGAGAAGTTGAAAATTTTAGCTTCACCATAAGCTCTACTAGGAGCTTTTACTTTTTCAAAAGCTAAAAAATATATATATCCAAATACCACTTTTTATATAACAAAATACTTATTCCAAAAAATAAGCTCTCAAAAAATCTTTTAATATGTATCCAAACAGGCCTTAAATTTCATAGAATTATATGGGTCTTAATTGGGCCATTTGTTATTGCGCTCAGAGCCTTCGAATAAGAACAAAAGCAGTCATGATATTTTATGGTCTGAGACGAAACAATAAATAAGAGTATTTTTTTATGACAAAAAAAAGTATTTTAAAATATAAACATATATTGTATAAAAAAAATAGATATGTAATTTCATTAAAAATGATATGTGTTATTACAATAAGTGAATAACATAGATTTAACAAATCTCAAAAACAAAATGTATCACATTTTTTATATAATTTATTCCTGTGTTATCATTTATTTTATACCTTCATAAAATTACACACACAAATATCTATATATAAGGCCACCCCCTAAAAGAATAAAACATATACGTATATGATTTTTTAATAATGATTTTGTACACTTTTATTTCTTATAACACCTTCTCCATTTTCTTTTTTTCTTTTATTTCTCTTTTTCTTTCTCATCATATCTCCTTTTAAATCTCACATTTTCTCTTTATTCTCTTCCTATCTCTCTTATCACTCAAGTTGGATACACCTCTCAAAAAGTATATAACCATCATTTTTCATAATTTTTTAAGGCCTCTTTATTTTTTCATAAATGTTTCTTAATAAAAAAGAAGCAAGGAATATTATTTCATTATGGTATTTTTTTAAGAAATGTATTTTTCTTATTATTCTTAGAATAAAAAATAAATTTTGCTTTAACAAAATGTGGGGACAATTATTATTATTTTAAAATTTTAAACATAATATTCAAATGTAATAAAGATTTTCTATCATTTGAATTGCTTACTTGAATTTAAAAAATTGAATCACTTTTTTCTGACTACATTGTTATTGTCTTGTATCTTTTGTTTAATTTATATAATTTTGGTTTTGGTGATATGTGGTCAATTATTGTGAATATTTTAGTTGTTTGTTAAATTTAATATGTTAATTTTAAAATTTTAATTTTTATATTTGGTCCTTTCAAAGAAAATATTCTAGCTCCACCCCTATTATCTATCATCGTCCCCTATTAAAGCTTACATATATTTTGGTTCTTTATTAATATACTAACTTTTAGTTATAGTTCCTTTATAGTTTGAGTTTTGGTTTCTATTTCTTATCATGTTAAAAAGAGAAAACACTTCTAAGTTTATTATAACAGTTGCATTTTTTGTTGATATGCCACAGTGAGCTAGAAATTCATTTAACATGAATTTATTAATGTAGCACATTAAGAAAAGAAAAACAAATAGTGAAGAGAATGGTACTTTTTAATCACATGTCACATTTTAATTTGAATGTAGAAAATAAAACATGAAACAAGAGAGCGATTTCAATCCATTTGTGAAAACAACATAAAACAATACAAAAAAAGAGCTTATTGTACAACTATATGAACTTTTTTAATTTTTTGGATCCTTTCCAATCTTGGGCCATCACCCCTCTAGAGTAGGCCCAAGGCCAGCCCTAAATAAGAACAATAGAGTATGGTTAATATTTGACAGAGATTTGCCTCTATAGGGAAGAAGAAACTTAAAAAATATATATATAAATTCAAAAATTAAAAAGATAAAAGCTTTTGTCAAATTCTATAGAAAAGAATCATTAACAAAATTTTAACTTTGGTTATTTAATTAAAAATGCAGTTAATTTAAAGCATGGCTTTTTATAAATAGACATGCCTGTAGCAAATTAACTGAACAAGTCATTTTCTTTTAGATGTCAAAAGTTGATCAGCTCCTTTCTTACGGCTATCCCTTTGATAAAAGGTTTTTTCTTTGTTTTTTTTATTTTGTCTGTTTTCTTACATGAAATATAAAGAAGCTTGCATTTATAATTTTGCAATTATATTTACATGAAAAACTTGGATATAGATACTGCACAAACTTGATAGCAATCGTAAAAGGAAAGAAATATAAGGTAGAAAAAAATGGCACATAAGGGAGAAAGAGTTTAAAACAGATAAATGAAAAGGAAAAAAAAAGAATGATGGTTATTAAATTTTTTATGTTTTGTTTTTGTGCAATTATAAGGTGGCCGGTACATCCGTATACGCCCCAAAAAGTTAAAAGGACTTGATTACAAAAATTAATGCAATTTATTAGAATGTTTTTGGATTGTTTTCCCATAGCCCACCCAAAAACTGAGGCAAGTGTCTTGATAAGGGTGTAAATGAGTTGAATCGAGCTAAACACTTGAAATTTAGGTTTGACTTGTAAAAAAAATTGTGGCTCAAGCTTAGCACATTTATTTAGAGCCTAACTAGCTTAACTTGTTTTAAAAAAAATAAAGAGTGAGATTGGCTTGTTTAGCTCATTTATAATTTAATTATTTTTATTTTTATGATTTTTCTTAACCTATTTTTTAACTTTATCAATTTAGTATTTAATAAATATTTTAATACTAGATGATAACCTATATATAGAAATATGTGCTAAAAATACATTATGTGGAATTCAATTTCAAACATTCTAGACTATTATATTTTCATAATTTAGTAAATAAAAAAATTTATAACTTCCTAACTACTATAAAAAAAAGTTTAAAATTAATTTTAACATTCTCCACAAAGTTCTACATATTTCTATAATAAATATATAAATAACACAAGCTAGTAATATTTTCATCATTAATTTAAATAAACGAGCTATTCACAAGCCATTAATGTCGAGCTAGTAAAGTTTGGACTTGACTCATTTAAATAACTGAACTCAATCTCAAGCTTGAGTTTGTTTATTTAATTAAACAAACGAGCTTGATCAAATATTTAAAGAGTTGAGCTCGAATAGTTCAATAATAACTCAGCTCGTTTACACCCCTATGTGTTGACTCATTTTTCAAAATGGGTTGAAAACGTTAGTTTCTCTTGTTTTATTACAAATTAGTAAGTTAATTCAATTACATAATAAAAAATATTTTTTCAGGTTAATTCTTGGAGTGAATTTTAAATACTCCCTCTATTCTATATTGATTGATGTTTAAAATTTTTTCACACGGATTAAGAAAGACAATATATAAGTTACTTAGTAAAACAATTTTACTAAAATATCTTACTCCCTTTTTCAAAAATTGATTGACACAAGACTCAAAAATCGTTAAATTCATGTATTTATTTAGGGTAAATTTGGAATAAAAATATTAATATTTCATTGAAAATTGAAAAAATCAAACAATATGGAATTTTTTTTTAATGCTAAAACATCAATCAATATGGAATTGAGGGAGTAATTTAAAAAGAAAAATTATTAAAAAAATATTTATTGCACTTTCTATATTTTTGTTATAATAACTATTTTCATTTCTAATATAAAAATTCATCTTTAATTGCTTAAAATCAGTTTTATAAGTTAATATTAACAATACGAAAAATATTCCTCAAAAAAAAATAAAAAATGAAAGGCTTAAATATGTTACTAATAAAGCCTGGTTCAATTGATAAATAGTTGAATCCCTGAGCATACTAATACAAGTTCAATTTTATTTTATTTTTTTATTTTTGTTGAATATACGAGTTCAATTTTAAGTTATGTATATGTAAACATCTTTATTAAAATAGGTAAAACTCACTTCAATGATTTTTATCTTTCAAAGGAACTAGTCTTCAGTTATTGATGAAGACATCCTTAATGTACAAAAAAAAAAAAAAAAAAATGAAATATAATTTTATTTTATTTTAGTCATATGAATTTGTAGTTTGTAGATATCTTCTCAAATCATCAAAGTATGGATTTAAACATGACATCAAACTAATTTGACTTTGGTCATTCAAAAAAACATCAATAACTTTATTATTCTAAATTTATATTTTTTTTAAATGGTTATTGTAATTGCTAAAATAGTGACATAATATCAAAAGTCATTCTAAAGTAATATGTAATGTGATATAATTACATGTATGTCACATTATCACTAAAGAGAGATAGAAATTATTTTTAAAAATTTTAAAATTTATGCAAACTAAAATCAACAAAAAAAACAAAGAATTTAAATCAAATGAAGTCATATTTATGTATACTAAAAATATATTTTATCTAAAGTAAAAAATAAAAATAATCTCTATATTATATAGTAATATATTAAATGTAATATCCATGTGTTGCACAAGTTTATTTGAATATAAAAAATATAATTTAAATGTGTAAAAAATATATTAAGAAGTAACGCTTTTATTAATTTATAATTTATTATAAGAATAAATAATGTATGTACTAACAATATAAAATAATTTTACACTGTCATATAATTACAAAATATCATGTATAATAAGTTTATTGACTTTTGTAATAATTACCTTAAAAAATATACTAATAATGATTTATAATTGAATAATGGTGTAGGACTTTTTAAAATGACAATGCATGTCTATTAAACTCTTACTATAAATTATTCATTGTAAATAATGTTTAGGGTAATATGAATATTTTTTTATTAAGATTAATAATTTTAATTGTCAATTTTTTAATGGGGTTATGATTGAAAAACAAAATATATCAAATATTGTAATCCATTGAAGTAACTAGTTAAATAGTTCATTAAAGATTATATTTTTAATATAGTTTGCATATTTCTTATTTTGCACAATAATTAGAATTATAACTTTTTTGATGGTATTAGTGTTTTAAAACTCGGATAGGACCAAACCAACCGGTTCAACTAGGAACCGGATCCATAGCCAGCTCAGTCACTTTATCAAATCAGAAATGCCTTCAACTTGAGATGATATCATTAACTCGAAGCACCATTCGTCGCGTGAGAGAAATTAGGATGGGAGCGAAAAATTTTGCTCCACACAGGTATAGAACCCATGTCCCTTGGGTGCTTAAAATGTAAGTAACCAATACACCAACGTATCTTACTATAATATAGTTGATAAAAATAATGTTTACACTATATCTGTATTATAAAACTATATATTTAATAACATATCGGTTCATGTGGTTCAACCAGCGACCCACTAATCCAGTACCTTGACCGAGTCGATCACTGGTCTAAGTTTTAAAACACTAGATGGTATAAATCTTAACAATACAATATACACTTAACTATGCATGACAAAATAAAAGTAATGTTATTAGTTAATTTTGTCAATCTCATTCAAGTTTCAATACTACTTTTTTAACTCTCCAGTTATGTCAAAAATTAACTATTGATATTAACAATATTGTTATTTGTAAAGGATTGATTATTGTTCTTTCTCTTTAATATTTTTCATTTTACACATGTCATTTAAAATTTGGATATCTATTTTGAATAAATTATTCATTGTCTTAAATAAATATTGGTTTGATATTTGTCTTTGTTAAAATATTATCTCTTTCTTATAATGTTAGTAATTTTTTATCACCAATTTGTATAAATTATTTGTTAAATTTACATGCCAAATAAAGTACTTTGCCCCCAAAAATATCGATAACTCTTAATATATTAATATTTACTTATCATTCTTGTCTTGATACATATGTTTAGTGATATATTTGAATGACCTATCAAGGGCTTCAAGCCTAATATCTTTATTAATGGAACAAGTTTGACCTATGCATATTTCAACTCAAATTTTGAAAAATACTCATTTCTTTTAACAAAAAAATCCTTTAAAAAGGTGGTAAAAGAAGTGATTATTTTTTTAAAATAACTAAATTACACATATGTTTATTTAAGCATGTACTTTCTTTAAATTAAAATATATAATGATTTTTATAATCTATTATAAGTCATTCTACCTAATGAGAATTGTAATGGAGTAGTACGTACAAAAAAATGTATTACAAACTTACCTTTTAAATTTAATTTAACAATTTTTTTCTCTCAAATGAAAAATAAATGTTTAATAATATTGTTTAAATTTAGTGTTTATTATATTTTTCAATAACACATGCAAGATAATAAATTAAAATTTTCAATCCCACAATTTTATTCATTTTATATAAAATAAAGAGAATTTCTCTGATTTTAAATTCAATTTAACATTTGTTTCTTTTAAATGAAAATTATGTTTTTAAAAATATTGCATTTTGAATTTAGTATTTATTATATTTCTCAATAATACATGCAAGATTTGCGAATTGAATTTTTCAATCTCACGCTTTTATACATTTTATTTGCGTAACATCCATGATTTTAATTGTTCATTTTATTATCAGTAGTAAATAAAATTCAAGCAAATATATTATACTCATTAAATAAAAATAATTGAGTAAAAATGATTCGGTTAAATTAATAGTTAAAATATGAATTTGAAATAATAATTAAAAATAGAAATTAAATGAGAAATTATTATATATATTTGTCGATTTATATATATTACACTAACAAACATTATATATATATATATATATATATATATATATATATATATATTGGAAAATCTAGTAAGAAGGCCATTTTTATATAAGAGTGAAAGGAGTAAATCTGGGTCATATAACCATACATGAGTGATCATGGTTTAATGTCCTGTGACCACTTAAAAAAGTCACATGACTTTTTAAAAATCCCACACGACTTATGTGTTTTAATATTGACTATTTATGGTAAGATCTAATAATCCAGCTTTATTCTGCTCACTCTCATATAAAAAAGACCCTCTCACTAGATATGAATATATAGATTTTTTTATAACAATTACTGTTCATTGTGAGTTTTTGATTTTTGGTTTTCAAATCTAATTTTCAAAACAAAACGCGTTTGACTAAAATTGAGGTAAAATGGTTTTTAACTCAATTTTAAAACACTTTTACATTCATTTTCAAAACCAAGAAAAAACGTTTTGTAAATCTAGTTTTTAATTTTTAAAAAAGTACACATCATTACATTTGACAATGACTCTTCCCACCACCACTACTGACACTGTTGCCGTCACCACTACTGCTACCATCACGACCATCAGTGCCGCCGCCACCGTCACTGTTGTCTTCACCACCACCACTACTGCCACCTTTGTTGTCACCACAAAAAATACCCTTAAACTAATTTTAACAAAATAAAAAAAATTCAAAATGAGTTTATTTTGAAACCAAAAATTTGAGAAAAAACTAAAATTAATTTTTAAAAACTAAAAACTAGTTACAGTTTTTGAAATTTTCAAAACTCACAACTAAAAGCCACTCCAAATGGGCCCTTAATAACCATATACTATATTTATTAAGTTTAATAAACATATTATATCTAATTAATATAATATATAATAATATTGTAAAAAATTAAATATATATTTTATTTAATAAAAATTTCATAAGGTAAAAATGTCTTTATTTCTATATTTCTATAAATAATGCATTAATACTTGTGTTTAAAGTATATTTTACTTTTTAAATTTGGTTTCTTTTTAAATATAATTTATAACTAATAATAATTAAAAATAAGAATTTTAAATATATATTTAAATTTAAAATAACTCATAATATTTTATTTAAAATAATATTTAAATATAGAAATTAAAATTTGGTTGTTGTTGTTGTTATTATTATTAATTTATTATTATTTTTATTATTATTATTATTATATATATTAATTTAACGCGTGTGTAGATCCTGATGAAAAGTCGTTTCTTTAATAAATTTATATTCTATTTATTAAATTTAATAATAATAATAAATTTTTTATTGTACATTTCAATATATATCAATATATATTTTAGTACTAAATTATATATATATATATATATATATATATATATATATAGAGAGAGAGAGAGAGAGAGAGAGAGAGAGAGAGAGTTGCAAAAAGTCATACGTTTAAAAAATTTATTTTTCATTTTTTAAATTTCATAAATATATTATATTTAATTTTTAATATTTAATGATATTATCTAATATTTTATTGATAATTAAAACAAATAGTGTAAACAATGTATCAATTAAAATAAATAATGTAATATTAATAAGATGGTTTAAAAGAGGAATTTTATTAAACCTATCAAACGCATGAATCAAATAGTATAGGATTGTTTTATTTTAACCAATGATCTTGAGTTCGAACTTTGAATATGCAACTGTGTTAAATACTAAAAAAAAAAGTTTTGTCATCCATAATGATTGAGTATGAAAAATTGTCTTTCGTAAAAGATACATGATTTTGTATCAAAAATAAAGAGTTTTTTTGGATATATAAATAAGGAAGAAATTTGAATGTGAGAATGTGTTTTTTTCTTTAATTAATAAGATGGGATGAAAGAGAAATTTTATTAAAATAGTAAGGATATAAATGAAAAAAAAATATGTATAATAGGTTATAAGCTAAAAGCTTAGCGTCTACAAAATGTTATTAACTAGTGAGATAAATTTGTTTATTGAATACCTCTATTTTAGTCAAATAAATTTATAAACTAGTTAAATACGTTATAAATTAGCTAAAGTATTTTGTCAAATACATTTTTGGAGTGTTTTAATTTATCTTAAAATATTTGATACCTCAAAAAACAAGAAAATAATAATAATTTTTCCAATAACACCTCTCATTCGCAATTATAGTTTGACTCTTTTAATATTTTTTTATCAAATATACTTATTTTCTTATTATAATTTGTATAATTAATTTTTAAAAAAATATGTATTAACTTAAAAGACAAAGAATATGAGATGGAGAAAATATTTGCTTAGAGATAAAAGATAGTTAGGAAAAAGCTAAAGGAATCTGTTTTGTTCGAAAATCCCAAGGCAACCATGATTTTTCCTTGAAGTTTTCTTTTTCTAACATCTTTTTTGATTAACTTATATACAGGGTATTATTAATACGAAGTCATTATAATATCCTGTTTTGACTATTAATTTTAGGAAAAAATATTAGCAATACATTATTTGATATATTTTTAATATGGTGTTTATTATTGAATAAATTTTATGTAAATTTCATTAAATAATATGAGTAATTTATTTTTTATTTAGAGTATGTTTGAAAGAGTTTTTATGGTATTTACTTTAGTTCATATAGGTAAGTTATAATTTTATAAGATTTTTCATAAAAATAAGTTATAATTTTATAAAATTTTTAATTTATTTTATTGATTTTTTTGTAAAACTTATCAAAATAACTTTTAATGTATTTTAATAAATTTTATAATTAAATTTATAATATAAGTTCTAATATAATAAAAAATTTATTAAATGAATATTTAATCCAGTTGTATGTTCAAAAATAATCCAAACAAATTTAACACTATGTTTATTAGGTTTTATATAAATTTCATTTGATAATAAAAGGTATATTTACAAAAATGTAACACTACTTTTATATTATATTATTAAAAAATGGCTTAAATATGTTTTTAGTCTTTATAATATACTTTTTTTGGGTTTTGGTCATTATAAAATTATTTTTTTAATTTAGTCCTTGTAGAATTTCTTTTTTTTATTTTAATCCCTGTTATTTATTTTATTCCTTGTAATATATTTATTTTTTCATTTTTATCTTTGTAATATGTAAATAATTTACTTTTAGTCCTTATCAAATTTTTTTCAAAATGATTAATTCAAAATAAACAAAATATTATAGGATCAAAAACGAAAAAATAAATATATTACAAGGATTAAAACAAAATAACAAGAACTAAAATCAAAAGACAGAATTTTACGAGGACCATTTTAAAAAAATAATTTTACTAGAATCAAAACTAAAAAAATGATATTTTATAGAGACAAAAAATATATTTAAACCTTAACAAATCTAACTCCACGGTAAGAAAAATAACCACAAACCCATGAAATTAATGCGACACGTTTCTAGTTGACCATGATCGCAATTGCCTTATATCGAATTACTAGGATAGAAAGTTTTCTTTAATTTGGTGGCTCTTATGACCTATTTAGTTGGGTGGATGAAAAATATGAGAAGAGAAAAAAGTTTAAAATTTAAATTGAAAGAAATGTAAAAAAAAAAAAGCTTAAATTTTTGTTTTTAAAAGTCAATTTTATTTTTATTTTTACTTTTTCTTCAGCTAAACAAGAAAAAAAAAATTATTATCCGTATTTTTTTTCTTTTCTTTTTTCTTTCTTTTCAACCAAACATACTACTAGTGGTTGGTATAAATTCAAGTCAATTTTTATGCGTGTTTGGCTGTTTGCTATGACTATTCGAAAGCTGGTGGAAATTCAAGTCAGGTTGCTACCCGACATTATTGTTGGCTTATCTTCTTGCCATTAACTTTCCTCCGCAATTTGTTCCTCAAGCACGGGTCATCTAGCTAGCCAAATCACAAAAGGGTTAAACAAAAAAAATTTGTTTTCCCAAAATATATATATAAACAATCCAAATCACGTGGTATAAATGCTTATTAGATTAAGTGTTAAGAAATATAATTTCATTAAAAAATGTTTTTTAAGTTTGAGTTATTTAGAACTTTAGATGGAGAAAATAAAAAGGTAAAAATGTTTTTACTTTTAAAAAAGTTCATCAACTCGAGTCAATTCTCAATATGACTGTAAAATGTGGCTAATATGAGGGGTTAGATTAATACAGACCCACATGATTAGATGAGACTCAAATTAATCGCAGTTGATTAATTTGATTTGATTCAGGCTTGTAATTTTTATTTATTTATTTATTTATCTTTACTCGAATTCAAACCAAATTCTTTTAATTAAAAGAGGACTGGTTCAATTTAATTTATTGGGTTATATTAAAATCTTACATACAAAGACATGCGCAAATTACCGATGATTTTGTTGCAGATATATATAGATCAGTGATCGTCTCATCACAAAGACAAGTTACAGCTCATTGTAAATGCAGAACAGAGCTCATCCCCCGTCGTGGACACTGGACACAGCACCATTTTTGTCATCTTGTCTTATCGTAAATTAAAACTGGCAAAGATCATTGCCACTTGTCTGACTGCTAGAGCCTAGAGGATACAAAGGGGCATTTGATTTGATAAAATATATATATATTAAAGAACTAAACAGCACAAAAACACTTGATTCATGTGTGACTTTAAAAATAAGGAATGATAGCGATATTTTTTTAATATTTTTTATTATCAATTAAAATTTATTAAAAATTATAAATTTTGATAGGTCTTGTTAAATAAGAAGTGAGACTTACTAAAATTTATAATTTTTAATAAATTTCAATTAATATTAAAAAAATTATTAAAGAAAATATTACTAACATTTTTCTTTAAAAAATTGGCATGAGATAACACAAATGAAAGACAAGAAAAAATGTCAGAAATTTTGCTATTGACTAAACCATAAAATATCTTATCCTACAACAATTTCACCCAAAGTCAAAGGTATCCTTTTCCGCCTATTTAATGTAACTAACATTCTCCACTTCACCCCTCGTAAAAAAAACGTTTGGGGTCGTTTCAGGATTGACTTTCAAAAGAAAAGAAAATGAAGAATAATTTTTTTATTAATATAAATTTGATACTGTGATCTTTATTTTTATAAATATTATATCTCTATTTAATTAAAAATAAATGGGTTAAATATGGTTTGATTCCTTTAAATTTTGACAATGTTTGCTTTTGGTCCCAGAAATTTAAAATTGAACTTTTTCCATTCCTCATTTTAAAAATATACCCATTTTCATCCTTCGAGCTAACAACTTTAGGTTAACTACTGACATGGCTAGTGAATTGTCACGACATCATCCATCGTGTGTCATTTCTATTCCATGTGACCTAATGGTGCCACGTCAAAGGGACTGAAATTGGACTTTTACATTTTAGAGGGACTAAAAGTGAGCTTTAACACATTTAGAGGGACAAAAATTAAACTTTAACATATTTAGAGAGACCAAAACATTTTTCATATTTATATATATTAATCCTTAGCTAAAATAAAAAGAGAAGACTCATGATTATATTAATATTTGCAACATTGATCATTAATTTAAAAAGGAGTCCTCAAATCTAGTACACTTGTTTAACAACACCCTTAGGCAAAATAAAGAAAGCAGACCAATATACTTGAAAAGAAAAGGGGAAATAATTTACCAATTGGAGCCTACCAACATAGGAGAAAACTTTGTGAGTCCACCTCTTGATTTCAATTTTTGTAATTATTTTTCCACCAAAGTATTGCAATTTGCCTTCCTTATTTTTTTCAAACAAGAGGAGATAAAGACAAATAAAACTTTTCTTTATGATTAAGAATATCTATAAGAGAGGTAAAGAAAGATTTGTTTTGAGATTAAAAAAGGGCATCAGATTATTTTTGTCGAGTGGCAAAAAGAGTTGTATTAGTTTGGAGTTTTTGCTAAGAGAATGAGATAGCTAAGAAAGAGAATGCATCAACTAAGGTATAAAGTAGATGCTTATGATGAATATTTCCTACATTTAGTAGCCAATCAAGCTTCTTTACGGTGGTTTTGGTCTCCCAACCCTCTTGTAGATTGGCATCATCTAATGTGGCAACACCAATCTATTCCACAACATTCATTTATTCTTTGGTTGACTATTTGGGAAAGATTTTCTACTTAGGATCACTTATACAATCATGGCATCATTTAAGCAGTAAGGTGTGCTTTGTGTGATGAAATGAAAGAGAGCTTGGACTATTTGTCTTTTTATTACCACTTTTATGATCAAATATGACAATTTTTTTGTGAGAAATATACCATGGGTCAACAAAAGTTGAAAGGAAACCCTCTAGTGGATGACTATTAGTTTCAAAAGTAAATCCATATGCAACCAAATAGCTAAACTGATGTTTGCAACATTTAAATCCTTCTAAATATGTAAAAGTTCGATTTTAATCCCTCTAAATATGTTAAAGTTCACCTTTTAGCCCCTCTAAAATGGAAAGTCCAATTTCAGCCCCTCTAACATGGCACCAATAGGCCACGTGGAACAAAAATGACACATGGTGAACGATGATGTGGCAATTTGTTAACCACATCAACATTAACCTAACATTATTACCCTAAAGGACAAAAATGAATGTATTTTTAAAAATGGGGGATGAAAAACTAACAAGAGCACTTCCACCACTACAGAAGCCATATGATACCACCAGCACTAGAGATACCACCATCACCATAACCAGATGATGAAGGACGTAAGCATTGCTCTCAAGCCAAAATAAAAATTAGGTTCTCCAATTTAAATGCAGTATAAGGCACAACTTAGGTCATTCGTTTAAGGACACAAATTCAATGTTTTATAATCTAATTAGAAGCAATAAGGGGGTTGTGTTTATAATGCAATTAAGAATAAAAAACATTTGTTGGAAAAAATCAATTAACTAAACATCAATCCAAGTGATTCAATTCATATAGTAAGACATATCATTATTTGAACTAAAATTATATGCTTTATATATACCTCTATTAATTTGATATTAACAAGTTAATCGCCTAGAATTCAATCAAGAAAATTGAATCACATTTGCAATCCAAAATTAGTGTTTGTTTAAAAACAATCCAAATAACCTAAGTTACCTATAATTTAACCTAACCCCAAATGATTTTAGATTAACCTATCATACTTTTTAGCTCTTTAATTGTGAAAAATGAAATCTAATGCAATCAAAATTAGGCCAATCATAATTGTGAATTGCAAAGAGAAGCATGATTGAAGAGAAAAATAAGAGAAAATGGATACAAAACATCAATTAAAAACATAAACTCAAACTTCAAACCATACTCATTGAATCCATTTGATTGAATACCTTTTTAACCTTCCATAGCCATCATCGTTCGAGAAGTTTTAAAGGAAAAGTAAAAAACTACAAAACACAAGAGAAGGGAAAACAAGACAAGGCTCTTTTAATCCAAATATGCAAAACTAAACTCCGACCAAGTGTGTATACTTGTCCTCTTTATTAACCTATTTATAACTGCAAATTTTTATGCAATTCCTAAAGTACCCTTAGCCCATAAGATGGACTGTGAAACAAGCTTTAAAAAGGTCTGGAATAGGTGAGATATGCCTATTTAAATGAAGGTAGGTCTAGTTATGCAAACATCTCTGACTTGATTTCAAAACTTGATTTGACCCTTTAATTGTATGAATTTGAAAAGTGTCCTATCACAATAAATGTATATCTTTTTCTTAGCTTTTGTAGAACATAAAGAACACATAAATCAAATATTTACAACTCAAGTTATAATCAAATTACCAAAGCAGGGTCATAATTAATCAAATGCTAAAAATTTAGATTAAAGCTTAATTCAACCCAAAAATAAAAATAGTTGCTAAAATCACTTAATTGCCACGTACTTAACCATTAATAATGTAATTTTTGGAGTAATTAATTTATTAATTGCATTAATTATCAAACACCCCTACACTTACCTTTTTGCACATCTTTGGGCAAAACACAAATGTTAGCACAAGGTAGAAACATGAAAGAGACTCAAAAGCACAAAAAATATTAAAATAAAATGACAATTAAGAGTGCATAAGTATAAGTACTCCAACCAAGTTTAAGAGATCAAAGTAATCATGGACACCATTCCTTAACATTCCAAACCAACAAGATAAGCAAATCAATTCATATGACTGAACTAAAAGGGGTCAAAACATCACAAGTCATACCTTCCACTCAAATGTTTAGGCTAAAGTGCATCACTCAAAACCACCTCATAAAGTATGCATTTCCATAAGCTTGCATATTATTTATATCTCCACCACTTAGTACATATGTGCACAATCATCAAAAGGACTTAGAATAGGATATAATGAGGCTAAATGTAAAGGAGGATATATAGAAAGATAAAAAAAAGCTAACATCAAAGAGGATAGAAGAGCAATAGGGAATGGTGTGAACACTCAATTTTATCCGGGTAATTCATATAATAAAAATAAAATTAATTAATAATGATAATAAGTTTTTTATGTATATAATTTCTTTAGTTTTTTGGGGCTAAATTTGCTTTGGGCCTAGAAAAGGAAAGAAAGCCCAAATAAACAAAAATGGATGAATATCTGAAGCCCAAAAGAAAAGAGGGAATAAAAGGTTAATCTAGCTTTGCTTGTCTCACACATTTCTTGCCTCTCACGTTTTAATACTCTCAATATATACGACTATCATGCCTCATCCAACATACACCATAACCAACATACATCATAACTGACGATGAGACTTGTGGGACAAGCTTCTCAAAACTTATGAATAGAACGAAATTAAAAGAGTGCAGGGAATAAAAGAAAAAGGGGTGAGGAACAAAAGGAGGAAGAAGAGAAAAACGGAGGAATGGAGAAGAGAGGAAGATTGGGAAAACAAGAAGGAAAGTTCATTCATTACTCCATCGAAACCACAAAGATCCTTATCTGTTTGGCTCTACTAGATATGCATCGATACAAATTCGTATAGTTTGCTTGAGTCTTACTTTAATTATATGTGTATAAATTGCTCATACATTCCTCAAGTGTTCTCTGTTATTTGTATGCTCTACCAATGAATTACAACAGAGGTTGAGGAGGCAGAACAAGTTTGCTATGATGTATTAGTTTGGTTCCTATACACAGTTTCATTCAAACACAAAAACAAATCAAGTAAGAATCAAAACATTGCTCTTGCTTCATACACTATGCTTGATATACTGGTTTCATCTATAACATTAATTTAAAATCATCACTAATATTTGATCGATTAATTTTGCTTCATTTACCAAATCCGTAAACATCACACATTCACATGGTAATCCTTTTCCCTTTTTCAACTTTCAGAATTTCATACTCATAAATCCAGAAGACATATTAAAAATATGAAAATAAAAAAAAATAATAAAGATTCGTTGCTTGCATATGAGAAATCATCCTTTTCGCTCCTTTGTTCTGCACATCGATATAAGAGGTGCTTTAGTCATGGCGAAAAGCAACGCAGCAGCTACTGCTCGAATGCCACAAATCTACAGCGACAACTCCTCCCCTGCTTATTGCGACCATCGACATGGTTTCGTTCAGGATTTTTCCCCCCTTCTCCGTGGTATTGTCAAGGTAGCGCGAATCAACACTGCCTTAACTAGTGATGGTGGGTAGGGATGGCAATTCTACCCAAACCCTATGGATACCCGCAAAAAAAATCCACAATGGGTAAGATAAATACCTGCTCAATAGGAATAGAGGTGGGGGCGGAGATTTACCCACAAAATTTAACGGGGATGGGTGCGGGCATGGGTACTATAGTACCCAACCTGCCCCATACTCGCACACACACGTATATATATTAAAATATCTCATATAATATATTAAAAAAACAAGTTCTAGTGAGTATTATAATATTAAAAATCTTGATTCATTAAAAAAAAAAAGACATTGTAAGAAATATAAACAAAAATAAGAGTTTAATTTATATGCATTGTTAGTGTAATTTTTTTTTTTTACATATATGTAAGCTAAAAATTCACCATACTGCTTCATTATATTAATGAATGAGTTAATATGATGAAATAATTAAATTTTATTAGATGTCTGTGTAAAAAAGTTTTGCATTATAATTGTATATAAATTAAATTTCAAAAATAATTTATACTCCATTTAAAATAAATTATATCAAAAGATTATATTCTTTTTCAAATGTACGCATTGCTTCCAAAATATTATTGAAATACTTATAATTATTCTTATTGTTAAATGTAGGTTTTTTAAAAGTAAAATTATTCAAATTTTTTTTATATTGACTATGTTAAAGGATGGATTAGATGAATTTTTCTTTATATATTGAAAGTGAAATATTAAATAAACTTAATTATAAAAATTTGATCAATACTTTTATAATTGATACAAAAATAAAATGAGATATGTCCAACTGTACTAAATTAAATTTTGAATATAAATTTTGCCTAAGGCCTCAAATTTTTTTTCCATGGCTCTGCACTTAAGTAAAGTGGGGGTAACAAGTATGGGTATATAGGTATCCAGCAGGTATGGGGATGGGGATTAAAGTTACTACCCACGCGAGTATGAGGGTGGGTACGGGGATTTTTTTCAAACGCCGGTATGGGGATGGGTACTATAGTACCCTACCCAAACCCTACCTATTGCCATCCCGAATGGTGGGCCTTAAGGAGGAGCAAACTCTGTTTCTTTCTCGCACCATCGCTACTCCATTGCCATCCCAATGTGGGATGTTTTGATCCGGACCGTTACCGAGGTATCGCCATCACCGTTGCAGAGGTCTTCTAGTGATTCTCATGAGGATTGTTAGGGCTAGAATGGGGAATGTTTAAGGGATTTACCCCTTTCCTCTACTCATAAATTAGGTGATGGGCCTAGCCCAACACCCATTCCTTTTAAAAAAAAAAACAAACAAAAAGAGCAAGAACAAAAAAGATAAACCAAAAAATTGGGTCATCCATCTAGCATATTCCCAGACCTCTCTACAGTAGCTTGATGGGCTTGGGCCTAGGGGATGATTGTTTAGATAGACAAAAGAATGTGGAGCTAGGCCTAACATTTTATTATTTTGGACTTACAGGCCTTTTTCTTTCTGATTAATTAGAAATTGAAAGGTAGCAATCTAAATATGTATGTTTAATAAATTTTCTTTGTCTCCTTTGTTTAAAATTAACAATGTATAAAATATTTAAAATATGTAAAGGAAATAAAGTAAGTTTCTTCGTTGAAAATATTATTGCTTAACGTTTAAAAAATACATATACCTACAAGCAAATGTTTTTTTTTTTTTTTTACGTTTTACCACTTAAAATTAAATAATTAAACTTAATGATAACCACTTTAGATGCACTTCTTATTTGGTTATCATTTTTTTATGTAATACGTATAATGTGTTTTTAATAAAAACACGTAATAAAGGTTTTAGTAATACCCACTTTGGATGTACTTCTTAGTTGGGTATTGCAAGAACCTCGAAAGGTGTATTGACAACCACGCACTTCCTATTTGGTTATTGAATAAACCTTTTAAAATATAATAATAAAAAATTAATCAACCAACAAAACAATTTTTTACCCAAAGAAATACGTGAGTCTGAGTTCCTCATTGCACTTGAGGATATGTAGAAGTAGGAGCCCACTCCTGTTGATCTCAAAAACCTTAAATAAAAATAATCCTTTTTTATAAAAATAAAAATGGTAAAATAATAAAATAAAAATAAAAATAATAAAGATAATAATAATAAAAAAATAAAAAATAAAATAGCTAAGCAAGAGATAATTTTTTTTCACACATTAGGATAAAAAGGTAAGCATCTTTTAATGGACGTTGTAAGGTGCTAACACCTTCCCTACACGTAACTAACTCCTGAATCTTTCTCTCGGTTCAAGACCATTTTCTTTTGGGTTTTTCTATGAGTTTGCCCTTAATAAACCATAGTAACGACTATTATGACATTATGGTCCTAAACACAAGTATAAGAGATAAAAATTGACCCCAAGAGCGTTGGGGTCGAGCCCCTCCTAAGATGAAGTTTTAATAATAACAAACCGTTAATAAGCAAATTCTAAGTGTTCTAAACTTATGCTACTAATGATTTGCCTTGAGAATATGATTAAAGTACAAGACTTGTCACCATACAAAGAAACATAACACCAAGAACATGAATTAAGCTTAAGAAGCATTATTCCTATATATGCATCTATCCATAAGCTTAAAAATGCCAAAACATGCATTCCAAAAGCAGCAATACTAGAAGGATAACTTCCAAAAAATATCAAACTGAATATGCTTTCAAAAGATCAAAGTGCAACAACACTAGAAGTTGTATATATATAATCAAAAGCATAATCAAAATATGAAATCTACATAGAAGATGATAAAATGGGAGCAAGATTATAAGCTACATGTGATCAAAATTTACATCAAAAGATGCAAACATAACAAAAAGCTTAAATGTCATATGTGTATTATTCTAGAAGCAGCACATGTGTTGTATCACTCAAACCTATTCCATAAGCAAGACACCAACTTGGATGACAAAGTTTGATGCAAAACAAGGCAATGCAATCAAAGGAAAACTAATATACAAACACTGCAACCATTCTAAAGCAGAATGTGAGCATTCTCCAAAAAGTCCTTTTTTTTAAAGCTAAAATTCTGACTAATTTTAGAAGTCGTCAAAGAATATTTCATTAAGAAAATCTAGCTACCCAAACTACAAACACCCTTAGCTACCACCACAATTTTTTCCCCACCTCCATTATCGTCATTCATCGCCATTGTTTGCTCTTAGCATCATTGACGTTGTCACTGTTTATCCCTACCCTACCCTGCCATAACCACAACCACCATAATTGTAGTCACCACAATCACCAACTCCACAAATCATTGGCCTACCACCACTTGCTATTGCCCACCATCATTACCACTATTATCCCTACCCTACTACAATCACTATCACTACCACTATTGGTACAACTATTGCCCTAACCACCATTGTCACCTCTATAATCTCTATTATCATTATTATTGCCGCTAATGCCACTGTTATCCTCACCACCATTATTGTCATTACACCTATCGCTACCATCAATTTTTTGTCGCCATCCACCGCCATTAATGCCACTAATGCTGTTTCTACCCCCTCCCCCCCCCCCCCAACTAACACCTTTGTGACAACCTTCATTGTTTCCTTGTCACTATCATTACCACATTATTATTGCCTTTACTGCCATTTCCCTTACCACCATTACTACTGCCTCCTTACATAACAATCATCATTATTGCCACTACCTCCACCATTGTGCACCCCTTACATTGCTCTTGCTACCATCACCATCTTAAACAACAATTTTATTAGTTGCATATAATTTGTACGATTATTTGTAAAATTATTTGGTGTACATTAAACACATAATAGGATAAGAATTTATTATTAGTAAAATGTGAAACAAAACTCCCGAATTTCATTCAAAGAAAAAGGTTTATATATATATAACTACAAAACAAATAAAATAACTAATATTTAGTTAAACTAACAGAATTGACATCCTTTATTAGCCCCCTACAAGTTGAACTATGAATATTCTTCATGTTTAGCTTGGAAATGACGGAATTAAAAGTAGATGGATGAAGATGTTTTATGAAGACATCCGCCAGTTGTGCAATAGAAGCAATAGGGAATAGATGAATGACTCCTTGTTGAACCTTGTCACGAATGATGTGACAATCGAGTTCAATGTATTTAGTACTTTTATGGAAAGTTGGGTTTTGAGTAATTTGGATTGCAGAGTTGTTGTCACAGTAATGAGAAATTGGAAGTGATGTATTTTGTTGCAAATCTTGTAACAAGTATATCAGCCATTGGATTTTGCAGGAAGTAGTAGCTAATGCCCTATATTCAACTTCTGAGGAAGATCGAGAGATGGTAGATTACTTCTTGGACTTCCAACTAATGAGAGTAAACTAAGAAAAATGCAGAATTCAGTAATGGATTTGTGGCTGTTCGGACAACATGCCCAGTTAGAATCATTGAATGCCTTTAATTTGACATCTGAATTTGTGGGAAAGAATAATCCATGGCCCGGAAAACCTTTGACATATCGAAGAATTCTAAGGCCAGCATCATAGTGAGATTACACAGCAAGTAGAAACAAATTAACTTAATCTGTGGACAACACAGCTAAAACTAGGTCTTGTATTTGTGAGATAATTTAATCTGCAAATTAACCTTCAAAAAGCAGTAGGATTTGAACATGGGACTCTATCATCTGCAATGAATTTTAAGCCAGGAACCATGGGAATGGACACTGGTTTACAAGCTAACAATCCAGTATCATCTAAGAGCTCAAGGGCATATTTGCATTGTGTGAGTATAATGCTAGATGTGGACCTTGCCATCTCAAGTCCAAGAAAAAACTTAAGGGGACCAAGATCCTTTATGCAGAACTTGTCATTAAGGATGTCCTTTACAAAATGAATTCCATCTATATCATTCCCAACAAGAACCAAATCATCAACATAAATCAAAAGAATAGTGATGGTTGAAAAATTGGATTTGATAAAAAGAGAATAGTCTAACTTAGACTATTGATATACCATGGAGAGCATAGCTGAAGTGAGTTTGTAATTCCATTGACAACTTACTTGCTTGAGGCCATACAAGGATTTGGTCAGTTTACAAACTTGGTTAGGAGAATGAAAGCGAAATCCTAGTGGAACCTTCATATACACCTCTTCATTAAGATCCCAATGAAGGAAAGCATTATTTACATCCAGTTGATGTAAATGCCAACCCTGGACAGCAGCTAAAGCAAGAATAAGGCCCATAGTAGTTAGTTTAACAACAGGTAAGAAGGTTTCAAAGTAATCGATGCCTTCTTATTAAGCTACCAAGTTGGCTTTGAACCTCTCGATACTTCCATCAAACTTGTGCTTGATTTTGTACACCTACCTACACCCAATTGGTTGTTTTCTAAGAGGAAGATCAGTGAGAATCTAGGTTTGGTTTTGCTCTAAAGCTATAATTTCTTGATCCATTGCCACTCTCCAACATTCATATTGAATTGCTTAATTATAACACTTTGGTTCCGGTACAGTGGACAAAGATAAAAGAAAGATTTATAATTTGGAGATAAATTATTATAAAAAAACAAAATTTGATAAAGCATAGAAGATACCTAAAAATGATTTGGCATTATTATGATAAGATCGAACTATGTTACAATGATAATCCAGTAGATAGGCTGGTGGTTTTTGAGCTCTTGTAGAAGTTGTTATGGGTTCGTGCTAAGTAACACTAGGAGATGGGAGAATGGGTGTGGGAATGACATTGGAATGGGAAGTAAATTCATTGGTTGGGGTGAGATAGTATGTCCAGTGTGTTTAGGCAAAGAGAGAGTTGGGAAATTATTGGTACAGTATTATGGTTAAAGGGAAAGAATGGAAAGATATCCTCTTAATGCACAACATGTCAAGATATGAAGAGTTCCTTGGTGTGAAGATCAAACAAAAGCGATCCTTTAATACCTTCTATAAAACCAAGATAGGTGCATTTTCGAGCTTGTGGTTGGAACTTTGTCCTGTGAGCTTGGAGGGTAAAGGCATAGTAGACAGAACCAAGAACACGAAGAGAATTTATGTCTGGTTGTTGTTTGTAAAGAAGGAAATATGGGGATTGAGAATGTAATTTTGCGGATGGTAACAAGTTTATGAGCTAAACAGCATGTGAAATAGCAAAGCTCCAAAACATAATAGGCAAATGTGATTGAAACATAAGAGACCTTGCGATGTTTAATATGCGTTGGTGTTTCCTTTTGACAACCCCATTTTGTTGGGGTGTCTCAACACAAGACAATTAATGTATAATTCCTTTAGATGTATAAAAAGTGGGCATGTTAAATTCAGACCCATTGTCGGATCTGATGATTTTGATTTTGACCCCAAATTGATTCTCAACAAGAGAAGTAAAAGATATGAGGTTTTGTTTAGCCTCAGATTTGGTTTTCATAAGCTTGACCCAAGTGTAGCGAGATTTACCATTAACTATTGCTAAAAAATAGCAATGTTCTTAAATTAAAGGGGTTACATATGGACCCCAAATGTCTATATGAATTAAATCAAAAATAGACCAAACAATAGAAACACTTGAATCAAAAGGTAATTTTCTTTGTTTGGCTAAATGGCAAGTATCACATGCATTGTGAGAAAAGGAAGGAAGATTACAATGTATCTTTTGAATAGTGCTATAACCTCGAAAAGATGGATGGCCTAAACGATAATGCCATATGTATGTGGGAACATGCATATTTGAATGAGTATTTACAAAGTGAATGTTGTCTAAGAGATGTGCTTGGCCTGTAAGTAGTAGAATCATTGTATATAGTCCATTTGTGACTTCAGCTTTGCCAATCATCTTCATAGAAGGTATGTCTTGAATAAGACAAGAACTATTAGAGAAACAAACTTGAAAAGGGAAAGAAGAAGTAAGCTTATTAATGGAAATGAGATTAACAAAAAAATTGGGATATATAAGACATCATACATACTTAACGAATCAGAAAGAAAAACTGTGCCACTATGTGTAGCAGCAATAATGTGACCATTTGGGAGATGGACAGAGATTGGTTTAACAGTTCTATAAGAAGTAAAAAAAGATAAAGAAGAAACTATATGGTCAGTTGCTCCTGAATCAATAATCTTAAGGGCATGAGATTCACCTTGGGCAATGGAAGAATTAGAAACATTATGAGAACTGACAAGATTGGAAAAGATAGCCATAGGATTTGAAGTTGGAAGAAGTGCCAGTAAACCTTGAATTTGTTCTTTGGTTAAATCAAGCATGGAATGATTAGAAAAGGAGTTGTCAGCAGGAGTAAGGGTTATTGATGTGTTGTTTGGGCCTTCTTGGATTTATACCTTGGAGGAAAACCATGCTTAAAAAAGCAAGAATCAAAGGTGTGATTATTTTGACCACAATGGGTGCAATGTTTGCCATTGAAAGGTTTGCTTGAAGATGGGGTTTTATGTTAAGAAGCCTCGGGGGCTGCTTTTGATTGAACAACCATTACAATAGGATTAAGGAGAATTCCTACATTTAATTGCCTCTTGAGTTGGACGACTATAGAAAACACTTTGGTGATTGATGGAGAGGATCCATTAACAAGATCTGAGAACGAACGACAGCATAATTTTCATTTAATCCTTGCAAAAAGCAAAGGACCTGATCATTCTCTTGATACTGTTGGATGATCTTTGAAATATTACAACAACTTTTAGAAGGTATAGGGCAAAAATTGTTGAACTCATCCCACAATATTTTCATTTGCGTGAAATAAGTTGTGACAGAGGAATCAACTTGTTTCAGAGAAAAAAGATCAGACTGCAATTGGGAAATACACACCGCATCCCTTTGAGAAAAACAATCTTTAAGATCCTTCCAGATGTCTAAAGCATTATCAATCTAGATTATGCTCATAGCAATATCAGGGGAAACATAATGGTTTAACCAAGAAAGAACAAGATTGTTGCACCACTTCCAAAAGGAAAAAGAGGATAGGTGGGTGAGGGTTTCACAACAAACCCATCGACAAATTCATATTTATTCTTCATTTGCAATGCCATGGTCATGGCCTCAGACCATGAATGATAATTGGGACCTTCAAGAATTGGTGAAACAAGAATGAGTGATAGATTTTCATTAGGATGAATGTAGTAGATACTTGATGTATCTTGGGGAGAAGAAGTTGATGAAGCCATGAATGGCATTAAAGGGTTTCTTCTGGCTCTCTTTATTTGAGTGAAAAGAAAGGAGAGGATTTGGAGCAGAAGGTTGAAACTGATACCATACTAGTAAAATGTGAAACAAAACTCCCAGATTTTGTTCGAATAAAAGGTTTATATATACAAAAGTAGAAAACAAACAAAATAACTAATATTTAGTCAAACTAACAGAATTGACATCCTCTATTATTTATTGTATCTATATTCTTCTTTTTTATCATATTCTACTTTTGTCCTATATGTTTTTATTTTATTTTGACTATCAGACAAGTCGTTATTATCCTAAGTATTATTATTTTTTTTTACAAAAAAATCTCTTAGTTACAAAATGGAAAATATTATTTTTTATATATTTAAAATATTTTATAAACTAATAAGGAATTATTAAAAAAGGATAACATTATTCTGTCTTATATTTTCTTCAAATATAAATAAGATGATAGTAACTCAAAGGGATTGGTTAAGTGGAGTAAGACAAAGTTTTATATCTGACAAGTTGCAAGTTCAAGCCTTCATTTTTCACTTTATAGCAAGATAAATATAAGTATTTTCGTAAGCATGTTTTGAATCTGGAAGACTGAGGCACCATCTTTTCTGTCTAAATTATATATATATATATATATATATATATATATATATATATATATATATATATATATATATATACGTATGTATATATATAAGGGAGGGATGACAGTGTCGGAGAACACGGATCACCCGTGTTTTTTATGACAAAATATGATGGCCCATTGATTTAAGAATAATGTTATCTATATAGTAGTTTTTCACAATTTTTTTATACGTTGAATTTTTTTCCACGCTTTTTATTACATTGTCTATCTTATTACATACTTTCTCTCTCCTTAGCTTATCTTACTCTTGTGTATACTGAACAATTTATTGTAAAAAATGTAATATATAAATTAAAAAAACAATACATGCATTGAATTAACTAATTACAAATTATCATATATAATTAATTTATTGATTTTTATAAAAATATCTTAAAAATATACTAATAATAATTTTTAAGTGATTAACTGTGTAAAAACTTTCAGACTGACCGTATTTATTAAACTCTCTAAATAATACTATACTAATGCTGGTTCAACAGGAGCCTTGACGTGGGGAAAATAGGACCCGCAGAAACGAGGGAATAGGGATTCGTTAAATTGCGAAAAATATTTCGGAGAAAAATGAACAAGCGATACGTTAGAAACGTGTTGGGAAGAAATTATTTATGAAAATTAAATATTTATTATATTTTTCTGAAAAGTACTTTCTTTATTCTTTTTCTCAAAATATATATGGATTTGTTTATTTTTTTATTTTTTAGAAGAAATGTTTTATTAATTTATACCTTATGTTTTTTAAAATAAATTTATTAAAACATTTCTTTTAAAAAACAAGTAAATATACATTAATAAAGTACAGAATTCAATGTAAATAATTGCAAAAAATTAACGAGCACATGAATCAATTCATGCATGACAATTGTAATTTAATTAGTGGTTTTGAATTTAAATCTTAAATATGTAATTATGTTAAATATGTGAAGAGAGAATTTTGTCACCCACATTAATTTTACCCAATTTAAACAGAATTAACTTTCAAAAAAATATCTATGATTTCGTAGAAAAAATATAATTGCGAAAATTCAAAATGCATAGCGTATTTGCTGTACATATTCAAATTGCCGTAAAAAGAAAGGAATATTTGTAGCATTGCTTATCACGTGCTTGTTTCCTAAGGAGTCACGACACGAGTCTCAAGGAAACGTGATTCACCCGCTTACATGGACCCCACGCACGCGTTTGTGACTGTCGGCACGCAACACCACGCTATTACCTAATATAGTTTGATATATATAAAAAAAATCTAATATAGTTTGAGTGCAAGTCAAGTGAGTCTTCGTCCTTGTTTAATTTAAATGCCACTGCATATGTAACTCCAAAATGTAATACTTCCTTCGGATTGTTTTTGGTAGAAAAGAAGAAAATAGAGAAAAAAAAAAGAGAAGAGAAATAAATGAGAAATGGAATAGAAATAAATGTGTTTGGTTTAATAAAATAGAAAAAAAAGAGAAATAAAAAAAAAAAAACATAATCGATTATGTTGTAAAACATAACAGATTACGTGAGTAAAAACACAACTTAATTTGTTAAGTTAACTTAACAGATTATGTTGCAACATAATCTGTTAACTTGCAAAACTTAACAGATTAAGTTGTGTTTTTTAAACGTAATATGTTATATTTTGCAACATAATTGATTATATTGCAAAACATGATCAATTATATTGCGTTTTTGTTTCTTATTTCCTTGCAAATTCACGCATTTTGGCAAAGAAATAAAAAAGTAACAAAGTTTCTCTCACTTCCTCTCATTTCTATACAATCAAATCATGCACACATCCCAAAATTTCTTCATTTCTTCACTCTTCCTTCCCTCTCCCCTTCCTCTTCCCTTCATTTCTCTTATATTGACTAAAGCCTCGGTCTTGTATGTAAGTAAAAATAAAAAATAAAATTGTATTAAATTAATTAAGAAAGTTAATTAAATAAAAGATATTTTAAAGATAATATTATTAAATGGGATAAAAATAATTAAGATTTATTTATTTTTAAGATTAGTAGATATGAATTTTTTTTTATATTAGAGACCAGTACATATAATTTTTTAGGAAGATGTGCTTATATTTAATATTTAAAGATGTCTCAAATAGAAATATTTTTAATAAAAAGTATTAATTAAAAAAATGTAATGCATATGCACATTTTTAGGCTTGTCAATAACAATATTTTCTACTAAGAAATATTTTGGTTGCAAAGTCACACACACACACATATATATACACACACACATAATAGATATTACAAAAATTAAACTCATATATAACTTATTTGCGTGTGGTTGTCGACATCAGCTTTAAATTGCAGAAACAATTGTAAGGATAATTCAATTTAAACCCATCTTACACGTGACATATATCATTGAAAAGATATTCACCAAAAAAATATATCATTGTAAAGATATTAATATAAAAGAGTAAAAAATATATACCGTTAAAATTACAAATTAACATGTATTATGAGTTTGTTGATTTTTTATAACAAACACTTTCAAAATTATATCATGCACAATATTTGATTAGTTAATAATGTAAAATTTTTTACATTGATAATACATAAAAATTAAACTTATTATAAAAAGTAGTTAAAATTATTTATACATATATGTCAGCCTTTTCACATGCATTGGCTCAACATGATATTCCGCTCCATGTATAAAACAAATGGCATATAGCAACACGTTATATTACAACTCCTTGCTGCAATAAAACATACAATTAATGTAGAGAAATGGGAATAGAAAGAACAAAAATATAGGATAAAATGTGTAACATAACGAACAGAGATAAACAAAAAATTAATATTAGAAAAAAAAATATTGTACTAATAGTAACATGTTGTAGCAATAATATGATTCATAGAAAAATATTAATAATTTTTCTATGTATTGTAACTTATTAGTATATTTTTAAATTATATAAGTTTTAAAAATAAAAATATGATTATTGTTAAATAATAATAATAATAATAATAATAAAAGTATGTATTTTGAAAAAAATTAAATATAATAAAAATTATTTTATTAATAATAGTGAAGATTCTATTTTATTAAATAGAAATACATTTCTGAATCAAAAAAATAGAAATACATTTAAGAAATAGGATATTAAAAATTGAAAAAATAAGTTTAAAAATAAATTATTAGAATAATGACGTATCTATTTCTATATTATAAATTTGAATATTTACTTTGGAGTTTGGAGAGTTAGATTTTCACTCTTCTCACTCAATTAACTCTTTTTTTTTATATATTTTCTTATTCCACTAATTGTATAGTGATATTCACACACAACTTATCATGATGAGATTGATTTTTTAAGATTTTACAATTTTTCAAATTTTTACAATTTTTCAAATTTAAACCATTGTTATTATAAGTATATTGTTATCTTTAAATTACACTATATTTTATTCTAACTATAACAACTACTATTGTTTTTAAATTTAAATTAAATTACATTAATTCTTGTTACTATTAGTAGGTTATTATCTTTAAGTTCAAAATTAAATCCTATTTTTATTTTAATTTTTAACAAATCTTATTATCTTTTAAATATTATTGTTATAATTGTACTAATATCGTAAAATTGAAATCAAAATAAATATTATTTTTATATTTTTATATTAATATTATTCATTAAAAGAATATAATAAAGAGATTTTAATTTCTAAGATAACCAATTAAAGCCATTAGAATTAATCTTTTGTGTGTAACAAAAGAAAAACAAAATGAATGGTTGAATTTAAAAATTAATATAAAGTTATTTGTGTAATAATTCTTTTGTTTTGTCAGTAGGCACAAGGTAAGAAGACAAGCTAGTGATCACCAGTGTAAATGTAAATATATAATTTTGCACGCACCATATATGGTTTATTATGTTCAATCGTATCTCAAACCAAAAAAAAAAATCATATTCAATCATAATTACAAATATATATGCATGCCATTTCTTTGTTAGGTTTTGCACAGGTGTTTTCACATTAAGTATTTCTATATTTCTGAGTGATGTTGGATGTGCGTATGCATAAGTTACACTCGTATTTATACTGTATATATTTATTTTTGAATTTTGAAAAATTACACAAAATTTTTCTGCATAAAATATTTGGGTAAAAAATCGTTGATTTTTTTTTTTTTTTGCAAATACCAAATTTATATACGTTGCCTGAAAGTCTAGATTGCCATTTATTTCTTTACTTAATATATTTTTGTCTCCATAATATAGTATTTGGACGATTTTAATCTCTTCATTTTTAATTGTTTGATTTTTGTTCTTACTTTTTTTTGTGTGTGTATAACGACAGCAACAATATTCAAACCTAAGGTCTTGTACAAATTATCCAAACATCCACTACTAGGCCATTGATTTTTGTTCTTACACTTTCAAATTGTTTAATTTTAGTCTTTTTATTAGCTTGACACCCCCAATAGGCCAATATTTGACAGAGATGTTGACATGGTTGCTAATATGGACATTGATGTGAGTCTTAATTTTTAATTATTCGATTTTGGTCTCCATATTTTTAAGTAATTTCATCAAACATAGGATGTCTTTGACAAAACCAACATATAAACTACTTGAAAACTTATAAGCTAAAAGTTAGGAATTGGAAGCTTATAAATTAGCTGGTTGAATTGAAAGTGCTTAATTAGATTAGCTAATAAGCTAGCTAATACATGTAAAATGACATAAAATAACATAGGTTTAATTATCTTTTTGGTCCTTATAGTTGTGCAAACTTTATCTTTTGGTTTTTATAGTTAAAAACAATCTATTTTAATTCCTATACATGCACTTTCAATATTGGTTTGGTCCATGCCGTTAAGTATATCTTAACTCCGTAAAATGAAACTGTCACAAAATAAAAATTGATGGTGTAAAACCGTCACAAATTGACATTTTCTAACATTTTTTTATTTAATTTGTGGCACTTTAAAATGGCACGAAACAAACCAATATCGAAAGTGCATATATAGGGACTAAAACAAATTATTTTTAACTATAGGAGGCAAAAGATAAAGTTTGCGCAACTATAAAGACCAAAAAGGTAATTAAATCAATAACATATTTAGTTATTTAATTATAATTACATATAAAAATTATAACTTTTAATATTTGAATTTATTTCGTATAACTTGTCATCTTAAAAATTAGGATAATAATTGATAAAATTTATATTATAAATATGGTATAAAAAATTATGATTTCATATTATAAAGGATGGTGGTAGGTGTTATTTTTTTAAATGATATGTTTCCTCTTTTGCACAAAAAATTATAATTTAATTAAATAAACTTATATTGTTTAAAATTATTTTTTTAATATTTGAATAAATTTTTAAATAATATTGTTTTAAAACAAAAAGAATAATTTTTTTTACTTTATAATTTAAAATTTTTATCAACTTTTGACAGTAGTTGTGGGTGCTATCAAGAATGTATGTTGTCATTTTGTGGGCGTGGGAGTAGAAGACGTAAAGCAAGAACACGATATTACTAAAGATAGGGAAAATGGTTTCTAAACTTAAAAAAAAAAAAAGATCAAAAGGATTTTAAGAAAATTAGCAAGCTAGGGTAAAAATGGGAAAAAAATTTAAGTAGTAACTTATAACTTAATTGAAGTAGCTTGTGAAAATAAATTAGAAGTTACTAAAATAAACAATTAAAAATTATAAGAACCTAAAACGAACAATTAAAAATTGATAGACAAAAATCGTTCAAGTAAAATATTATGAGGAAAAAATGCAATTAAATCAATTTTTTCCTGAAAATTAGAGTTAGAAAATTCAATAATTGGCATTACGAGTAAAGGCCCCTTCGTTAGAAAGAAGCAAGAAACAGTCAAATGCTATGTAATAACCATGTTTTTAGGTTGGGGATTTCATCCTTGGAAACAAATAATGATAAACAATGAGAGGATAATTAGTGGCTATTCTACTCCTCATTTCAAGGAGAAAGATACTCTAAAAGACTAAAACTGTGATGAAAGATAAAACGATAACTGTGAAAATTATGCTCCTGTTTCGTTTTTTTTTTTAATTTTCAGTAAAATTTTATAAATAATTATAAAATATAAATTTAATTAAAATATACTGACAATATAAAAGTGTTTTATATTAATATTTTATCATATATTGTCATCTTTAACTTATAATTATTATAAAGGGAATACCTTTTTTGGTCTCCACAATTTATTAGACTATTTTATCCTATAATTGCTCTCAAAACTACCCACTAAAACTACCCATTCCTTTGTTATTTGTCAAATAAACCAAATTAAAAGATAAGGTTTGTTAAAAAATCAAAATTACATTTGAAAAAATAAAAAATACAAGCACGTAGTGCCCGTATTCCCCTAATGTAAAATAAGTTTATTAACTTTTGTAATAATTATTTTAAAAATCATATTTTAATTGATTGACATTATAAACATTTTTACTCTAACAATATATGACAATTGAACTCATAAAATGTTGTATATTTTTATTTCTTAAAATTATGTATGAAAAATAATAAATAACCAAAAATTTATTTTAATAATAATATTCACAATTTTAACATGGAAAACAATTAAAATAACAAAACATTTTTATAATAAAACTAATCATCCTTGTTTTTCTAGAGATTAATGCTTTGTTTAGATTAGAGTAAAATAAAAAGGAAAAAAAATGAAAAAGAACGAAATAAAAAGGATAGAAATAGAGGAAAAATAGAGTAAAAATCATATATTGTTTAGATGGATGAAAAAGAAAGTGAAAGAAAATAAATAAGTTATATAAAAAAAATATGCTAATTAAAAAAGTATTTTTTTAATCTATTATTATTTCAACATAAAATTATTTATTATTTTTTAATAAAAATTTAAAATTTAAAACAAAAAAATGTAAAGGAAAATATCACTTCCCTCATATTATATTCCAATTTGGAAGAAATTTTTTTTTTGTGAGTCTTACAAAATACCTTTCCTCTTTTCTATTTCTCTTCTTAAACAAATAATAAAAATTTAGTATTTCTATCTTATCTTACTCTTTCTTATTTTCTTCCATCCTATTTTTACCCAAAAAAATAAGGGGTAAAAGCAATCACTCTTTCTTTTTAGTTCTATTGTACCTCATCACAAGCACACTTTAGTAGGATGGTTCACAATTTTTAATTTTATGTGCTTGAAATTGTCTGTAGCAAAATTTTAACAAATTTGATCATTTATATTTTAAGTCTGTTTGGATAATTTTTTCCATAAATACTTTTAGGAGAAAAAAATAAGAAAAAAAATGAAATAGGCTTCTCCAAAAGCTAAAATTAGTTTATGTATAAGTTAAAATCAGCTTTTGAAAAAGCTAATATAAAAGAGTTTTTACAAATTAGCTTATGCATAAGCTAATTTTAGTTTTTGGATAAGTTTATTTCATTTTTTTCTTCTTATTTTATTCCTCTATAAGTGTTTTTGGAAAAGTTTTCCCAAAGAAACCTTAAGGATAATGATTAAGAAATTGATAAAGAAAAATATATTAAAATCACAATAAAATATATTGATAATCAAATGTTATATTTTTTGATAAAAATTCTTATTTTTTATTCTTTATCTATTATGCTTAAAACAATAATTAATAAAACTAAAATTTTAATTACATTTATTTTACTTGCAGACGATCGTAGTCTCAAATTTATATGATATTATGGCGGGGGAAGTTCCCTGTATCTATCTTTCTTGAATGTATTCACTTGTTTTTTTTTTTTTTAAGAGACCGATAAAAATAAATATGAATTATTAAATTTTATTATAGATGGTTAAGGTTAGAAATTCACCCAAAAAAATGGTTAAGATTAAAACACGTAATTTTTTTTAAAAAGTCACACAATTTTTTTAGTCTTCATATAATATTAAATTTTAATCATTTATATATAATTATATAATCTAAATTTATTCCTCTTCCCTCATATAAAAATACTCTCAGTGTATATACCCGTGCAATTAATCAGCCAGTTAGTTCTCACACGCAACTTTATAAATTTCTGGGCAAATTTAGTATAGAATCAGGTGGTTCATTGAGAAATTAAATACAATTTCTCACTAAGACGAAAAAACGAATTGTTCCAAGCGAGCGAGTAAGAGCCTACAAATACAAGACACGAAACTCGGTTCATGCATTAAAAAAAAAAAACTTTTCGAGATAAGTAAACGAAAATGTAACAAATATTTCCTTTCATCAAACTCAGTTTCCATACTTCCGTAAAATTTTAAGCAGGCAGTAAATAACCGTAGTCCGTACAAAGAGAAAATTAGTGATGATTATAATATCTATGAACTATGAAGAAAATCCAAGTGCAAATAATGACAGATTCTAAATATTTAGGGATTGTGCTACAAGCAAACAACCAAGCATTTGTGTTTTCAAACTCTTAAGGATTAGTTTGCTGAAAATCATGACCATGTTTATTTGTGGCATTAATTGTGGGGACCAAAATTGGCTCAGATCGTAACGATTGATATTTGAATAACTTTTTGCTTTACGAAATAATAATATCATGCTCTAAAGAGCGTTTGGTTGTTAAAATGATATTTTGGATTTTTTTTTTTTTCTCTTGTATTACAAACAAAACTTCGCATAAAAAAATGATCTAGAGTCAATTTAGAAAAACAAATCAGGTGTTGTAAGGTGGAGTCTTAAAAAAGTGGTACATCAATGGTGCACCACTAATTATTGGCTATAGTAGGTAACAACTGGATATATTAAAAAAAATAAAATTTGTTAATATAGGTCGCCCACATTGATTCTTTCTTTGCCTTCTAGCCCCCTTCTTTTTAGAATGTTGCCTCTCAATAGGTTACTAGTAAAAGATTTGAACCGTTAATTATTTTATTATTATATCTAACAGTAAATTTTGATGCCTCACTTTGGACCACATTTTTCCAGTGTTTCTTGTTAGCTAGCACCGACAAATCAACACACTTACAAGAAAAAAAAACAAAATAAATTAATAAGGTAAATAAGTTAAAATTATCTTGACTTTTTTAATGGCTTTTTAATCTAACTTTTCCGTAAGCATAAACTTATAAAGATTTTTTTATTAGTTAAAAATTAAATACTTTTCTCAATCGAAAATTTTCTTATAAATTAAAAGTTAATCCAAAATGAGCTTTAATCTATATATAAAATTTAAAATAATGTCAGAGGACTAACTACTAAATAACACAATCAGACTGCTCACATATTTGGAGTATAATTCGTGATAACATTAGGAGACATATCCAATTTGATGGAGTTGTCTTTCGTCTTGATTTCCTAATTACAGTAGTCCTTGTGCTGAATTGTTGCCAATCTTGACCCAATCATTAATCTTGATATTCCCCAAAATACAGGGATCCAATACAATTCTACGTCCAGTATTGACTTCTTGATGAATATCTATTACAAAACTTGAGAAATTATATTTCAAATAAAGAGTGGCAAAAGCAAAACCTTATTCCCTTATAATCACAATTTGTGAACTATCCCACGAGTTCGGCATACCGTAAAAAGGTCATGTCGAGAACTACATCTACAAGTTCTCACAATCCAAATTCATCCCTGCTCCATTATTGCATATTTGACCACATCCCTGCTCCATTATTGCATATTTGACCACAAGTCAACCTTTATTATTATTATTATTTTCATATTGGACATATTTAAAATGTGTGTGTATATATAGATGTAACATATCAAATGAGAACACTTCTTATGATTAAAAATAAAAACTATTTAGATCATTAGATTTTATTTGAATGATTAAGATTAAAGAAAATTGTACATGACTTTTTAAAGAAATTATGTGACTACTAAATAACTTTTAATATTGACCATCTATATATATATATATATAATAGTATTTTAGGAATTAGGATTCTCTGCAGTTAAAAAGCAATTATAAGGTCCTACAGTCATCATCTAAGAGTGTAGAAATTTTTGAGTTATATTTTATTTTATTATTTAATATTATATACACACACACACAGAGTTTTATTTTAAAGGGTAGTGACTGGAAAGAATCCCTGTCCGTATTTTAGAATGTACAATTCATAGGATAAATGTTTATTTTATTTAACTTAAATTTATAATAAATAAATACTTTTGAATATATAAATTATATTATAATTAAAATTCATAATAAAAATATTTTGAACATATAAATTATATTTTTGATTTATAGTAAATAATTTATATTGTGATACAATGTTATTTTTAACTATTGATAAAAAAATTTAAGAAAAATATTGAAATTTAATTTAGAAATAATATGAAAATGATAGATTCAAATATACAAGAAATTAAGAAAAATCTCAAAAAACACTTTCATTGAAGAAAAAAAATCCTAAAAACGTTCTCGTTCAAAATAATTCCTAAAAATACTCTCATTCAAGATAACAATTTTATATTGTCTATAAAAGTTTAAAGAGTCAACAAGTTATAGAGATTAAAAGCACTACATTTTCTAAGTCATATTTATTTGCAAACATTTGAGACATTCTATGTATTCCTTGAAAATATTATGAGTGATTGTTTGATTCTCATTATTGTATCTAATCATTATAAGGCAATATTTTGGAGTTGTGTTTTGTTAAAACCCTAAGAAGTTTGTTGAGTTTGAAGAAGTTTACTAAAAGAATATCTTTGCATGTAAAGAATACTTAAGTTTAATACTTGTAACAATACATAAAAGTGTAAAGAGAGGTAAAATGTTAAAAAAATACTTGTAATAATAAGGAATGCAATTTCTATAAATCCCTGTTTAATGGAAATTATGGTTGTTGTCAAAGATTATATGTAATCTTAGGTTGTGAACAAACTAGGATAAACCTTTGTGTTTATTTTCTCCATCTCTTATCTCTTTTATCTATACTAACATTGAGGAAGTTGATATGGGAGGAAAATGTTTAAGTTTTTGTTAAAGAAGTTTTGAAAATACTTCATCTCATTCATATGATGGTTCGTCTTATAAACGATGTCAGATTTGCGAACTTTGCTTCGTTCAAGTGTTTTTAACTATTTTGTAAAAGATTTGCAAAAAAGATTTCAAGAAACACAATTCAATCTTTCTTGTTGTGTTTCCCATGTCTACAATGGTGCATACGATCAAATTACATCTATGTAACTTATACCAACTATTACATCGATTAATAACTTTCAATTGGATAATTTTTTCCAAAATCCACTGTTGGATTAAAAAATCCTTTCATATAAATCATATCTACCAAGTTTTACATAAATCCAAAATTATTTGATACATCATTCACATACAACAAAATTGATGTAATATATAATTTTAAATATACAAAAATATGAATAATTTAATTACCTTTTTATTGTTGTTCAATTTTCACAAAATTTAACATAAATAATCAATGAATATATAGTTATAATTTAATTGTTTAATCAATAAAATTCATATTTTATATAAAGTTATTGATGATGTAATAGTTGGTGCAAGTTACACTAGCATAAATTGACCCCTTCATATACATACAAACATACATACACATATATAGGGCATACCAAGTGATAGCTTTTTTTACCGTGAGAAATGATAACTATATGGATAATCAAGTTAAAAGTTAGTTAGTAGTCACATAACTATTTAAAAAGTTTGTATGCATTTTATATTTAATCTTGATCATTCAAATATAATCTAATGATCTACATTTGTGGTTCTCATCTCTTGCAATAAGAGTCCCCGTTAAAAAAAAAAAAAAACTATGGAGAAGGTAGTGAGGAAAATAAGAGAGTAGAAAGAGAGCGAGGAATGGAGAGAAAAAAAGGAAGTTAATTTTTTTCTTTCTAAAAGACAAAACTTAAATATAGTTTTTGAAATACTTTTAGCATTGCTTTCTAATTAAAATTATAGTTTTACCTTAATAACTTATATTATTTTTAATGTAAGCTTTTATTACGTGGATTATTTTTATTCTAATTAGAAAATATTACCAAAAATATGTATGAAATTACATTTAAATTATTTTCTTTTTAAAAGGTCATTCACCTAAATTACACGAATGTATTGAAAAATCAATTGGTAATTTTTTTTATTAACCATTAAAATTAGTTATTTTATCTTTACTCAATTTACACGAGTTAAATCCTCTTTAAAAACTATATTCAAGAAGAAAAGAGCCAAGAAAAAATAAATCAGACAGTCTACGACAGTACCTTTAACAGACTTTTCTCTCCCTCTTACAATGGACTTTTCGCGAGCCAATTTGAACAAATCCGCTGCCTGTTTATTGCCACACAAAAAACACGTGCTTCAAACAAAAAATAATATATTATCATCACTATTATAGTACATCTGAATTTTTAATTAAAAAATAATAATTAGGAAGATAAAGACCACATGGTCTCACACCTCTTTCTCAGACCATAGCAGATTCAGGGAACATGCTTAGAAAACAGCCAAGCCTCCCCATATTCTCCCATATCACCCTCTCAAACTCCCAACTATGAACTGAACTGGGTTCTCTATACCCACCATCAAAGAGATCGTTTTTACAAACAATATTCTAATTTCACAGATTTTCCTGTTAGAAATTCTTGGTGGGCTTCTCCTAAAAAATGTCAAGTTTCCTCAACACGGTGTCGGAAGGCCGGAGGTCCGGCAAGGCACCGGAAAAATCCACTTTTTCCCAGACTTGCAGCCTCTTGAGCCAGCTCTTGAAGGAGAAACGCGCTTCTGGAGATTCCACCCTTGGAATGGGTGGGAAAATGGAACCTAGAGGTACAATCTTTTGTTTCCTTCTAATATATTTCCTCTTATGGAATCTTATTTTATTACTATTGTTATTATTATTTTCCTTGCCCACCAAATTCTTAGTATGTGATGTGTTTCCCGTCCAATTTTGGTTGTGGGTAGGTTGTGTGTCACAATTGATGGTTTGGTACTGGGAAATTATTTAGCTTAATTACATAGAAATGTGTACAAAGTTTCTGAAATTGCCTGTGATGAGGATTTCTGATGGGGGTATTGTTTGTTTGGATTTGGAAATTCCAGCGAGCACGAAGGATTTCTTTGGCACCCTGCAAAACTCAGATGGGGCTTTGAGACTAAACGCTTCTGCCATGGATTTTCTTCCCCAGCTTGTGGAAAACCCCTGCATTAAGAAGTCTAATGTTAGGTGTGTTACTTTTTTTTCATTTCTTTAATTTTTCTGAATTCTGAGCCAAAAGAGGGTAGCAAAAAGTGGGTTTATTTTCTGGGGAATAGTTTAGGGAATGTTCAAAAATCAAAATGACCCCCAGAGGCTGAGCCTCGTGAAATTACCCACATACCCATGCTTCCACCACATGGAAAATTAACTGTGGCATAGGCTGAGGCTGGGAATGGTGATACTGATACCCTTCTATCATGAAGGGTATGCAAGAAAAATTAAACCAGCATTTGTGCGGATCCAAATCGTCTCTAGTTGATGACGATCTTTGTCATAGAGAATATTTGCTTTATAAAAAAGAACGATAAACAGCTTGAAGTTTACAACCACTACATTAAGACTGGACCTCTTGCACTTGAAAATTTGAACCCCTTATCCGCATTTGTGCCTAGATCTGTTTTTTTTTTTTTTTTGTGGGTATGTTATGTTACATCATTATTACTTCACCTCCCAAATTTGATTTGGTTCATGTATGTATAATGTTCCTAATATTATTCTCTTACTGTAGGTCACCGGGACCTGAATCTCCCCAATTGACAATATTCTATGCTGGAAAAATGTTGGTATTTGATGCTTTTCCTCCTGAGAAGGCAACGGAGGTCATGGAGTTGGCCACCAAGTTAGCTTCAGACAGTTCCGGTGCCGCCGAAGAAAGTCCCCCTAGTGCTCCGGCTACCACTGAAAATTCGACTGTGTCGAAAGTGCCTCAAACAAACACTTCCTCAGAAACCCCAAGAGCAGGAAACCAAGGGGTTGGTTCAGGTATTTGATAATATCTTAATTGTCCCCATTTGTCATGTGAACACAAAGGAAACTAAATAGGAAACATTACTCTCAAGCATGTGCAAGTTCATACACTAATTCTGGGTTACAACTTCTTTTGTCAAAACAGATATGAGGTATCCAAGGAGAGCTTCACTTCTAAAATTTCTTGAGAAAAGAAAAGAGAGGTAAGGGAGCTGTTTTCTACTTGCTATTTTTTTTTTTTAATGGTAAATGCTAATCGGTGACTTAAGGAAGAGGTTATTGGTTAAAGAAGTAAAACTAGAAAGTTGTTGTTGGAAAATATTAATGTATCTTTACCATTGTTTTCAATATAAACCTTCTATTTACCAATGGGGGTTGGGTCTAGCAGAAGGGACTAGTCCCTCACAACATGATGAATTAGGGTTTGAATAACCGTGCGAGAGATGTCCATATTTAGCGTTCAAAAGTGCTTTGAACAAGATTGCTTTTGAAGAAGGATACCCATGGGCAACAAAAAAATAAAAACTTTCTATTTACTGATTCATTAACTAGTACCTTGGGACAGTAGTTAATAAGACCCTTTATTCATTTGGTAATTTTTTGGTTGCTTAATGCTAATTAATTGAATCTTGAATTGTTGCAGGGTTAATGCTAGAGGACCTTACCAGATTAACAACCACAAGCCAGAGGCAAGCAGTTCAGGGGGTGAACCTGAAGATCAGTGTTCCAAACAGTTTGACCTTAACTTGTAGTGGTTTAGCTCATCATGAATTTAGGATTACACAGGCTCTGGCAAGCCAAAAGCTCCTAACTGTATGATTGTAGGCCTTTTGAAGATTGCTGTGGCCTTCATACGTATTTATAATATTTGTATGTATTATTATCATGTCATCAATTAGGTCCTCCGCTGAGGACCAAACCAGAGATAAATTAGTTTTATTACTGAGATTGATTAGTTTCAGAAAATTTCAAGTATTTGTGTGCATTATTTTGATCAGTTTAGTGAATACAACTCGTTTTTACACCTGCTCCTGATTTATTTGTTTAATTTCGTGGTTGGTTGGTATCATACGGATGAAAATCTTGATTTCGTCAGTCTTTTCTAATAATTTCTATATAAGCCTTGCGATAATGGAATTGAAATATGTTTTTATTTTTGGGTTTCATAACATCCCGTGATTGTAAGCACCATTCATCGCTACTCACGGGTGTTTGTATATTCCACTCTATATTAAAATTATATCGAATTTTCTATTTTATGTGCACTGGGTAAATTACTTAATGGAAATAAAAAAAAAAAAGGTTTTGTCGAAAAAATGAAGTGTTTATTATATCAAAAATATAATATTTATTTTTTAGATGATCACAAGTATTTAAGATGATATATTTAATGCTCTTTAATTTACGTACTTGGTGAATAGGATTTATGTTGAATTTTAATTAAAATGTGTTTGGATTAGAATTTATTCAATTAAATTTGGATGAATATGATTTTAAGAACTTTTTTTTACTACAAAAGTGAATATGTATTAAAATATTTTATGCTTAACTTATGTTGTATTATGTTTTGTACATAATAATGTTGAAAGGATATAAACAAAAAAAGTGTTGTATTATTACTAAAGACGTGTAAGTTTTATATTATTTTAAATCCTATGCATTGACGCTGAAAAATTTAAAAACCTGGTGCATGCACACACACTCCATCGTTCATGTTTACTTATTTCAATGATAATTTTTGGCAGTTAAAACAATTTTTGGGTCTAGAGATTACTTTCTTTGTTTTTTATCTATTGATTTTTGGGGCAAAAAAACTGTTTTTATTTATCTATCTACTTAAAAAATTCAAACAACATTAATTATTTTTATTTTTATTTATATCCTTATCCCTGTTCAGTTCTTAATTATTTTACATATTTATTATAAATAACAGAGTAATAATAGTACATGTCACATTATGAAATTAAAAGTAAGTTTAATACAAATGAAAATATCAATTGCATTTCTTAATTTACGTATTATCTTCTAAAGTAGACAAATAAAAAGAAATGGAGGAAATATCAAACTGCGACAAAAAGAAAAAAGAAAAGATGATCAAAAGAAAGTCAATGGCAAGGAAAAAGGTCTTATGAATATCTAGTAACACTAGCTAAAAAGTATTAAATACATTCTATTAACTATTTTTAATTATTTAAGAAACATATTAAAAGATTCTTATTTTTAATATAATAAATATTTTCTTTTAATAAATATTATTTTTTAAAATAATATCTTTAAGGTAATGATTAACATTTGCCTTGTTGAATCTAGCAAAATTGTTAAGAAAGTAATTTTTTAGTGATTAAATAACACTATAAATATAATAAATTTAAAATTAACTACTATAAATAACAATATATCCTTTTTAATTTTATTACAAAAACTGATTATTTTAGATAATGTAAACAAAATAGATCATATTTCATTTAATGTATTCAAATATACAACTTATTCCATATAATTAATTATAACAATAATCAATTACGTCTATAATTAATTATTAAAATAATCTCTAAAAATAATTCAACCTAAAAAACACACTTAATATGGGAACTACACTTAGACCCAACTTATTGTCAATATATAAGAAAAGGACTAAAGAAGAGCAATGCTTTGAGTAAATGAATTTGTGTGAAACAACTCATATGCCATAATAATAAATGAATTACGTGAAACAATAATGCAACGTGAAAAATGAGCATCCACCGACTATGCGAATGCAAGTTGTTGTTTTGTCGCGATTATGGAATGACAAAGAGCACTATCCCCCAGACATTTTCCTCTCTGGCTATGGTACCCAAGGGACGACGGTCCTGTCATTTGCTAATTTAAAGCATTCATAATTTTGATGAATAAAAGTAATACTACCAAGTAGTCAAGTACCCATACCACTTACCACTTGCCACTTGCCATAAAAGTTTAAATATATTCTGCTATTTACATGTACAATTATTTTTAACGTCATTTTCATTGCTGTTCTAGATGCAACAACGCAAAACCAGTTTTATCAACAAAAAAAAAACACAACGCAAAACCAGTTTAAAGTTATTATAAAATCTATAAAATAATTTAAATATTTATTATATATACAAATAAAATTGTTTTTTTTATCCATTTACATTATTTTTTTAACATAATTCCTATATTTTATTGTTTTATAATTATAACTGGTTGTGTAGTAATTACAACCGGTAATAAGAACCAAATTAAAAATACTGTATACATAAAAATAAATTGAACATTTTTCGTACAAATACAAAATTAAAAATGAATCTATATTAACTTTTCAGAAAGAAACATTAACATGTGTCCGCGTTTGACCGTATAAGGCATCTCCTTTCACACGACAAAAACTCGTTCATTTTGTTTTCAGATGCTAAACACTTATAAAATTTATGCAAATTAATTCACGCCTTTTTTTCTTTAATGGTATCTTAAGATCAGAAATAAAGTAAAGAGTAAAGAAAAAAGAGAAAAATAAATAAAAAAATGTTATTTAAATAAATAAAAATAAAATAGAGAAAATTCCATGTAAATATTTAGATAAGTGAAAAAGTAGATGAAAATAAATAAATAAATTGTATAAAATATTTTTATACTAATTAAAAAATTAAATTTAACTGAAAAGTTTAAACTTTTTATTATATTATTTTTCTGTTAACATAAAGTTATTTCTTATTCTTTATGTTGTAAAAAAATATTTAATTTTTAAAAATACTAAAAAATGAAAAGAACATTTCCCCCCACTTTTACAGTAATTTAAAGTACAAATTTCTTTTATATGTCAAACTCAAAAAAAAAAAATTATATTTATTCACTTTAATAAATCGTATTTTCTTATGAAATATGTTTTTAATTTTTATAAAATGAACAAGTCTTGATTTTGGTTGCCATAAAAAAAAATTGTTTTTCATCCCTCTAACATTTAAAATTACTATTTTTGGTTCATGTAAAATGAACAAATTTTAATTTTGGTCTTTGTTAAGACAAAGGACGAATTTATAACCCTTAAATATTTTGATAATAGCAACAGTTAAAATTATTCATTTGTATACAATCGTCTGATGTTTCTAAGATGAGTATCGTCTTATTCTTTGATTAGATAAACTTTGTAACTAACAAACCTTACAGACAATGACAACGTTTTAAAATGATTTAGACATCAATCAGAGCGTAAGCTACCTCGAAACGTTTATGCCTATACACCTATTCTCGAGAAAAGTCAGCGAAAAAGAAGAAATATGTGTGCGAATGTCAGAACGGGAAAGCAGACATGACAACTGCTAAAAGATTGAGTACAAGAATAGAAAAGATAAGCAGACTGCTTTATCTTATCATATGACAAGTTGGTGAAAGGCATTAAATGCTGCATTTAATGCTCCAACGACTTTCTTCATCAGACGAAGGTCATCTTCTGCAATACACTCAACGGATTCTTTTTAGAAACCTATAAATAAAAGAAGATACCTCCTTCAAGAGCGGTGTTGTGACCATAATTGTTGTTGATATAATTGCTGTTGATTCTGAAAATTCATAACTGCTTTAAGAAAAGAAAAAGCTCTTCTAAACTCTGTTTGTAAAATTCTTTTTGTACTTCATTGTATATTTATCTGATAAGACGTTAAACCCAGTGAGGCAAACTCACACATAAACCTTTTTCTTAACGAGATTGGTGGAAGCCTGAAGAGGCTTTGATTCAAAGAATACTCGGGTGTTTGCTTGGAGAGTCAAGTGAAAGACTACTTGGGTTGAGCCTGAAGAGGCTTGTGGAAAGAATACTTGTAACTTGTGAAAGTTAGTGAAACTTGGTTGTTGCTAAGAACTGGACGTAGTCTCCGGAGTGAGACGAACCAGTATAATTTCTGTGTGTTTTCCAGTTTTGTCGTTCAGCTTTCGTCTGTCTTTTAAAACGTTTTTGAAAATCCTTTTGATCTTATTTTCGACAATACGTCGTTAACAAAAGAATTGCAAAAATTTGATATAACACAATTCAACCCCCCTTCTTGTGTTATCTTTGTGCTTTACAATTTGGTATGAAAGCTCAGCCTCTAAGGGTTAAGCACCTTAACAAGTGTTAGAGAAAAGATCCGCATGGCAAACCTTGAAGGACAGTTTATTCTTGAAGGAGCCTCTCTGTCAAGGCCTCCAACCTTCAATGGAGAAGATTATGCATACTGGAAGAACATAATGGAAATGTATATATCAAGTCCACTCACTACAGTATCTGGAGAATCATCACACATGGAGATCATGTTGTAATCAAGTCAGAAAACGAATACAATCAAGATGACTAAAATATGTTATAGCAAAACGCAAAAGCTAAGTACATTATAACTTGTGTCTTATCAAAAACTGAATATAATAAATTTTGCAGCTGCAGAACTGCTAAGGAAATGTGGGATGCTATGATCTGACCAAATTTGTAGATGGATCTTCAAAACTTCAAAAGATTTTAAAACATAGAAGATCTCCGTCTGACAAATTTGGGATTGGATTTGTAGAAAACAAAAGTGCTAAACCATCGTATTCTAAATCTTATTCAGCCTTCTATAACTTTTGTGGAAAATCTGGACATTCATTTCACAGATGCAACACAAAAGGAAACAGAGGTCAAATAGGACCTTTGGGACTAACATGAAAGGACCCAAAAGTATTTGGGTACCAAAATCTCAAATAATTCCTGTTGCGGATATCCTTAATAGGAAAAAAAAATGGATTCCTTCTGGTACCTAGACAGTGGATGCTCACGTTACATGACGGGAGAAAGGTCTATGTTCCTAGACCTCTAATCACATGAAGGAACAGTCCCATTTGGTGGAAATGGAAAAGGAAAAATCACTGGTATAGGTGAAGTTGGTAAGCCTCCTCTTCCATCTATAGATAATGTCCTATGTGTTGAAGATTAAAATACATTCTACTTAGCATTAGTCAATTTTGTGACAGTGGATTTATTGTATCCTTCAATAAAGAATCATGCATAGTCAAAAGAAATGATAAATCTATTCTTTTTACTACTAAAAGACATAATAATCTGTATAAGATTGAGTTTAAAGATTTGAACAAACAAAATGTTATTTGCTTAATGACCAAAGAAGATGAAAAATGGATTTGGCATAAAAAGCTCGGGCATATTAATTTGAAATATATTTCGAAACTATATAAAAAGAGTTTAGTAAAAGAATTGCTTGAGATTTCTTGGAAAACTCATCTTCTTTGTGAAGCATGTCAGAAAGGGAAACAAATCAAAACTTCTTTTAAATTAAAAGATATTGTTTCCACTTCTAGACCATTAGAATTACTGCGTATGGATTTATTTAGACCTACAAAAACTCTTAGTCTTGGTGGGAAAAAGTGTGGTTTTGTCATTATTGATGACTATTCTAGATATACATGGGTTTATTTCCTAGCTCACAAACACGAGTCTTTTAATGTGTTTGAAATATTCTGTAAGAGAGTTCAAAATGAAAAAGGTTTTGTATTACTGCAATTAGAAGTGACCATAAAACTAAATTTGAAAATGCTGAGTTTAAATCCTTCAATGAAAAGAATGGAATTTTCCACAACTTCTCCTCACCGAGAACACCTCAACAAAACGGGATAGTTGAAAGGAAAAATAGAACTTTACAAGAGATGGTAAGAACCATGCTCTGTGAAAATTCAGTCCCTACGTACTTCTGGGCAGAAACTATAATACAACATGTTATGTTCAAAACAGAATATTGATCAGACCAATAATTAAAAAGACTCCTTATGAACTGTGGAGAGGTAGAAAAACCCAACATTTTCATACTTTCACTCTTTTGGATGTGAATGTTATATTCTCAACACTAGAGATCAACTAGGAAAATTTGACTCTAAGGTTGATAAAGGTGTTTTTCTTGGATATTCCAACACATCAAAAGCTTTTAGAGTGTTCAACTCTAGAACTTCTATTGTAGAAGAATCTATCCATATTAAATTTAATGATACACTAACCCCTGATGGGAGACTATCAAATTTGGAAGAAGATTTTGCATATTTACAAATAGAACCGTCTAATCAAATAAGAACAGACGAAGCCAAAGAATCAGAAGAAACTTCTCAACAACAGACCGATAATCAGACAAAGGGATTTCACAAGGACTGGAAGTTCGTTACCTACCATCCTCAAGATCAGATCATTGGAGAACGAACTGAAGGAGTTAAAACAAGGTCATCACTAAAGAATCAAGCGTCTTGTGCCTTAGTTTCAGAGATTGAACCTAAGACGATAGAAGAAACACTAACAGACGATGACTGGGTGATAGCTATGCAAGAGGAGTTACATCAATTCACAAGAAATGATGTTTGGATTCTTGTTCCCAAACCTGAACATAAGAGCATCATTGGAACAAGATGGGTATTCCACAACAAGCTCAACGAAAATGGTAAAGTAATCATAAATAAAGCAAGGTTAGTGGCTCAAGGTTACAATCAACAAAAAGGTATTGATTTCACTGAAACTTTTGCTCTTATTGCTAGATTAGAAGCAATTAGAATTATGCTTGCCTTTGTCGCTCATAAAAACATTAAGCTTTTTCAAATGGATGTAAAAAGTGCCTTTTTAAACGGATTCATTGAGGAAGAAGTCTATGTTAGACAACTTCCTGGTTTTGAGGATCCAAACTTCACAGACCATGTCTTTAAACTTAGAAAGGCTTTGTATGGTCTTAAATAAGCACCCCATGCTTGGTATGACAGATTGAGCAGTTTTCTTATTGAAAATGGGTTTATGAGAGGTAAAGTAGATACAACTCTTTTTAGAAAGGAATCCAACAGAGATTTCATTATAGTTCAAATTTATGTAGACGATATAATATTTGGAGTTACTAATGAAACTCTATGTAAGGATTTCTCAGATTTGATGCAGAGTGAATTTGAGATGAGCATGATGGGAGAATTAAAATTCTTCCTTGGCCTACAAGTTAAACAAGAAGAGAAGGGTATATACATTCATCAGCAAAAATACACAAAGGAATTGATTAAAAAGTATAAGATGAATGAGTCAAAACCTATAAGCACACCAATGCATCCGTCTGTCGGTATGACAAAGGACAAATCAGGTAAACTTGTAGACCAGACTATCTATAGAGGTATGATTGGCTCACTTCTCTATTTAACTGCTAGTAGACTAGACATCATGCATAACGTCTGTTTATGTGCCAGATTTCAATCTGATCCTAGAGAGTCTTATTTAAAAGTTGTTAAGAGGATTTTTAGATATCTTATTGGTACACCGAACCTCAATTTATTCTATGAGAAAAACAAAGATTTCAGGTTAGTAGGATGCTGTGATGTAGACTATGCTGGTGACAGACTTGAAAGAAAAAACACAAGTGGTGGATGTCACTTCATCGAACCATGTCTTATATCCTAGACCAACAAGAAGCAGAACTCAATTGCATTATCAATTGCTGAAGCAGAATATGTGTCTGCTACTAGCTGCTGCTCGCAACTCTTATGGGTAAAGTATCAACTTGAAGATTACTCTAGCTTTGAGCATAGCATTCCTGTATTATGTGATAATACTAGTGCAATCAATTCATCTAAAAACTCCATTCAGCACTCTAAAGCCAAGCATATAAAGATAAGACATCATTTTATTCGAGACTATGTTCAAAAAGGTGTTTTTGATATTAAGTTCATCGATACAGACCATCAATGGGTTGATATCTTTACAAAAGCAATACCTGTAGAACGTTTTAACTTTATCTTAGAAAATTTGAACATGAAAGTTTTGCAAGAATAAAACGTCTTACATGCATCGCCTCATTCGATCTTTTAAGATTCATCTTACTCTATATCGTCTTACATCTTATCTTATTTCGTCTTACTAACACGACCATCTTTTGAATATGAAAAGTCTTTAAGTTCATTAGTCCGATATTTCCCTTAATGATTACTCTCGATAACCATCCAAGAAACGTGCGTCGTATCCCCTGCCACATCAAGTCGTCATTACTGCACGTTTCTTCAGTACTTTTGACCTTCTCTTTTATTCAAAATAACTGCTCTTTTCATCACTTACACACTCTGAAAACTTATCAAACTCTCTGAATTGAAACCATATCCCTCACCTTTACTCTCAAACCTCTTTCTCTTAAAACCTGCACTTATGGCCACCCAAAAACAGCTTGTGCCCATGGAGAGATTTGTAGAAAGTGACTTTATTGCCAAAAAATGGGTTGACTTACAGAAACTTGAAGAAGAAGGATTCCCTCTGCCAATGTATATCATAGGATGGGAAGCCTTTGTGTAGAAGAGAACCTCTTGGTACCATGCACCGTACACCTACTTCTGGGCCTCTGCATCTGAGGTTAACGACACTATCACTGGAATAGTCGACAATCAAGCAATCATCATCTCTACTGACGCCATTGCAACAGTGTCTAGCTATAAGGAGAAGGGTGACCTCTTTACTAAAGACTGGGAAAAGGTAATCACCCCAGAAACTGTCGACAGGGCATTGTATGGAAAGCCCAGGCCTTATACCAAGAACAAGGATGTTTTGAAGAGGTTTCTGTATGCTTCAAACATGAAGCCTATATGTAGACTAATTCACAATGTCTTGTTGCACATTATTCTGCCAAGAAAAGGCTAAAAGGATAATGTAACATCCAAGGACAGATTCTGCATATACAAGATGCTAACTAGTTAGAAGGTCAATCTGCCTGCATTAATCCTGGACAACTGGAGATCCTGTCTCTCCAAATCGAAGGAAGATGCCCAAAGCAAGCAAAAGCATCCTATTCCCAATGCCATGCTCTTCACCGAAATCATTCGTTTGGTGGGAATAAAAGAATATGAGTTGGAGAAGATGAAACAAGGTTCTAAGATCAATGTATCCATCATCAAGAAGATGAGGATTGCACATCTCTTCTCTGGATACGTTGCCAGACATCCAGAATTGGCATTGATTAAGGAAGAACCACCAGAAGAAGTTGTTGGAACTGCGTTCAGAGTGGGATCGTCTACTAACCCCTCTGTTGGTACTGCGTCTACTCAACCTCCACCACAGACGAAACACAAACAAACCAAACCCCAAAAACCTAAGTTACCAATAAAGAGACCTTCACAACCAGACCTTCAACCACAACAGACCAAACCCCAAACCCCATCGTCGCCACCTCATAAGAAACAAAAACCCTTAACCATTCGTCTGAGATCTAAACCAACCCCTCAACCTGACTCAGACGATGACCTTCTATTTAACACCCTTCTTCCTACTCCAAGCACAACCATTCCTGCCCCTCTATCAGAACAATCACCTCTACCACCTACCTTTTCTAAACCCACTCCATCTACCCAACCATCTAAAAAGCACTTAAAATCCAAAAAGATTCTAGTACCAAAAACAAAAGCTCAAGAAGAAAAGCAATTCAGGAGAGCCCGAGCTAAATCAAAACGAGCTGAGAAAAAGAAGAAAGAAGAAAAAGAGAAGCTGGCTAAAGCAAAGGAAGAACAAATTGAGGAAGTAGTGCTTCAATCTATGATTGAGCACTCGCTGCAAACAGCCCCTGCAGAGCATGAAGAGCAAGAGTTGTTGACTCTAGAGGACATTGTTGTTACCTCAATAGGTAGATTACCTAGATCTCTTTTCTGGAAAGTTTCACAATCTATTTCTCCTCTTAAGTCTTCAACCGTCTTTTTGTAGACTTAACAACTGCACCTAGTATTGATCAGCCTGCTAGGCTGTTTCACTCTCTGTTTCCTTCGCAAAACCTGAAGTAGAAAGAACTTTGTTTGGAGGAGCTGCACCTATGATAGACAAAACTGCACCAAAAGATTATCTCTCTGAAAGGCCTCCATCTGAACGTCTCCAAAGGCGCACAATGATCTACTTTGAGCAGCCTGAGTTGCGACAGACTGGAAAAACAAGAGAATATCAATTACCAGAGTCCTTCGACCTAGAGGTACTTCAATCTACAATCAATTATGAACTGGGCGAAGTAAATAATCTAAGGATATGGACGACTCTCATCAAAGAAGAATGGCCATTTTTGGTACGCCATGGGTACACTGAAAAACTTCCTGATATTCCAAAAGAAGCTACCCCCGCAGTATCTTATAAGCCGCACATCACTCCATACGTTTGGGAGGAAGGATACAACACTCGATCAGACGCTCCAATCTTCGTTTATCCACCCTCAACCAGAACAAAATTTCTAGTTGGATATGAAATTTGGAGACAGCGTAGGAATCTCTGTCACACTTCTCCTTTCATACTGAAATGCAACTAGTCAGAGTATCTGATCATGTGTAGAACGTATCATTACAAGCCCAAAATAATATATCTGTTCTGTCCTGGGATGATCAAGACTTACCCCCTCACCACCCGTCCAGAAGATAGTCCAGACTTTGAAAAATGGCAGACTGGTGATGATGACTAGGAATTAGGAAGAGTGATGAACAACTTCCTCTAGGAGAAGATGCAGATTTCTTTGCAGCATGCTATCTGTGAGCGAAGGTGTCCAGACCCTGAATTAGGCTCGCCTAGATTCATGGCTACTTGGATGTGGCTCCTCATGAGGCTATGGACTACCTTTCGCATCTGCTGTCAAAAGAACTATCCTTGCCAAAATTTGTCTATGGGTAAAGGAAAAGAACCCAAGTTCAGATGCGATCCCCGAAGGCATCTAATGATCAGACAAAGAGCTCTATTGTCTGCACAGCTGTCCAAACTCAAAGGAAAAGTAACTCTCCAAAGCACAGACCGCAAAAGATTACCAGACCATGCTGAAGCACTCAAACATTTCTCTGGTCTATCTGCTGATGAGAAGAGTCTGCTAAGCCGTGAAGCTGCACTTCGTCTGATAGGTCACTGGATGCAAGTATCTCTGTCTCCCTCCAACTGTACATTCAACCCCCAAAATCAACTATCCCTAAACCTACCCCAAACCTATATCTTCTTCTCCTCTGAAACCTTTGAAATATCTCTACCCTACGGCCATTTTTGGTTCTGTGGTCCTCTTATACCATATGTTTTCAACTTATGTTTTGTAGAGGAACCCAGTGATGAAGTAGCAACCAGTTCTACACCTGCACCTTCAGACGACAGACAAGCTTTCAATGAATTGAAGCAAACTGTGCAACGTCTTGAAGCTGATCTTAGGAAAGAACTGTGGGAAACGCAAACGAGCAGAAGTTCTATTAGGAAAGCTGGCAAAGTGCTTCAAAAGTGACCCCAGCTCATCATCTACATCTTCAGACTCTGAATCTTCTTATTGATGATGCCAAAAAGGGGAGAAAAATAGAAGACAAAGGGAAGTATAAAGATATAAATCTTAGGGGGAGTACATTTTTATATATATATAATGATGAATTATTCGTTGAATGATATCGTATGGTTTTCTTTCAGTTACTTCCTTATATATATTGCATCTGCTTAACTGAAGTACACCAATATAAAATGTTTTACAAGAAAAATGTTTTACATTCATCAAAAAGCGTTTTCATAGAAAAATGTTTTACAAGAACTATAATTGTTTGTCATCATCAAAAAGGGGGAGATTGTTAAGACAAAGGACAAATTTATAACCCTCAAATATTTTGATAATAACAAACAATTAAAATTATATATGTTCTCACATAATCGTCTGATCATTTGTTCGTATCCAATCGTCTGATGTATCTAAGATAAGTATCGTCTTATCCTTTGATTAGATAAACTTCATAACTAACAAATCTTACAGACGATGACAATGTTCTAAAATGATCTGCACATCAATCAGAGCGTAAACTACCTCGAAACGTATTATGCCTATACACCTACTCTAGAGGAAAGTCAGCGAAAAAGAAGAAATATGTGTGCGAATGTCAGAACGGGAAAGCAGACATGACAACTGCTAAAAGATTGAGTACAAGAATAGAAAAGATAAGCAGATTGCTTTATCTTATCGTATGACAAGTTGGTGAAAGGCATTAAATGCTACATTTAATGCTCCAACGACTCTCTTCATCAGACGAAGGTCATCTTCTGCAATACACTCAACGGATTATTTTTAGAAGCCTATAAATAGAAGAAAAGACCTCCTTCGAGCGCGATGTTGTGATCATAATTGTTGTTGATATAATTGCTGTTGATTCTGAAAATTCATAATTGCTTTAAGAAAATAAAAAGCTCTTCTAAACTCTGTTTGTAAAATTCTTTTTGTACTTCATTGTATATTCGTCTGATAAGACGTTAAACCCAGTGAGGTAAACTCACATGTAAACCTTTTTCTTAACAAGATTGGTGGAAGCCTAAAGAGGCTTTGATTCAAAGAATACTTGGGTGTTTGCTTGGAGAGGCAAGTGAAAGACTACTTGGGTTGAGCCTGAAGAGGCTTGTGGAAAGAATACTTGTAGCTTGTGAAAGTTAGTGGAACTTGGTTGTTACTAAGAACTGGACGTAGTCTCTGGAGTAAGACGAACCAGTATAATTTCTATGTGTTTTTCGGTTTCGTCATTCAGCTTTTGTCTGTCTTTTAAAACGTTTTTGAAAATCCTTTTGATCTATTTTAGACAATACGTCATTAACAAAAGAATTGCGAAAATTTGATATAACACAATTCAACCCCCCTTCTTGTGAAAATAAGATAAAAAAAAGATGGCTTAAACATGTCTTTAGTGTCTATGCAATAAGTGAGTTTTGATTTTAGTATTTTTTTTTTAATTTTATTTTCATCTTTCAAATATTTGAAATCATTATTTTTAGTCCTTATTATACTCGTTAATTGTTTATGCATTTAGCAGAAAGTCAAGTGACCATCTCAGGTAACACTCAAAAGTGTCTACGATGCTTTGTCAACATGTGATATCTCTAATTTTTTTATATATAAATTTCTTAAATAAATGTTATTTATATATCTTAGAATGAATGTTAGGGACCAAAAATAATGATTTTAGATTTAGGATAGATTAAAATCAAAGAAAAATGTTTTATAGAATTCAAAATCAAATTTCACTCATTTTACACAAATCAAAAATAGTGATTTTAAATTTTAGAAGAATAAAAAACAAAAAGATTATAGAAATAAAAAAAAATCACCTATTTTATAAGAATTAAAAATATAATTAAGCTTTTTTACTTACGAACAACAAAGACTGGGATTGTAAGTAAAAGTTCAAGCATGGTTTCATGGTAGCAATTCAAGTTACTATGTGCGAATATAGTCTAAATTTAAGAGGCATTTTTGGAAGAAATAGAGTGAAAATGATAGAATAAATCACCCTTTTTAATAATAAAAAATCACTAAGAATGGAGTGGCTGAGGAAGAGAGAGATCCCATTGCATATTTTAAAAAAACTAAATAATCAAAACACACCTTTTTAAAGGTTAGGTACTAAGTTGTATATGATCTAAACTAGTAATATAGATAATTTTGAAAAAAAAATAGTAGTCACATGCTAATCACGTGACACGTTTTATCTATTTAATAAAAAATAGTAGAGATGTTGTTTCACAAATTTTAAAAACATTAAAGACATTGTCAGATACTAAATGTAGCACCTTTTCTAATAAGGATTCAAGCTTTAGTTCATCACATTGTGGATGTAACATCCCGAGCGTTGACGAGAGTCGGGAGTGATCGCTGGTGCAAAAGAGGTAAGGCACGAACAAGGAGCGACTCCGGGTAGGCTTCCAGCGAGAGGAATACATGAATGAATTGAATACACACCAGAATGAAAGGGATCCAGAAGCTGTGCAAGTATGGGACTGTACAGTTAAGGATAGCTTAAAGGAATTAATAAGTACTACCTATACTAACAAGATGCACTTGCTTTTTGGTAGCCTATTTCTTAACAACTCCATAGTTAAGCGTGCTTGACTTAGAGTAATTTTGGGATGGGTGACCTCTTGGGACGTCTCTTAGGAGGCGTGTGAGTGTGAACAAAGTACGCTGAAAAGTCTTGTGTTGATTTGTGGGGATAGTTTTCGATCCTGAAAGCTACCAGGCGTTATAGTGGGGGACTAATCTCTTCTAGTAGACTCATCATCCATTGATTCATGAGAGAGAAATTCTTAATATTTTATATTTTTACATTATATATTCTTGATTTTTTTTTATTTTGGTTAAACATATAATTTAGTTTTCATATATGTCGCAGGATTCTCAATTTAATCCCTGTACGAAAATATTTACTAAATCGGTCATTATACGTGTCGCGAATTCTCAATTCAGTCTCTACCGTTTACAAATTCTTATTTTAATCCCTATATATGTGACACATTTTTAATTTGATCCCTATACGTGTAGTACATTCTTAATTTGGTCCTTATATAAAATTGTGTTCCCTATATAAGAACCAAATTAAGAATGTGTAAACAATGTCATAACGGCAGGGATCAAATTGAGAATGAGTCACACATATAGGGATCAATTTAATAAGTGTTTACTTATAGAGACCAAATTGAAAATTCGCAACATTTAAGGACTAAATTATACTTTTAACCTTTTATTTTTAAAAAAGATCGCAATTTCCTTATTTATGTTGTTTTACATACTATCACATGTCTTATATATTTTTATACTAAGTTAAATTAATATTTTTTTAATTAATTATCCTATCAAATACAATTTTATGTTTCTTTAATTATTTTAACTAACAATCAATTTTATCCGACAAACATTAAGTATAATGTAATATTATTGAATCATCATTAAGAATTATGTTTTATTAATTAAATTATTTTTTAAGATTTTTTGAAATTAAAAGTTTTAAATAATTGCATATTTATTTTTAATTATGTTTTCATTACCAAAAATATAATTTGTTAAACACTATTTATTAATATTTTTGTTATAAAATATTTTTAATTTAAAAAAATATTTTAAAATAATTATTGAATGTGTAAATTAGCTTATAAGAAACTATTTTAGCTTAACTAAGAGTCTCAAACTCAAGTTTTTGAGAAAGCAATTGCATTAAAAATTTAGAAGAAAAACTTTGTTGTTTATAATAATAATTATTATATCTTATCTAACTTGACTCAAATTGATTGAATATCCAATGTAATATTTAAATATTGATAATCTAAAATAGAAAAATATTTTTGTAATGTACAAATTACTTACTACACACCAACATGGTGTGACATGATTGGCAAATAACCTTGTCCTTTAAGCATGTGGTTAGATGTTCGATTTCCAAGTTTGTGTGCATGAAAAAATATTTATTGGGAGAGACTATCTCCTGATATAGATCATACAATACCTCAAGGAATTAGTCATTGACTCTCAGCTGGGAGATACCCTAGGTTCATCTAAAAAAATTACGTACTACACACATATAAGGAATGATCAAATTATATCATTATAAATTACACAAATTGTTACACTATTTGATAATTTTTTATTAGATAATTTTTTTCTCAAAATCTATTTTTAGATTAAATTTTTTTACCATATAGATCATGCCTACAAATATTTATATTAATCTAAAATTGTTCAATACACTATTGATATAGATTCATATTAACATAATATATATTTTAAAAATATATAAAAAAGAGAACAATTTGATCATATACTTTTGATACAAATAATTAAGGTAATATATAATTATAATTTAACGGTTGAATAATTAAAAATAACATTTTTATATAACATTATTGCTGGTATAAGAAGGGTTTTTTTTTTTTGTTTAAAGTCAATAATGAAATTTGATTCTATGATCTTATACAAACTATCTAAATCTTTCACTATTAAGCCGATGCTAGTAAATTATTAATGATTTAAGAGCTAGTATAACTTATAGAAGTGTAATTTGATTTCTCCATTCTCTCTATATAAAGTGTGCCCTATATTAAATCAAGTACACAATTTATATGATACAATTAAATTTGAATTTAATGCCTAATATTTTGCAAATTAATTATTTGTTTATGTTTATCTAATCAAAAAATAAGTAATTGAGTAAACTACAGTGACACTCCCTAAAATTTTTTCAAATTATACACGATAGTTCTCCTTTTTATATCCTTATATTAACCTCCTTAATTGTTTAGAAAATATTACACTGAGATTCTTATTCATTACACTAATTTTCCTTAATTTTTTTAAAAACGTTACAATATGTACCCTTACAAGGTAAGTTATTGTAAACGTTAAAGAAACAAAAAAATTATATAGAATATGAAAAACAAATTAGAAGTACCAGTGTATTTTACTTTAAGTAGTTATATGTACTACTAGTATTTTTTGTGTGTTTGCATATATTTTGAATTTTGTTTTTGGTTATTCCTCGCCCACTTCATTATTTTCTTAGTGGGACATAAATAAGTAAATAACATTTCCCAGAGAGGCTCAGTAAATTTCAGTAACCTAGTATAACTTGTTAGTTTTTTTACCTAAATAATACAAAAAAAAAACATTAATTCCCAAACTACACTATCTCCAAACATTATTTCCCAATATATATTAAATTAATATTCATGTTGAAAATACCCTCCCTCAAGACCCGACTTCTCAACTGGGTGTTAGTTTTTTATTTTTTTGAACCTGTTGAGAAATCGGGTCCACAAGACCCGACTTCTCAACGTGGTTTTTTTTTATTTTAGTTTTGTTATTCACATTAAATATTAATTTAATTTAATTATTATTTTAATTATGGGTTAAATAATGCATTTAGTGTTTAATTAAAATAAGTACAATTAACAAAAAATATTACATATTAAATAATCGTAATAAATTAATTATATTTATTATGTTTGTTAGTTTGGGCAAATTAAGACAAAAATTAAGATTGTCAAATGTCATTAAAATAATTACTATGTTTAATTTTAATAATGTGATAATTTTATGGAAAAAATTGAAATTGTGATTAAATAAGCAGTTAATTTAAAAAAAAGCACAATAAAGGATTAAATTAATAAAAATTACATAGAATCAAAAAGCATTGGAACTACCTTGATGTTTCAACACAGTTAAGACATTTATTTTTAGTATGTCCTAATGTGTGACATGTCGAACATTTTTTTGGTTGACTCCTTTCTCTGAGGTTCATTTCAGTACGTACGTGAGTTGATTTTGGGCGTCTAATGATATTCCTGCTCATAACTAGATTGTGGGACAATTTCGGTCCGTGATATGTTGGTCATGACCCTTCATTGGGCAATATGTGGAACCTTTCGTTATAGACATTAGATACATATTCCAACGTGTATACCGACTCACATATTGCACATTGGATACATGAGTCCGGTGTACACGTTGGAATATGTATCCAACGTCTATAATGGAAGATTCCACATGTTGTCCAATGAAGGGTCATGACCAACATATCACGGACCAGAATTGTCCCACAATCCAGTTACGCACAGGAATATCAGTGGACGCTCAAAATCAACTCACGTACGTACTGAAATGAACCTCAGAGAAAGGAGTCAACCAAAAAAATGTTCGGCATGTCACACACCAGGACATACTAAAAATAAATGTCTTAACTGTGTTGAAACGTCAAGGCAGTTCCAATGATTTTTAATCCTATGTAATTTTTATTAATTTAATCCTTTATTGTGCTTTTTTTTAAATTAACTGCTTATTTAACCACAATTTCAATTTTTTCCATAAAATTACCACATTATTAAAATTAAACATAGTAATTATTTTAATGACATTTGACAATCTTAGTTTTTGTCTTAATTTGCCCAAACTAACAAACATAATAAATATAATAATTAATTTATTACGATTATTTAATATTTAATATTTTTTTAATTGTACTTATTTTAATTAAGTACTAAATGTATTATTTAACCATATTATTTAACCCATAATTAAAATAATAATTGAATTAAATTTATATTTAATGTAAATAATAAAACTAAAAAAAAAATCTCGTTGAGAAGTCGGGTCCTGGGGACCCGACTTCTCAACGGATTCAAAAAAAACAAGCAAAACCCAGTTGAGAAGTCGAGTCTGAGGGGGGTATTTTCAACGTGCACAGCAATTTGGTGTATATTGGGAAATAATGTTTGGGGATAGTGTAGTTTGGGAATTAATGTTTTTATTTGTATTATTTTGGTAAAAAAACCTAACTTGTCAACACTGAATAGACAAGGAGGCCATCAATTTCACATAAACGATTTGTTAGATGTGGATTCGAATATATATATATATATATATATATATATATATATATATATATATATATATATATATCATTTACATAATTTCATTTTTTAAAATTATATTTTAAATAATTAACTTAAAAGAAATCTATTATTATTTTTTTATAAAAAATTTCATTTTCAAATCCTACATCATTTTCATGAATATAAAAATCATAGTTTAATAAAATATTATTTGGTTTTTTAATGCAAAACGATCCACTAACTACTAAATTAATAAATAAAGATTTTTTAAAAATAAGAATTTGGTTAAAAAAATACGATAAGTTAGAAAGAAAATTATATGAATTAAACCCAAACTCCATATTTCTTAACTAACACCAAACCTAACCCAAACTTCAAATATAATTTATTTAAATAAATGAGTTAAATTTAAATGAAAATAGGTTATGCACTGACAATGTAAAGTAATTTTACATTATCATTTCATCACAACCCATCATGTATGTATAATAAATTTGTTGACTTTAATAATAACCATCGTAAAAGTTGTGTTAGAAATGATTTTTAATTAGTTGATAGTGTAAGAATTTTTACACTGACATTATATAATAATTAAACTCTAAATTTAAATTAATTTTTTTATATATAAAATTAATTTTTCAAAACCAAACTTGCTTATATATACATACATATATATATATATATATAAAGAAAACCAAACTTGCATTTTAAACGTTTAGTTGGACCTGACATATTTATTATTTGATAATGATAGACGCTTCTAGTGCAGTGTGTGTGGCGGTGTGGGGTTCTGTGTTGCCTTACCCTTTGTCTCTTTCGCATTGGCCATTGCCCACAGAAACGCGTGAGGTCAGAGAAAAGCACTACACATGCTAGGTTGAGCTTAAGTTTATAAAAGCCGAAGGATTTGTCCGTGCAAGTCACGTTAAATACAAAAGCAGATTTTCATAGAAAGAAAATTTTTTGTATATTTTTTTTTTGGTGAATGAGAAAGATTTTTGTATGACACTATATAACTTATTTAGACGCGTATTAACATTTAATTTCCCATGAAATATTGTCAAAGAGAAATAGAACTATAAAAAAGAATTGCGCGTGTTCCCACTTTACATCACTTCGAGATTGGACCCATTCTTTTAAAATCCAAATCAATCCCCGCATTACTTTAAGTTTTATCGTTTCAAATGCAGTTAAATGGTTAAAGTTATAGTTAACCGGTCGATTTCACGTTTTATATAAACTTATTAATGCTATAATAGTAGGCATAATTCGTACTAATGTAATGTGATCCATCTTTATATTTTTATGAGTGATCAAATTACACTATTACATGTTATAATTTTTTATTCAATATTTAAAAAATTTAGGACCTGCTTGAGGTGGTTGTGAGTTGTAGGTTTTTGATTTTCAAATATATTTTTCAAAATAAGATGTGTTTGGCTAAAATGAAGCTGAAATGATTTTTAACTCAATTTCAAAATACTTTTGTATTTGTTTTCAAAACAAAAAAAAATGATTTGTAAATTTGATTTTTAGTTTTTTAAAAAACTAGTATTTTAACATGTGCAATGCAAGAGATAGATGTTTATTTTATATAATTATAATTTATAATAAATAAATATTTTTAAATGTATAAATTATCTTATAATTAAAATTTGTAATAAATAAATATTTTTAAACATATAAATTATATTTTTGAATAGCTCTCCTTCAATATAGCTATTCTAATTTATATGGGTCAGGATCCGTTGATTCTAGGTGCTAATATTAGTCAAATTACACATTTAATAATTTTTTATAAAATACAAATTTGACCAATTCAACCGTTAAATTTAATGTTCTTATTAATTAAATTAAGTATACAAAATTTCATCTAATTTTAAAATTATTTAATAGTTCATCACATCATTTTATTTTAACGTATAATACGATATAAAAATATATATAAATATTCAATGTTAGATAGCATATCTAGCAAAGTCCAAATGATGTGAAATTTAATATACATGTTCATGAAGATATATTACATAATTCAACGGTTGAATTGGTTAAATTTGCATTTTACAAAAAGTTATTGAAAGTGTAATTTGACTAATTTTAACACCTAATGTCAACGGATTCTGATTAAATTTATATATATAAAAGATAGAAGATACACATCACTACATTTGACAGTGACCCTCTTCAATACCACCCCCACCACAAGCATTGCCACCACCACCACCACTAGCATTAACACCATCATCACCACCGGCACCATCACAACCACTACCGTTGATGCCACTATCACTATTGTTGTCTCTACCACGATTGCTGCCACCATACAAACATATCCTTAAATTAATTTTAACAAGATAACAAATTTTAAGATGAATTTATTTTGAAACCAAAAATTAAAAAAAGAACTAAAACTAATTTTTAAAAACAAAAGCTGGTTGCAATTTTTAAAATTTTTAAAACTCATAACTAAAACACCCCAAACGGGACCTTTAAGTTTTACATAATTTGCTTTGGGAGTTCTAGAGGCTTTTTGAAAGTTTTGACTTCAGCAATTTATTTTTGAGTATGATTGGATAAGTTCATTTTGAAAAACTTATAGGATAAGTATTTATCTAAAAGTTTTATTGTAAAAAGCTAATTTTAAATAAACTACTTTTGTGTCTAGATGATATTGACTTAAGTGCTTATTCAAAATCATAAGTAGTATTTGAATGAAATTATAAAAACGTTTTTATATGATTAAAATTACTAAAAATGATGTGTAAAAATAAAATGATTAAATACCATTAAAAACAATAAAATCCTTTTTTTGTTATTTTATTAATAAAATTATTTTTACTTTAACTTATTATTTGAAATTATTTTCTGGAAAAATTTGGTAAAAAAATATTTGTACATCATTTTTATAAAAATAAATGTTTAATTATAAAATATCATTATTATTTTATAAAAAATGCAATTTTTTCCATCCTAATGAAATTCTTTTTACTTTAACGTTGAATTTGAAATTATTTTCTTTATATATTTTATTATTTTTTTGTAAAAAAATATGTGTACATTATTTTTATAAAAATAAATGTTTTATTGTAAAATATCATTGTTATCTTATAAAAAATGTAATTATCTGTCTTCCTATATTAATAATTTACATATTAAAAATGTAATCACTCCGACATTATTTGTGCAATAATGTAATCACTCACCTTCCTATTAATAATTTGATTATTATCTATGCAATTATAATTTATAATATATAAAATATAAAATGTCATTAACGTTATAATAATTTCATTAATCCTTAGTATAATCAATAGTAACTATGGCAAGAACGTATAAAATATAGAGTAAATTACACTTGCACCCCTTGTGTTCTTTTCAGATTGTGCCTGATACCCCTTCATATTTTAACATTACTTTGGAACCCCTTGTTTAAACGGTGTTAAGTAACGTTGTTATTTATTTGTGTATGACGAAAATACCCTCTCTTTTTGTTATAAGCCAATTTAGCCTCTCTAATCACCCAACGAAAATACCGCAGCTCACCCTCCCCCAAACCTAAATCTCCACTGCAAGCCTCTCCATCTTTGTCAACGCTACCTTCCTTTTCCCGTTGTGCGTGACATTCAGCTCTCCCAGGGCTCTCCTTCATCTTTTCCACCCTAATGCCATCATTGTGCAGTTGCTACCGTCCTCTTCCTCATCCTCACCACCGACGTGTGTGAAATTGCTAATCGACGTGAGAAGGTTCACTGAAGGTTGAGGGTTTTGTTAGCGCCGCAATTCTGGTGAGTGTAAAGCTTTGGCAATGCATGTTTCGGTGAGTGTGGGGCTTATGAACTTTATAGGGTGTTGGTTCGGTGCTTTGTTAGGAGAAAATTTAGAAGGTTCCTGACTTGGATATGATGTAAAGTTTTGTGATTTTCTCATTTTAGATTTAAATGCTTACCAGAAAATTTGAAACTTTACAAGCATTAGCATTAATAGTGATATCTATTGGTGGTGTTGTGGCAATCGTAACTGATCTGTTGTTCCATGTATTTGGTGCTTGTGTAGCATTGGCATGGATTGTTCCCAGTACTGTAAACAAAATCTTATGGTCTAGATTGCAGCAACAAAATAATTTCTTTCTATCTGGTTTAATTTGTGGATGGATAAGTGAGATTTCTAGTTATTGAATATATATATATATATATATATTATAAGTGAACATCACTTTATTTTTCTATATAAATTGGATTTTCACCATAACAGAGAGAACTTTTGAGTGAAAGAGGCACCGTCAAGCAAGGAGGAAATTTATCCCCTACACTTTGCTTCCATAACCACCCAAATATTGCAGAGTCATAGGAAACAACATGTTGAAATCCTCATCAAAAAGCAACAATTTTTTTGAAATCTCTTATCCTTTTAATGGCTGTCCCAAGAAGAAGAAAAAGGCATTTTGGACAAAAAATTTAATTAAAAGCCATGTGCCAAGCACATGATTCATTAAGGTTAACATAATGGATGGCGTTACGAGGTCAGGGGATCACAATGTAATGGATACCAAACAATTAAGGGATTTTCTGTAGGTTCCAAAAAATGAAGAGTATCGGGCACAATTTGAAAACAATACAGGGGGTGCAAATGTAATTTACTCTCAAATATAACCATTTCATGAACATACAACTTTGTTTTTTAATAAAAAGAAAAATATTTGAGTATTGTAGTTAATTTCAAAAAAATATAAACAAATTAAAATTGTGCAAGAACTATATTTTTAATAAACTCTCCAACTTGTTCCATTTATAAAGCACTTTGAACATCGGGTCCTTCCTATGTGATAGTACTAGGGCTAACTTCATTTTCCTCTTTATCATCACTATGTTCGTATTCATAATTTTCATCAAATGAATCAAATTCTCCATCATTCCTATCACTTCTTTTAATAAAGTTATGTAAAGCAATGCAAACAACGATTACTTGGCATTGTGTTTTCAAAGCAAAATAAGCCATGTTATCCAATATTTAACAACCAAATGCACGTTCAACCATTTTTCTAGGCCCATTTTTGAATTGTGAGAGATGATACTTATTTTTCTTGTATGGTCCTAAAAAAACCGATAAAAGTAGGATAGCTAACATCAACAATATAATATTTACCTAAAAATAAAAACATATCACATGTCAACACACAAGTTTATAAATGATATATATTTATAATATGTAAATGTTAAGTACCTTGAGGTGGTTGTGGAAAATGCAAGTAGGCTTATGCATAACCTCCATAAATATCTTAGTAACATGTGCAGAACCCTTTCAACTTGCCCAAATAAAGGTGAAACACATGTTAAAGTCACATACAACCATGACATTAGTGGTAATACAATCATTCCAACCAATATAAGTTGCTTGAAGATGAGGATGAATGCAATCGTACTAGTACCATTTATTGCATTCGTACAATCCTTAGAATAAGGGTAATATCTGCTATCATTCTTAATTTCATTAGGAATTTCTCTAAATGACGAATCAATAGACTTAATTATATCTTTTGCAAGCATACACAACTTTTAGGGCACCATGGAAATTTCTAGATATTGTTTCAACTTAAAATTGAAATATTTCCTCACAATTACGAACAAAACGAGGTTGACCCAACATGTATAAAAACAAGTCAACTTGTTCACAAATTCCCACATTTCAAGTTGGCTTTAAGCTGTACTTGTTTTGCAATGTATCACATAATTTGAGAAACACACTTTTTATTTCTAAACATTTGATATCAACATATTGGATGATCACTTAGAATTTCAAAATCCTATAGATGTCTTGTCATACTTAAATCTCTGCATGAACTTTTCATGTAACGTCTTAATTTTTTTTAGAAAAATATAAATTTCTTATCCAATAAATAAAAATGTTGTTTACAGTTATTTTAAATCTTTTTAACATTTAAAATAATTATAAACAAACCTTGTGAACTTTAAAAATTTGCTAGATAGTTCGTAGTCAAGATTTTTGTAAATTGCTAATTTGTCCCTATGACTTTAGCACATTGCTAATAAGTCCCTGTTAAAAAAACAATGATTTAAATTTTAATTGATACAATCACTAAATAATTAAATATAGATATTTATATGAAGTCTAAATAATCAAACAGATGTTTTTATAAATAAAATAGGATTAATCCTAATTTAAATTAATAAACTACATAAATTTAATTTATTACTAAACCTAAATGGGAAAAATTTGTAATTATTTTTTAATTAAAATAAACAATGATATATAATTAAATAAAAATTAGAATATTAAAATTTTATGATAAAAGGTAACTAATTTAATGAATTAATACTAACAAATTTAAGTCAACCTAACTAACCTAGCTTAATTAAACACTAATTAGACATTGAAATCCAACTAAGGTTGAATTAAAAATAGGATAAAAAAAAGGTAGGAATAGATTTGCACAATTTTGATCAGTTAAGAGGCACAAAAATATTACATAAGATACAAGTACAATAATATAATGACTTAGATGAGGTGGTAATTAATGCTACGGGACTCTAACCCTCTCTACATGTAAATTCACACCACCTTGCAAATCTTTAGTCAGAAAAGCCACTCTAAAAACCTTAATATTAATTAAGGTAAATAAAAGCTCAATTTAGATGATTTTAAAATTTCCATGATTAGTAGCTTTCTTTCTTATAAATAGATAATTTAGGAACATGGTTTTTACTTTATAAAAACATCTTCTCTTCCTTTGCCTTGTGTGTTATGTGAATATATATATATATATATATATATATATATAGAGAGAGAGAGAGAGAGAGAGAGAGAGAGAAAGAGAGGTTGAAGGCTAGTGCATCTTCTATTGAAAACTAAAGCAAAAATTTGGATCACCTTTTCAATAAGGTAGGGAATAGTTGTTTTATCATCCTTAAAAAAAAAACAAATATAATTATTTTGAGTCTTGGGATAGCCTTAGCCTTATATTCTACTATTTCTAATCCCTCTGTTTTTTTTTTAATCACAAAATACTAGTTCCGACACAAAAATTCTACTAAATAATAAAAGTTCTAACATAATTCAATTAAAATATTACAATTAACCATTAGATTCTATTTATTAATTATTTACTTTTCTAACATTTATTTTATTATCCAATGATTTATTTATAATTATTTACTTTTCTCGCATTTATTTTATTATCCAGTGATATACTAGTCCATTCCAACTTTTATTTTAAGTTATTTACTTTTTTTGTCATTTATTTTACTCTTTAGTGACATACTGGCTCATTTAAACTGTTATTTATAATTATTTACTTTTCTATCATTTATTTTATTTTCCAGTGGCATATTGGTCTATTCTAACTTTTATTTATAGTTATTTATTTTTCTAACATTTATTTTATTCTCCAATGATATATTGATCTATTCTAACTTTTACTTATAGTTATTTGTTTAATTGTTTTGTTTTATTTATTTTATTCTCCAGTGATATATTGGTTCATTCTAACTTTTATTTATAGTTATTTACTTTTTTTTGTCATTTAGTTTATTCTCTAGGGATATACTGTTCCATTTCTAATTTTTATTTTCAGTTGTTTACTTTTTTATAAGTTAATTTATTTAGCAACAATATGCTAGCTCATTTCTAACCTTTCTTTTCAACTATTTACTTTTCTGTTATTTATTTTATTCTCTAATGGTATATTGGTTCATTCAAACTTTTATTTATAGTTAATTATTATTGTAGCATTTATTTTATTTCCAGTGATATACTGGTCCATTCTAATTTTATTTTCAATTATTTCCATTTCTGTTATTTAATTTATTCTCCAGTGATATTCTGATCAAAAACTAACTTTTAATTTCTAGTTACTTACTTTTACATTTCTAATCCAAATTTATTATTTACTGATTAGTTTTATTTAACGTTCATATTAACTAAATTATCACGTAGTTAGATTTTTATTTACTACGTAGTTACTAAATTTAATTAGTTATATAGTTACTAAAATTTACAATACTTAATTAGCTAAATAATTAGTTAAATTATTACGTAATTATGTACTTGAATTTTTTATGATTAATTTGAATTATATTATTATAAATTAAATTTATTATAGTATTCTTGAGTTTAAATCGCAATTTTGAAATCATAATGATTAAATTTATTCTTGAAAATGCTAGGAACAACATATTATGATGAAGTAAGATAAAGTAAATGGTTTATCTTAATAATGATAGTAAGAAATAAATAAATAAATTATTAAATACGAATATTTCATTACATTGCATATGGTGCATAAATAAGAGGTTGATTGGTTACACACTATACTAGTAGCGAAGAGATTGATAATGGAGGTCTTCAAACCTTGGAGTTGAGTGAGTATGGAATACACATGTAATCATGGGGTAGTAGCCTTATGTCGTGTTACCCTAAACTCTACTCTGATCCATCTTGACTATTCATCGAACTAATGATTATATATCGATTTTATAAATAATGTTGAGACAAAGTGTTGCTCTCCCAATCGCTCCCCCATATAAAAAGAATTATCTCTCCATAGACTAGTATGATTATGGGCCCTGTGCATGTCATGTTGCATTAATATTACATTAATTTAATAAAATTAAGTGTCATAATTATATTTTGTTAATTTTTAAGTTAATGATATGATAAAATATGTTAGCCCCTTTTATTTATTTTTTCTTTCTTTCCATGTACGTGATAAAAATGGAAGTGCAATCAAATACTTCTCCTTATGCAGCCATAGTGAATGCTAAATTCCCTAGCCTTATTTGGGAGATAGACTGCTTAACTCACATGTTACTTGTAACACCGTGTTTTTCTTAATGCATGATTTAGTGGTTTAATAACTAAAAAGTGGAAATTTGATATGTAATCTAGGTGATTAAAAGAAATAAATGAATTGTTGTTATGTATGGTATGTCGTATATGGTGACAGTGATGTGTTGTTTATTTGAAATTTGGGTTTGAATTTAGGAAGTTTGAGATATGTGCTTGAGCCAATTTGGATATGTTGTGAGAATGATTTTGGATTTTTGAGAGAAAATAAGTTAAGTTAGACCAGTTTTGAGATAAAGGAAGTGGCTTGATGAGGTTTGGGCCTCAGTTGGCCAAAAGTCCGTGTGAGAGCTCCAGGAAGGTCGGGTATAGAAGGAGAGGGAAGAAGGTTCCTTCCTTATTACCCTTTTTCTTTCTCTGTCTTCTCTTCATTTTTTCTATACCTCTCTCTATAAATTGTTGAGTTTATGGGAGTATAAACGAGGTTTGAGCTTTATTTAGCAATTGTGGTAAGGAAAGGAACGATCCTAGCTAGATTTGGCTCAAGAACACCGGATTATCAAGGAACCTAAATTTAGATTAGGAACTTTTAGAGGTAAGGGAAGGGTTGTTTTGTGTTAATAACTATTGGTATGCTGATTTCTTGCCTTATAATCAGTTGAATCTCTGTGGATGTTGCCATTTTGGTGAAAATGGATTTTGGGGGAGAAATTTTGAGATTTGGATGAGAAATTGATGATTTTGGGATGAAATGTTGAATTGATTATATGATTTGATTTGTATTAACTTGGTTGAGGTGGATTGAGGTTGTTGGAACACCATTGATTTGAAAATCTATGTTATTTGGTTGAAAAAGTTGAGTTTTCTTCGAAGAGAATCACGTTTTTTTCGAAAATCCTTATAGATAATCGATTATAGGGATTATATGATCGATTATCTGGAGTTTCAAAAACTGTTTTGTGATTTAGTTTCGGAAATAATCGATTATGAGCATATGATAATTGTAACACCCTCACTTTTACTTAATTAATTATTTTATTTATTTATTCTATATTTAATTCTGAATGATCGGGAAGGAATCAAAAAATTCTGATCCCCACAGTTGAACTCAGAATATCGAAAATTATTGAATCGTGATTTTTAATAATTTTTTCAAGTCGAAGCCCATAGAAATTAAAAAATGACGATTTTGTCCTTATTTGTCAATGTTAAGAGCTAACATGAGAAAAAGATTCAATTGATATTAAAATGTCAATTTGAGTTTAAAATCATGTCATATGTATTAAAATATAATTTTGGAAATTTTCTAGAAATTTTATGAAATTCCTGTATAAAATGACCAAAATACCCCTAGTTGTCAAATAACCAACTCAGTATTGGTTTGACATCCAAAAATGATGAAAATGATATTTTTAGTATATTTCTAGGTAAAATATGTAATTTTATAATTTTCATAAAAATTTGAGCATTTATTGAATTAAAATGAATTTAGTATGAATTTTCTAAGCTTAAAATATATAATATATATTTATAATTCGAAAAAAAAAATATTTTTAGAAATTATTTTCGATGAAAAATATTATATTTTTTCAGATTTATACCTAAATTAATTATTTTGGTATTAAAAGTTAATTTTTTCAAGTTTAGGCGATTTTATTAGTACCGACTAATCTAATTACAGGTAAAATTTACACTGGAAAATGTTGGGACAGCTGCTATCCCACATTTCTAATCTACCAAGAGGTGATTCACCACCTACTTATATATGTGTCCCTAATTTTCAATTAAACATAAATCAAAAATTGTATTTTTGACATCATGGGTGACATACTCCCATGGACACCTAAGGCCATTTTTTTTACTATAAATAGCCATGAAACATGAACCAAGCTCTTCACTCCTCTTCTCTTCCGTAAGTCTCCATAGAGAGTCTCTCTCTCTCTCTAGAAAAAATTTCTTTTATTTTGGTTTTATGCTAAAATTCTACTCGTTTTCCAATAACTAGTAAAAATCCTTTTCCTATGAGCTTTGTACCAACAACTTCATCAACTCTTTGAGGTAATGGGGGGAGTGGGATTGGTTCTAAATTTCAATTACTTTGCATGTTGGTAGGAAGGGTTTTTCCCTAAACCCGTTTAGGCTTTAGTTTTATTATTAATATTATTGTTTAATGTTAAACTTTAATTTTTGCTAAGCTATTATTTTGCTCAAATTTAAATTATTAAATTATACCAAGCTGTTACTCTAGTTCAATTTTAGAAAATTGAAATGCACTTGCTAAGCTGTTACTCTGCTCACTTTTAGAAAATTAAAATACATTTGCTAATATGTTACTCTACTCAATTTTAGATCATTAAAATACATTTATTAAGTAGTTATGTTGTTCAAATTTAGACAACTATAGTACAATTATTAAGTTGTTATACTGCTCAAATTCAAACAACTATAGTAGAATTACTAAGCTGTTATACTGCTCAAATTTAGGAAAAATATTTTTAGTTGTTATAATAGATAATTAAATTATTACATTCTCAAATTTTAGTAATACTTAATTAGTTTAGCAAAAATAGTAGAAGAAATAAACCATAAATCTAGTAATATGAAACTAAGCATAAAAATTATTTTATGAGCTATTTATGAAATTATTTTTAGAAAACTACTGTAGAAATTTTAGTTTAAGTTATTATCATTCAAGTAAGGTCTAGACACACAAAATAGACCATCTGTAAAAATTTCATAAATTTTAAAGCTTATTTAATACTTCTAATTGTGTTCTATAAGTGCCTGTGAACACATTTTTCTTAAAAATACTAAATTTCAAAAATTTTTGAAAAATTTCAAAAAATTCATGATAAAATTATAATTATTTTTCTAAGCTTAAAAATTATTTTTATGAAATTTTTGACCATTCTATGATTTATTTCTTAATTATTAGTCTTTATTTTGATTTGTATATCTTTATTTTTATTGAATTATTGATTATGTGCTTTAATTTGAATTATGAATTATGTAAATTATATGTATGGATCAAATCTCTGTAATATAAGGTAGAGATATTAGTAAAAATTATACTGATGCTCAAATTTTTGAGACTAGAATAAACCTTTAGAAATTAATAAATTAGTGAGTAATGTAAAGCAAGGGACATGGAGTGGCATGACACTCTGTTAGGAAAGCTACAGTTTGGTACGTTGAGGAATGAAAGGTAGGGACCCGTTTGAGGAGGTCTCGGGGGTAGGCATCGAGTGGTAAAAGTCCTAATAGCTAGGTAGTGCCTATGAGTTGGGATATTCACCTGACCAAACTCGATAACCCCGACAACTGCTTAGCATTTCGGGATTGGTTTGAGAGTATATTTCTATAAATGGACGTCCTGACTAATATGTGTTCCTCATTAATGATGAGGACTGTACCATGTGATGATGTTGATGAGGTATATGTACTCTCAGTCACTTCCTAGGTTCTGTTGAGAACTATTACTCACTAATGAAAGTATGGATCCATACCAAGTCAAGGGTAGTGTAGTATAACTTAGAATAAACCCTAGGTTTCCTTCATTAATTATATTTAAATTCCTACCATAGATGTGAAAGTGATTTAGAACAAATCACCTCACTCCATTATTTTTGTTATGCATGTTCAATCGTGATTATTAAAGATGACGACAATGCCTGATGTTGCTGAGGATGAGTCAAAGGATACTCCTCCAGATTTGAAGACCTAGTTTATAATATTTTCTTAAGGGATAAGGTAGATAAATACTGCTCTGTATAGATCTTTTTTTATGTATATATTGGGTTTGGTAGTATATGTCTCTTGATGTACTTTTGTTTTCTCTTTGACTATTATGTATTACTCAAACCATGATGTACAGTTGGATATATATATATATATATATATATAAGCAGTTTTTATCATTTCACTTCTATTTTCAATTCTGTTCAATTTAGAAAATTTTCTATTAAAAAAAATTACTCACATTTTCATCAACTTAAAGTAATAATTAAATTAATATAAATTATATTTAGAATTAAAAGAGTCTTACAATAATCGATTATCTACTGTTCAAAAAAAATTATAGATTTGGTTCAAAAATAATCGATTATGAAAGCTTATAATCAATTATCTCTGCTGAAAAATGAAATCTGATGCATTTTTGCTACAGTACATAATCTGTTACTACAGTACATAATTTGTTATTCCAAATCTGAATGTACTATTTCAGATTTTAAAGTTTTCATCTCAAAATGTGAAATTTTATGAATTTCAAGATTTGCTAATCTTCCAAATGGTTTTCAAAAAAGGTTTTGGTTTTCAAATTATAGTTGATTGTTGGATTGGTTGTGAGTGGAAGGTTACTTAGATAGGACCTCCGCTTGATGTTCTGATATATTGTATGAGGTTTCTCATGAGGGGGTGCTTGGATAGGGCCTTACCTGTTGACCATGTAAGAGGCCGAATGGGCGTGCATGGGGTATGGGACTTTGCCACAGGTGGGGTATGTTGATGATGATGACTGTTTGGTTACAGGTGGTGTTATTGTTGATACATATATAAATATATATGTCTTATGGATATTATGTGTATGTTATATGTGTTGATATATGTTGTAATACATATATATATATCTATAATATAAAATGATTGTTTGGTAAGTTGGTTTTTGTGGTGATACATGCATTGGCATGCATATGTTGTTGGCTGAGGTTGTGTGGGTCTCAAGCCGTGTGCGGGCAGGCATATAGGTGGATGGTGGCTATAGTTGGTACTCAGATAAGCCTCCAACCTAGTGTCTGGATAAGAAGTGAGGTCTTAAAGCTGGGCTTAAAGTTGAGTGGATGGGTAATTCCGCAGTAGGGGCCAAGGCAGTGCAGGCCTTATATCGCAGTATACCACCACCACCACCCACATACACTTATCCTGATAATCATAAGCTTATCCAACAGATCAGAGTTTTGGCAATCCCTGAATGGTGCTAGATGGCCATGGTAGGGCATAAGACTTGGTTAATCGCCCGAAATGTAGAAATCTCTCGAGAGTCGTGTCATTTATACATTGACATTTTAGGGTTGAAGGCATGATGTATTGTGATGTATGTATGTAAACTCATCCTCTGAAGAAATGGGATTCCAAATTTGTATGTTGATGAAATTATTATTATTGTTACCCGATGTCGTTGTTGCTGGTGGTAGTAATGGTAGTGTTGTCATTGTTGTTATGATTACTTGGTAATTGTTATTGTGGTTGTGTTACGTGTTGGTAGCGGGGGTAGTATTGTTGTTGTTACTTGATTATTGTGGCTGTTTGTAATTGTTATGATTGGTGATGATGGTGATAGAGGTGTTGTTAATATCGTTGTTGTTATTGTGTTAAAGGTTGTTGTTGTAATGGTTATACTGGTGTTATCATTATTATTTTAAGTAAGCTTACCCTTACGTTGTTTACATGTGTGGTTCGTGCTTGTGATGATCACGTCTTTGGCGTGGGAGCAGATGTTGAGTTTTTAGCAGGTTTAGCTACACTTAAGTTGGTGATGAAGCTTTGTTTCAGCCAATGGCGAGATTGAACAAGTATAAAGAATCATCTTTTTGTTCTTTTCCTTAAAGGAATTGATATTCCTTATTGTTGTTTATTTCTTTTAAGATGATGTATAAAGTGACTAGCTATAGGAAGTGAGTTTTGTATTATGTTTTCTTGGTGATGTATATTTCGTTCATGTTTGATATGGGCTGGTGTTATCCCATTTGTTGTGTATGTATGATAATTTGAGTTAAATAAGTATGCATGTATGGCACAGGGAGAGATAGGTGGATCTCTCAGTTGATGTGCATAACTTATATACCGATATGTTATAATTTGATTTTTTTTATTCACTTGGTAAGTGGATAAGGTGTATATTTATCATGGTTGTTTAGTAGCAACAGTTGGGTCAATACATTACTTATCGTGGTAATGCAACCTTCACAGTCATCCTATATTACTAAATGGACCTATAGTTATGAGTTTTTCTCTTCCTTTTGATACCATATGGTCACCCTCGCTATGGTTCCCTAGTTTTAGTCCACATGGTTGAAAGATAGGGATTTAGGGAAATTTTGTAAAATAAATAAATGTCTCTCTTTGGTGGGGTGTAAAATCAGCTATATATGCATTTTGTTCAATCAAGATATAGACAAAATATAATGTAGATGAATAAAAATCTCCACTGTTGAATTATTGTTATTTTTGTTCTATTACTATTTTTTTTTCATGTATTTCAATAATTAATTTTAGTTTAAAGATGGAGGCATATCTTATAAATGCTACTAAAATTCTATGTATGTTCTTCATAACCAATTTCTATGAAATGTCATTATGGAATTAGTTGCATATGAAGGATTGATATATTTTCAAATTATATCTCGTTTATGGAATAATATAATACAATTATTCGGACCCATGATCTTCAAATTCTCTTTACCGTGCTATGCCTTATGGTGTCTGTTACCACCTTGGACTTACCAAACTTGGATTAAGGAAACTTGGAGGCACATAAAGGAGAAGAATTTAGAAATATGAATATATGTAAAAAGAAGTAGTAAAAGTAGTTTGACTAGTGTTTGGAAGAAATGTACAAATAAGAAATAAGTTGAAGGTTGATGATAGTAGCAAGTGTGTAATATAAGATAATTAACAAATTATGATGAAATATAAATATGCAAATGGGAGAATAAACTAATGTATTACTAAATCTTATGTAATAAAAATTATATTAATAAATATTGTATAATTTTAGTAATTCATGAAGTAATTGGCAACAATAGTTACAACCAATACCAACACCTTCATAATCGTATTATCATCGTCAAACTCTAATGAAAAGTCATTTGATATTATATCATCAATAGATGAAAACTAATATTAAAATTTAAATGTTAAAACTAAGATCCATAATACAATAAAGTTGGAATGGGAGATTATAAATACAACAAGATTCATAACTAGTATTAGAAACTAAGATTCATAACAAAACAAAAATTAGAAACCAAGACCCATAACACAACCATGACAAGAAACCAAGATTCACAACATATCCAAAAGATAATAAAGTATGTTCGTCCAAGATAAACCTAGTAAGTGTTCATGACATCAAAAAGAGAAAAAACTAGCAGATATCTGCCCAAGTGTTGGATTTTATCCAACTTGTAGTTTAGACTTGTAACACTCCTTTAATTTTAAATGTAATTCATATTAATTTAATTATTAACTTAAGTTGATGCAATTGTGAGTAAATTTTTTTCGATTTTATAATAGAAAAATTCTAAATTTAACAGAATTTGGAAATAGAAATGAAATGATAAAAACTGCTTGTGTGTGTGTGTGTGTATATATCAAAGTGTACATCATGGTTTGAGTAATACATAACAGTAAAAAAGAAAACAAAAGTACATCAAACGACATGTACTACCTAGCCCAATATATGCATCAAAAAGATCTTAGACAGAACAGTATTTATCTACCCTATCCCTCAAGGAAAATATTATAAATTATATATATAAATCTGAAAGAGTATCCTCTGACTCGTCCTTAGCATCATCAGGCATTGCTGTCATCTTCAATAATTACAATTAATTATACAAGAAAAAAACAATGGAGTGAGGTGATTTGTTCTAAAATCACTTTTACATGTATAATAGGAATTAAAACACAATTAACTAATGAAATATAGGGTTTATTCTAAGTTATACTAAACTACCCTTAACTTGATATGGATCCATACTTCCCATTAGTGAGTAATAGTTCTCAACAAAACCTGGGAAGTGACTAGGAGTACATATACCTCATTAACATCATCACATGGTATAGTCCTCATCATCAATGAAGAGCAAATATTAGTTAAGACGTCCATTTATAGAGATACTCTCAAACCAATCCCGAAATGCTGAGCAGTTGTCGGGGTTATCAAACTTGATCAGGTAAATATCCTAGCTCACGGGCGCTACCCTGACCATTGAGATTTTCACCACTTGATGCCTACCCCCAATATCTCCTCAAATGGGTCCTTGCCTTTCATTCCTAAGCGTACCAAACTGTAGCTTCCCTCACAAAGTGTCATGCCACTGCATGTCCCTTGCTTTACATTACTCACTAATCTATTAATTTCTAAAGATTCATTCTGGTCTCAAAATTTTGAGCACTAGTATAATTTATACTAATATATCTGTCTTATAATGCAGAGATTTGATCTATACATATCATTTACATAATTCATAATTCAAATTAAAGCACATAATCAATAATTCAATAAAAGTAAGGACAAACAAACTAAAATAAAGACTGATAATTAAGAAATAAATCATAAAATGGTAAAAAAAAATCATAAAAGTGATTTTTAAGCTAAGAAAAATAATTAGAATTTTATCATGAATTTGTAGAAAAATTTCAATTTTTTTTTAAATTTAGTATTTTTAAGAAAAATGTATCAATAGGCGTTTATAGAGCACAGTTAGAAGTACTAAATTAGCTTTAAAATTTATGAAATTTTTACAAATGTTCTATTAGTGTGTCTATACTTTATTTAAACAATAAGAACTTAAACTGAAATTTTTACAGTAGTTTTCTAAAAATAAATTCATAAATAGCCCATTTAATAAATTTTTGTTTAGTTTTATGTTATGAACCATTTCACTTATTTCTTTTATTATTTTTGCTAGATTATTTAAGTTTTACTAAAATTTAGTAGTATGACAATTTAATTATCTAATATAGAAGATAAAAAAATTTATTTAAATTTGGCCAGTATCACAACTTAGTAATTCTACCATAATTGTTTGAATTTGAGTAGTATAATAACTTAATAATTATACTATAATTGTCTAAATTTGAGCAGCATAACTATTTAATAAGTGTATTTTAATTATATGAAATTGAGCAGCATAATAACTTAGTAAAAGTTTAAATTTAATACTAAACATTATAACATTTATAAAACTTAATAAACTTAAATATTGAAAGGTTTAGGGAAAACCCTTTTCTACCAACGTGCAAAGTAATTGAAATTTAGAACCCACTTCACTCCCCCCATTACCTCAAAGAGTTGGTGAAGTTGTTAATACAAAGATCTTAGGAAGAAGATTTTTACTAGTTAGTGAAAACTAGTAGGATTTTAATGGATTTTTTTTCTTCTATGGAGAGTGAGGATGCACGTTCAGCTTGAGGAAGGAAGAGGAGAATGCTAAGATTTGATGCAAAGAGGAACTATTTATAGAGGAGAATTAAGCTTAGATGTCCATGTAAATATGTTACTCGTAATGTAAAAATTCAAGTTTTATTTTTTTATCTTAGGGACACATATTCATGTAGGTGATGAATTACCTCTTGGTAGAGCTAAAATGTGGGATAACAACTGTCCCAAAAAATTTTAGTATAAATTTTACCTGTAATTAAGTTAGCTGGTACCAATAAAATCGCTTAAACTTGATTAAATTAACTTTTAATATAAAAATAATTAATTTAAATATAAATCTAAACAAATATATTATTTTCATCAAAAATAAATTTTAATTTTTTTATTAATTTTTTCGAATTATGTACGTATATTTTGTATATTTTAAGCTTAGAAAATTCATATTAAATTTATTTTACTTCAATAAATGCTCAAATTTTTATGAAAATTCTAAAATTACATACTTTACCTAGAAATGTACTAAAAACATCATTTTCACCATTTATGGATGTTAAACCAATACTAGTCTGGTTTATCTAACAGCTAGGGGTATTTTGGTCACTTTGCACAGGAATTTTAGAAAATCCCCAGAATTATATTTTAATACTCATGACATGATTTTAAACTCAAATTTATATTTTAATGTTAATTGAATCTTTTTCTTATGTCAGTCTTTAATATTGATAAATAAGTACAAAATCATCATTTTCTAATTTCTCTGGGTTCCGACTCAGAAAAATTATTAAAAATCATGATTATATAGTTTTTAATATTCTGAGTTTAACACTAGGGTTCATAATTTTTAGATTCTTTCTTGATTTTTCAGAATTAAATATAGAATAAATAAAAAACATTTAAAAATAAATAAATGAGGGTGTTACGAGACTTATCTAAAGCAACAAAGGTATTCCTATTTGTCCTTTGTTTACAAGTTTATTGGCTATGAAAAATAGTTCAGTCTCACGCACAAGTCTGTCGAAAAACTTTCCAACTTTGTTACACATCCAATGATTCTAGTTGGATTGTTAGCAAATTCACCAAACTTGACTTAGATTTTTCAACAACAATCTATTTGAGTTGTGAGCTTAGTAGTAGCGCGATTTCTTTTGTCATGCTTTCTTCCTCTGACCATTTTCCTTTGTAGAAAATGTTGCTGAAGTTGTCATTTCTATCATAGTTTCTTTCACTTGCATTTGAGTCTCATTATCAATATTATCATACATATCTTTTGTTTTCATGTTGAGTCCTTCATACTATCTCAAAACTTCAAATGGTGCATATGTTGCAAAACCATAACAACAATACCCCTAAAGAGGAATTTCATCTCAAACAAGAGTTTATAGTCTTGCTCTTTAAATTTTACTACTTTGGGATTTTCCTATGAAAAAAAGATAAGAATTAATTAACATATGTCCTAACTATTTTTATTTTTTAAAAATCACTACACATATACATACCTAGATTTTGGCCTCTCACCACTCATACCTAGATTTTATAAAATTTCACGCAACTTAAAAATTAATTACCGTTTGGTCACCATATTTTATTTTAACGATAATATACTATTTTAAATATAAGTAAATTGTCAATTGATACATAACATATTAACAAACGTGCAATTTGTATCAAACTTTATATACATGATTAGGAATATAACATCAAATGATTTAACCATTAGATTGATTAATTTCACATTCTACACAAAGTTATTAAGTGATGTAAGTGCAAAAGTTTGACATCAGATGTCAATTGATCTTGTGACACACATATATAGTAAAAGGATCATTTTTATGTAAGAGTAAAAAGGTGTAAATATAGGACATACAATCATACATGAATGGTTAATATTTAAAATTACATGATTACTTAAAAAAGTCGTATAACTTTTTAAAAATCTTACATGACTTATGTGTTTTAATCTTGACCATTGATGATAAAATCTAATAATCAATATTTTTTCCTCTTACTCTCACGTCATGAAAAAGGCTCTCTCACAAAGATACATACATACATACACTTGATAGAGTTAATATGTTCAATAATCTTCTGTATATATTAAATTTTAACAATCAATCTGTTAAATATTTTAATATTACCTTTATGATTTTGCACACCAAATCTTAGACAAATTGAATATTTGTAATTATTTAATCTTATCGTGGACATTCACCTGTATTTGAAAAAGTTAGCTAATGAAGTTACTTTAATAAATTTATTTTATTTAAAGTTAAAAAAATTAAATTTCTCTCATCCCTTTCTCCTCTTTCTAGGTGTCTCTTTATTTAAGAAAATTATATTCTCTCTTTAAAATTTATTTCTTCTTCATCATTTCCTCCTCTTTTCTAATGATAGATGGAGGAGGGATTTGGGTGAATGAGTATCATTATGGTACAACAATGAAAATACTCATACGATCAAGATTTATGATTGTTGAAAGATGGTAATTTATCGAATGTAGATATGAAAGAAGGAAAGAGAAATTTAATAAGGAAAAACTTGGTGTTAAGACGAGAAAAGAAAAAAGAGAAAGATTTTTTTTAATTTTCTAATAAAACTTAATTTACTAAAATAAATTTATTGACTAATTTATTTAAAATTTTGTCTTCAAATAGTTTGTCGCTTTTTTTTTTTTTTGAAAAAGATACATATTGTTAAAATGAGTAAACTAAAATTTGAATTATATAAATGATCCAAATAGGATTCGGAGTTTTGGACTAACCCTCTAAATATCCCACTGGTTTCTGGCTCTAAATAATGGAGAGTGGGATATGGACATGTCCTGATCAAAGAACTCATGGAGCTTCTTGAACTCTCGAATTTTTTCCAAATCCAATCATTCATTCTATTTAGGGGTGGCAAAACGAGTCGACTCGCTGATGAAAAGTGGGTTGAAGTATTCAACCCTCCTTACTTAGCAGTAATGGGTTGGCGGGTTTAAAAGGGTGGGTTGGTGGCTTAATCCACCCAACTTTAACAAAAAAAAAATCAATTGAATTGGATTAAATAATTCTTATTTTAATACAAATTATATCACTTTGAATTTTTGATTGTTTGACATGTACTTTTATTATTATTTTAATAAACATTAATTATATGAAAGAGGGATTATATTTTTTCATTCAAAAGTTATAAAAATAATTTACTTGAAAATAAATAACACTTATCATGACACTTGAAAATAAACAACACTTTTCATTCAAAAGTGTGAGGAATTATATTTTTTAGTATAACATTAAATTGTATTTAATTACAAGTAGAACTAACCCCAGAAGCATGTGTCATTATTGTCATTATTATTTTTAATATAACAATGCGAATGCAGAACAATGTGTGCAGAGCGTCTGTTACTCTCTTTTTTTTATTAATGTCTCTCATACAACAACTAAAGAAGGGAAAAAAATAAAAATGTAAGTGGCGGGCCGCGGGTTGGCTTGTAGGGTTGGTGGGTTGGGCGGGACAGGTTGGCGAGTTTTACAAGCTTACCCACCTCACAAAAATGACTGAGTTAGGCAAGTTGACTTGGTAAGTCGAATCCGTTTTGCCATTCCTATATTTTAATTTCTAAAATATATGCATATATGGAGTGCACTGAGTTTGAGACCCAATCCAGACCAATTGAGATTTGAGTCCAAGGACACAATAGAATACATTGCTCCACAGTCTCAAGCACCTCCACCACCTTGTCATTGTGGACCAGCATTGACATCTACAGGCCCATGCTTAGCTTCCATTTGGGCCACCAGGGTCCATATCAAACTCGGGCCTCTCTATAACTGGTGGGCGAAAACGGTGACAAAAAATAACGTTATTATTATTAAAAGCAAAAAATATATCAAAGCGAAAACATAAAATATTTGTGAGGGAAAAGTAGCACAAGACATGAAGCAAGCAGCGAGATCATTTTTATTTTATTATTTTTATTTTTATATAGATGAAAAGAAAAATGGGGTTATATAAATAGTGGTGGAGGGGAATCGAGTTGAGTCCTCTGGTTTTTCTGAGGCCTGTGCTCTGAGAGGGGCCATAGCTTGGGACCCGTTGAACCCTAATCTCCACCGAAACGCATTTTCCCGGAAAATTCCCTCGGAAAGGAAAAAGAGAAGAGGAAAATGCAGAATCACAGGCTGAAGCAGCAGCAGCAGCAGCAACAACAAGCTCTGATGCAGCAAGCTCTTCTTCAACAACAGTCTCTCTACCACCCTGGCCTCCTTGCTCCTCCTCAGGTTGGACCCCACTCTCTCTCTCCATTTCCGATCATTGCTTCGATCTTATTACGTTGTCTCGATCTTCGAGTCTTGCCTCTTGCCTTTTCGGGATTAATTGGAACACCTAGGGTTTTGTTGCAAACATTAATTATTCTTTTCCTTTTAAGGAGCTGGTTGTGTGGTTGATGTTTTTTTTTTGGTCATTTTCTTTTATTATTTTTGATTAGCCGGGTGAGGGTTTTGCATGAGTTGGACCAAAAGAACAGAAGCATTGTTTTACAAAATGGAAATTTCGGGTTGCACTTCTCTTTTAAAAGCGTTTAGTTGAATAATGTTTTTCTGAAGTATAAAAAAAATGTAGTGGTTTTGTGTTTGCGGTGGTCGATGGTTCTCAAATTATGTTTTAAGGCATTTCGTCTGTGCCTTGGAGTAATGAGTAATGACCCATGTGCCCTCTCAGACTCTCTGGAGCAATTTGAAGTGGCATTATTCTAAACTAGGGGAAACTATTTAGAACTTTACTTTTCCTCCTTTTGTGGTGCCGTTTTTTTCTATTACATGTTAGCGTTTAGGTGTGCAAGTTTGCCATGTCTAAACAGGATTGTTTTTTGGAGGTTTGATTGGGAAAGGAATGTGAATACTCTAACTAAAAGAATTCGTTGTCTGGCTTCATTTAGGAGTTACTGTCCAATGCGTTTGATGTAGTGTTAAATCAGCTTACGTCTTGAAGGATTTTTTTGTTTTTCTTACTGCTTTGGTATTTATTTGTATTTTGCTATGTATTCTGAATGGTTTGGGTAACCGTGAAAACATTCTCATTTACTTCTGTTAGGCTTAGCAATGAACTCATGTATGCAATTTTTTTTTTGTTTGGTATCGGTTGGGTTACATGCTTTCTTCCCTCCCATTCACCCCCGTAAATGTTTTTCATACTTCTGTATTGGTAGATACAATACAAATTCTCTGTCTTGATTTGCCCTCTTTTTCCTTTCTTTTCTTTTTCACTTCTTCATTTTGCAGATTGAACCAATTCCAAGTGGAAATCTGCCTCCTGGTTTTGATCCAAGTACTTGCCGCAGTGTGTGAGTGTTTGTCTAGACATTTTTCTTACCTTTTATACTTTCATTTTATCTCTCATTTTTTTCTGTTTGTTTTATGATTGTGATTGTGATGTGAACAAGCGTAGGTACCGTTACTTAATCTTTTGTTTACTCCTTTCCAAATAATGATTGGTGTTAAATGCATTTGAGTTGCTGGTCTTTTATACTTTACTGAAGTAGATATTTTCGTCATGCTTAAAAGCAATTCTATTGTACCAAAACTAACTGTATGTTACCTTTTGCTTTTATGACTAAAATTAATTACTTATTCCCTAATTTTTTCTTCTCTTATTTTTTTTAAATTGTAGCTTCTTTATCTTTGAGAAAATGCAGGTATGTGGGGAACATCCATACACAGGTAACTGAGCCACTTTTGCAAGAAGTTTTTGCTGGTACTGGCCCAGTTGAAGGTTGTAAACTTATCAGAAAGGAGAAGGTATATTTTTTAACTTAGTTATGTCTTTGTCTAATTTGTTAATTTAAATTTTAAAGACTAGCTGAAGGTGGAGCTTTATATTTGACATCTGGTGCCTTTGTTTTGCAGTCATCCTATGGATTCATTCATTACTTTGATCGTAGATCTGCTGCTCTTGCCATATTATCTCTCAATGGAAGGCATCTGTAAGTGTTGTGCTTTACATTTGTGTTAAATTGATTTCAATTTGCATTCAAATTTTAATTCAATGCTTTGCAGATTTGGGCAGCCTATCAAGGTTAATTGGGCATATGCTAGTGGTCAGAGAGAGGATACGTCAGGTTGGTTCAGATTTTTGAGTTAAATAAATTGATATTTATGTTCAAACTAACTCTGATCCTTTGGGAACTTCTCTGGGAACTTGTGGCTAATATATCATATACCATGTTTCTTTTAATTTGCAGGTCATTACAACATATTTGTTGGTGATCTAAGTCCTGAGGTTACTGATGCTACACTGTTTGCATGCTTTTCTGTCTACCCAAGTTGTTCGTAAGTTTCACTCTTGTGATTTCTTAGAGAACAGTCTTCCACTCTCTGTATTTGGACTTAAACCAATCTCTATTCATCCAAAATGAAAAAAGAAAATTATTTGTACTGCCTTGCATGATAGTTGTACATTGTGTTCTATACAATTGTGTTGGTAACATAGCATGGCTCATCAATTTTATTTTATTTTTTTTCTGGTGGCTCTAGAGACGCAAGGGTTATGTGGGATCAGAAGACTGGGCGTTCAAGGGGATTTGGATTTGTTTCATTCCGTAATCAACAGGTCCAATTTTGGTTTTAAAATCTTTAATTTTTGGTGTAACAAGGCTCTATATGATGGTTTTGACTTATATTTTTCTTGAATTTTTGTAGGATGCACAAAGCGCTATAAATGATCTGACTGGTAAGAAATTCTTTATTGATTTAACAACCTTAGATTTGAACCACTTTAAATTTGGATGAATCTCCAATGATTTTTCATAATATAATATCACTTGAAGCAAAATTAATGTCACAGCAAGGAATTGTGCATTTTTGTTTTTGTAGAAATTGGTGTGGACTTTTTATGTTGTTTAGGTATTTTAAATTCAAGATGGAAAATTTTCTTGTAGACTTTTTAGAATTACCTCTTATGGTATATGCACTTTGTAATTGCATATATGAGTCACATGTTCTTTCTTGTCCACCTGTATTTCCTGTATGATCAAAAGCACAATTTTTGAGCTCTCCCTGTGTCATTTAGGTAAGTGGCTTGGAAGTAGACAAATACGCTGTAACTGGGCAACGAAAGGTGCTGCTGGTAATGAAGAGAAGCAAAACTCAGATGCAAAAAGTGTGGTGGAACTAACAAATGGCTCATCTGGTGAGTATATTGTAGTTCAGTAAACAACGATAGAGATGGTTGAATTTAAATGCTTTATGTTTAGCCTCTAATTCTTGAGCTTGATTTAAGGGTGGATCTGGGTGCTTTTTAACATTTCGTTGAAACTTTTTTACGTTTGACCCTAGAAATATTTTATAGATGATTGGACATGTAAAAATTAGTGTGTTCATGAAGTATTCTGTTTTCCCAGTGAACTAACAGAATACTAGGCATGAAATTGACTGTGTTTTATCCTACTTGTACAGAAGATGGTAAAGAGACGTCTAACAGTGATGCTCCTGAGAACAATCCTCAGTACACTACTGTTTATGTGGGTAATCTTGCTTCAGAGGTAAGAAACTTTATGTGTTTTTTGAATTTTACATTAAGAACAATACCAATGCATCAACCGCTATTCGGTTGAAAAGTTTGCAAGCTTATTATGATTCATGTTTGTGCAACAGAAGCAATCTTTTTGAAGTCCACTACTGATATTTGTATTGCTGAAAGCCTGAAACTTTGCGTTACCTCTATTAACTTCTTGTTTTGTTCTCTTTCTCTCTTTTTGCTATTAGGTTAGAAATGTAAGAATATTTTAGCTTCCAAATTATTCTCTTTAACAAATATTTATGTATCCTTCTGAGCTGTATGTTTGAATTCTGCTGCAATTTCTGTTGCTATTTTAATCATTATGACCTTGTGTGATTCGCAGGTAACACAAGTTGATCTCCATCGCCACTTCCATGCTCTTGGGGCTGGAGTGATAGAGGAGGTTCGTGTTCAGCGTGATAAAGGGTTTGGTTTTGTGAGGTACAGTACTCATGCTGAAGCAGCTCTGGCTATTCAGATGGGGAATGCCCAGTCTCTTCTCTGTGGAAAACAAATTAAGGTGTGGATTTCACTTAAGTTTTGATGCTGTTGCTAGTTGCTACTTACTGTGTAAATTTTCTATGCTTTGTTGTGGGTCATGGTTCTTGTTGTTGACATACTTTGCTGGCTCTAATATTGCCTAGGAAACAAATTAAGCTGTATTAATTCTTTTCTTTTCATGGGGAAGGAAAAGGGTGGTGGGGAAGCGAATTGTTAAAGCTTGATTCTTTTCTTTATGATTTGGAATCTACTTGTTGTGTCATTGGGTATTTGGAACTTAGAAGCAAATTTTCTTTTCTTGGTTTATAAGACCGTATCTACAGTTGAATTTGAACTGGTTTGCACATTTATGAGATTCTGGTGTTTCCCTGTTGTATATGGTAGATTCTTGCATATTATTTTGTTAATTGTTAGGAGCTTTGATGCTTAATCTACTTTTGAGTTTGACCATATATTCATTTCCCTTGAACTGATTATTTATTTATTTACTCATTTCTTTGTCTGGAAGGGCCACAGTTTCCTTTTGTCCCCTCCTATACATTTCTTTTAGTCATATAATTTTATTTTATTTTCCATCAGGTAGTGTTGGGATAAGGGATTTCAATATTTCAATGAATTTTAAATGCACAGGAATTTAATTACTTCAATTAAATTCCTTTCATTTTAAAAAAAAAAAATTTGGATAAAATAATTCAAATTTCTTGTGTTTTAAATTTTCTTTGGATAAAGTAATTCAATTTCCATCATATGCAAATTTCATTTTAAGTGTTATTTGAAATTCTTTCATTTTGCTTGAAAAAAAAACTCCTATAAAATTTCCATCATTTTAAAACCTTTGGATTGGATTTGATATCCAAACATGTCATTTTGATATACGGTGTTTTAAATTCATTTAAAAATTTCTCAAAATTCCACATCCAAACTCACCGAGGCTATTTGTTGCACTTTAATTCTGACCATTGTTATTATGTTAAATACAGTGCTCTTGGGGGAGCAAGCCCACTCCGCCTGGAACTGCTTCAAATCCCCTTCCCCCACCTGCTGCTGCATCTCTGCCTGGTCTGTCCGCAACTGATCTTTTGGCGTATGAGCGACAGCTAGCAATGAGCAAGATGGGTGGTGTCCATGCCTTGATGCATCCCCAAGGGCAACATCCTCTTAAACAAGCAGCTATTGGAGCCAGCCAGGCAATATATGATGGTGGGTTCCAGAATGTTGCAGCTGCACAGCAAATGATGTACTACCAGTAACATAGTGCGGTTCTCTGGATGTGGTTTAATGCTATCTATATATCCTGCCTTCTGCACATTGATTCGTATTAAACTCTAGGGAGCTTTTTCTTTTTCACTTTTTTTACTTGACGGTGGTGTGGTAGTTACACCTACCATATTAGATAATTACGAGCAAACATTTGTATGGGTTTGTATCATGTATGCGGTTTTCTACTTAGTAGTGATGAGTGTTTATGATTTTAAGAGGGATTGTCTGTCCTGACATTTTTCTTCCTTCTCACCCATTTGGGTGTTACTATGCGATGGTTGTCATCAATATCATCCTGTTTATAGAGGCTGCCATCTATTTATTAATATTTCAATGCACAATCAGTCTGGTAGTGGTAGGAAAGTGGGTGATATGATGCGTATATAGGCTGGTTGATTGTGGCACTAGTAGACATTGGTTATAATCGGACCCAGACCCCACGGTTGATTTAACTGAAAAATAATTATGAATTGATTGGGTATTTTTATTTAAAGTTCTAAATAAACGGTTATTGAATCAATGAAAAAGAAATATTTATTGAAAATTACGGTGTCGATGTATCCATAGCATTAAATGATTTTTTAATTTCTTAATGACTGTCAACTTAAAAATTAGATTGATCAGATAAAGAAAATTATTTGAAAACTAACAGTACAGAATCAATTGTTTTACCAGTGCTTAACAATCATTCTTTCATATTAATTAGTGTTCCTAAATAGAAACTATTCATAGCAATTTAAGGCAGAATAGAAAGTAATTATGAAATAATTTCTTATCGTTTTGCTAAAGACGGGTAAAATATACTAGTATAAAAGAAAAGCATAGTAGAAATGTCGATGCGGTTAAACACGTAAATGTAAGCTCCCTTACTCAACTTAATGACTAATATTTCACAATCTTGGAAACGTAAATGCTTCCGATTTAGCCTCTAAAAGTCAATTTAAGCATTTCCAACCAAAAAATTAATAGGAACTGAATAATCTGAAGTTTCAGAGAGAGCGGGTAAAAAAATAAAAAAGAATAAGGAAAATCAGCATGAAACAGATGGTAACAATCCTTCAGGAAAGTCTAGCAGCTCAACACTAGTTATTTCTTTTAAGAAATGTTGAACATGTCAGGATTAGTCCTTTTCCAATCTTGCTATATACTTGTCATAGAATTGGCCTGCTTTCTCAAGATCTCCAAGCTCAGTGTAACAATCAGCAATCGCCCCAAAAGCTTCTGTATTCCCTGAGTCCTCTCCTTCTCGTTCAGAGATGGCCAAAACCATGGAATGGTATTTAATAGCATCTCGGTACTTTCCTTGTCTTTGCAGTGAGGCTCCTGAAGTATGCAATTATTAAATTGTATTCATGGAGCTCCTTGTAAAATCTTTCACTCGTTTAACACACGCATACACAAAAAGAACAATTTGATTGTGTGGTAGCCTGTCAGAAAACACACATTAATAAGCAAAACAGGAAAGATAACAAACCTAGACCTCTAGCAGCTTTTTTCTCTTCAATAGAATCCTTCAAATTCTGGGCAAGCTCAAGTGCATTCTTAAACTCCGTGAATGCTTTATCTGGCTGTTGATTCCTTAGAAAGTTCTTTCCATTTTTCAATTTAGAAATTAGCTCCTGCTTCTTTGGGTCAACAATAATTTCATTATCAAGTATTCTACCACCACCAATGGGAGCATAACTCAAGCTAGGGGCATAGGACTCAATTTTGGCTTGCTTCCTTAAAGCTGCGTTGATTTGGAGTAATTGCTCGTTTACCCGCTGTAATTCATTTCTTCTTTGCCGAGCAAGCAACCCTGTCATATGATCAATGAATTCAGAAAAAGGAGAGTATATCACTCATCTATAAAAGTACATATGAAACACCTCTACCACAGTCTAGTTGAAGCACAAGTTATTAAAACTTCTGATATCAGAAATCAGATATTCAACGACATTAGCTGCCTTTATTTTCTTTGACTTCTTTTTTTTTCTCTAAATTTCTACCCAATCATATTTATGTGATTCTGTCACTTAGAGAAATAGATTTTCTGCAGATATCTCCCATGCTGATGTTTCATTTTGTTTCCCTTTGATTTCTTTCCTGTTTTTTCTTCTTTAAGGAGGACCCCTGACTCCTTTGCTTTCTCCCTCTCCTCTCCCCCCCACCTTCTCTTTTTTCTTTTTTTGACTAAAAAAGTTTCTGCACATATGATCAGTGTTCCCTTTGTGATAAATAAAAAGTCTGTTGTTTAATATTATACAAGAAACCTTCAAGACAAACACATTGATCTTTCAAGAGGCATTCATGCTTCACAAAGCTAAATCTCTTAACATATTTCAGTAATATGCTAGTCCTTTATCATATAACAGATGAACTAATGCAACAAATAAAAATCACCTCAACAAAAATATCTTGCAACAAAATGAAGTTCTACTCTCCAAGCCCTTGGAATTAGAAACATAGATCACAATCTAGTAATCTCACACTACCTTACCTCCCACAGTGGCTCCAATGAGGGCTACTGTCAGCAGTATAGGCATATTGAAAACAGAGTTATCAGCCTCACACGTTTCAGCCAAAGCTGTATTAGGCATAGAGAACATCAAAATATTGCTCGCTACAAATATTAGTGACGGGAACCTTTGGTATATGTCTTCCTGACAGGGCAAACAATTTCAATCAGAAGTTAAAGAGAAAGATGCCAAAAGAGAATAGCAACGGAAAATCAACAGAATGTAGAGACAGAAGCATTATCCCAATATACAGAAGTGACCAAAACAGAAAAAAATTAGTGTACAAAACAACATCCACAGTTTTTAATTTTTCCAAAGCAGAATTTTAAACAAGAGGTCATAAAACATCCATAATTAACAATAAAACTTATTTTTAAAACTTCCATATTTGACAATTATTGTACAGTGTGTAGGAACACATTTATGGTTAAAACTAACAACTACATAGATCAAAGCGCATAGCGGCAAGAATGCCGTGACTCACCATCATACCTTACACTTTGAGCAGTGCAGCAAACTTGGAATATTAAAAGACCCATCAAACGTATCTTTGAAGTGTGGAACACCCTTGTCCGGTTTTAGAGAAAGACAAGCTAATTTTCCTGATTCATTCAAAAAAATTCAATTTTGTCGCAGATTTCCCAGACCCAAAAACACAAAAAAAGTGTTATCAGAATCCAAAGCTCAAACATGACGAAAGTTACGGTTTTGAAATCCATTTGAAGATGGGGTGCAGAAAAACTGACCGGGGAGTAGGGGTTTGGGGTTGTTGGCGCAGAATTGAGGTTGTGAGAAGCGAGTGCGAGCGAGGAAGCAAGAGCAACGGATCACAACCGCCATTGCTCAGTTAGTTTGCTGAGCTGAAACCTGAAAGGATAAAACGTTGGGATAACAATCTGTGTCTTTGTCTTTCGCATGTTTGGATGAATTTTTTTAAAAGAATTTATAGAAAAAGAGTTTATTTAGAAGTGTTGTTATGAAAAGATTTTTTTAAATAAATTAATATTGTATTTAGATAATATATTCTAAAGTGTTTATTTAAAATAATAATTATTTGATAAACTGAAAATTTTAGTTTTATTATAAGTTCTACTGAAAACTTTTATTTTTCTAAAAGCTAAAAAAAAATAAAAATTCAAACACTACTTTTTACATAACAAAATACTTATTCTAAAAGATAAGCTTTCAAAATATCTTTATCCAAACATGCCGTTTGTGTGCTCTTGCTGCTGAATTACAACTTACTATGTGCGTCTTACTGAAATTACAACCTATTATTGCTGACAATAGGTGTACTTCTTCTACCTTTTCTAATCTCTTGGGTTCCGTTCTATAAAGCTATTGTTGAAATTACATATAATAACATTAAATTGTTTTCATAATCTTGTCCTTTCAAAATTTACTGAAATAAATTGAAAAAATAAATGTTATTTGTATCAAAAACTGTACAACAAATTTTACAATTAAGAAAGAAAAAGAGCAAAAAATGTGAAATGTAATAAATACTGTGATGGAGAGAAATAGATACAAAAAAAAATAATGTATAAATTATTATATGAATAACATATCTTAATAGGGATGTAATTGACTTGGGTAGGGCTTTTGCTATTCATATTTCTCCCATTTACTAATAAACACTCCTTTTTAATTTTTTTTTATATATAAAATTACACAAATAATGTTATTTTTTTTATCTTTTTTAAACATTATTCTTCGCTTGTTTGTTTTACCGCATCCCTTCAGGTTTTACTGTACTTCTCCACCTATAGTTTCACTGCAATCTCCCTAGTTTCAATGTACTTCTTTACTTGTAATTTTATCTCACTCCCCTTTTTCATTTTTTTTAGAGGTTTTCTAATATTTTTATTTATGTCTAATAGAAATTTTATTCAAAATAAGAAGTCAGATGAATAGTTAAGAGAGGGAGGAGTGTGGTGAAACTACAAGTACGAGATTACGGTGAAACTAAATAGGGGAGTGCGATGAAAACACAAGTAAGGGAATATAGTGAAACTCAAGGGAGAAGTGTGATAAAACAAGACAAACAAAAATGAAGTTTGAAAGAGATAAAAAATAAGATTATTTAAGTAATTTTATATGAAAAAAAATTAGAAAGGAGAAGTGTATTTAACAAATAAAGGGAGTGTAAATAGCAAAAGCACCTGGATAAGGTTGAGTTCAGTCTGTTTTAAGACCTAACCCAATTAAACATAGTCGAGTTGGGTTGTGTTTTTTTTTTTTTAAGCAACCTAACCCTAATTAGGTTTGGTTGGGTTAAGTAAGCGAGTTGAATAATTAAAATATTAATATAATTTTAGATATTCAAAAAAATTCAGAAAAAATAAGAAAAATAAAATACATAATTAGATTAACTTATCAAATGCATGTTTAATTTAAAATATAAGTCTAACCACACAAATCTAATACTCAAGAAAAATACAATTTATGTAAATATTTTAATTTTTTATTAATAAATAATAGGTTGAGTTGGGTTGTGTTTATCGAACTAAGAATGCATCAATCCGTGACCTAACCCAACGCGCCGAAAATGTAGTGGGATTGGGTTGGGTTGGTCGGGTTCACAGGTTGATTGTGACCCACTTTCACTCCTGCATCTCGATTAAAAATAGTTTATAAATATATGATGAATTATTTTTATGAATGTTTTCAAATATCTACGTAGTTATTTATGTTAGAAAATAATGTAAATAAGTTGTAAATTAACTCTTTTAAGTGGACACTTGGTCTTGTGACTCCCATGATATTTTCTTTTCCTAAACTGTAAGGTAAAACTATAAATATTTATTTTACCATATGCCTCGGTATTTTTTTTTTCACCAAATTGTTAAATAATGTCTCAAGGTAAAATTAAATATTAATATATGTTAGATTGATGATGGATAAAAATATTTTTTAAAATATTTATTTCTAATTATTGATTAGCAAATATTTTGTTTAATTTAGCTTTTATTTGCATCCTAAAATTTAGAGTTATTTATGTAGTTGTTCTTTTTTGCAATGTTTTTAAAACTCGACGAGTTATTAAATTGGTTAAGGTACTAGTTTAAAGTCCAATGATTAAACCGTGGTTAAACTGTAGTCGAACTGATATTAATAAAATGATAATAATAATTAAATAATGTTAAGTAAATATAATATCATAATTTTATAACACCAAAAACTAAAATAAAACAACATTTTATATCTATTCATAATCCTCACTAAATATGTGTTTTTCTTTATCTTAAAAATGTTTTAGATTAAATTTAAAAAGCTTTAAAAATGAAAAAAAAATTTGAAAACCACATGTTCAAGTTGATTTTCTGCATTGGTTTTTACCGGTTCTCACCAATTATGAAATCATTCGATTTTTTTGAGTTAACGGACCAATCACTAGACTGGTTCTTGGTCAAATCGTCGGTTCGATCCAATTTTGAAAATTATGCTTTTTTGTCAAAAGCCTTTTTTTTCTCTTTAAGTGATAACTAAGTATTTTAATTCCAATTTAATTATCGTTTAGGTACAAACCTAACTACACCCAACTAATCATACAATTACAAACCTAACTAGTGGGATATGACTTTATTGTAATCTTCTATTTAAATCTTTCAAGTTATTACTTTTACCTAAATGATTTGGAGACTTGGGATAAATTTGAAACATACATACATACATATATATATATATATATATATATATATAATGTAATTATTAGGATTTGAAGAAAAAATTAAGATTCTTTATTTTAATTAAAGAATGATGTTTTGATTATTAAATTTTGAGTAATGAATATTTAAAATAATTCAATCCATTTAATTAGTAATTTTTTTAGAAGAAAATGATAACTTGAATTTTTTAAATGGGAAAAATTCACAAAAAGAAATTAAACTAACTTAATTTTTTAAAAAAATCCAAAATTAGAGAAACTATAATTATATATATATTTTTTAATCCACGGATGGGGTTACACACTTACACTCATTCAGTTCAGTTGTTCCATGGACCAAGCCCATGTTTTATTTTTTATTTAACGAAACTCACACAGACCTTGCTATTCTCACCTTTTTTCTTTTTTCTTTTTTCACCCCTAACTTAAAAAAAGTGAAAAGACCTAACTCCCCTCGCACCTTCCCTTCCCATCCAACATTTAAAATATTTCCCACCCTCAGACTTCCTCTTCCCTTTCACTATCTCCCATTCATTTCCCTTCCTCACACCTCTTTATCAGAGCACCATTCGTGTCATCGGAAGTTCATCTCACCAGAGCACTATTCATCTCATCGGAAGTTCCCTTTCAAGCAGCCACAATCTTGCCAAAAGTTGACCTTCGCATTCCAGTGAATTACTTTTTTTTTTTTAAGTTTTAGATTTAACGGAATCCTGATTTCGTTGTGTAGTGATACATATCATGGCATGTAACAAAATCGCAATTCCATTATGTATTATGTAATTTTTAAATTATTTATTTATTTTAATTATTTATATGAATTAAATAATTTAAATAATTTGTTTTTAAATAGTTTTTTTATTTTAATGAATTAAATAATAATTTATTTGTTTTATAATTTAAATTTTTATTTTAATTATTTATATGAATTAAATAATTAAAGTTATTTGTTTTTTGATTTTTTTCATTTTAATTATTTATATGAAATAAATAATTAAAGTTATTTGTTTTTTGATTTTTTTCATTTTAATTATTTATATGAATTAAATAATTTATCTAGTTTGTTTTTAAATTAATTTTTTATTTCAATTATTTATATGAATAAAATAATTTGTTTTTAGTATCCTTTACTTTTAAGTTTTTATTTTAACTATAAGGTCCATGTTGCTAGACATATATGGCTGGGACAACTTTGTGATGAGTTAAGGCTAATCAGCTATGGGGGCAAGATGTTGTCTATGCCCTTGCACCTGCAGGTCATAAAAATTGGGTGGGGTTTAGGGCTCGCTCCTCTTATACAGACACGATATACTGCGACCAATAAGGGCCTTATATGGCCTTTGTTGAGCGGTGGCACAAGGACACTAGCTCCTTCCACTTGCCAGTAAGGGAGATGAACATGCCTTAGAGTGGTTCCACCATGTTTTTCATGCTTTTCTGATTCCTCTAGTGGAGGGAGACCCTTCGCGAATCCTTCCACGAGTTCCTATGTCGCAACAGTCTGTGTAGCTTGTGACGGAGTCTTCGTCTAGCGACACCCATTCATGAGAGGTAAGTATCCGTATCTCTATATTGTGTTTTTTTAGTGATAATCACACAGTTCTTAGTAAATGTTTGCATTTTTTTGTATACACAATAGGAGAGAGTTACTGGCATTATGGATCGCATGTTATAGCTGAGGGTGGTACCTGAGGGCACAGACGATGATAGAATGCTCCAGGAGGCATTAGCTATTGCATAGTCTAGCATGGCATCTGGGGTGCACTTATCAGAAGAGGAGGCGAGGGAGGATGATTAATTTCAAGGATTGACTTTTTTTTTAGTATTTTATATTGTATGTACGGTTCTTATTGTATATATTTGTAGATTTTGTAGGCATTCATGATTTTATATATGTTACACTTATTACGTTGTTAGTATCACTATTACATTGTTACAATTATAGCACGCAATACAAATAAAAACAAACAAATACAAAGCAAATAATAGTATTCGATAAAATAAAAGCACTTCTACATAGTTTTGATACAAATACAAAGAACAATAAACAAGGTGTATCATCGTGGTTCACTCAAATTAACGGTTCCTTGATGGTTGGAGCTAGTTGACACCTCAGGCTCACGTAAGCAGGCAATAGTCTCTTCGGCAATTCGTGGTCGCTGCAGTCATAGACAGGCCAGGATCTCTTCGCGAGATGTGCCTAATGTAGCATATAACTCAATCAGCCCAGGTCTAGTAATTGAGTAAAGATGGACAACATCCTTATTACATTCTTATTGCGTTTAATCTCCATAGACCCATAATGAACACAACAATTCCTAAAGATATAGGTTGAAGGTAATGAATATTGAATATTTTCCTGCTACTTTCGATCACTTGTGAATTTTTTTCTTTAAAGCAACAACCGTTATGTCCTTAATGACCTTAAGAAAAGTAGGACCATGAGGACATTAAAACACGATGTCTTTAGATGTTGTTGTCATGTGACCATCTTAATGCACCACTACAAGAAATCCATTCATCTTTTAAGGAGAAAAAATAATATGAAATAAATATGGCTGTCAATAAAGGCAATGACAAGTATTTCAAAGCACACATCTCCTTTATATTGGTGTAGATACTATTCAAGCGCTAGAGATTCATTAAAGCCTCTGTCCTATGCATTAGAAATAAAAACGATCCAGATTGTACCAACTAAATCGAGGGTTCAGATCATACCGATTCAAATGCATGCCCTATTCATTCGTCAGAGAATCATTAAATACAATGTCTTGTGCCTCATGAAAAGAAACGGTCCATATTGCACCGATTAAATCAACGATTTGGATCGCACCAATTCAAACTCATGTGTTATTCATGCGTCAGAGAATCATAAAAAGTGATGTCCTGCGTGTTAGAAAAAGAAATGGTTGAGATTGCACACAATAAATTAAGGGTTCAAATCCCATTGATTCAAACATGTGCCCTACTCACGCGTCAATCAACCATTAAAACCTGTGCCTCACAAAAAAATAAATAAATTTAATAAATAACAACTATTATTTCCCTATTGGGATACACACATAACTAAAATGTGTTTCCGCTATGCTAGAGAAATGCACCCAGGATACATAACGAAAACATGTTTTCGTTATGAACATTACATAACGAAAACACGTTTCTGTTATGAACAATATATAATAGAAATGCGTTTCCATTATGTATCCTAGGCGCACCCCTCTAACATAACAGAATGGACAATACATAACAAAAATGCATTTTTATTGGGGGATATTTTCAAAATAAAAAAATATAAACAAAAGTTGAGGTAAAAATAGCGTAAACAAGCAGGGTCTCGGAAAGGAGAACGGGAGGGGAGACGCATTTTGAAGACGAGCCAAAGTGTGAAGACATGACACACTTATTACAATTTAAAATAAAATGAAAATGTCATTAAATAGTATTATATAAAAAAGAAATTCAAATTTTTGTAATGTTAATTTTTTTAATTACTTTAATATATTTTAAATAAATGAAAAATGACATGGATAACATTAGATAAGGATAAATTTAAACTTTTGTATTGCCAATAAACTTTTTAATATATTAAAAAATATTTTATTATAATTTTTATAATTTAAAATTGAATTAAAATTAAAAAGTCACATGAAAATAAGGAGATTAAGAGGAAACTTTTTTTCTCTCAGTAATTGTAAGTGAAAGTATACTCAAGGGAAAGAAGAGGGAATATATAATGAACTAATTGATAGAGTAAAAATATGAAAGTCTCAAGACTTGTTTGTTTATTGTTTTCAAAAACATATTTTTGTTTTATAAAGTGCGTGTTTGGATGTGTATTGATAGAATTAATTTTGAATCAACGTGATTTTGTAAAATTGAGTTTGAAGTAACACGAATTTTGTTTGGATAGCATATATCAAAAGAGTGATTTTTGCAACAAAAAAAAAAACATTGTTTGTATATTTTTAATCAAAAATGATTTGAATATGTAATTATCAAAATAGGTTTTAATGTTCATGTATACTTCATTTCTATTATAATTATAATAATGAGCTATTTTGATATATAAATTAACAAATTATAAATAAATAGGCACGTAGTAATTTTTTTTTTACTTCATGTTGATTATTAAATTAAAAATAAAATGTATACATAAAATTTAACTTTTAAAATAGAACCCATGGCCCTTATAAAAACATTAAAATTAGATGAAAGGGATAATAAACATATTAGATTAACATAAGCATCAAGCACAAATGTGTCTCCAGATTTTAAATAGGATGCATTTACAACTAACATTATATTATTAGTACAGCTCAAAGTTGAATATAGATTTTAAAATCTTGTCCATTATGCTGAAATTTATGGTTGACTAGTAACAAAAATATTAAGATGAAAGATTGGGGATAACTTGACTGAATAAAAACAGTTATAATTGTCATAAGTTTTAAATTAGAACATGTGTAACTATTAGAGCATTATCCACTTAACAATGAAGATTAAAGTGTTTTGTAGCATTTTTTTTCCAAATTCTTTTCCTCATCTATTAGCATTATTTTTTACTCATAATTGATACAAAACTTGTAACACAATTAGATATTAACACATAATAATAGAACTTGTGAACATTAATATATAAGAAACCACTGCATCAAAAACTACACACATTATTTTACGCTAATTCAAAACTACAAACATATATATATATATATATGTGTGTGTGTGTGTGTGTGTGTGTGTGTGTATGTATGCATATGTATATAAATATGTATGTTATGCATATGTATGTATGTATGTATGTATGCATATGTATATATACATATATATATATATATGTATATATACATATATATATATATGAATGTGTGTGTGTGTATATATATGCTTGTGTGTGTGAGTTTAATGATTGTACACTATTAGTATAAAAAATTTTATATTGTCAACCAATCACAAATCATCGTTGGTATGACTTTTGTGGTAGTTATTATAAAAGTCAACAAACTTACCATACAGAGTGGTTTATAATTGAATCACAGTGTAAAATTGCTTTACACTGTCAGTGTATAGCCTATTTTCTCTATATGTATATATACATAAACAAATATAATATTGGTAATGAATGAAAAATCTTCATTATTTCACTGTTAAGTTTAAAGGAAGTAACATAAAGACAAGGTTGGAAGAATAAGTTTGTTGCTTTTAAGCCCACCCCATTACCATCATAGGACCTTCTATAGTGATCTAACCAAACCCATTCCCGTTAAAAAGTCATATTCTTATTTCTTAGTTGGACTATTTAAGGCAACATAGATAGATTCACAGTAGCAAACCATACTAGCTTAAAGGAAGCAACACAAACATAAGGGAATGAAGCATGCCTTGTGTAGAAAATGAGTAAATGCACTTTTAAATGAAGCAATCATGCAACAACCAAAGTTTAATGCAAAGGGAATGACATCACAAAGGACAAAGAGAGCAAACACCAAATAATATTCACTCAAATCAATTCTCTCGTACCCATAAATAACCCTTATTAATTTATCAAAACACATGGTTTTCTATCAAGAAATTATTTTGAAAATGAAATTCAAACATGTTAAAGGAAGGGGCAAACCAAGATTGACATGGGCTAAATCACATTTTGAGCCATCCACCATGATCCCAAACACATAAATTTTTTTTTGTCCTATTGATGCATCTGAAAGTGTTTGTCCCATTAGTACTTTTTTGTTTTCTAAAAATCTGTGTCCAACTACTTGAGCAAAGCATTTGAAGAATGAGAAAATATCTCATAATTATTCTTTTTGTTTTTAAAATACTTATTTCAGAAATACTTTTTAAAACTTAGACAAAAAATTGATTATTGATTAGTGTAAAATTATTTTATAGAATAATTTTTAAAACCAAAAAGTGAGAAAGATATCAAACAAGTTTCCATTCTCTAATTATGCACTCTTATTTATTATGAATTCAACAGTGAGACACTTGTTCATGTGGTTCACAATGAACCATTAATAGTTACCTGGTAAATAGGTATTTTATTTTATTTATTTTTTTGGAGAATAATTTTTTGTTTTTAAAATATGAATTGACTTTTTTGCCCTTAATAAAATGACAGTTAAATAACTTGTGTACCTCTGCGTTAAATTTTGTTTGCCACCCAATGTCTTTGCTGCCGTGTGCGCCATTACAAACTTCGACATACCGTTGTTGATGGCGGTGGCAGCCTTACTTAACTCCTAAACCATCATCAACCATGTCAAAATCTTCGATGCAAATCTCGACACCCTTTGTGTTCACTAATATATGTTGGGTGTCTCCATCACGGTGAAAAACACTGACATCCTCTCCCACTAAAATGTAGGACACACATACCCAGAAGAAAAAAATAGAACTTTTGTAGACCAATGAGTCTGATCTTTGGACTATTGATACGTTTAAGGATAAAATGGGAACATGGGAAATGGTTATGGACGAAAATTGTGAAAAAATGCAGGAAAACGGCACACTAGAAGAATTAAAATAAAGGAAAACATGAAGGTTCCATACGGGCATGGACTCTGCTAATAACATGTAGACACTACCATACCCACAAAGTAAAGAAAACACCCAAAAAATAAAAAGAAATTAGAAAACATCCCCACTAGTGGGAAAACATTATGTTTTTTGCTTCAAACTGATCCTAAGATCTAGCTTTTATTATTCTGCATCTCTAACTAATTTCAAGATCAATATATTGAGAAATAATTTCAAACTCCAAAATTTAATAAAAATCCAAAAAAGATCAAAGCTTCCACACAGTAGGGAAGTAAAAAATGAACATTGAATTTTGTTGGTTTGAAGAAAGTAAGCTCTAGATCTGTTACAACCTTGATGGTGCCTTCAAGATGGCGATGCGGTTGACTTCAACAACATCTTGGATGTGTGAAGCATGCATGTTGAGAGGGAAAGAGCAAAAAGGGCAAGGGTTGAGGAGTGGTGGTTCAACCTGCTACCACTAGAGTCATAAATATCCTTAATCTATACTTAAATTTAAGTCTAATTATAATTAACTAAAATGGATAATTTAGTAAATTATCAACGAGTATTTCTGTAATTTACAAACAATTTTTTTTAAAAAATATATAATAAATAGAAACTATTTTAGCAAGTTCCTTGTAAATGATCTTAGCCTCTCAATATCTTAGTATTATATTCAACTGCAACGACTTTATGATTTACTATACATCACTTTCTTAAGTGATCTACCTTAGAATTGGTCCTTATTTATATATAGAGAAGATTTTACAAAAATTCACAAACTCAATTGAACAAGTTCCACTGTTTAATACATTTTATTTTATTTTTAATATGCTATTATTATTATTATTGTCAAAGGAGGGCTAAAAGCCCCAAATTAAATTAATAAAAAAATAATTAATAAATAACACTAGACTTTAAAAGCATTGGCGCATGAATGAGAATTGAGGAGTGAGGGGGTGGAATTGACGCGACTTGAATCCGCGAGGCGCAACGCAACGTAAACGAAGGGTTTTTAATCGAACACATCAAGTTCAACCATTACCTTCCCGCGCTGAAAAACCAGTGACTGAGGGTTTAAGCTCACTCACTCACCTCAAAATCCCAATTCCCAATGGAGGACGAAATGGCGATGGACACTTCTCCCAATTCCGCTAGTTACTTCGACCCGCACAACCTCACTTCCCGACAGCAGTTCCGCAGATACGGGTATCGTATTCCACTCTTTCGATTCAAACCAATCTCACTCTCTCTCTCTCATTATCCAATTCTTAGCTTCAATTTTCCTCACTTACATATTAACAATCACCGTATGTTTTACACTTTTACTGTTACGTCGGAGGCGCCTGGGTTTTGTGCATTTAGGGTTTATGCCCTCACCTATCAAGCCGGGTTTAAGTTTGCCAATTAGAAAAATAAAAAAAAAGAGAAAAATGTTCAAAGCAGGAGCTCGTGTCAAAAGTTTTGCGAATCTGAAAACACTTGAAATGGTTTTAAGCTCCTTCATTTTTGTCTTTTGGCAGTTTGGTAAAACAAAACAGTGAGGTTAGGGTTGAAAGATTGGGTAGAGTGAACCTTATAATGCCTCTGATAATGGTCTTGAACGGGATAGGGTTGGTAGGGAGAAGGATTGTGATGGTAGCATTGATTGATTTTGTGATATGAAACTGTGAAATTCCCCTACATTTGTTGTGGTTGCATTACTTGAGTTATCGTTCTGTCATTCTGTGTATGATGGAGGATTGGTGTATTAGATGTTACATGGAAGATGGTTTTACACCATTGGAATTCTTTTGGAATATAGTTTACACTATATAAACTATATAAAATTTTTCAGAATAGCAGCTATCCCGCTATGCATTTTTGGGGCTGGTCGGTATGTGCTGCTATCTGGGATTAAAACACTGTTTTGGTTTGAGAGAACTTGGTGATTTTCTCTGTTACTTCAACTTTGCATTTTTTTTAACTGCAAATCACTTTCCTGCTTGGATTTTGTTGCATTTTGTAAATTTCTGTGTCAATTTTCTATAATGCATTTTTGCAGGAAGAGGCACTCAACTTCAGGTGCTTCAATCCAACAAGACAACTCGGCTTCCAAGTTAAGTGAAACTGGGCTGTTATATGATGGTCAAAACATCCATAGTCCTACTAATGCAGCACTTGTTCTTGAAAATATTAAACAAGAGGTTGAGAGTCTTGATGCTGATTACTTGGAAGAGAAGACACCACATTCCTCTAGAAGGAGGTTGTCTGCCGATATTCATGGAGTCCCTGGTGTGGATGCTGGTTTTGACTCTGTACGCTACTCATTAAAGGCTTGTAAGACAGAGGGTGACTCATTGGGAGATGGTGCAGAAACAATCTTTACTTTATTTGCATCTCTGCTTGATTCTTCTTTGCAAGGTAATGCAAGTATATTCATTTATATGCCACAGTACCCAGAAAGATTTATTTCATTCATCTGCATTTTTCCCATTTCTGTAAATACAGATACAAAATGATCTCTTTGAAGCTTGAAATTCCTCATAAGTGAACCTTGAATTGGTCTTATTTGTTTGGAATCTGCTGGAGCATAATGGTTGATACTTTAAGCAGAAGAGTCTTTCTTTCCCTGTTAGTAATCAAACTTTATATTAACAAAGAAAAAAAAATAAAAACTCCTCTCCGTATTTCCTGAGCATTTTAGGTGCCCTCCTCTCGCCTTGCAGAAGAATGGATCTTGTTGATGCAAATGCATTTTTTGTTAACATTCTGCAGAAATAAGAAATAATGTAATTTTAATTCTATTAATTTTGTTTTACAGGACTGATACCTATTGCTGATCTGATACTAAGATTCGAAAATGCATGTCGAAATGTTTCAGAGTCTATAAGGTTTGTTTGCTATTAGCCGACATAAATATCTGTATACAAAGTTTTTATAATGCAAACATTCAAGATGTATATATATATAAGTAATACTATTACTTTTTTCTTACATAAGGCTCTCTATATATTGGCATGTGTGCCTGTTGTCTCGGGGATTGATATATGGAAGTCATTTTTTTTTTCATTTTAGGTTGTTGTACCTGTAGCTTTATACATTGTTATCTGCTTATTTATTTACTATGAGTAGTTGTTTTATTGTGGTTCTTTGGAGAATTCTCTGCATATTTATTCAAGATTTGTTTTAATTATGAATTTGTAGAGAAACTAGAGAGCTCGTTTAGGTGGTCTTTTTTTTTTCTTTGACTTCTGTTGTTTATTTGAATGTTTTAAGAGGATTTCCTGTCCTCCATCTCTTTGCCCGTCTTCTCTCTTTTAATGGAGTGTTGTACATACATACATACATATAATTTATGAATGACATTTATTTTTACTTCCTTATATTTCTAATGATGCCTTGGACTGGTTTGAAGCTATGTCTTTCTGTAGTAGTCTTTACTTTTGTTGTCTCATGATGTTGCCAATTTGTCATAGTAAGTTGTGACTTTTTGGTTAATGCTATAGACTATCGAGACATACATTTAATTAAAAAAATATAACTATAGAATGTTATTTCTCAGGAGTTAAATGATGATTATATATTTATAGTGTTAGAGGAATTAGTTGTTATAGCTACAGCTTCTAGTTAGTCACAGATCAGTTGCTGATCTGTTAGGTAGTTATTATTGTTGGTAGTCATTACAGCTGTCAATAACCGACAGTTGTTAGTCTCTTCTAATCTAAACTGGTAATTGTCGGTTACTAGTAGCATGTATAAATATCTCTGTGTAATTGCTTTATAGCTACAGCTTCTAGTTGGTCACAGATCAGTTGCTGATCTGTTAGGTAGTTATTATTGTTGGTAGTCATTACAGCTGTCAATAACTGACAGTTGTCAGTCTCTTCTAATCTAAACTGGTAATTGTCAGTTACTAGTAGCATGTATAAATATCTGTGTAATTGCTTTAATAGTATGGAATGAAATCATAATTTCAGAAATCACAGATTCTCTTTGTTTACTCATTGCCTTCTCTCTCTATCTCATCTTACACTTCCCTGCTTTTTCTCCCATTTTCTGTCTGATTTTCTCTAGTTTATACATATAAGCAGGGATTTTCTCTTAGATACATGTAAAAAGGTTTTCATTACTTACAATAAAAGCTCATAGAGTGAGCTATCTACCACATATTTTACATTTTTCTTCCTTACACTATGGTTGTTTATGATGATTTGGAAGGGAATGAATTGAGAAGGAGTGAAAGAGAAAGGAAATAGAAATTTTTGGTGGTTTGGTTTGGATGGAAATGGAAAGGAGATTACAAATTATGTGGGGTCCACAAGAAAATTGTTTCTTCCCATAACACCCGTGAAATGGAATGGAATTTGCTCATTGATAATAAAGAAGTGCAGCAGCATTAATTTTATGGTTTAAAGTATCTTTTTATTACAGTTTTTTTTTTAAATTAAATACTTTTTTTAGAACATAAATAAATAAATATTACTTTTATAATTAAAAAACTTATATAGTAAATTTCTTTGACAGATAATATAGTAAAAATTTAGCTCTATCTTTTTCATTTTTAAATTTTTTAAAAATTAAATAATTTTTTATAATACAAACAGTTAAAAATATTAAATAATTTTATGTAAAAAATAATGGAATAAAAAATATTTTTTTAATTTGTATAAAATTATTTTTCATATAATATATTTATTTTTTTTCCACTTTCTTTTTTACTCATTCAAACAAGCTGAGGGAAATTTTTTCACTCATTTTCTTCTTATTTCTGCCCATCCAAACAATACATATTTTCCACTCTATTTCTCTTTTATTTTTATCCTTCCTCTTTCTTTCCTTTCTATTTCTTTCCTCTCTAATTCACTCCTAATCCAAACAAAATGTTAAAGATCACATTTTGATCTATAGCATATTGCAAAAATTTCTAAGGTAATGTTTAAAATTCATTTATTTCTAGTTTATATAAAAAATTCATTTATTACTATTGTTCCTTGTCAAAATAAATTGATGACATTTTTTTTGTTTTGTTTGTAAATTTGAGGTGAACAGAGTGTAGCTAGAGTCTATGAGCTTACAGCACATTTGATGCTTAGGTTGCATGGGGGTATAGATAGGGATATACGTTGCATGGTAAAATTTCCAAAAACTAGAATACTCGCCATTTTTATTCTCTTCTTATTACAGCTATTGTTGCTGCAATTTTGTATCTGTTCTTGAAACAAAGCATGGATTATATACAATAGGATTGTATGGTTGTTGTGGTTATCTTGAAGTGTAATCTCATTATTTACCAGTTAAAGAGGAAATTTTGTTGTCATTGTTAGCACACACTTCTTTGGTTTGCAGTCTTGGCTGTTTTAGGAGGACTCTTTGTTCACCTTCTGTCTGTGTTATTCTTATTTTCGTTAATGAGTTCTTACATACAAATATGAGGGAAAAATGAGAGTTAACCTGAACATTTAAACTACACTGGACAGTGGATAGACTGAAGAAGTATAGTGTGAGTACTTTTCCATTACAAAACTACTTTGATGATAATATTATTGTGGCCTTTCTTCTGTAGGTATGGTTTGAATATAAGGCATCGAGTTGTTGAGGACAAATTGATGAGGCAGAGGGCTCAGCTCTTGCTTGATGAGGCGGCAACGTGGTCTCTCTTGTGGTTCCTTTATGGGAAAGGAAATATATCTCTAACCATATATTTTCGGTTTTTTAAGGATCAATTATGTCTCTCCTAAATTCTATTATGATTTTTGGTTATTCAAATCTATTTCCTTAAATCAGTTTACTGACCCACATTCTTCTCATCGACTGAATCAACACTTGGATGATTTGGCTTCACATGGTGATCATCATATTTTTGAATTTAAAATATAAGGAAAACTCAATATGGTATTTAATGCTATCGTCATCTGTATCTTGAGATATAGCTTGTATGTTGGGAGAATCTATTCTATTTATTACCAACTAACTTACCACTAATTAGATAAATAAATACCAAAGTTTGCTCCATAGGAAATCATTCCCCCCATATATAAATGGTCTGTAAGTTCCTATAAATACTTGCTGAATCATTATAGGAGAGACATGAAATGGAGTGGCTCTACAGCTTTAGTTCATTTTCCCACATGTTAATTGTCTTTTCTTTGGGTTTTTTTTGGATGCTCCATTTCTTTTCTGGGCTTTTTTCTCTGACAGTTGTGCTTTATTTTTCAGTGACTGAAGAACTATCTAAAGATCAAATACTGGTAATATGTGTGTGATGATACTTTATGTGACCACATAATCTCTCCCCCATATCCTTGGAGTGAACTTATTGAAATATATTCACTTATCGCAGGTGTCAGGAACCTCACATGTGGTGGCTTGTGAGTTTGTTGCAGAGGACCATACAGCTCAATTATGCCTTAGGATAGTCCAGTGGTTAGAAGGTTTAGCTTCTAAAGCACTTGACTTGGAAGCGAAGGTGATTTTTTGCTAGGTTTTCTGCATGGAATTTTGATTTGTTCACAAATAATATTTTTTATTTTTATTTTGAATTTAATTAGAATACACTAATAATGTAATTTTTTTTTGTAGTGTCATCCAATCATGTATTGCTACATAATTGAAAATTGTTGACTTTTGTAATGATTACTTAAAAAGCCAAATTTATGATGATTTCTAATTGGTTAAAAATGTAAAAATCTTTACAATGATAGTGTATCAAAATTAAACTCTTTTATTTTTTAAATGATGCTATGAATAAAAATTTAATCATCTTAAATGTTGTAGGATGCTGGTTTTGATAATTTTTCATAAAAACATTAGGAAGTTAACAAGGAAGTATAATTAAGGAGAGGTGAAGATATTAAGTGATTGAAGTCAAGAAACAATGCATAATGTGGAAAACAAAATAATGCTGCTGGGCTACCCAGTCGCCTTGCTTGTTGGAAACATCTGTCCATTTGGGTGGAAAGAGAAACCCATGAAACTGCAAGCATTCCACTTCATCCAAATGCACCAAAGAATTATTAGTAAAAACCAAACATTATCGTAAAAAACTTTGCTTCCCTGTATTTGTGAAGAAGAGGAGTGCTAGCAATACACTTTATTATTGGTTGAAATTTATTGAAAATTGCAAAATTAGGAGAGTGTGAACAGTATATTGTAAATACTGAACCAGTTTCAGTTGGGTTAGTTAAATGTTTCAGTTAGGCTATTAGTCTTGAAAGCTGTCTAGTAACAGCTGTCTCTAACTGTCTCTAGAGTCTTGCAATGCAAGCTACTGGTAGTTATAATACCATTGCTGTAATTGATGTAACAACTTTTTCAAATCAATAATATTGACTATCTTCCTTTTCATATTCTCTCTCTCAATTCTTTGAAACTCAACATGGTATCCAAAGCTTAAAGATCCAACATGGCTGAACAACCTCCTCCTCCTCCTCCTCCTTCCTCTGCGCCAGTCACGTTCTCTCATACAATCTCTGAAAAGCTTGATGAGAAGAATTTTTTGCTTTGGCGTCAATAGGTGGAACTTGTAATCAAGGCTCATCGCCTTCAACACTTTGTCGTGTGTCCGCAAATTCCTCTTAGGTTTTTAAGTGAGCCTGATCATGAGGCAGGAATTATCAATCCTGCATATGAAACCTGGGAACAGCAAGATCAAATGTTGTTATCTTGGCTTCAATTGTCGTTATCGAGTTCGATTCTTTCGTGAGTGCTTGGAAGCATCCATTCGTATCAATTGTGGGAGAAAATACATGATTTCTTTTAGAAACAAACTCGCGCCAAGGCGTGACAGCTTCGCACAGAATTGCGATCCACTACACTTGATGATCGTCCTGTTTCTGAATATCTTCTCCGTATCAAAGCTCTCTCTAATGCACTCGCCTCTGTTGGCGATCCTATTTCGCTCCAAGAACACGTTGATGTTATACTTGAAGGCTTACCGCAAGATTATAGCTCTGTCATCTCTGTTATCAGGAGCAAATTTGAACCGCTTCCTGTTGATGAAGTTGAAGCTCTTGTTCTTGCTCACGAGATGCGTTTGCAAAAATTCTGCAAGAAAGTCTTAGCTCATTCTGCAACAATTAATCTCACTCAAGCACCACAGAAGTCTTCCTTGTTGCCTCAGAAACCTAACTCTGTTACTGCACAATGCAACCTCACTCAAGTTTCTGAAGGTAACAATCTTCAGTATGGTTTTCGTGGCTCTAATCGCGGTTGTGGTGACTGCGGAGGCAAAGGCCGTGGAGGCCGTTTTCCCAACGTCCAATGCCAGCTATGTCTCAGATATGGTCACTATGTCTCACACTGCTTTCATTGTTTTGATCAGAACTTTCACCCTCCTGTCTCTGCAAATTGTCAAGGTTATCAACCTAATTGGGGATACAATTCTTTGCAGCATGACAATGGTGCTTCATAGAATCCTAACAACTATAGTCCTACCCCTGCATGGGGCCAAATACCGACTTAGCCCAGACAACAGCTCTCTTAGACTCAAAATCAGCCAAGTGCCATGATTACAAACACTGGCCCTGCAGCTAACTCTACTTGGTTCCCTTACTCAGGAGCTTCTTATCATTTTACTAGAGATCAAAATAATATACATTAGGTTGGCAGTTTTGAGGGTCTAGACTAGATCTATATTGGCAATGGTCAAGGTCTGCAAATACACTCCTCTAGTTCTTCATATTTTTCTTCCCCTGTTAATCCCACTGTTTCTCTTATTTTACACAACTTACTTTATGTGTCTTCCATAACCAAAAATCTAATTAGTGTCAGCAAATTTGCTAAAGATAATTTTGTTTACTTTGAGTTTCATGCTAATTATTGTCTTGTCAAATCTCAGGAAACTAATGAAGTCCTAGTTCAAGGTCAAGTGGGTCCTGATGGCTTGTACCAGTTTCCAAGTCTCCACTTGCAACCTCATCCTCACAACAGTGCTAGCTGTTTAGTTTCAAATTCTGTAAACTCTACAAGTCTGTCAAATATTGATTCTACTATACCTAGGTCCTCTTTTAATTCTCTTTTCTTGTGGCATGTACGGTTAGGTCATCCTAATGACCATTCACTAAAACTTGTACTAAAACAGTGTAATATACCCTTTTTGAATAAAGATAGTTTCTTCTGTTCTGCTTGTTGTGCTAGTAAATCTCATAGAATACATTCTCCTTCGTCTATTACTAAATATAACCCACCTTTGGAATTGGTGTACAGTGATTTGTGGGGGCCAACCCCTGTCCTTTCCTCAACTGGCTGCATGTATTACATCAGTTTTGTTGATGCTTATTCAAGATATACTTGGATTTATCTCCTTAAAAACAAATCTGATACGTTCATAGTTTTCAAACAATTTAAAACTACGGTAGAACTACAGTTTGGAACTGCTCTTAAAACTTTACAAACTGACTGGGGGGGGGGGTTGAATTTAGACCACTCACAAAGTATCTTACGGACCTAGGAATCATTCATAGACTAACATGCCCTCACACTCATCACCAAAATGGGGTTGTCGAAAGAAAACATCGTCATATTGTTGAATTAGGACTAACTTTATTAAGTCAAGCCTCCTTACCACTCAAATACTAGGATCATGCTTTTTCCATTGTTGTTCACCTTACACATAGGTTACCCATTGCCTCCCTCAACCTGTCCATACCATACACCATTCTGTTTAAACAATCTCCTACCTACCAACATCTCAAAGCCTTTGGGTGTGCCTGTTTTCCCTTCCTTAAACCCTACAACTCGCACAAATTGGATTTTAGGTCTCATGAATGCGTCTTCTTAGGCTACTCTAACTCTCACAAGGGATACAAGTGTCTATCTCCAACAGGTAAAGTCTTTATCTCAAAAGATGTTATCTTCAATGAACTACGTTTTCCCTATCCCATCCTCTTCCCTTCACCCTCCACTCCCTCTCTCATCTCTCCTTCACCTCTACCCGTTGCCTCCATTCCTCTCCTCAACCCACCGCTAAATCCTCCCACAACCTCTCCACCTATCACTGTACCCACTTTCACTTCTTCTACCACTCTCAACCTCTCCGTCTCCAACTGTCTCCATTGTTCCTGTTCGACCACTTGTCAACACTCACCCTATGTAGAACGGATCCAAGTTTGGTATAGTTCAAAAACGTATTCATCCTTCACTGTTTTTGGCTCACACAGAGCCTAAAACTGTCAAACAGGCCCTGGCTGACCCAAAATGGTTTGCTGCTATGCAAGACGAATATGACGCATTGTTTCGTAACAACACCTGGACTCTTGTGTCCCTTTCCCTTGACAGGAAAGCTATAGGGTGCAAATAGGTGTTCAGAATTAAAGAAAATGCTGATGGTACAATAAACAAATACAAGGCTAGGCTAGTGGCCAAAGGTTTCCACCAAGTTCATGGTTTTGACTTCAATGAAACTTTCTCTCTAGTAATCAAACCAGTTACAATCAGAATTGTTCTCACTTTGGCACTAAGCAAACACTGGGTTTTACATCAGCTAGATGTAAACAATGCTTTTCTTAACGGTTTACTTGATGAAACAGTATATATGCAGCATCCTCAAGGTTTTGAATCTCAGGATCGCTCACTTGTTTGCAAACTGAATAAAGCCTTATGTGGTCTTAAACAGGCTCCTCGCCAGTGGTTTGAAAGATTGCAGTGTACTCTACTTCAATTTGGTTTCAAAGCAAGCAAGTGTGACCCATCTCTCTTTGTTTATTCACTCAATTCTGATGTGATTTATCTTTTGGTGTATGTGGATGATATTATAATCACTGGCAGCTCTTCTTCTTTAATCAAGCAACTCATCACTCAACTAAATTCTATTTTTGCCCTTAAACAACTTGGGCATCTGGATTACTTTCTTGGAATAGAAGTCAGATATTTACAATCTGTTCGGTTCTTCTCACTCAGAGCAAATATATTAGAGATCTTCTTGCAAAAACGAACATGATAGAAGCCAAATCCATATCATCCCCTATGGCATCCAGCTGCAAACTCTTAAAGTCAGGAGCTGACCTTCTTCCAGATCCTACACTGTACAGGTCTGTGGTTGGTGCCCTTCAGTATGCCACAATCACAAGACTTGAAATTAGCTTTGCTGTAAACAAAGTTTGCCAATTTTTGGCAAAGCCCTTGGAATCTCACTGGACTGCAGTTAAGCGCATTCTCAGGTACCTTAAGGGTACTCTGAACTTTGGACCTCTATTTCGTCTAGCTGCTCTCACTCCTGCACTCAATCTACATGCCTACTATGATGTTGATTGGGCAGCAGACCTAGATGATTGCAGATCCACGTCTGGTGCTTCAATTTACTTAGGGCCTAATCTTATTTCTTGGTGGTCTAGAAAACAGTATCGAAGTCTTGCTCAAGTCACTGCTGATATTCTCTGGATTCAAACTCTGCTCACTGAACTTGGAGTTTCCTTCTCTACCCCTGCAGTCTATTGTGACAATCAGAATGCAGTATCCCTGGCCCACAATCCATGCCTGAACCAAGCACATGGAGATTGACTTGTTCTTTGTTAGAGAAAAAGTGTTGCAAAAGCAGCTCTCTGTTCTGCACGTTCCAGCTCAAGATCAGTGGGCTGATCTCCTCACCAAGCCTCTATCTCCAACTCGCTTTCAATTTCTTAGGGACAAACTCAAAGTGTTTGAGCTCTCTTCTTTAGCTCACCCACCTTGAGTTTGTGGGGGGGTGTGTGAACAGTATATTGTAAATACTGAACCAGTTTTAGTTGGGTTAGTTAAAAGTTTCAATTAGGCTATTAGTCTTGACAGCTGTCTAGCAACAGCTGTCTCTACTGTCTCTAGCGTCTTGCAATGCAAGCTACTGGTAGTTATAAATACCACTATTGTAACTGATGTAACAACTTTTTCAAATCAATAATATTAACTATCTTCATTTTCATATTCTCTCTCTCAATTCTCTGAAACTCAACAGAGAGAGACTCATTAAATAAGAAGTGAGAACTACAAAAATTTGTGATTACCAATAAATTTCAGCCAATAGTAGAGAGTGTGTTAGAGAGTGTAATACTAGTTCTTCTCGTGTGAAGAAATACAAGTGTTTATGAACTATACTAGCGAGGTTATCATTACACCATTATTATGAATTAAACTAAAAATTTGACAATATAAGAGAAGTTACTTATTTTTCAAAAGAATTAATTGGTGACATGTCTTATGGTGAGTATAGAATTGGAAATCATTTGTGTTTTGATTAGGTATATGATAAAATCACACCAGATACACTGTTAGTTAGTGGCTTCTTTGGAATTATTTTTAACACATGCAGGCACAGTACTACAGTAAGTCCACCTTTAAATATTGGAGTATCAGTTGCAAATGTAGTTTTGGTCTTTTAAGAAATACATAAAGGGAGAGGGTGTATATTTTTCCTCAAGTGAAACTCATACTATCCCCATTTATATTGCTTTACCTTTTCTTCACACATCACCTTGTTTGATTAAACATTAACTGTTTTGGATTCCTCCTATATTCATGCAGGTGCGTGGATCTCATGTTGGTAGTTATCTCCCTAGCTGTGGAGTTTGGCATCATACGCAGCGTTACCTGAAGAAAGGAAATCCTGACATGAATGTTGTTCATCACCTGGACTTTGATGCTCCAACCCGTGAAAATGCCAATCTTTTGCCTGATGACAAGGTACTGCACAATTCGTTGCTTGCAATTCTTTTGCAGCTTTCACTTGGTTGTGGCAATGATCTATATTAATGGATATGCTAATTTATCTGTTTTGTATATTTATCTTTTGATTGTGGTTATTGAAATTAAATTGCCCAAGTATGCTCCTTGGTGGATCATGCATAAATTATCTTTCTTATGCAATATGCATTCCATATTAATGGATATGCTAATTTATTTGTCTTGTATATTTATCTTTTGATTGTGGTTATTGAAATTTAATTGCCCAAGTATGCTCCTTGGTGGATCATGCATAAATTATCTTTCTTATTCAATATGCATTCCATATTTTTAATAACTGGACTGTGTTAGCTATACAGAGTACAAACAACTCAGAGCAAACTTATGCTAGGTTTGGGCAGTATCTGTTGTATTGTAATACATGGGTTTATTTATAATTTGATATTTCAACTCTGCTGTACTCACAAAATCACCCTTTACTGAATCATTTGTTTTTTTTCTTTTTATTGGTAAAGAATTCACAATATGAAGGCTTATTGTACCTATAAGTTGTATCAGATGGAAACATATCCTGAAGCTCCTAGCACAATTCTTGCTCATCTATATGATAAGCAGTTCATGTTGTCTAGTATTTGAAGCCTTTGGTATTCTCAACTGAAATGCCTCTTTCTTAAGGGGTTTAGAGGAAACCTAAACAATTCCTCACATCCCATGTTATCTATTCTTACAAATCTTACTTCCAGTTTCTCCCTTGGTCTTCAGATTGATTAAAAAATAAAAAATAAAAAAAATCCTATTTTCTGATCCACTTGGAAATGTAAGGCCCCTTAAAGGTCAATTCCCTTATCTTCTCTCAATCACTTTTATTAGATTAATAATGACAATGATATGGAGCAGATTTAAAAGCTACATTTAAGAAGATCACATTGGTCTCTTTCATTTGACATGTGTTCTTCAATAAAACATCAGGGAATGTTTTTATTCTACATTACCTAGTTCCTTGGCATGTTTAGAATAGAATTTTTGGATAATCTTGGGTGTCTTTTGAATTTAAGTTTATTCCTATTTCATATTAACTGTGGAAGTTTTGGGGGTGATTAGGAGGTGAGCTCATGATTGCGTGCTGCTCAGTTTGTGACACTCCAGTACCTCCCATAGAGTGAAATTCCAGGATTTTTGGGGACAAGTTTGTTTCCTATATCGCTGTTGGAAATAATAATAGTTAATGCTCTTAGGAAATAGTATGTTCATGTATCACATCATAAAAAGCATTTGGTGCTCATGGGTATTAGTGTCTAGGGGTGTTGTTCTCAATTAATATTAGCCTAGGAAATAGTCTCCACTAAGTCTATCAAGAGTCTGTATGTGGATGATATGCATAACCTATGTACTACATTGTCTTGAATAATAAACCATTCTCTCATTCTCTAAATTCTCTCTAAAATATTCTGTTCTATCTTCCTCTAAATCTCACCCTCTAAATTCAACAATCACTTTCTGTTGATAGCAAGAAGGCCTGACTATTATGATTTGTTTGTTATGCTGTTGTTTCTTTATGTTTTCCTGCTGTACTCTTGTCTTAGTCCATCTCTTTCTATTAACCCTTTTCAATTTTTTGGTTATATTAGAAATTCTATCACATATCAATGTCTAAGGTGGATGACAAGTTTCCCAAGTCTGCACTTGCTTTTGGATGTAATTTCCTAATAGTTATTGATGATGACATAGATAGTGAGAGTGCATGCACACTCCTAGTTGGCTAGTCCATAATGTAGTGTGTCAATGATGTTTTGATTTTTTGGATACAGAAACAAGATGAATCTCTTCTAGAAGATGTATGGACTCTTTTAAGGGCCGGAAGGCTAGAAGAGGCTTGTGGACTTTGCCGGTCTGCTGGACAGGTGACATTACTTTAACCATGATAAATTTATGGACTTACTTAGTCTATGCTTCTCATATTAATATCTTGTTACTTTGGCAGCCATGGAGAGCTTCTTCTCTATGCTCATTTGGAGGTTTTAACCAATTTCCTTCTGTTGAAGCTCTGGTGAAGAATGGTAAAAATAGAACTTTGCAAGCTGTTGAATTTGAAAGTGGCATCGGTCATCAGTGGCATCTTTGGAAATGGGCTTCATATTGTGCATCAGAGGTAGGGTTGTGTTAACACTGATTGAACAATTTGTTTTATCAATGCTTGTGTTAACCTGTGTATTGACACCTTCCTCTCCAGATTTTCATCTAAAAGTTTTATAATTGGAAATGAAATGTGTTATGCCACACATATTCTCTTAGAAAAGCATGTATATCTGAAACCGCTTCTTCCTCTAAACATTTTAGGACCTGATTGGTACTCATGATAGGATAAGACGATTGAATAAGGCCTGATTGATAAAGTCTGATAAATTTTAATACTATACATCATTTGATGTAACATTGTATAAGGTATTGTATTGTATAAGACAATATTGTATTATGTTTTATGATGCACTGTATAACATTGGATAGGACAAGAATTATTATTTTTTATATAAAAATACTTTTTACTTAAAATATACTAATCAAATTTGTAATGTTGCACAGAAATATACTATGAACATTCAATAATAAAAAATCATATTTTGTATACTGATATTCACAAAATTTTAAAAAGAATCTACATCCTATAGCTAGTAACAGTTTGACAGGTTTGAGGGGAAGTCATGGATCCTTATGATGGTCTAAAATCATATTTATACAAGTGCCTGTAATGCTATTCTAAAATTATCTTCTTCACTATTTTTATATGCATTATTGTAATTTTGTGTTAAGTTTTAATTTTATTTTTTTTATTTTATATAATTTATATTATGATTATTTTTAAAAAATATTATTTAAAATTTACATGTATAATTCAACAGGTTTGTTGGCCATATTTTGTTATTTGTTTACACAATTAGAGTCTAAAAATGTTAAATTTCAATAATATTTAATCCATTTTTATTAAAAAATAAATTAATTTGCTTTAAAGAATTAAAACTAATTATTATTTAAAATAAATTAATGTTTCTAGGGTTGTAATTAAAAAGTTTTTACGTAAGCTTATACATAATGCATTGCAACACACTCTTTGTTGGTTGAAATTTATTGGGACTCACGAAATACTGTGGTTTTACTTCCTATTTAATTAGTTTCAGTCAAAATTTTGTAATTTCTAATAAATTTCAGTGACTATTAGAGAATTTATTGGAAAGACTGTGTTGTTTAGCATTACTCATTCATCAAAACTTAATCAAGCTGACCCATCAAGTTATCCATCGTTTTGATGTATAAAGAGGGGGGGGGGGGGGGGGGGTTTAATGGATAAACCTATACAACACAGTGCTTGTACCCAACTACTGATAAAGTTGTAATGTATTGTATAGCTTAGCTAATCATGCTTAATATGGTGCGCCATCATGTTATCCATCGTTTTGATGTATAAAGAGGGGGTTTAATGGATAAATTTATACAGCACAGTGCTTGTGCCAAACTACTGATAAAGTCGTAATGTAATATATTGTATGACTTATCTAATCATGCTTAATATGGTGTGCCAAACAAGCCCTTAGTGTACAACCTTGCTTGTCTGCTAAAGTTCTGTTTTGAAGTCCTTGAATTTTTTGTTTAACAAAGAATTTATTAGGAAAGAAAGGAGAAACAAATACAAGAGGATAAGATATCTTAAAAAAAAGAAAAACCTTATCCTAGAAAAAAGGGGGGAAGCCATAAATGAATTCACTTTCTTCCCTCCCATTTTTCACCATTTTTTTCTTACTGTGAAAATTTATAGATTTTCGGCTTTTTTACTAGTTGATGAAGTTATTTCATTGTTATGACATTTTCAAAGCTATTTTTCATTCATAGAAAATGAAACTTCTTATTTGCACTAATGTTTTGTAGAAAATAGCAGAGCAAGGTGGGAAATGTGAAGCAGCTGTATATGCAGCCCAGTGTAGCAACCTAAAACGGATGCTTCCACTCTGCACCGATTGGGAGGTCTCTCTCTCTCTCTCTTTAATTGTTGCAGAAGTTTTTTGTTCCTTTATGCATAAATATCGAGAATAGGCCTTCTAGATGTACTGACATGCAAAGGCACCGACATGATACTGAAAACAAGCTATTTTCTGTAATAGTTCATGAACTGGTGTTTTATCCAATAGTTATCACTCCCATATAGCAGTATGTAGTGGTTGACCCCAAAAATGCTATATAGCATGATAGCTGATAGTGGGATGGCTGCTGTACCATTGTAGATACAAGACAAATTATACCACACATATAAATACTAAAAAATCAGAATTATCTAAAATTGAATACATATTCATAATTAATAATAAGAAAATCATAGTCAAAACACAATCACCATAAAAAAAGGTGATGGAATATATATATATATATATTATATATATATATAATGTTAACGGAGACCCATGAGAAAAAACCCCATGGGTGGGCAGTGACCCGATGAGCAGTGGCTGTGCAGGAAGATACTGGGCTTGGTTGGATGCAAGCTGGGGAGTAATGGGTCACTGATAGTTTTGAAACAGAACAGAACTCAAATGATCAGGTAAGAAAGGTTTAAAACTGTATAGTGTTTCAGCTTCCAAAAATGGAGGAGAAATCACAAAATTATTTAAAAAGGGTTGGAAAACTCGTATAGCTGCTGTGATGCAAAAATGTGACACAATAACCTCAGCCCTCAGGCTGCTCCCTCCAGTGCTTTAGTGAGCGATGGACTAGCCTGTCTAGTAGAAAGCTTTACAAATGTTTAAATGAACTTTTGTAACTTATTTTAGTATTTGAAATTATATTCCTAATTCTTAAGGATTGTACTTTCTTATCACTAAACCTGAAGGAAAACTTGGACTTAAAATTAGACCAAACAACACTATTAGTAATCAACTTAAAGTGAATATTGGTTTTCATCTTAAAATTTTAGGATTTTTTTTCATTTAAAGATGCTTTCCCTTGTCTCTTTAGTCCTTTGTCTTTCTTCCTTTCTTAACTTTTACTATTGACAATTTCTATAGTGCTCGGGATTCCATTTTTTCTTAGAATTTCCACATTTGGTTTATGTCTATGTGGTTTCAGAGAATGTGAGATTTCTGAATCAGAGTCTCTTTTTGTTTTTGGTTCCATTGACTTGGTTCATTTACCCGAAAGTTCAGATAAAAAGGATTTGGTCTAGCCTTTGAGGTGTTTTCATGCAAATTATTATTATTTCAATTTTTAACTCAATCATTGAATAGAAATATTGAATGATTTTCCATCTTGGTAAATCACTTTGAAGTTCAAGCTCCCTGTAAGGTCAATTCTTTTAAACCAAGTATGGTGCTTAATTGAATTGATACCAATGTCATGTTGAAGGTTTGCTAGCTGCATATGGCTCTTTCCCTTGAGTTGTGTGTTTTTTGTGGTGCTTTTTCAGACTTGATTCCTCATCTTTTCTGGCATTGCTCTGTCACTATCTCTTTATGCAATACTTGTTCAGCCTTTTTGTTGAATGCTGGGTGTGACACTGACTGTAACCTAGGTATTTAAATTAGACCAATTTTTGGTGATTAACTTAATAGTTTTGTTAGAACGTAAAGAGACTAAATTTTTGTGACAATGTGCAACCTATGCTACTATTTGGTACATTTGGGTGGATTGCAATGCTAGTGTTTTTAAGGTGGTTTCTTTGGCCCTGCAGCTGAATTGGGATAACATTAGGTGATTGGCTTCTATTTGGTGTAAAAACAGAATATTTTTAAGGGATTTTATGGAATGGGCAGCTTTACTCAATTAATTTTCTCTCTGTGTTGTTTTATTTACCTTTTATTTATTATGGATGACTCCATATCCTCCAAATTTCCTTTGTTTTCTCTTCTGTTCATCTCAAGGAATTTATTATTATTTTTTCAATAAAAGAAACAAGGAACAAATTGTAGGAATATTTGAAGGTTTTGTAGGATATTAATACCTCTGGGTGGATGCATCAGCTTGGCTGATATGGATTTTGGACCCCGTTAAATGCATCTGAGTGGCAAGCTTTAAAACAGGGATAGTTAAGACTAAATATGTCTACATGGTAGAGGTAGTTAAGCCTAAATTGTTAGATTCTAATGTGTATCACTCCCCCATAAATCAGAAGAACTGTTATGTTTATTATTTTTTTCCATCCTACTGTCATTGTTGGAAACTTAATTTATAGTGTAACACCTAACATTTGCAGTCAGCATGCTGGGCAATGGCAAAGTCTTGGCTAGATGTGCAGGTGGACTTGGAAATCACTCGTTCACTGCCAGGGGGAGTTGATCAGCTTAGAAATTTTGGAGATGTAATTGATGGAAGCCCTGGACATGCTGATGGTTCTTTTGAGCCTTCTAATGGACCTGAAAATTGGCCAATTCAAGTTTTGAATCAGCAACCTCGACAACTCTCATCGCTTCTCCAAAAACTCCATTCAGGGTAGCTGTGTAATTGTTTTCACATTTGTTGTCTTTGTTTTGGTTGTTATTGTTATATATTACAAATCTGTTTCCTTTCCATTTTAGGGAAATGATCCATGAAACTGTTACCCGACAATGCAAGGAGCAACAGCGACAAATTCAGGTATATTTTTTAAGAAATGTATGGTTGCTGTGTTGGAGTTTTTCATCGTCATTTTTTTTTAAAATTGTTTCATATTCAAGCATTTTATAATTTATAGCATTTCAGCTATCATAAGAAATGGAAAGAAAGGGAATGGGAACTTGGGATTTTTAATTTCAACTATATGTAAATCTGTTGCAGCTCATGAGAAGACATAGAGCCTTTTGCTCAAAGGATATGATCTTTAGCTTCTTTTTTTTTTTTTTAATTTTTATTTAATTAATGAAAAGAAACTCAATGGTGCAACCACGTTGGGTGCAAACAGAGAATAATTTTAACTTCCTATATTTTTTTTGTTTGCTGATGTCCCAAGCTGTATATGCCTCAGATGACTTTAATGCTAGGGGACATACCACGTGTACTAGACCTTATATGGTCATGGATAACACCTACTGAAGATAATCAGAATGGATTTAGGTAAGTGTTGTTACAGCTCTTTCCTCATCAGATGAACCTGGTGAAATCTTTATATGAAACAAATTTTAGAAGTTCTTTATGATTGCTATCCGAATGGGTCCTGCTGCCACATTTAGAGACATGCGTGACAGTAAACTTTTTTTTTTTTTTTTTTAAATTAGTATTGCTGTAATATTAACATGTGGGATTACTTTGAGCTAGTAATGGAATAATGGATATATTATAGAAATTATTAATTTTTATTTTAATTATTGACTTTTATAAGTATGACTCATGTGAGTGAAAATTTCAATTTTGTCATATGCTATCTTACAAATATTAAGTGTCAAGAAAATTAAGAAAGAAGAGAATTTCAGGAAGGCGATGATGGGAATACTTTTTACTGGTGTAGGAGATAAGGTATTATAAAGGTATACTGTTTTTGCATATGTTTGGACAGTTTGGTTGGGGTTTGAGGTACATTCTTTCTTTGCCTTTCCTTCTGGGTAGGGTTTACTAGAGTTGCTTTCCTGTTAGCTAACCGATGAATTGGTGGATTTGTTGTACTGATGTTCTCCTTGTGCTTTCGCTGTGTTTTGCTTTTCTTTTTTCTGGTGTACATCATAATTTTTTTGGTGTACCTGTGCTGTGCTTTATTTCAGTATGTTAACCTCTATCTTTATACTGTCTGCTTCTCTAAGTTCCAAAATTTTCCTCTTTAAGAAATAAATGAAGGAAAAGAAAGAGGTTAAATGCTTCTTCAAATTCAAGAATCAATACTGCAACACCCTCTAATCTTTTGGACATCTATATACCAGGGGAAGTCTGGAAAAAAAATTATTCCAGAGTAAAGGAGGCGATGATTTTTTTTCTGAAAATTTTGGTGTCCATAGGGCACTAAACTATTTATTAGAAAAATCAGCTTATAGTATACTTGAATGTCAAACTGTAGCTTTACAAAAAGTAAATATGTTGCCTTGAAAACAACAGTCTAGGAGAGATTGGTGACAACTGGGTTATTGCAATCTGTGGGTAAAATTAATGCTTTATGATAATTATGGAATTTAGATTATGAAATGTATAATGTGGATATGATTAATATGTTTACTTAAATATTGTGTTTTAAAAATGACACTTTAAGTAGTGTTTGGCCCAGTTTATTTTGGGCTTCTCTGCTCTTAAAAGAAACTATGCTAAACACAATTCTAAAAAAGCTCTAAAAAATAATAGGAGCTTTTTTTTTTTTTTTTGATGAAAATAACATAAAAAAAGAGTTTTTAGATATGCTAATTTTAGAAGCTTCTACTTCGTCTCTATTTCAAATCCCTTGACCCAAGAAGTCAAGAACACACTATCCAACAATTTTTAACATAAAAGTAATATTTAAGCTAAAGAAAATTATTAAATTACCAAACAACTTTAACCTTAATTTTAAAGTTCTTATTTTTAACTTAATTTTATAGTAGCTTTCAAGATCCAAACAAGTTAGGTCAAATGTTATCTTAGATGATGGCAGAAGAGGATGTTAGATCTCATATGATCAATTGATCACTAAGGTGCATATTATGAGAGATAGAAAGGAAAGCAAGGATGATGTGAATAATAGTCAGGATGTGAATTAAGGCTGTAGCCTGTAACCATCCCATACACATGGCAGGCAGGTAGGAAGGGAAGGGAAGGAATGGAGGGAATTGAGTAGAAAATGAGGGAGACAGGGAAAGAGAGGAGGGAAGCAAAAATTGGGTAAGGTTTGGGGAATCTAGCAGACCCTTGAAGGGCTGCTGTATCTTTCTCTCTTTTCAGTTTATGCAGTCGATATACTTGTACAGACCTTCACATAAGTTTATATCCCTATATCATTAGTGAATGAGAGCAGTGTATCTTCTGGTTCTCTTAAAAGCTGTACCTGTTTTGTAGTTTCCTTTCAGAAAACCTTCTAGTTTGTCGGAATCAGTTGACCAAAATTCTTTGTGCTTTCTCACAGGCCCCGTGGAGATCCTCAAATGATACAATTTGGTGCACATCTAGTCCTTGTGCTTAGATATTTACTTGCCGAGGAAATGAAGGATGCCTTCAAGGACAAGATTCTGAGTGTTGGTGATAATATTTTGCACTTGTAAGTAATTTTATATGAAGTTCTTTCCACTCCTTTTCTCTCAAATAATATTATTAGAGGGGAAAGAGTAAAAGAACTTGACATAATAAAGATGGCAGATTACCCAAGATAATTTTAAGTATATGATGGAAGCAGAAAAAAATTCATGTGTTGAATGAAAATTTGCTTTGCTATATTCATTTATTGCATTGGAAAAACATTAGGTATGCCCTATTTCTCTTTTCAAAGGAGCATGAGGAGTTGGTGGGCATATATGCTTCTCAGCTTGCACGTCACCGTTGCATTGATCTCTTTGTGCACATGATGGAACTTAGGCTGCACAGCAGGTATTATTGATTCTTTCCTTCTGGTTATCCTTTTTTTTTTTTTGCAATATTTATGTCACCATATCTGATTGTAAATCTAATTTCATTTCTATTGATGTGGTTGTAAACTTGTAATGTCTGTATTTGTTGTATGCTTGATGGCGATTCTCTCAAGTGAACTACTTTGGTTGTTTGCTGCAAAGTAAAATTATATGCTGTGAGAGGATCATGTGAACATGTAATATAACATGAAAGTTCATGACTGACAAGTATGGACGTAATGCTTTGGCAGTTCAGTTTATATAGGAAGAATCAACATATATGTATTTTGTTTTAACATTTGTAGTCAAAGGATTCATTACGAGGGAAAAGAAGTATAAAGAATGATGGTTGAAGAGATCCTTCTAAAGCAGAAAAAAGCAACAATGAAGAGCATTTAGCCAAGAAAGCAAACCGGTCCCTTTTCATAGTGCTTAAATGAAACCACTTAAACAAGGCCATGAGTTGAAATCCATAGAGGACTAAGGAAACAAGCTTGTAACATAAAAGAGGTGAATGGAAAAAATGCCGGGTGAATAGTGATATTATGGTATCACGTGCCATCCAAATACACCAAACACTATCCATAAATTATGCTTGTAAAATGTTTGTAATTCTATCAAGACAGAAGGTTAACTGCTTGGAAGAATAAAGGGATGATGAAGTAGTAAGTCTAGGCAGTTAGAATTAGAATAGTTAGTTAGCTAGAGGGTATTAGTTAGATAAATAAGTGGGGGGAAATCTGGGAGGGGGATCATTCAGGGAATTGTGTTTTGAGAGAATTGAGCAAGTGATCAATTGTGAAAGGAGAATCATTTGTATTAGAGGAGAGATCTTTCTCCTTCTTATGTTCATTTTCAGTCAAGCAATAAAATCTTTTTTCTCCTCTATTTCCATGTTGGTTCCTAACAACTATGATGTATCTTTTAATTAAACAGTGTACATGTCAAATACAAGATATTCCTTTCTGCTATGGAATATTTACCATTTTCTTCTATGGATGATTCCAAGGGAAATTTTGAAGACATTATTGAGAGGTATATAAGCTGTTTTTAGAATCTAAATTTTTCGTGTACATATGAAGCTTTTTCTTTTCATAATAAATCCATTTGGAACAGAATTTTGTTGAGATCCCGAGAGATCAAGGTTGGCAAATACGATAACCTGTCAGATGTTTCAGAACAACACAGACTGCAGAGTCTTCAAAAAGCTAAAGTCATCCAGTGGCTTTGCTTTACACCACCATCAACAATTACTAATGTCAAAGATGTTAGTAAAAAACTACTTCTCCGAGCACTGGTTCATAGGTAAGTAATGCATCCTATATTATATGCCCATCATATTGGATTTTCTGATAACTGTGCTTGTGAAAGTGAAGCAATTGAAAGTGGTGAAATCTGGCAATGGTGTTTGACCTTTCACCCCCAATTATTGTACAAATGTCTTAGAATTAGGGTTTGAGGGTTTGGGGCTTAACTCAACCTTATAAAATCAGCTTGTAAGGTGAGGACTGTCCAAGCTTGCCCTCAAAGAGGCCGCAACTAAGGCGGGCTAGGGGTATCCGCAATTAAGGCGGCTTTCCAACAAAATGTTTGCAATATCTTGTTAGTATTGAGTGCCTTTTCTCATTTTGTATTCAACACTTGAACCCACTAGTGGGAAAGAGGCTTTTGTTTTATTTTTTGGAATATTATTTTTTGATTTTCCTAGGTTTAAACAACCTGATCTTTCCAGTCCTCCTGTTGGCTGTTGTACATATTTTTTACTTTATATACAATATTTAATCCATCCCTGCATTTTTTGCTCTTGCAATTTAATTTTGCACCTCATTCTGAATTTTTAACCCTTCCACCCCCCCCCTGTAGCAACATACTTTTCAGGGAATTTGCTTTGATTTCTATGTGGAGAGTACCAGCAATGCCTATAGGTGCCCACACAGTACTTGGTTTTCTTGCTGAACCCTTAAAACAGCTTGCAGAAACTCTTGAGACCTCTGAGGATTATAATGTTTTTGAGGATCTGAAGGAGTTCCAAGACTGGGTATGCTGAACTAAGCTTGCTTAATTTAGTTATGAAACCTCAATCACATAATTTCTGGCTTGACAGCAGCACTTAACATTTCTATTTGCACTGCATTTAACTAGCGTGAGTACTACTCCTGTGATGCAACCTACCGCAATTGGCTAAAAATTGAAGTAGAGAATGCAGAAGTTCCTGTCTCTGAACTGTCACTAGAGGAAAAGGAAAGGGCCATTTCAGCTGCCAAGGAAACACTGAATGCATCTCTTTCACTGCTAGAAAGTGAGTGAGTTGACAACCTTGTTCAAAAATCCAAATATCTTAGCAATGTATCGATTGTGAAACTTCTGTTTGTGTTTCAAAATTAATTAGTATATTGACATTTTAACTATTGACTCATGATTCTCCTTCTTTATGTAGGAAAAGAAACACCTTGGTTGGCTTCGACCGATCGTATGTATGAATCAGCTGAACCTGTTTTCCTTGAACTTCATGCAACAGCAATGCTCTGCCTGCCATCTGGAGAGTGTTTGTGTCCAGATGCTACTGTTTGTACTACACTGACGAGTGCCCTCTACTCTTCAGCTGGTGATGAGGTTGTCTTAAATCGACAACTAATGGTATGTTTGTTCAACCATTGACAGCTTAAGCCAGCAAGTATACAGATGTTTCTTCAACTACTCATTCCTGTTTGAATGGTTATAGAAGTTCTACTTCAATGAAGTTTAGTCTATTTATTCTTGTCCATCTGAATCTTTTGCATGATATGAATTCCTAATTATGTTTGTTAACTGATCTGGAAGCTATTTCAAAATTCAAATCATATACTTGTCCCTGTACTTTCTGGGAAATTTTAAATAGGTACCTATATGATTTAGCCCCAGTAATTTCAAAATCTCTTTGAATGAGGTCCTCAGTTCCAGTCTATTGTTTGGTCCCTGAAATTTTTCTTTGGAAATATAGGGATCTATTTAGAGGTTTTAAACTAGGGGGACCTATTTAAAAAATTCCAAATTGTACAAGTAGTTGTAGATTAATTGAAGGGTAATTGACAACCCCCTACATTGATAGATGCTTAAATTACATTGCGCTCCTCTTTGTTTTGAAAAGTTACACTTCTTTCCTTGAGAGATAATACGTACTCTATTTTAGTCCATTAATATGTGCTGCACTGTAGTTCATATATGTTAGTGGGCTTTTTTGCCTTCTGTTGCCACCTGTGAGAGCATTGTATAAAGAGAGTAGTTCTCCAACTGGATCTCAGGTAGTTATGTAGGTGGCTAGTGAGCTGTCAAGTGTGACAGCTGTACTCAGATCTTTATAAATAACAAAATGTAACTCAATGTAACTGACTTTTACAATTATCAATAATATCAGAGTTTCTTTCTTTTTTTTCTCTCTCTCTAAACCATTAACATGGTATCAGAGCTTGAAGATCTGCAATGGCCAAAACAAATCCTCTGCCATCTCCTTCCTCTTTTGTGCCGATTACTTTTGCGCACACTATCTCTGAAATGCTCGATGAGAAGAATTTTCTTCTTTGGCGCCAACAGGTCGAACCTATCATCAAGGCGTGTCGACTTCAACATTTTGTTGTTTGCCCTAAGATTCCTTTGCAATTTCTGAACGAATCAGATTGTGATGTAGGGATTGTGAATCTTGAATAAATTGTTTGGGAGCAATAGGACCAAATGCTCTTGTTGTGGCTCCAATTGTCCTTGTCAAGTTCGATTCTCTCATGTTCTTGGAAGTGTGCACTCGTATCAAGTCTGGGATAAAATCCATAAGTTCTTCCACAAACAAACTCGCGACAAAGCTCGACAACTGCGAATTGAGTTGCGATTGACGACGCTTGATGATAAACCTATGTTAGAGTTTCTTCTCTGAATTAAAGCCCTAGTAGATGCTCTTGCTTCTGTCAGAGATCCTGTCTCACTTCAAGAACACATCGACGTGATTCTTGGAGGTCTTTCGCAAGATTTTAGCTGTCATAACTGTTATTGAGAGCAAGTTTGACCCGCTTCCAATCGAAGAGGTTGAAGCTCTGCTACTTGATCATGAGTTATGTCTTAAGAAATTTTGCAAGAAGGTTTTGTCTGATTCTGCCTCTATTAATCTGACTCAAGCACCTGCATCCAATTTTCCTTCGCAACAAAATATTGATGCTCCAGTGTAGAATAACCCTCGCATAATCTTGAAATTGATGTGCATGCTAATGGTGGTTGAGGGTATTATTGAGGCTGTGGTGGCCATCGTGACAGAGTTTGTGGTGGCCGCTACTCAAATGTACAGTGTCAAGTTTGCTTTGGGGTTGGTCATACTGTTGCTTACTGCTTCCATTGATTTGACCAACTCTACTAGCCACCTGTTCCCTAAAATTTTCAAGGGTTCTACTCTCAGTATCATTCTGCCACTCAAAATCAAAATATGCAACCACAGAATGCTAATTCTCAGTATTAGCCTGCTAATGCTTTTGGACCTCCTCCTCCATGGAGTCAAGCTATTGGTCCGTCCAAACCTCCACTAATACGAACCCAACCCCCACCACAAATTGATTTCCTGATTCTGGAGCATCCTATCCTGTGACTGGTGATCAACAAAACATTCAGTAGCTTGGGCCTTTTGAAGGTGTTGGCCAAATCTTTATTGGCAATGGTCAAGGTTTGCCCATACACTCTTCTGGTTCCTCTTTCTTTTCTTCTCCAAGTAATCCTAAGGTCTCTTTAGCTCTTCATAATTTACTACATGTTCCCTCAACAACAAAAAATTTAATCAGTGTTAGTAGGTTTGCCAGAGATAATTATGTCTTTTTTGAGTTTCATGGCACTCACTATTTTATAAAATCTTACGTCACCAATGAAGTGTTGGTGCAAGGACATGTGGGCCCTGATGTTTGTACTCATTTCCCAATCTTCAGCTGCAAGCATCTTCATCCAGTCCAGCTATTTGTTTGGTTTCTAATTCCTCTACTATAAAATCTGATGTAAGCATTTGTAATACCTCTAGTTCTCACTCTATGTGGCATGCTAGGTTAGGTCACCCCAATAATCATGTACTAAAACTGGTTTTACAGCACTGTAATGTTCCCTTTTCTAATAAAGATGTTTCATCTTTTTGCTTTACTTGCTGTATTGGAAAATCGCATAGAATTCCCTCTTCTCTATCTGAAACAGTTTATACTTCTTTAGAATTGGTGTATAGTGACTTGTGGGGACCTTCCCCATTTCCTCCTCCAATAATTTTCTATATTACATTACAATTGTTGATGCTTATTCACGCTTTACCTAGTTTTATCTAATTAAAAATAAATTAGACACACTTACTATCTTTAAACTGTTTAAAGCCATGGCTGAATTACAGTTTAACACGTCTTAAAAACCTGCAAGCAAACTGGGGGGGAGGGGGGAGAATTTAGACCTCTAACCAAATATCTTACAGACCTAGGAGTTAACCATAGACTCATTTGCCCACACACTCACCATCAAAATGGTGTTGCTGAGAGAAAACACAGACATATAGTTGAACTTGGCCTTGCCTTAGTCATGCTTCCCTTCCTCTCAAATTTTGGGACCATGCCTTTACCATTGCAGTTTACCTCATCAACAGACTACCTACTGCCTCCCTAAACTTCTCTGTCCCTTGCACTGTTCTTTTCAAACAACCACTAGACTATCACTTTATCAAAACCTTTGGGTGCACCTGTTTCCCGTTCCTCCGTCCCTCCAAACAGGTCACTGTTCAGCATATCCCTGCTCAAGATCAATGTACTGATGTTCTCACTAAGCCCCTCTCTCCTACTCGTTTTCTTCTTTTCAGAGACAAACTCAAGGTGCTTGAGCTTCAATCTTCATCTCTCCCACCTTGAGTGTTTTTTTTTTGGGGGGGGGGGGGGTGTGTGATGGTGAGAGTATTGTATAAGAGAGCAGTTCTCCAACTGACTCTTGGGTAGTTATGTAGGTGGTTAGTGAGCTGTCAAGTTAGCTACACAGTTGTCAAGTGTGACAGCTGTACTTGGATCTTTATAAATAGCAAAATGTAACTGACTTTCACAATCATCAATAATATCATAGTTTCTTTCTTTTCTCTCTCTCTCTGAACCATTAACACCACCAACTTCTCTAGTTCCTTAGATTGGCTCATCTTATTTGTTCTATCACTTTCTGGCAAATATCACTTTGTTCACTGCCGTCCACCTCTGCTAATCACCTTTCTAGTGACCTTCCTAGCTCCCTTAGGCTACTTTATTCCATTTATAATGCTCAGATCTAATGTGTTGAGTGTTCTCTCTCTTCATTCAGTTTTACATCTTTGGCTTTTTTTAGTATTCTTTATGATGGTTCACTTGGGTTTGTCAACTGTTGTTTGGTTACTATATGGTTCTTTTCTTTCAAATGTTAGCATATCATTGAGGAGAAAGTTGGAAGAGTTAGTGCCCGTATCCCAAACATACACGATCTTTGTCCTATATGCAGTTTGGCCTTTGTGTCTCTTGTCCTAGACAGTCTGGCCTTATTGTCTTCTTCTCCAGTCCCAAATGTCCTAGTCCCTATCTTCAGTCCTAGATGCAGTCTGGGCCTGTTTCTATCTCAGATGCAATTTGGACATATCTCTGTTCTAGATTTATTTATTCCCAAGTTTTTTGTTTTCTTTTTTTTTTTTGGGGGGGGGGGGGGGTTGTCTTAATTTTTTATCTACTGACCAAACCTCAACTATTGCTGCAAACTTGCTTTCAATGGCTATATTATTTTGATGATTTCCATGTATTTCTTTAATCCTTTTGCTTATTTTAGTTCATCTTCAAATAATCTCCTTAATCCTTTTATGATAAAATAAAAAAGTGGACTTTATGAAAGATAAGGGACAGGATTTTCTGTAAATTAAAAGAGTGAATGTTTTGTTGTTTCAAGAGAAAAAATTACTAAAGAGCAAATAATTCAATTCAAAGATTTGCTTGGGTTAGAAATTAAATTTGCTTAATGTGTCTAATTGGTGAATGGTGGTATCTTGCAATGATAATTGTTATATGGACTGGCTTTGCCAAGTTTACAATCTAATATTTTGCAGGTGAAGGTTTCCATATCTTCAAGGGACAGTTATTGCATTGATGTTGTTCTTCGTTGCTTAGCAATAGCTGGTGATGGACTTGAACCACATGATCTCAATGATGGTGGTATTCTTGCCACCATCATGGCTGCCGGTTTTAAAGGTAGCAATATTATTAAATTAATGGCTAGTATTCATGAACTACAAGTTTACTTTGATCCAAAAGAGTGGGATGTCACATATAGCAATATAAGCTTCTCATTTTAGTCCTTGGAAGTTTTTCACAGGTGTATGTGTGTAGGCCTTTGCATTCTTTAGAACATATTCTGGTCAACTCTGGTAGAATTAAAGAGGTTAAATTTTTATGACAATGTGCAATATATCTACTATTTGGTCATATTTTTAGGTTATGGCTCCCTGATTTAGGATAATATTAGGCGATTTGTGATTTGCTTCTATTTGATGTAAAGGTTGAGGACTACATAGTCTTTTACATAGAGTTTGGTTGGAGGGAAGGGGAGGGGGCTAAAATCCCTCCCCTCTCAATTTTTGCTACTCCCCAAAGTTGGAGGGATTTGGAGGGGAGAGAAGGTTTTATACTAATTGGACTAAATTTATCCTTTCTAGCTTTATTTTGACCATTCTAAGTATATAATTGTAAATTTGTTTATTTCCCCTCCTTGTGAATCAGTCAAGGTGTTCCTCCCTATCATTAAAATCCCCCCCCTCTCTTGAAATCAAACAGTGCACCAAGGGAGTTTCCCAAATAAATAAATATGCAAAAAGACATATAAGTGTTTATTGAATAGCAGAAATAGTTGAGAGAGAAAGAGAGATAAGTCTTGTGAAACAAGTTTTTGAATTAGAAAGATGAATTTGACTTGGTTACAATAGTCAGTACAGCTAGTACTTATAGAGATTAGATTGTAACAAACTCTAACTAACTGAGAGTTAGTTAGAGTGACACAACTGTCAATTACCTATACTACTTCTGTACAACGGAAAGAAAAGAAAACTATATACAGAGTAAAACTATACTCTAATACCCCCTCGCAAGCTCATAGGGGGTGAGAGGCATGAGAGTCCACCACTCTGAGCTTGGACTGCAATGCACAAAACCGAGAGGGAGATAAAGCTTTGGTGAGGATTTTTGCACATTGGTCAATGGCAGGAACATGAAGCACCTGCGGCTACTTGGTGACTACTTTTTCTTGAACAAAAAACAGGTCCAGTTCCATATGCTTCGTTCTAGCATGTAACACTGGATTGTGGGCAAGAGCTACTGTGCTCATGTTGTCGTAGAAGATAGTAGGAACAGAGTGAGGAACTCTAAGTTCAGACAGAAGGATTTGGATTTAGGTAACTTCAGCTGTAGCATGTGCAAGACTACGATACTTTGCTTTTGTGCTAGAGCGAGCAACAACACATCGCTTTTTAGACCACCAGGAGACAAGATTGGAGCCTTAAAACATTGAGGCACCTGAGGTAGAGTGTCGGTCATCAGGGTCAGAAGCCCAATCAACATGACAATAAGTTGAAAAGGATAGAGGTTCATTAGACGGAGCAGGTTGGAGGTGGAGTCCCCAAGAGATTGTGCCTTTGAGATAACGTAAAATTCTTTTTACTGTAATCCAGTGCTGTTCCATGGGTTTGGCCATAAACTGGCATACTTTATTTACCGAGTAACCGATTTCTGGTTTGGTAATAGTGACATATTGAAGTGCACCCACTACAGATCTGTAAAGAGTGGCGTCTAAAAAGGTCTTTGATCCTAATTTTGACAACTTGTAGCCAGCAACCATAGGGGAAGAAATAGTACTAGAATCATCCATTTGGGTTTTGACAAGTAAGTCACGGATGTACTTGCTTTGGGTTAGAATGAGTGACCCATTAGACTGGTGTTTAACTTCAATGCCTAAAAAATAGTCTAGTGCACCAAGATCCTTAAGGGAAAAAACAAAATTGAGCTGAGAGACCAAAGGTTGAATGAGAGAGGAGTTGTTGCCTGTGACTATAATGTCATCTACGTAAATCAACATGGAGATCATAGTTGTCTCATGAGAAAAGACAAATAACGAGGGATCACATTTGCTCTGTTGAAACTGGAACTGCAGTAAGATAGTCTTGAGTTTGTCGAACCATGCTCTGGGTGCTTGTTTGAGGCCATAGATGGCCTTTTGAAGTTTACAGACAAGAGACTTGTCAGTTGACTCAAAACCTTGAGGGTGGGTCATGTAGACTTCTTCAAGACTGCCATTGAGAAAAGCATTATTGACATCAAGCTGTTGAAGGGGCTAGTGATGCGTGAGAGCAAGGGTGAGTATCAAGCGCACTATAACAGGTTTAATAACAAGCGAGAAGGTTTCATTGTAGTCGAAGCCATGCTGTTGATGAAAACCTTTGACAACTAGCCTGGCTTTGTACTTGTTGATAGTTCCATTAGGGTTTTCTGACTCTGAAGACCCATTTGCGACCAATAGCAGTTTTGTTGGGAGGTAAAAGGGCCAAGGTCCAAGTTTCATTATGCATTAGTGCATCGTACTCAGTTTTCATAGCTTCATACCGTGTGGGATGGGAAAATGCTTGTTTGGTGGTCTTGGGTTCAACATGGGCAAGTAGTAGAGTGGGATGAAGTCGCGGTTTGACAATACTAGACTTGGCACGGGTTTGCATGGGGTGTGTGTTTGTAGGAGGGAGAGGTTGGGTTATGTTGGTAGTGGCCGTGGAGGTGGAGGTGGAGGTGGAGGTGGAAAAGGTAGATAAATCTTGTAAGTTGGAGAGAGATGGTGTTGTGGTTGGAGTCGTTGATGTATTTGAGGTGGAAGATGAGGCGGTTGGTAAAGTTATAGTGAGAGGAACTGTGACTGCGTCATTAATTGTTGTGAACGAGGTTGAGGGAAAGAGATCACTGTATGGAAAGTGAGACTCATTGAAGATAACATCCTTAGACACCTAAATTCTACCATTTGTAGCAAGGCATTTGTAGCCTTTGTGAGAGGTTGAGTAACCAAGGAATACACATTCTTGAGAATGAAACTACAGCTTATTGTTGTTGTAAGGCTGAAGAAGAGGGAAACATGCACAACCAAAGATGCAAAGAAAATTATAATCTGGAGACAGGTGGAAGAGACGTTGATAAGGAACTTCATTGCTGATTGATGATGGCATTCTGTTGATCAGATATACACTTGTTTAGAAGGCGTGATCCTAGAACTTAAGAGGGAGACCTGCTTGTGCAAGCAAAGTAAGCCCAAGTTCAACAATGTGCCTGTGTTTTTGTTCAACCACTCTATTCTGGTGGTGTGTATGAGGACAAATTAGCCTATGAGTGATCCCAAGTTCGGTGAGGTAAGTGGTAAACAGTCTGTACTCGCCTCCCCAGTCAGTTTGGACAGCTTTGATGGAAAACTGAAATTGAGTGGTAACCATAGCTTGAAACAGTTTAAAATGGTGCAATGTTTCTGACTTGTTCTTAAGTAGATATATCCAAGTAAACCTCGTATAAGCATCAACAAAAGTAAGACAGTATTGAAACCCAGAAGTAGATTATGATGGTGCAGGGCCCCATAAGTCACAAAAAATCAACTCAATCAGTTTAGTGTAAGGTGTAGTAGATAGGGAAGAGGGAAGTCGATGAGCTTTGCCAAGACAACAATGAGTACAAAATTCTTCATTAGTTTTATTAATAGATGGAAAATTACAGTTACGAAAAACAATTTTCATGACATCAATATTTAGGTGTCCTAATCTGGAGTGCCAAGTAGCAAACGAAATAGAATTGCGAGTAACAGTGTTTACAACAAGAATAGTACTAGAAACTGTTGAAACAATAGAATTAGAACTTTTATTACAAGACAGAGAAGAGTTCAACATAGTTGGAAATTGGTAGAGTCCATCTTGACCCAGAAAGCCTTTGAGGAGCACGTCATTGGTACCTTGTGATTTTACCAAGCAAAAGGAAGAGTGAAACTCAAAGAATACGGAGTTATCCTTACAAAACTGACTGACACTAAGTAAATTTTTGGTAATAGAAGGAACATAGAGTAAGTTGTTGAGAACAAGTGGAAAGTTTGAGCTGAAAGGTGAAAGAAATTTAGTGACACTTGTGGAGTTAATGTGGAGACCTTGACCAGTGCCTATGGTGATTTGATCTGGGCCTTTAAACAGAGTAAGCTGTTGAATATTCTAGGAAACATTGGTCACATGATGCGAGGCGCTAGAGTCTAGATACCAACTGTTAGAAGCATGAGGTATAGCACTTGTGTGCATGCTTGTGGATACTAATTGGAATGGCCTGATTGATCAATTGTGGAGACAAAGGCTTGCGAAACTGAAGTAGAAGGATGTGAACCCTGTATGCTAGGTCTGATTGAGGCATGGTGTTGAGACGGAGGGCGAAACTACAAAGGTGCAGAGGAAGATTGAGGTTGACTGTATGCATTGGAAAACCCTTGTGGTAACACATGATTCAAGAGAAGGGCATCCAAGGGAGCAGTGGATAGAAAGTTCTCCTTAAAACAGTGAAAGCAAACTAAAGCCACATGATTGTACTTGTGGTAGATTTGACATTGATAACCATAATAGTGGCCTTGACCACGACCACTGCGGCCCATAGAGCGGCCGCCACGACCACTGATTCGACCACCATGAGTTGGTGCAAAATTATACTGAGGACCACTAGGGTTTACTCTAGCGACATTGGCTTGCAGTTGGAAGGAAGGAGAATTGGAGCTGGAAGTAGCTTCAGCAACATTAACAGAAGCAAGAGCCTTCTTGAATTTTTCCAATTGCGCTTCATGCGTGAGTAGTAGAGTTTCCACTTCGTCAATTGAAAATGGACCAAAGCGACTATTGATGAGTGACAAAGTAGATTCATACTGTTTGGGTAAACCTTCAAGGATAATATCAAGTTGTTCCTTTGAGGATACAAAGTCTCTAATAGCATTGAGGACATCAACTAGGGTTTGGATGCGAAGAAGGAACTCAGAGATTGTACGATTTTCTAGAGTTGTGCTTCGAAGTTCTGTTTGGAGTTGTCGTTCTTTCGCATTAGTGTGCGAATGAAAACATGAGTGAATTTTATCCCACAATTGCCACGAGGACTTGCAACCAATGACTAGAGTGAGCATGTTACGCGAAATTGAGGATTGAAGCCAAGAAAGTAGTAGTTGATCTTGCTGTTCCCAGGCAAGATAGGAATCTGGAACTTGACCTGCATCGCGATCTGAAACGGAGAAAAATTTTGGTGGAATTTGCGGATTCACCAGGTAGTGGTGTAACCTATGTCCTTTGATCACTAGTTCAACCTATTGACACCAAAGAACATAGTTTTTGGTGTCTAACTTCTCAAAAATGGTGTGCGAGAAGGTTACAGAAGGTGGCATCGAAGCAATTGGTTTAGTATTGAATGGTGGAGGGAGGTGGCGAAGGAGGATTTTGATTGGAATCCATGAGATTAGGGTTAGAAGGATTGAACTAAGCTCTTGATACCATATTGAATAGCAGAAATAGTTGAGAGAGAAAGAGAGATAAGTCTTGTGAAACAAGTTTCTGAATTAGAAAGATGAATTTGACTCGGTTACAATAGTCAGTACAATTGGTACTTATAGAGATTAGATTGTAACAAACTCTAACTAACTGAGAGTTAGTTAGAGTGACGCAGCTGTCAATTACCTATACTGCTTCTGTACAACGGAAAGAAAAGAAAACTATATATAGAGTAAAACTATACTCTAATAGTGTTAGATCTATCTTTGGTGCATCCTATGAACATGTTAGATCTATCTTTTGATGTTTAGTTATGGAGTCCTTATCTTAAAGTTGAGTTAATGTTTTGTGATTTTTCATTTTTTTTATACTTGTTATTCACTCCATTCCTTTTTAAGTGTCATTATTGCACATAAATCAAGAAATTTAATTAATATCCTTATTTATATTAAATTTATCTTTTTAATTTCCTAATATGCCCTTTTTAATTAATATGTCCTTTTTCTTATTAACTATGGCTCTTATTGGTGCATTAGTGGCTTATATTTGGTCTAGTTTTAACTTTAGATTTTTCTATAATTTTTTTTTTAATGATAAGTGTGTAAAATAAATAATAAAAATATAGGGATACAAATATATAATTGAAAAAATAGTGATTAATATTATCTTACACTTTAAAATCACAGATAAATAGGAAGAAAATTTTTCTTCCAAGACATTAATTGAAAAGGAATGGAAGTAGTTAAAATTTGCTGGGCATCATTCACCCCGTCCTAGAATGAGAAGTTGAAGTTGTTAAAATTATAAAACCATTTCTTGGTTTGCTCTACTTAAGTTTTTAGAAAGAGTCAGTCCTTTACATGGTATAGACCCTTCTTGTTGACCAAGTGATCAGTTGCTTGGTTGTTACCACTTCCATTCTTCATTGAATTAAATCACAACGGATAGTATGGTGGGTCTATGTTTTCTTCATGTTCCATGTTCCATGAAGGGATGTGTAAGAAATATAAAAATCATTCTTGGGCTAAACTGCCTAAACACCTAACAACTTAAAGCTTTTGGGATATGGGATTATTCGGTCATTGAGAGAACTTTCAGATGGGGAAAAAGTGTTTTCTGATTTGAAATTTATTGATGTAAGATGATTAATATATTTGCTTCTTCCATACAATAGAAGACTAGGTCATACCATTTTTGCGCTTGAGTTACTATCAGAGACCTGTGACAAATGGGTAGAAGATCCTGTAACTTCATTTCCTTATCACAGGTGAGCTTCCTCGGTTTCAAGCTGGGGTTACAATTGAAATATCCCGTTTGGATGCTTGGTATTCTGACAAAGATGGCACCTTAGAGTGCCCGGCAACATACATTGTGAAAGGACTTTGTCGTAGGTGCTGTCTCACAGAACTCATTCTTCGTTGCATGCAAGTAAGTCAACTGATGGTATTGACATATATTTACCTTTTTTGTGGGGTGAAAACTACTAAAACCGAAGTCTTGATAATTTTTATTTTTTTCAATGTGAGTACATTTAACCACTCGAGAGAAGTTAATCAAGTGGCTAGTAACCACTTTTTGGGCATCATTAATTAGTTGAGTGGTCAATTGTTTCTAAACAGAATATGTTCCCAAAGAATTTTTTTCAAAAAAAAATTCTGTTCTTTGGAATTTCCAAAGATTTATAATGTGCAATTTCTGTCTTATCTGCAGGTTTCTGTTTCTCTTATGGGATCGGGAGTCCTGCCTGATTGTCATGATACTTTGATTGAGGTGGTTGGCAGTCCTGAAAATGACTTTCTTCACTTGTTTAGTCAACAGCAATTACAGGCAAGATAATAATTTCACGTCTCTCAGAGAAACATTAGGGGCTTCTTGCTTTGAACTTCATCCTTTGTGTATTATCCTATTTATGCTTTCGCGGAGTCATGAGACCTAGCAATATTCTTCTCATTATTGGCTTCAACGCACAGGAGTAATTAAACAATACAGACAGGGCATCTCTTGCCATTTTTTTAATATTAATTAGACACCCATTTTAATAGTCTTTTTTATTAATTTCATTATCACAAAGTGCGATAAGTTGTTTAGGAGTTACGACACCATAACACCTAGTTGTCCATTCCGTACATCTCAATTTAGGTATGTAAGTGATTGAACCACTAGATTATATGTACATGAAAAATATTGGAGGGGATATGTTGATTGGCGACGAAAAATAGCTGATTTTGTCAATTTGGGGCCTAACTGGATGTTTGTCTTTTCACTTGTAGGAGTTTTTATTGCTTGAGAGGGAATACTCAATCTGCAAAATGGAGCTTACGGAGGAATGATTATTGCCTCTTGAGCTGAGCTTGGTCCGGTTCTTCTTCTGGAGCTACAAAATTTGAAAGGATGAAATGCGTTATAAACGCTTGCATTTTCTTATTTATATAGTTATTATTTGGCTTTTAGAGGAAAGAGCGAAGATGAAAGTGCTTGATGCTTATTGCACAAAGTGGCCGGACGCGAGTCTGGTGTAATTGTATGCTTACGGTGTATTGTGAATTTTGTTTTTAACCTTGGTTCTTAAAGTGAAAAAAAATCCCTTTGTATATAATTATGTATTATTTAAATCAGATTTTTTTTTTAATATCATTATGGTTCGCCTTTCCGCTCTGCTTGGTTTTTGTCCTTCGCATATAGCCATATACATTAAGCAAGCCTGTGTAAGCGTTAATGTCATTGATTATTTTTCAGGTGATACATCTAAAAATATACAGATTTTTGTTTAATGTTGATTCTAATTCGAAATAGGTTGTCATCAATGGAGCATGATTCTCGAGATGTAAATTAATTTACATGAAATAACAATTTAGTGATTTTTTTTTTGACATGGAGATGGCAAATCAAATGTATAACTATAAAATAAAATTATCCTGCTCGATGGCCTTCCTCGAAGTTATCCTTTATTTTGTATTGGGTAGGCCATGCTGGGTTGGGCACGTTGAGCTCGCATATACATTGTCATTCTTCGCGTATACCCGCTTAATGAGAATGGGTTCGGGAGCAGGTATTTATCCGTAATATTTAATGAAGATGGTTGCGGGTACGAGTACTATAGTACCTATCTTGTTCCATACCTGAGCGTGCGCGCACACACACACACACACACACACACATATATATATATATATATAATTTAATTAAAAGTTTTTCACATGTATTTATTAACTATTAACGAGTGAAATGATTAACACTTTTTGTTTTGTCTTTATATAATTGCAAGCCTGTGACAAGACACTAGTATCTTGTCTTTTTTTTTTTAACAAAATCATACATTAAATACGAAGCCCATTAGTGTTTATTGTTGTATACAAAGTCATAAAATGGTTTCACTATCATTTATATGTCAGTTTAAATGGACTCAATCTCTTAAATACATTAGTACTTCTTATTGAAAGTTTGTAATACTAGAATTTGTACATTTTTTTATTCGCATATGTGATACAAGTTACACCAATAGCTATGGGATTTTTTTTATTTTTTTAATTTACAAGAATTTCTTTTATCTTATCATAGGATTTATTAGAAGTATGGATGATTTAAGGTTATGTTTTAGAAGTTCATCGTTAAATTTATATTAGATTGATTTAAGATTATGTTGGGATGATTTAAAGTTATGTTTCTAATGTTGTATGATTATTGTTGGATCGAGCGCTTACCACTAGGCCAAAAACTATAGCTAATAGTCAGGATACAACTCTTTCTACTTAATCGTAGCAGCCCAAGCACCACGAGTCGACTGTGACTTGACTCACCTGGTTCTCTGCCACAAGACAATTGACGCCACACATCGGACAACAATCTCCCCCTCAGCAATTGCCTTGCTGGGAATCAAACTCGTGACCTTGGCTCTGATACCAATTGTTGGATCGAGCGCTTACCACTAGGCCAAAAGCTATAGCTGATAGTCAGGGTACAACTCTTTCTACTTAACCGTAGTAGCCCAAGCGCCACGAGTCGACTGTGACTTGACCCACCTGGTTCTCTGCCATGAGACAATTGATGCCACACACCGGACAACAATTATGACTTATGTTTGCATGATTTAAAATTATGTTTAGATGATTTAAGGATGTGTTTGGATGAATTAAGAATGAATTTTCAATTAAACTGTAGAATTTTTTTAATTAACTTTTTTATTAATTTATTGACTTCACACTTAAGTAAAGCGCGAGCAGCAGTGTGAGTATGAATATATAAGTAATCTAGCGGGTACGGGAATAAGAATTAAAGTTGCTACCCGCATAGGTATGGAGGCGGGTACTGATATTTTTTTCAAATGTGAGTATAAAAATGGATACTATAGTACCCTACTTAGATTCTACCCATTGCCATCCTAGTCAAGATTAGATTCATAACAAATGCTGGGCTAACCGATAGGTTTTCGTTAGCTGCTTTTTTTTTTTTTCATGACCCGTTGGTTCTGTAGAAATGGCATAGTAAGGATTATATGATTAAGTGTGTGTTTTGTTTGTCATATTTTTAGAGAAACAGTTTTTGTTTTTGTTAATATCATGAGATAAATTTAAAAAATAATTGTTTTTCGCAAGAAAACATCTCCAAAGTCTAAACACGCTCTAATATTTTTACAGACCCTATACTAAAGAGTATATTATTTGAGAACATATTTACGCAATAAAATCTGCAACATCCTCAAAAAGATCCTAACTTTGATAATTTGTTTTGAGGGCGTGAAGCTTGAGAATCTCAAAATTTAGTGTAGATCATTGGAATTTAAGTTTGGTGTGAGTATTTGATCAGTATTACCATTTGTGTTACCTCGTAGTACTGACTCGTGACATTAGTTAGCGTCCTCTTGAACGAGTCATTCTTGGCTATAGAAATGATTTTGTCCTTTGTGGAACTCCATGTATTTGTATTAGAGTTTTCAAATCCGCAGACTTCCCCATTTGTTTAAAAAATAGTTGCCCAAAAGAGCAACATTCCAATCGTCATTTGTGATGGATCATCTTGAATAGTTAGCAGCTTATTGAAAAAGGGAAGGGCAAGAGCAAGAGTCTAGACATTGAGAGCGTCAGGTTTGTGTTGGTGTCTGTGAAGTAGGCTGATGGATAATCCAAGTGCCTGAAACATTTTCAAGGTGGTATGGTGTTGGAGTGTCACCAATCTCCAATTGAAAGCTAGTTGTTGAAACCTTAATATAGGTTTTTTTAAATTTTTCATGCAGAAAGAAAGGCCGCATGTTTCAGCCATGGTAGGTCTAAAACCTTTGATTTAGAGAATGGTTGAAAGGTAAAATTGGAGAGAGTAAGGTCAAAAATTAATTGGACAGGTGTCATGTGTTATGTAAGATTAGTAACCACAACTCATTCACTTGATACTCAAAAGATCATGTAACTGGTGTTTCAACACTTGAAGGTAAGAGAACTTGAAAAATCATGCAATAAGGGACTAGGATTGTGGTAAAATGATGAAATTCAAGGAGAAACATAATTATTGAAACGACATTTTTACACGTGTTTCAAGTATTATATGTTATAAATAAATTTTAAGAATTTTGGAATCAATCATATGTCCTTTTGAATATCAAAACTATACTAATCAATTAGTAGAGCTAGACTAATTGTTTAGACAATTTAAAATTGCAATTTCAAAAAAAAATGCAATTTTTAAATTTTAGAAGCTTTTTAATTAATTAGTGACAAGTTACTCATTGATTAGGTGAGTTCTAGAGGCTTATTGATCAAACAAAGGGAGGGAGTGCTAATCGATTAAAATTATTCAACAACATTTCTAGGCTTGAATGAGTCTAATCAATTAGACTTGTCTTAGTCAATTAGGGTCTCTCAAATGAATAAATCTAATAGATTAGGGTACTTTTATAACTGATGATGGACTATTAATCGATAATGGAAGTTCTATTAATTAATTATGTGACTCAAAAATATAAAAGAGGTCTATAACTCATTTTTGTGAGAGAATCCTAAGAAAACAAGAGAAGAATGAAAAATTTGTCCACTAAGACATAAAAAAAAAAAGGAGATGAAGAGGGAATAAAGTTATCTATTCTTCAACTAGCTAAAAAATCTTAGAAAAAGTAAGAACAGGGAGAGAGAGAGATTCAAAACTTCTAAGGCCTTAAAAGGAGTGGAGTAAGCCAACCACTGAGCTATAAAGAAAGCTAAAAAAGAAGTAAACAAGGAAGAGGAGGAGAAATGTTAGGACAAAGAATGTATGGTGAAATAGACACCAAAATCCTTAGGTGACAATATGTCTAGCCCGTAAAAGCTCAAAAACCTCCCTTTAAGCATGATTAGCTTTGAGGTTGTTTGTTTGAGTTGTTGTCTCTTTGGATTGACTTGGAAATCACTCTTAGGGTTCATTTGATTTGTCAAAAAGTATGGTACTGGATAGTACAAAAATAATTGCTCCACATTTGATTTGAAAAAGGGTCATGGGACAACACAACTCAAATGATGATAGACAGGACAAAAACTTAATTTTTTGTTACTCAACAAACTATGGAACAAATTTTTGTCCTAAGTACAAAATATCCAAAAGACAAAAATACCCTACCACCATCGTCACCACCATTGCCACTACTATCGCCAGTGCTTGCCACCACAGTCATCAATACTACCACCACCACCACCATGTTGTCGCCACCATTATTGTCGCTATCTTCACCACCACCACCACTATCGTCATTGTTATCACCACCACCATTGTCGCTGGTGTCGCCATCACCATTGTCATCACCGCCGTCGCCACTGTCATCGTCTTTACAACCACTGTCGTCATTGCAACTACCACTCCTGTCACCACCACCATCGTCATTGTATTAAGATAATTAATATTAAAAAGGGTATTGCAGTAATTTTCACACTATTTTGCTTGTATCGTCCATTGTCCACCTAACAATGTATAGGATAAAAAGTTGTCTTATAACTTAAGTGTTTGTGTTATGTTGTTCTCCTTGTGTTATACCTTAATGCGTATCAAAGGCATCGTTAAAAACCTTTGTATTGGACAAACTAGGGAGTTATTGTAAAGCTAACTCAAGCAAGACATAAGTATAGTTAAGTGATATAAAAGGTTATAGGTTAGTGAGATAAAGACATAGCATAGAATGGAAGAATGAGATTGATAGTGATGTAATTGATGGTTAGAAAGGAAGTTAAGTTGAATAAATACAAAAGAATGTAAAGTGAATATTTTAAGATGAGGTTCAAGCTAACTAAGAACATGAGATATGAATTAAGAAATGTGAGGACCTTAAAAAAACCTCTTAGGCTTGATCCTAAAATGGGTGGAAATGTAGAAATAAGAAGATAACTCATTTATAGAGCATAAAGCTAAGGATTGAAGTATGTACTATATTACAAAATGTGTTAAGTGATAACTATGCGGTAAGAGAAAAGATATAGATTTGTTTAAGACTTAAAAGGTAGGAAAGATAGAAATATAATAAAATTGCACACATCACAATAACTTCATGAAAAGTATGTAACAAGCTTGAGAAGCCTTATGATAGGGTTTATGATATTAATAGAAAGCTTAAAATAATTTGTCTCAAATTAATTTTTTATTTGTATTATTTCCCAATAAATAGATGTAGAAACAAATGGATTTCCCATTTACAATAAATAAATGTCAATTTTCTCTAATTTGTAATTTGTGCATTCTACGTAAGAAATACAATATTACACAAATCTATATATTAACCTGGATTCGAGAACCATGCAAAGTTTGAGAAAAAAAAAATATTTACCTCTAAATACATTCATAAATAATGTTCATGCAAAATAGCCTTAGAGGTGAGCAAAGTATGAGTTGGGATAGGTGTATCCATGTCCTTACCTAATTCGAATTTTTTTATTAGGCCATTTATTTAAACTAAAACCTAACCCAATTAAGACTCAAAATATACGGGCTAAGACTAGGTCAACCTTACTTTGTAACGTAATATATCAACATTAACATTATGTATATTTAAATTGTAGAATAAAAGAAGTATTTTTTTTTTGGTACAAGAATAAAAGAAGTATAAAACTTAAAGTAAGGTACATTTTACAATATATAATTTAAAATAAACAATATCATTATAAATATAATATCATATTATACAAAATATTATCTATTAAACCAAAATGTTTTATTAATTAATACACAATTGTTTAAAAAACTTATACTTTTTAAGAAAATATAGGACATCAACCCAAGTTGGGATAATTCGAAACATAACTTGAGCCTGTCTTCAAAATGCATAAGGTCTAATTTTAAAACATGAACCTGCCAAAATCAACCTCAGACTAAACTAGGTTAGTGGATCGAGTTGGGTTAAGCCCACACCTAGTTAGCCTTGCAATCTGTCTAGGTTTATCCAAACAATCTATTTAGATTCATGACTTAAATAATTTTTCTGTCCCTATAAAATAAGGGATTTTTGCTTTTCATCCTCTATAATATTTTTTTCATTTTCATCCCTATAATATTTTTTTTCTTTTCATTTAACAGAATGACCAAAAGAGAAAACGTAGAAATTATAGGGACCAAAAAATTAAGAGGACTAAAACAAAAACAACCAAAATTAAGAAGATCAAAACGAAAACAATCTTATATTATAGGGACTAAACAGTTATTTAAACCAAATTTATAAAAATTAAACCTTCAAACACTACAAATGCACTAATGGGACCAAAAAAATTAAACCTATAACGAATGTACTAGTGACTAGCCAAAAATATTATAAATTACACTGGTACCCCCTTAATTTTTTGAAAAATATTAAATTGACACGTCTTATATATTACATTGATACTCTTTATACATTACATTGATACCTTGTGTTGCCTAAGAAACACGTTACATTGTGTACTCTTATAAGGAGTGTTGCTATAGATGTTAAAAAAGAAGGGTAGTCATGTACAACGTTAAGAAACTTTATGGGGTGCAATGTGCTATTGTAATTTGTTCATATATAGTAGTAACATCATGCATCCTTCTTATGCTTTCTTTGTTAATCCACGCTCATTTGCTATCATTTGTTTTGATAACTTTGTCTTGTGTTATGTTTGCTTTTGTTGCTCTTCATTTGCTATATTTGCTTTATATATTGAAGGTAATTGCATTATTGTATAACTTCTACGAGGTCACTAATGCATTCATCGTAGGTTTAATTTTTCTGCTCCCATCAATGCATTTGTAGTGTTTGAAGGTTTAATTTTTATAAATTTGGTTTAAATAACTGTTTAGTTCCTCTTAATTTTTTGCTCCTTATAATTTTTGCATATTCTCTTTTGGTTCTTCTGTTAGATTTAATGGTCAAACTTAATAGCAGAGACCAAAATGAAACAAAAAAAATATTATAGGGATGACAATGAAACAAAATTATAATGGATGAAGAGCAAAACCCCCTATTTTATAAGGATGCAAAAATTATTTAAGCCTAGATTCATTAATCTATAATTTTTTCAGTTTCATGTACAGATTTTGGCAATAATTGTATCCCTAACATAGAATGTAAAATTTAGGAATTGGTGAAAATGTGCATGTATTTGTCAAAAATTAAAGTGAGCCAACCTGACTCAAAGTTAGCTTACCAGGGGTTGCTTAAAAAATGAGTCTACTCAATATAGTATGGGTTAGACAAAGAAAACACTTGTCTCAACCCACCACAAGTTTTGTGACTTAGCTCATAAACTAGCCCATAAGTTGATTCACCTAATTTTAAAAAAATAAAATATAAAAAACACAATAAATATATAAAAACATGAATACAAAAAGTCCAACAACACATTAATTCTTAGTGACAAACTTAAAAAATAAGCAAATAAAAAAAAATCTCAAAAACCTTTGTAACTAAAAGAAGGAGAATAAATAAATTTTAAAAAATAAAATAAAATAAAACAAGGTTGGTCCTTGTTCAATCCAGGTTGAGTCACCTCAACTAACAAGTTAAGTGAGTTGGGCCAAGATAACCTATGAAAAAATGTGGTAAAGGATAAAGATGAATCTTTTGTTGATAAGTGTAAAATAATAGACAATGTAGTGGATAATGAGAGTAAGTCTTCAAACCAAAGTACAACGTAAAAAATTAAACCATGGTCTCTTATAACACATTGTTCAAATTATTGTTTCATCAGTTAGACAAGTTTGCTTGATGTCTTAATTTCTAAAATAGATAAAAACATTGATCTAAAAAAATAGCTAAGAATATTTTTATTTAACTATGCAGATAAATTTATACTAAGTAATTAATTAATAATTAGGGAATATTGATAGAATATAATTATTGAAATTAGTTTCTTATTTTTGAATTTCTAATTTTACTAAATTATGAAATTGTACCCAATTAATCCTCTTGAAATATATAGTCGTGTATACGTGTCAAATATTTAACATGGTAGTAAAAGGATAACAAAGTGAATCTTCTTATTGATTAGAATCACATTTAATTAATTTGAAACAATTTTAAAACAATTGACAAAAAATTATAAAAAAAATTATAACAAAAAATTATGATAAGAAAAAGATTATTATAGGAAACCTTTTGAAAGAAAACCAATTTAAAAATTTTAAAACAATTATGACAAAAAGTTATTATAGCAAGGAATTTTCTATTTTTTAAGTGTGGAATTACATTGAACTAATCATCTTGCAGTGATGTAGACTTGTCAAATATTTAGCATAGTAATAAAAAAAGCATGGTAAATCTTCTTACTAATCAAAATGACACTCAATTAATTTGAAATTTTTTTAAAACAATCAGCAATTTTTTTGAAAAGAAAAGTAATTATTATAGCAAAGAATTATATTAGAAAATAATTTTTTATGGTATTTTTATTAAATTATTTTAATTTTTCCTATTCAAACCTCACCAATCAAAACATCATAAGTTATATATAAATACAAATATATTTATAAAGTAATATTTCTTTAAAACACACATTTTGCATAATTGAAAATGATATAAGACATGTATGGATATAAAATTATTTGAAAATATGTCAATATTTATAATTATTTATATACATATATATATATTTATTTATTTATTTGACATAAAATATTTTATATATTTTTAAATATTTATATACATATATTCTAAGATATAGTTTTTATAAAATTAAAAATTCCAGTAAAAACCATAACATAAAAAAATATAGATTGTAAATTTAACACTCACACAAGACACACATTTTTTTCTCCATTTCTAATTCATAAAAATGCATAATTATATTAATTAAGGTGATTATAATCAATATGATTTTCATAATTTGAACATTTAAACTGATAAGATAAATATATAATTAATTGTTTAAACAATATATATATATATATATATATATATATATATATAAAAGAAAGTTTGTTCATGTGGATAGATGCCACATGGTAACACCTCAAATTTCCCCCCTTGAAGATATAATTATCTTTTACTTTTTTAATCCATAAAAATGGATAATTATATTAATTAAAATATTATTAATTAAAATAATTATAACTTATATGATTTTCATTATTTGAACATTTAAATTGTCAACACAACTATATACTTTGTTTCAAATTTATCGCAAATTCAAGTTAAAAAAATCTTACAAGACTTATTTTGATTCAATAACACAAATATTTATTTATCTATTTATCTCTCTATATATTAGTGTGGTGACTTGTGCATTGCAAGGCCCGTTATTATATTTTAAAATTATGAAATTATTATTTTAATTTATGTTTATTATATATTATTTAAGACTTATAAAATATAAATTTTAGAGTAATGATTACAAATAAGTAATCTAATTTAAAAGTTATAAAACATAAATTTTCTCTGTCTCTCAAATTATCCTTTTCAACTATGTGACCAATCACATTTAATTTAATAAAATAGTAAGAATCCAACAAAAAATAGTAAAAATGATATATATTATAAAATAATATATATTAAAGTAATATTTCTTTAAAACACAAACTAATAGTAGTCATTTAATTTAATATATGTAATAATAATATATTTTTTTAAGATAAAACACAACAGCTTTTTACGCGTATGTGAGACGGTAGAAGGTTAAATCACAGTGGGGCAATAAAACAAGGAGAAAACTGAAAGAAAGAGTGTTTTCCCGAGAGGCCAAACAAACGCAGCACAAATCAAAGGAACATGTTGTGTGCGACGCTGGTGGTCTCTTTCACTTTTCCATATGTGTTGAGTTGAAACCTTGTGACTCAACTCAACATTTTCATCTCTCTCCCTCCTTCTTTTCTCCTAATTTCTAGGGTTTTGCCTTTCCCAATCCCCACAAAATTGTGCGTCCCCCACCATGGGGGTCTCCTTCAAGGTGTCGAAGACCGGTACTAGGTTTCGCCCTAAGTCGATTCCCCTTCCACCCCAACCCCAAGATGGCGCGTCCGACAATTCCAAGCCCCGGGTAAGATCAGCAATGCGCAACCACAATTCGATTAAAGATTCGACAAAAAAATCGCAAATTGAATTCTGGGTCTCTCGATGATTTCACGAGTTTGTGTTTTTTCCTGTTGTGTCCATGATGTTCCTGTTCCACTCTTTTTTTTGGGGGGGGGGGGGGGGGGGGGGGTGCTCTAACCTACAAAGTAAAATAGAAAAATTCCACAGATATGTGTGGATTTTAATTGTCCGTATTTATTATTAATTCTTATTGAAGTTTCAGCCGTTGTTAGTTTCCGTTTCACTGAGATTATGACACACCAGATGCTAGTTGCGCTTGGGAACTTATGTGGAGGAGGTTAGATGTGAATATCATTGTCTAATAAGAAAATTAAAGTCTTTTGTTTTTTTGCCAATATGAATATCACGGTTTACAATGTAGAAAAGTAAATAAATTGCATCAGTTGGTTGGATTGGCAAATGCCACACATGCATACAACTAATACATGTCTATGTTATTTGTGATTTCCATTTTTGGGGACGGGATCTAAGAAGGGAATGAGACTAAGAATATATAAGAATTGAAAGCCTTGGGTTTTCTGCATTTAATTTGCACATTAGATTGGTAGCTTGTTCTTTTCTTTCAAAGGACATGTGTAAGCTCTGTCTTACGTTGCTATTGCCCGGCATAGTACCTGTAGTTTGACTAAGTTCAATTGAAGAATCAATGCAAACAATGGAAATTGTTAAATATTTGGAATTTAAGTTGCTTTCTTGATTTCATTAAATATCCTTTTCATACAGAGCGACCTTGTTGAGGCTGGTGAAAACATTGCTCAGATACCCCAGTCATCATCCATTTCATCTGAAACACTTTCATTAGCAGGTCAGTCATCAAAATCAAAGTATATTGATTACTTGTGTATAAATCCTGACTGTTGTGGCGCTTACCTGTTTTGACAGAGAGGGAAGCTTCTTTCACGTTGAATCTGTTCGCAGATGGTTATTCTATTGGAAAACCCTCTGAGGTTTGTTTAAAACAACAATATTTTGTTATAGTTGAAGGAATTACCAAAAGTATCTTGGAGCTTGACCTTATATGTATTCTTATGAAGTTAACTACTTTATGAATTTTCAGAATGAGGCAGCTAATCAGTCAAAATATCAAGATTTTCCCAAGTTGTTACATCCATATGATAGGTCGTCTGAAAGTCTTTTCTTGGTGATTCTCTTGGAATTCTATAATTTCTTGTTCTTTCAGTTTTAACTTTTATATTCTAAGGTTTACAATCATTGAGTGGGACATTCAACACTTTCTACATATGTATAATAAGCATTACTTTATACATGTATCAAAATTCTCCTACTAGGCTTTCAAGATTGTTGGCCTGATTCAATCAATTTTTGAAGACTGGCATAATTGAGTTTCATAATTTGAGTTTAGTGCTGCTGGCTTTGATATTTGTTTGATTGTTTTCACCTTCTTTACTCTGTGTACCTGGAAATTGGAAACATTATTATCAATCTCGATAGTGGCTGACCCCAAAAACACTACAGCGGGATAGCGCAGAGCGGGATGATTGCTATTTTAAAATTTTCTTATACATGTATAATCTATACTATACACATAATTACGTATATAATACTCAGAAAATACTCAACTCAACATATTCATAATTATTATTAAGCAAAACATACAAGTAAATAACAAAAGTGAAGGAAAAGTGGATGGAAACAGTAACAGAGACAGATGGGTGGTCAGACCAACAGAGAGAAGATATGGCCTGTTCTGTTGAGAAGAGAAGGCTGCACCCCTCTTGCAGTCACTGGAAAATGGCTGGAGATGTGATGGTCTCCGGTGAAGGTGGGCAGAGAGAAGACATGCTCTGTTGAGAAGAGAGAGAGCGAACTGAGAAGCAGTGTCATATTTGCTGTGGAAATTGGGGGAGGGGGGGTTAGGGTTTTTCTTTTTGGGTCTATTCAAGGCTAAATGTCATTTTTACCCTCAAAAGGCCCCAAAACAATACTGGAGCAGGGGCAAAATTGGATTTTTGTCACCCATCAAGCTTGTGCTGCTATCATGTGTGACAAACCTGCAATTTGGGCCACTATTCAGCCTGACAACAAAAATACCACATGATGGCATCTTTGTAGCGGCCTGCTACTGCTCCACACTGCGACGGCATTGTAGCATTGCTATTGCACGCTATTAATAACTCTGATTAGAAATAGAAATAGAATCAGAAATTTGCTTTTGTCTGAGCCCTTTCCTTGGGTAGCTTCACATTCCATGGCTGATTCAACAAATTACTTTTCTTAATTTTGTTATCATTTTCATTTTGTCTTTTTATGTTAAGAATTTCATGTACTTACCTTTTTCTTTTTTTTGTAATGATGTATTTGGAGGCCATTGAGTCAGGTCACTTGCCTGGGGATATTCTGGATGATATACCTGCCAAGTATGTTGATGGAGCACTTATATGTGAGGTGAGCCTTTTTTATTTTTGGTATGCTTTGCTTTTAAAGTTAACATTTTAGATTTCAATTAATTTTCTCATGAAAATTGGTTAAGGGGTACACAAATTTTCTTCTGTGCTTTAGTTTGGTTTGCAATGTTTACTGTTCATAGAGGAATACCAGTGATTAATACTCCTTGTGCCAGAGGGGCTCTTTCATATTGCTTATCTTTCTATTGATTGTAGAGAGCTTCTTATGTGCAAATATGCACTCTATTGATTTTTTTCCTCTTTGCAAGTTGCTTCTTCTAAGCATTTTCCAAATTTTATTGCTATTTAATATTGACTTTTAATGATGCATACTGTTTATAAGATTGAGCTTTATATCAATCCTGTAACTCTCCAGGTGCGAGATTATCGAAGATGCTCTTCTGAAAAAGGGGGTAGTGTTGTGTCTGCAGAAAGTTCTCCTACTGTTAATAAAGTATGCCTTAAGATGTCGTTGGAAAATATTGTAAAGGACATCCCATCGATTACTGACAAGTCTTGGACATATGGTGATCTAATGGTGAGTAGGATCTATCATTCATGAGTGACCAATTCCTATAATTTTATCATTATTTGGGTATTGATTTCACTTAGCTATGTTCACATTGATAATAGGAAGTTGAATCGAAGATACTGAAAACATTACAACCAAAACTTCATCTAGACCCTACTCCAAAGTTAGATCGGCTATGTGAAAGTCCACTTCCAACAAAGGTATAAACAAGCTATTTTTTCCCTTTATGAACATAGTTGTATATTGTGTGTATCTTAATGATGTTGAACTTCATGTTACAGCTCAATTTGCCAAGAAAGCGATTAAGGCATATGCTAGAGTTTGCTGTTACCTTCGACCAATAAAATTCATGAGAAGAAAGTATGCATAGATAGAGTGCAAGAAAGCTCAATTAGCAGGTTAGGTGATTCAGGAAACACTGCATCCAATGCTATTGTGCAGCAGCCCCATGAAAATCCAGCCATGCAAAATCTTAGTCCGAATGTTGCCATGGCCTTGAGACCTAAGAATTTTATACCTGATTCTTCCATCCCTAACTTCTCTATGATGTCCCATCAATCAAGATATGCAATGGCAGTTGGAACTCCAAGAAGTTTGCAGGAGCAGGGACCAATTTCTTCCATTAATTCACCGGGGGCTTCTCCTGCTGCACAAGATGTCATGATTTCATATGCTGAAAATGCAAACTCAAGTGCCTCTCTTCATGCAAAAAGGGATAATCAAGATGGACAAGCATCACCTTTATCCAATATTGCAAAAAGAATGAGGCCTGCTTCCACTGGTGTTGATGCAATGCAGCATCAGCAAATAGGCTCACATGTTGAAGCTATTCAAGGATCAGATATGAATTGGCAGAATACACCATTGCAACAACAAGCAATGGCCAGAGGTATTCAGTATGCAAGTGGCGGCTTTCAGAAGTTTCCTCAGCAGGTTTTTGAAGGGGGGGCGAATCAAGAGACGGGGGCAGTTCCCTTTGCTTCTAGTCAGCAGGGCATGAGATTGGTTGCCAAGGGAGAACAGTTTGAAATGGAAAAATTAGATGGTGCAGAGATAAACCGCAGTAGAAGTGAGATGGAAATGGAAACAAACAATTTAGACCCACAACAATTACGGCTTCAGCAACGATTGTCACAGCATGTCATGAGACCTAATTTCCCTCAGACAACCTGGAATAATATGGAGAAAGAAACAAAAAAAGAGGACCAGCTTCAGAAAAGGAAATCAGTACAGAGTCCTCGCTTATCCACCGGGGCATTATCTCACTCCCCATTATCTTCGAAATCAGGTGAATTTTCCAATGGTACAGTGGGACCAAGTTTTGGACCATCTGCAATGGCTGCTGTGCCTGGGGCATTACAAAAAGACAAGACAGCAATGGTCTCAGGTCCTGCCACTGTTGGAACTCCATCTAATGATTCTACACAAAGGCAACAACAGGCACAACTAGCTGCAAAACGGAGATCTAATTCCCTTCCTAAGACCCCAGCGATGAATGGAGTTGGTTCTCCCGCAAGTGTTGGTACAGCCAATGTCCCATTAAATGCAAATAGTCCCTCAGTTGTGACCTCGAGTTTGGTTGAGCAAGGTCTTCAAAATATGCTTGAAAGGTTCTCAAAAATTGAAATGGTGACAATGAGGTATTCTGTTTAAATTTTAAAACTGCATCTCAATGTTTTTTATAATCTAATATTTCTGATATTCCAGTTTTTTTTTTTTTAAATTAATACAAATATTCTGTGGTGTTGTGGCTTCAATTAGCATTTAATCTATCATCATTTTTTTTTTCCTTCTGATAATCTGATTTATTTCAGTGGATTAGCCTTTGCTCTTGTTTTTGAAACAAAATGGTAGTGTAATGTTCTTACATATGGTATGGACTTCTATCAGGCATCAACTTAACTTAAAGAAGAACAAGGGCGATGATTATCACATTAAGAAGCAGAATACATATTCACCACAGCTTCTAGCGGCGTATATTGCCAATGCAACTACTAATGAGGGAGTGATAGAGGACTCAAATTCTTTGTCAAAGTCGCTTACAGGTGGGAGTATGAATGCATGTAAAATGAGAATCTTAAGTTTTTGTGTGCCTGAGCGTGTAGTTCAAGGTTGGTTGCAATTTTTGCTCTCGTGTTTTTGGAAATATATAGTTCTTTATCTTCCTAGTCTGACATTCCATTTTTAATACAGGAAATGTTGTTTCTCTAGTTCCCAGGTTGCGAACTAGGATGATGATGGCTGAGAAATCTGACGGTACTGTGGCTATGCATTATGGGGACAATGATGATATTGATATTGTAGCTGCAGAGGATCATCTCCTCACATTACCCAATACTGTAAGTTTCATTGTAGACTTTTTTCCCCCTTGGTTATACACACATAATAAGGATTTACATCTGAAGTTAGTTGAATGCATTTTGCTTAAATTAGTTAATCTATTATTCACTTTTTGCCATATTATCCTCCGTTAAGCCTTTCAAATATTCATTTCCTATCTATATTTATCATAGTTCCCTTTCCATCATCCTGTCAAACCTTATGGCTTTGAGGCCACTTGGGGAAATCCATTATCTGTTGCCTTTTTCTCCCATTGCTACTTTTCCTTTCATTTCTTTCCATGTATAATATTGCCATAATGTTATTGTCATGTATTACTTCCTCAGCACACTTGTCTTGTTTATCTTGCCATCGCTTTATCCTAAATAATACTGTATTTCTCCATTGTTATTTTGGAAAGATAGTTTTTTTTTTTTTGGATAATTTGATAATTTCTCGACATTAACTTGATGGTTCATTGGTCATTGTCAACCATGAAATTGCTAGAAGTTAACGAACTATCAAAGTTATAGTAGAGCAAACATTTGAATTTCCTGCGTGCCATGTAATACTAATATAAGGGAGTTTCTGCAAGTTTATTGCTCTGATTTATGTGATCTTTTGTGGATCAGCATTCTGCGGATTTGCTTGCACAACAGTTCTGTTCACTGGTATGTTTCTCTATCTGAGATGGAACCATATAAAGAACATATCTTTGTCAATTCGTTTTTTGAATAGTTTAATCTGCCTATTGTAGATGGCACACGAAGGGTATGTGAAGGAAGATGACCGGATCCAACCTAAACCAAATCGGGTGAACCTTCCATTGGGCAATCAATCTACTGCACCTAATAATGCTGGAGTTGAAATGCAACAATATGGAGAACCCGTTCCTGGTCAGTCATCCAATGAAGTTGCAAAACCAGCTAGTGGCAGTAATGCATCTTTAAACCTATCTCAGAATCTTGTAACAAATCCAAGGATGTTGCCACCTGGAAACCCCCAAGCCTTACAGATGTCCCAAGGACTTCTCTCTGGTGTTTCAATGGCTTCAAGACCACAGCAACTGGACTCACAACAAGTAGTACAGCAACAACAGCAGCAGCAGCAACAGCAGCTGCAACAAAATCAACACACTCTCATTCAACAGCAGAATCCCCAGTTCCAGAGATCTATGATGCTTGGGACAAATCAGCTTTCACACTTAAATTCAGTTGGACAGAACTCCAACATGCCAATGGGTAATCACCTGCTCAACAAGGCTTCACCTTTCCAGATTCAGATGTTACAACAACAACAACAGCAACAGCAACAGCAACAACACCAGCAACAACAGCCACAAATGCAAAGGAAAATGATGATGGGACTTGGAACAGCTGTTGGAATGGGTAACTTGAGAAATAGCATAGTTGGGCTTGCACCCATGGGCAATCCGATGGGAATGGGAGCTGCAAGGGGGGGAATAGGAGGAACTGGAATCTCAGCACCCATGACATCTATTGCTGGCATGGGAAATATGGGTCAGAACCCAATCAATCTTAGCCAGGCTTCAAATATTACTAATTCTATAAACCATCACTTAAGGTCCGGAGCAATGAATCCAGCATCGGCTGAATTTTTATCCAAGATTAGATTGGCACAGAATCGTGGAAGCATGTTAGGGTCCCCTCAGCCTAACATAGCTGGCATCTCCGGGGCCAGACAAATGCACCCTGCCACTGCTAGTCTTTCGATGTTGGGTAGGGCCAATATGAATGCACTGCAGCGACCAATTGGACCTATGGGTCCACCAAAGCTGATGGGAGGGATGAATCTTTATGTGAATCAGCAGCAGCAACAACATCAACAACCCCAACAGCAGCAGCAACACCAACAGCAGTTGCAACTACAACAGCAGTTGCAGCAGCAAGAAACAACTTCACAATTGCAGGCAGTTGTTTCTCCCCCACAGGTGGGATCGCCATCGATGGGAGTTCCACCATTGAACCAACAAACTCAGCAGCAAGTGAGCCCTCAGCAAATGAGTCAACGAACTCCAATGAGTCCACAAATGAGCGCAGGTGCAATTCATGCCATGAGTGCTGGTAATCCTGAAGCTTGTCCAGCCAGTCCACAGTTGAGCTCTCAGACCCTTGGCTCTGTTAGTAGTATAACAAACTCCCCTATGGACATGCAAGGTGTTAACAAGAGCAACTCTATCAGTAATGCACAATGAAGTTACAAAGCCTAAAATGTCCAAATCAATGCCCGTGCAACCTAGGTTGTTGGAAACTCTGTTGAAGTAAGCAAATAGTGTTGAATATTTGAACATGAAATATGCTAGAAAATGATAATTATTTACTTATAAATAAACATAAAGCATATTGAATAAATATGCTGCTGCTTTGTAACTCTAAGGGGAATCACATGCATTGTGTCAGTTGTAAATAGTTTCTTGTTCTCCTTTGCACTCGTTGAACACATCAGTGAAGTTTTTAGGATATTAGGCCAAGATTAGCTTGTATTTATACTATAGTTACTTTATGGAGCACAGTAGCAAGTTGATTTTTTTAAGGAAAAAAAAAAGTCTTGTCCTCTGGTATTGTACATCTTTCGACTGTTTGTTTTGTTTAATGCGTACGAGAGTTGATTCATAGCTTTGCTCACCTGTTACAGTTTTTATTGTCCATTGAATGATTATTAGTTAACCAAGCCTTAACTGGAGACTTTGTGAACTTTGATGGACATATATCAATGGTAATGCTAGCTTTTGCATGCAATTCGAAACTAACATAATATTTGTCTGTAAATGAACCAGTTTGTGTTTAGATTATTTAATTTTGCTTGCAGAAAGGTTGATAATCACAATCACGTCCAGGAGAGTTTTGTTATATAAAAAATTAGTGTAAAATAACTTACTGAGAATCTATGCGAAAATTTTCGTTTCCAATTATATGAACCAAAAGAAATGTTTTTAAAACTGGATTGATCATTGAACTGATCAAGACATTGGTTTGAATCGTGGTTGAACTGGTGTTAATAAAATAATAATAATAATTAAATAATACATAAAATAATATTAAAAAAACATAATATCATAACTTTATAATACTAAAAATTAAAAATAAAATATAATTTTATAGGTTCTTAACATGTACAATGCCTAAAAAAGTTTAAATTAAATAGATCATAATATTTAAGTCTAAGTTTTAATAATGCACATCAACATTTATTAATAAAAACAAGTTTATATTTAGAATAAAAGAGAAAATGACATATTTTAGGTTGATTTTTATTTTTTTTAAGAAAAAAAATCAAAATAATGTTTTATTAGATATTTTTTATTGAACTACTACAAATTGATTTTTTATCAGTTTTTGACCGGTTTTACCAGTTCACCGGTTCATAGACCGGTTCTTTAACTAATCGGTTTTATGGTTCAATTGGACCGGACACAGGATCGGTTCATTGGTTTTTTAGTTGAACCACCCGATTCGGTCTAGTTTTTAAAACATAGACCAAAAGAACGAAGCCCTCAACCGTCTTGTGAAAAACTAGTAAATTAATAAGGCATTATAATGATTTGTATCTTTAAAATCGGGGGATACAATAAAGTGCATAATTAACATTGGTTAATGACAAAGTATAATCTATTATATATAAATACGTGTTTTATAAAATTTTGACAGTTAATTTTTCATCAATTATTGACAAGTTCTTTACTTTTTTTTAGTAAGTTAGGGATGGAGAAGTTACTTTTTTACTTTCGAACCTGAAACCTTTCACGTAATACAATTTTACTGTTCTAATTGAATCAATTCCCATTTATATCAATTATATCCTATATTTTTAAACCTTTAAATTATGTATTTCACGACTGGCTATATGGTTTTGTGATCATAAAATCATTATACTAAGGTGAGATTCGGCTTACTTATAAGCCTAACCCATTAAAACCTATTAAGTGTTCTCTCTCTCTCTCTCTCTCCTTATTGTTTCCTAGAACAAATTAGGTTTTGTTTGGATACTTCTTCATAAGTACTTATAATAGAAAAAAAAGTAAAAAAATATAAAAGGTAAAATACATTGAGCTTCTCCAATAAGTTAAAATCAACTTATGCACCTTAATTTTTGCAGAAGTTAAATGAAAAAACTTATATGAAAGCTAAATACATAAGTTGATCTTAGTTTATGAAAGAAGTTCAATTCATTTTATCTTCTTATTTTTTCTCCTATAAGTGTTTATAGAAAAATTTATCCAAACAGGATATTAACCTAATCTTATTGGTATAGTGCACTACCTCGTAACAAGTGATTAGTTTAATTTCTTATAAAATACCCTCATCCATTTTTCCATCTCCCTTCCCTTTCCTTGACCTACAAAAAAGAAAAATTAACATTTTTAAAAGACTTTTATTATTAAGTAGATTTCATGTAAATTTCACAAAATAGAAAATGAGACTCTCATTAATTAATAAATTTCACTTAATAATAAAAAATGTTGCTAACATTCCTCAAAACAAATGACACATCTCACATGTTAAAAGAAAGATACCAATAGAGCACTTCATAAAATATTTTGGAGTATCATGTCTATATAGTCCAACAATTATTAATCACTTTTGCTACAATATAATAATGAGTGAATTACCAATTTAGTCCTTGAAATTATAATGGTCGATCAAATTGGTCCCTAAAATTAATAAAACGGTAAAATAGTCTCTAAAATTGTATATTATCAACAATTTAGTCCTTGAAATTGTAATGGACAATCAAATTAGTCCTAGTTGGTTAGTTAAATTAGTCCCTAAAATTAAAAAAAAAATTGCACTTTTTGTCCTTTAACTTTCAAAATTTTACAAATTATGTCCCTAATGTTTTTTCTCGCACATTTGACCCTAAACTTACATAATTTCACAAATTTTATCCAAACGTTAATTGACCATCCATGATGTGAAAATGATAAAAACGTTGGAGGTAGAATTTGAACCCTTAACCTCCTTTTTCTCCTCTGCCAGTAAAGCCACTAAGTCTTAGTTTACATATTAAAAATATATTATATATATCATTACTGCATTTATTAATTGCACTTTTGATTTCTTGAGTATATGCTTATATTTGTATAAAAAATATTGAAAGTTAAAATGATAAATTTATTTATTAAAATTTTTTATTTTAATTATACAAATTTATTTATTCAATTATATAAAATTATTTATACATATTCCACCTTTTTATTTGTAGGTTAGTTATTTAGAAATAAAAATATTTAATAAATAAATTTATAATTTATTGTATAATTTAACTAATAAATAATTTTATATAATTTAATAAATAAATTTGTATAATTTATAAATTAAAATAATTAAAATAAAAATGTTTAATAAATAAATTTATCATCTTAATTTAATATTTTTTATACAATAAATTTAAACATATACTTGGGACACCAACAGTGTAATTAACAAATGCAAAAATAGTATATATAATATGTTTTTTATATATAAACTAAACAAGTTAGATGATTTAGCAGTTTTGTAGTTGTGGAGAAGGAAGGGGTCAAGGGTTCAAATCTTACCTTTAACACTTTTACTATTTTCTAAAGGCTTAATTGCGCTTTAGGGGAAAAAATGCTTATATGAGTTTAAGGTTAAAATGCGTGAAAAAACTTTAGGGACAAAGTTCACAAAATTTTAAAAGTTTGGAGACAAAAAGTGTAATTAAGTTTTTTTAATTTTATTTTAGGAGCTAAATTGATTGATAATTTATAATTTTAAGGATCATTTTTCCATTAAATTTATTTTTGGGACTAATTTGACCAACTATTATAATTTTAGGGATTAAATTAACTGATAATGTATAATTTCAAGGACCATTTTAACATTTTATTAATTTTAAGGACTAATTTGACGGACTATTACAATTTCAAGGACTAAATTGGTGATTCACTCATATAATAATAGAGTTGATTGCATTTTTAATTTCATTTTATCCTTTGCGATTTTATTCTCTTTATTTTTAATTACTCACCTTTCATTCTCATCATTTCTAATTGTTAAAATTAAGTTCTTCACTTCAATTTTTGTCTAATAACTAATGAGAATATAACATGTGTAATGTGACATTAATTTGTATAAATTGGTAAGAAAAAAATTAAAAATAGTTAAATAAAAACAAAATAGAATTATAAAATGAAGCAGAACCCATTTTTTTCTCATTTTTGAGCCATTTTTAAATAACCATATCCTTGAATCAACCATACTTTCTAATACTCCTAACTTAGCCTATAGGTGCAAAGAATTTCTTAATATATTAACCACTTGGGTGGCATTTGGAATAATTTATTTATACTTATTTAAACTTATTAAAATAAATTATTGCCTTTTTATAAGCCTTTTTTAACTTATTTTTATAAATTTTATGAAAAAGTGTATTAAAATAAATTCCTTTTAATTTATTGAAGAAAACTTCAAAGTCAAATTTATAAATAAGCCCTCATAATAAATACTAAATTTTTATAGAATAAATGTTTTTTTTTGGTGAATTTTATAGAATAAATGTTTAATGAATTATTTACTCTAGCACGCCCTTGGTGTTAAAAATGGCACTATATTAACTTCCGTCATTTTGTCTAAGCATTTGCGAGAGAGGAGTTCATGTTAAAATATGTGAAGATTAGAATAATAGACAACACTTTATTTATATATATATTTTTTCTAAGACTACTAGTGAATAGTATTTGTCAAGACTGAAGTGAAAGGAACATACGTTACATACCCAACAAGAGATATAGCTGAGACGACGGCCTTGTATTGATATGGTTGCAAAATTTTAGGTTCAACCAACCATTGGCAATTACAGAGAAGGGGCTTAAAGGGAAACACCACAAAATCTTGTATAACAGACAAACAATTTTATCAATTTTTCAATTGAGAAAACAAAGCATTTTTAATTCCACAACATAAATGAAATCATGCCACAAGAAAATTTTTTAATTCACGCGTTCCCTTTGTCTCTCAAATCATGTAAGAATTTGCAGTTGTCCCCAAAATAGCACCTCCCACGGGAATAATGTCTACACAACTGGTTTTGCTTATAGCTTTCTCTGCTGGGCATCAACGGGTGAGGGTGGTTTGCATTTGCCAAAGGCACCCTATGATGAGTCCACCCTGTAAATCCAGTTGTCTCAGCATAATTGTAGTTTGCACCAAGTTCAGCTCCCCTCATATTAGAAGTACTCCTACAGTCAGCTGGGCGGTTCCAAGCTTGCTGATTATGTATATGGTGAACATTAAACGATGCTCTTCCTGAAGTTTCCAATTGTCCGGTTACAGCTGCTGGTTTATTCACAATAGAGGATGTTTCTTTCCTTATGTGGGCAGGTAAACCTGAATTTTGAGATGGAAATTCTGGCTTTTCTGGATTAATGGGTACATTTGTTTCTTGAGGTTGATATTGTGACCTTGTAATGTGTGAATGTGATTTACATTGGTTCCTTGCTGAATCCTTTTTGGAGACCCTGAACGTGAAGAATGCAGAAATACATGAAATTCTTTTGTAAATATAAATAGTTAGTATTACTTAGAGTGTTAGAAGACAAGATACTTTAAATCTGAAATCAAGTACCTATTTTCCATAATTTTTTTCCTCTTCTCCTTTTCCTGTATCCTTGCTTCTCTGTCTGCCCTAGCAAGAGATCCCCTTGAGTGTTTTTCCATCAACATTTTCTGCCTTTTTGCTTCATCCTCCCATTTCTAAAATTAAAGACACGGAACATAATAATCTTTAAATAATATGGAATTACTCATTGATATCATAAGGAGGAATGCTGCCAAATGAGTAACCTGTCTCAAAGTCTTCAACCTGTAAAGGTTTCGACCCTTAATCAGTAGGGGGTAAAGGGGAGGGAGAGGTTTTTCTCCTTTGCTCCAGAGTACTTCAATCTGTATAAGAACAGGATAAGTACAAGCATATTGTTACATGAAGAACAAAATAATGATTCAAAGACAACCTACTTGCTAGAGGCTTAATAAATTATACTGCTATCCAAGAGAGATAATGTGCATCTTTATTGGGATATAACAAAATAACTTTCAAGAAATGGAAATCATAGCTCTAAAGATTTGTGAAGTTTGGTAAAAAAAGTGACTGATACTCTTCTTGTACAATAGTAGCATACTTTTACTTTGCAAATGTGCTCAAGTCAACAATGCCTTATTCAATAACCATAAGGTCAGTATCCATCTAAGAGAACTATCTAAAATTTTTCTCACCGTAAATGTATGCTGTTGTTTAGCAGCACCATAGCTTTCTTTCACTATGCGGCCTGCAACAATCCTTTTGCCACAAGATGGACCACTGGCACTTCTGGACGCTATGTTGAACCTGAGAAAACCAATTCTGATAAGGAAACTGGAAGATGGCAGTAATTTGGCAATGAACTTCACCAACATCATTAATCTCTCCTTTGGAAATCAGCCATCCACTGGACAACATATCCAATGGCATATATATATATATATATATATACTAGTAAGTAGTAAGCATAACAATGCTGTTGCTGTGCATGTCAAGCTTTATGTATATATGTATGATGCCTTTAAAAAAATTTCAGTGTATAAAATATAGCATGTGAAATCTCTGCCATTTATCATGCATTGAAAAAGAAAAAAGTAAAAAGAGCAGCTTACATTTCGTAGACATTTTGTTCAAACAAAACAACATCACCAGTGCATGCATCACCTGCATGGAGCAACTTATTTTCAGATTCTGAAGCCTGAGATGATAAAAAAAATTAAAAGCCAACAGAATTTGAGCCAACATAAACAAGAGATACTGATTAGACATCTACAGGATAAAGCAAAACCGCATAAACTGATAAACAGATCATAGAAATCAGAATAGTAAATAATACAAACAAGTAAAAACAAAAATATATTAAATATTTTTAATAATGGAGATACTGGTGAATGCTTTAATATATAATATATATTTGTAAAACAAAGTACTATATTAAAGACTTATAAATAAAATGTTCTGAAAAAACTACTAGGGGAGTGGCACTGGACTCCGAATATTGTCAATTTGTCATGGTTAGAATTATCATGATATTTCTTTCAAACTTATGAGGAACACAAGGAGGCAGTTTACATATTATGTTAACCTGAACAAGTGATCCTATAATTTTTAGAAATGCTACATTTAAATCAACATGTTTAAAAAATCGTAAGTACGCACCTTTACAATTCAACACAAAGCTAGAAGGTGGATACTTTTTCTCCCCTCCATTTAAAATCCTGAAAATCCCAAAGAATCAGAAAAACCACACAACTTTCTTTGTAAAACTATTAGTTGCACACAAGATATAAATTACTCTAAATGCTCCTTTATGCGTTGTATAAGTGTGTCCTTGTTTCCAGTTAGCCTCAGACCATTCTTCCTCAAATACAACTTGCATTCATCCACTTTCAATTTCTCCAACAGTCCCGCTGCCAACCAAAAATTGCGAGGTAAACATGTTTAACAGAAAAGCATAAACAAATACAACACTGAACTGGATTCAGTGCATTCACACATTCAGGCAATCATGAATCAGCACCACTGGATGAAGATCGGACAGTTTAAATTTCAAATGCATATTTTAAGTTTGATTTATGGGATAAAATATAATCCGTCCGATCGTTATTCAACAGTTGCAATTATCTAACTGTGTGCTAAATTGCTGGCCACAGGGTTATCTTTATATGATAGTGAGAGGAGTGAATCTAGATCGTATAACCATACATAGATGGTCATGATTTAAAGTTATGTGACCACTTAAAAAGTCATGTGACTTTTTTATAGGACTTTATATGTTTTAATCTTGACCATTCACAACAGAATTTAATGGTTAATATTCATTCTTTTTACTCTCATATAAAAAAGACCCTCTCATTTGATACATCCTCATATATATATATATATGGTGCAAACCCTGAACCCGAAACTTTGCTTAAGAAATCTGAGTCCAGTTCCACTCGGATCAACATAATGTTGGTGAATCCGAATTCATATAACACAGCCAAAAACACACATCATGTTCTGTTGCCACTTTTAAGTAACAACACAAAGGGTTTAAGAGAAAGCTTGTCAAAAAACGGGTGTTGTATCTAATTGAAGCAAACCGTTGATTTCCCTCTTCACACTAAAACCCTAAAAGAAGAAGAAGAATAACCTTCGATTAGTTTCTGAACTTTCTCAAAATTGTCCCCATCGTGAACAGATGCAGTCACCTCCTCACCTAGACCCTTATCTTCGACAACGCTGCAAGCACCGAATTTCCAGAAAATAAGGCTTAAAAATACGATTTTAAATAATGGGGTGGAATGGGATCGCAATATTACCGCGCTTTTGGTTTGTGCTTAAGTGAAAGGTTTGAGAAATTGGTATGAGTTTCTTCGAGCACCTCGAAATCGGGGTCTTCCTCCGAATCGTCCCAGTCGGAACCCGGGTCGGATCCTTCAGAATCGATGGTGATTTCGTGGAGCTCCGGAGGGGAATCTTTGGTGGCCATTGACGAATGAATGAGACGTTTCATAGTTCGAGCAATATATAGATGGAGCTCAATAAGGTCGCGACCGTTGCAAAACCAGGGTTTTGAAATTGCGCTTAGATTCAAAATAAATAATAATAAATAAATTGTAGTTAGATTAATAATTAATAACATAATAAAGAATAATGAAGCTAAAAATATATAATACAGTTAGTTTTTCATTTTAAAAAGCCTCGATTAATGTTTATAATTTACGTAAAGCGAAAAAAAAGTTTATAATTTCTTTCTTTTGTCTTCAATATTCACATAGCTTTTAGGTTTTGATGTTGTAAATAAAAAACAATATAACAATTTACGTTTTGACTTAAATTGTTTTTTTTTAATTATAATGAAAAACTTATGCTATGTTTAAATAAAGAATAAAAGAGTTTAGTTTTTATATATTCTCAGTAAAAAAAATTACACTATTAATTAATTAGTTAAAAATTATCCTAAGTTTCACTTTTAAAATAATTATTACAAAAATCAATAATCTTACCATAAATAATAATTTATAATTTGATGATAGTTGTAAAAAAAAAAATTACATTATCAATGCATACTAATTAAATTTAGAATGAAACATGAGTGATAAAAATAAAAAAAAAAATAAGTAAAAAAGATGTACTATTTAAATGATAAAAATAGAGTTATGATTCTTAAACACCTACATAATGTAAACATTTCATTGACACCTTTCATTTTCTTTTTGTCTTTGTTTTATTGTCACATCATATCATCTATTACATTTATATTTCTCTTTTATTTTTTTCTTGAAAAATGATGCATGGACAAGCGACTGCATGAAATATTGACTGTAAAAAAAAATTATACATTAAATAATAAAAATAAATGTAACTTAAAAAAATTTGAATCGTTAGGTCTTGACTATAGCATGTAGGGCCCTTTTCAACTGTAAGGCTTTGTAATTACTTTTTAACTACAGAAAATCTAGATCCAATGTGTTATTAGACACTTAGGGCATCTCCAGCGTGGGTATTTATACCAGTTCTTAAAGATTAAGCAACGATGCTTGTCTAATTTTACCGCTGGAGTTCGTTCAGTTGGCTTCCACATGTAAGGTACGTTGCTTAAATAAGCAACCATCCTTTTTCAACATTGGAAAGAAAAATAATGAGGGGAGAGGGGAGGGGGGTGAGGATGGGTGGGTGACTCAAGATCTGCAATGGTTGAAGGGAAGAGATTTCGAAGACTCTAGATGGAATGTTTTTAATATTTTTTTATTATTCTTATGCCCCTTTTTTTTTTCGATTTCGAAGACTCTGCAATGACGGAACGCTTTTAAAGTTTTAATATTTTTGTAGTATTAAATTACTGTTTTAAATATTTTTACAGTAATAAATTTGCAGTAAATTTAACATAATAAATTAGAAAAAGATTATTGTTTTTAATTTAGCAAAAAAAATACTATTTTTAATTTAACATAATAAATAAAATAAATTTACAATATTTTTTTATCATTTTAATTTTTTTTACATATTTATTGTTTCAAAATTTAATACAAATAAAATAATATTTTAAGTTAAAATAAAAAATATAAACATACAGGACCAATTGTAATAGGACCCATAAAATTAAGTTAAGAACTCAGTTAAGAAATTTAGCATTGGAGTAAAATTTTGTAAGAGTTCTTAAATCTGACATGGCATTGTTAGGGTTCACAAAAATAAGTTAAGAAACTTAAGCAACTAATCATTGGAGATGCTTTTAAAGAGAAATAGAGATAGAAAAAAGAGAAGTGTATATATGATGTGACAAACAGAGAGAGACAGAAATAAAAAGTATCATTAGGTGTATACATTGTGATGGTGTTTATGTATCATTACTTTCCTTTTTCTTGAGTGTATGCTAACATAAGGTGTCCATGCATCCTTTTCCATAAAAATAAGAAGAAAAAAATTGTTAATTTTTTTTTCTTTTTTTCATTTGCATGAGTGAAAAGGAGAATAAAAATAAATAAATAAATGTAAAAAAATTATACAAATAAAAAAGATTTATAACAAGTATTAATATAATGTTCCAATTTGAATGAGTAATCCACACTATTTATTATCATTAATGCTTTTTTATTGTTACTCATTCAAATTTTTAATTTTCATTTCCTTTAAATATTATTACTTAAATTAAATTAAATTCATTTAATTTAAATTTAAATTTCAAATTGGAACATTATATTAAATTAAAACACACAAAAATTATGTCTCAAATAATAATTTATTTTCATAATTTCATCAATTTAAAAAAATATGTGTTTAATCTATTCTTATCTGTAAAATAAAATTCTCATCATTAATAATAAACGCATCTCCTATTATGTGTTATCCTTTCTTAAAATACATAATTTCAGTATTATTTTACAATAATTATATTATCACCTCTTATATTTTTCTATTTTTAAATTTTATTTAAATTTAAAAATACCACTGATGCATGAAGACTTGGTTAGTTATATGCAAACAAACAACAACTCTAAGATGTTGCCAACCCTGCAGAGTTGAATTCTCTGATGTTGCCATTCATACAAAATGTGTAAAGGTACGAAGGAAGACGGTTTTTTTAATAATATTATGAGTTTATGAAATTGAAGTTGTGATAATCTGACTGCAATATACTGTAAACAAGTGACAATCCGTGTGTTCTTCGATTGGCACTATCCATCGACGCAATGTTTGCAATTGACATGTCTGCCAGCTAGCATTACCTCCTTGTTCAGGTATACCACGTAACCATGATAGAGCAACTGCTAATTACCAATATCAGTACAGAACACTCATCCTTAAAGACTGATAAATGTCTTTCTCCTTTCAAAGTATATCTTCAATAACTCACTAAAGTCGACCTAGTGAGATATTTAGGCAGTGTGCATTCTAAGTTTAAACCCCAATGTTATCATTGTATATTCACACAAAAAAGAAGAGTATATCTTTAATGATAATGATTGCTTATTCAAACAATAATTCATTAAAACAACAGTATTGTATCAAAATATCAATAAAAGAAAATATTGATAAACTTACCGTGTTCTTCTAAGAGCATCTCTTATGAAATTGTTTATATGGGTTCTTAATGTTAAGCAAATTGATAATACCATTAAAACAAACGAATTCTTATATATAAAAGTTCTTGTAAAATTCTTATAAAAGTTGCTTACATAAACAACTAACACCAAGGTTGCTCAAAAATTTAAAAAGATATTTCAAGTCAAAATGAGAATTTTTGTAAATTGAGAGATAAAATCAACTCACTAAAAATAAATTAAGAACTCAAGTTAAAAATTAGTGTGTATTCTTAAATCCTATGTGACAATAAGAAACTCACCAAAAGAGAGTTAAAAACTCAAATTGAGTTCTTCTACTCTAATACAACAAAACACTAAAAGTTCAGATCTTGAATATTCTATTATATTTTTTAAGTATCAGGTAAAATGTAAAAAAGAAATGAGGTCAGGTTTCCCAGTTTTAGAACAAGTATTCCACACTAATTATCATTATACTAGCGATATATAATGCAATTCTAACTTAGCGGCTCAAATGGAAACAATAAAATTGAAAATGTAATATATTTAATTCATTAAAGCAATAATCCTGAAAATAATTGAGAACTAGAAAAAAGAAATGCCTATATGCATCCCCACGGGGATCAAGTTTTCTCAAATCTTGGCTCCTTACTATAAAAAAGGTTTAAAGTTCCTGTTCCAGAAAGACTGATCTAGCCATGCTTACATGTAACAGAGGATAGTTTCTTTTTTTTTTCTAAACCAAGTTGTTCAGAAATAGGTCGACATCATCTCATGCATATATGGTTCCCACCAATCTGTGCAAATCTGGATAATCATGTGAGAGAAGCAAGAAGCCACAGCAACGCAATCCACGTTTTAAATGATGTCAGATACTGAGATCGATCACCATAGTTTATTTTTGAGCCAGAAAAGTACGAAGACAACTCCAAAAACAATAGCGACAGGGGCCCACTTCCGAATCAGAGCCTACAGCAAATATGTGATTTTAAATTATTTATCCACAAGGCTGAATATAACTAGAATCCAAATATAAGCCAGAAGCTTCAAAGCAAATCATCACTTCCTAACATTAGGGTAGGGCTATATCGGCCCCATCAACCATCAACTTATCATTTTACATTAGAAGGCTAACATTTTGCATTAAAGAACACACGCACACTGCAAAATGTCATCGGAATTTCAGAGAGATGGTCAAACATGCTATAGGATTTCGTCTACATTTATTAAATTGGTACAAATGAATAACTTAACCAAAGTAATAGTGATACAGGAATATCTCTAACTTGCATTTAGAAACCCCAGAGAAACTCATATTAACCTATACGTTATCCGCAGGCATAGGCAGTCTGCGCCTGTTCATGAAGTTTACAAATAAAAGGACCATCAACTGATCCAATATATGTCGTTTGATGATAGACCATCTGCCATCTGGTTATAATTCTATTTGACAACCAAATGGTACAAATATACCATGGATTACACAAACTAAAATTAGAACATAAAAAAACTTAGATCTAAAAGTTAATACAAGTGTGAAACATTTTAAAAAACACAAATACAGCCCCAGTACATGAACAATGTTTCATCTTTATATTCCAGTTAATGGAAAGATTTATAACCAAAAAGTAAAGAAAAAGTGTCATGTTTCAAATCTATCATTATATTTAGATAAAAGCCAATAGAAATTGCATAAATTCTAATTACTCCAAGACAAAATCCACACATTGCATGCTGCTTCTATTCTATCTAAATTGTAGATGCAACTCCTAGCACAAAGCAATTTATATTTGCAGCATATTTCAGAGGTCAAAACCAAAATAACACGTCATCATCCAAACAGAAAAAGAATAGAATACCAAAATGGCAAAAATGTTAGATATCATGTGCATGATGCAGGAAAATTGAAAATGACTAACCTGCCGATTTAAATCTCTAGCCTTATCAGCATATATGCGAGATTCTGAAGATAAGCGACTGGACATTTGACTGACCTCTGCAAATTAGAATTTGAGATCAAATGTAGAACATAAATGAAGCTGTATTAAAAGTGGAAATACACCATCAAATACACCAAAACATATAAACAAAAATGAAGCTGCGTTAGAAGTGGAAATAAGAGGAGATTATCTATCAGAATAATGGAGGTCGAAGTGTGGAAGTGGAAGTGGAACTACGAAAGTTTAGCAGTAGTTTCTGAGAAAAATCTTTAAAAGAACCTCATTGTCCAGGTTAAGAAACTATGAGCAGGAGATCGCAAGCTTTTGAAGTTAATGTTGCCAAGATAAAACTAATATCCTATTTGACATCATCTTATGTTCCTTCTATTTAACATTAAAGGGGGCACACTTTGATTGTTTTTCCATTACAGCAGCTTGTCTCAAATTATCAAGAGGGTAAAGACATCTCTAACCTTTAATTTAACATGACAATCATCCCTTAACTGAAGATAATAACCGCATCTTGCGAGATAACTATAACTAATAAAAATTTCCATCAGAAAAACTAATATTATAGGCAAGTTTAGAAGGACAGAAGGAGCTTGGACATTGTTAACTACAGCATCTTTATCTCTTCTCAAGCCAAGTGTCTGACAAGTCAATCTGATATAAATCTGAACTAAGTTTACTACTCCTAAGACCCATAGTTATCAATCTCAAATACCTGCACATAGCGGCCAACTCTGAAAACACTATAGTAGGATAGCAGGAAGTGGGATGACTGTTATTTTAAATATTACAATACAAAGTAAATAATTTATACTACAAATATAAATATTCAAAAAAAAAAGAAATGAAATTCATGATAAAATAAGTCACATTTACACACACAATCACCATTAATCTAGGAGCAGTAGGAACATAGTTATGAAGTCAAAAAATGAAAGATGATGGTGAAATTAATAGAAAAAGAACATAACAAATTAGATAAAAATTAGCAAGATGTGAACTGGGAAGTTTAAAGGAAGAAGAAAGAAATACAGGGTGAAGGAATAGAGGTCAAAACAGAGGTAACTTTTTGTGGAATGGTCAAGGAAGAAGGGTTTCAAACCCTATTATGTTTCTGAAGCAAAAAAATGCATTAGAAAACGGAGAGAAATCACAATTTTACCCAAAAAAAGAAAAAAGCCCTAAACAATGTTGTTTCAGAGGTAAAAATGGGTTTTTGAACCCTATATCATGATAGGGCTGCTATAGCACAGTAGCACACAAAAAGCCGCTATTGTGGGAGCAATGGTCACTATTGAAAACTGCTTTGCTATTTAAATCCCATAACAGCCCAGGGCCGCTCTGCTCAGCTACTCCACCATAGCACGCTATTGACTACTATGTTAAGACCAACTAAGTAAGCAGACTAATGCATGCCAATCACTCTAATATACAAAATATGTTAGACTAGGAAAAAAAAAATACCATGATAGAGCTCCAAACCATATTTCATCATTTTCTGAATAACTGAGTTAATTAGAAAGATGGCAATCAGGCAAAGCCAACTACAATGGATGCATACATAATAGGGGCCTCAATTTCCATATTATATTCAAATTAAGGAAGTTTGTGACTAAAAATTTAGATGTTGCATTCCAAGCAATCAGCAGACAAGACAAAATGATATAACTAAAATTATTCAGAGAATACAAGAAATCTTACGGTCCAACTGTTCACCAACACCAAGAACTTCCTGCACATTTCGGGTCATTATCTGGTGGACTTCATAGAGTTCATCATTCAATTTCGCAATATTGCGCTGGGTATGGGTATCCTGGTAAAGTTTCTTTGTCTTCTGTATAAATGTATCTTAAACAATTAAAAGGAAAACGGAAAAAAAAGTAGATTAAGGGCCAGTGGAAAAAGAGAATAATGCTATAAATGGTATATGACAGTATAGAAAGTGATATGTACCAAACTTAATGAAGGCATAAGGTCTAGCAGCAGTTTCAATTTGAGTCCCATTAACACGCTCAAACTCGTTCCTGAGCTCTTCAAGATATTGAAAGGCTAGTTTCTTAGGATATGCACGATCACACATTGTCAAGTAACAGACCCGTCCTTCTATAATATAACTAAGGCTCTGTCAAGGTCACTTTAGGCTATGAAACTCTTCCAAATAAAGTTAATGCAATTTTTATTTTGAAAAAATGTAACTAACATTAAATTTAATAGATCTCAAAAACAGTTGAAGACAAGGAAGTAACTAATGAACTTGCTAAGGAAGCAAGTTTGTGGATCAACAGGATAGTATCCCAATTTACACATGTATACAATATATAAAAGCACCATCTGAATTGTAATTCAACAAGAGAAGGGAAACATGTACCCGGAAAAAAAAAAAAAAAAAACAGACCTTAGCTTCTTCTAATGTCCAAAACCCAAAGATTTGCAGATACAACAATAAAAATAAGCACGTGAATAACTAAAGTAATATGCAGGTAAGCATCTTGAGTCTGACGATGAGACACCTAGCATCAACTGGAAGATAACAGCACATAAAATAACATCAAACTATAGACATCTCCACAATTTTAATAACTAGTCATCACTCACTAACGGCCTGATATCATATCTACACTCGTACAATTATTATTGTTCATGACCATTATTACCAATTTTGTTAAACTCGAGACTCTACCTAAGCTCATGAGGGGGTGAATACTCGTAACTCAAACAGTAAGATCCTATGTTCCTACCTAAAATGCAAGATTATACTTATATATATACATCTGCATAAAAAACAACATAGATAAAGAAAATAACCTCTAAATCACAACATTAAACAAACTTAAATTCAAAAATCATAATCAAGGTTGTCAAACTCGAGAGTTTACGTAAACTCGTGGGAGCTCCGTAAACTCAACACAAGTTTACTTACTATTTAAAAAAATTAAAATACTTGTCGATAACATAATAATTCAATATTTCAACCCCATAATAAAAGCATAATAGTAAATCACAATAATGAAACAATATTCAACATCAATTTAAACAATTAATATGTAGTGCTCCTTCACCAACTCAAACAATGTTCAACAGCAAAATATTTAGGCATTTTGACAATCAGTAAAACAGACTTCAAGAATCAGTATACAAGAGACAAAACAAAGTCCAGCCACTGAGAATGACATGCTCAAAATGGAAATGCAAAACAGAGTTGGGGTTGGGGATATCCGGAGAGACAAAACAGAGGCAAAATGCAAACCTGAGTTGAAATCAAAGAAGAGATGCAAACCAGAGTCGAAACTAGAGAAGCAGACGCAAGCGGAGTGCAGACGAATTTGGGGAGTGCAGATGCGGAGTCAAAAAGCAGAGTCAAAGTCGAACTTGGAGAGTGTAGACTGAAGTGGAGAACTCGAAGTCGAACTTGGGGAGCAGATCGACGAGCGTTGTGCAGAGCAGAACGTCGACGAACGTTGCGCATAGTAGATAGCGTCAAGCATCACCACCGATTTCGCGTCAAGTTCACCCAAGAACATACAAATGGAGCCCTTACCTTCTATTTTGGGTTTTTATGCGACGAAAACGACACAAAAAGCTGTTGTTTGGAACCAAAAAATTTGGCCCTATTGAGCTCACCAACTCGCTTGTGAACTCGCGAGTTTGAGCGAGTTTGCACAAGTTTGTGTGAGTTTGCACGAGTTTACTTGAAAATGAGTTTGCATCCGAGTTAGCTCGTTGGGACATCGTGGGAATGTAAACTCAGACGAGTTTACAAGTTAACACTTGAGTTTGATAACTATGATCATAATCATAATAAGTCACAAGACCCAAATACAATAAATTAGTCTAAAATTATAAAGACAACATGAAAGTGAGCAAAGACCGAGAGTGAGAGAAGGCAGAATCTATAACAATCCAACACAGCAGAGACTGAGAGTGAGCGAAGGAAGAGACTAAGAGTGAGAGAAGGCAGAGAAGAGACTGAGTGCAGGACCAGCTATGTGTTCACAGTTTGTACTTTGTACAGCCAAAGGGAGGTGCAGATGGCAGCACAAATGACGGCCCAGGGTGGTGGCAGTGGCACAGGGTGGAGGTGGGACAGTTGCAGTTGGCAGCAGCAGAGAGAAGTTTTAGGATTGTTGGTTGCAGATGAAGTGAGAATGGGAGAGTCCAAGAGTGGGTCGCAAACGAAGATAAAAAGGGAATTAGGGATTTTTTAAAATCGGGTCAAAGGGATCCGACCTGGAAATCGGGGTCCGCTTTGCCTCACTAGGAATCAACAATCCCACGAGTTCACGATGAAGATCACAATCCTACTCCAATCTTGCTTGCCAACAGTCCCGTTAACAATTCAGCACGCCAAGGACCCCTCAACTCGTAGGATCATATGATCCCATGATTTAACTCGCAATTTTAATAACATTGATTATTACACTCAGATATTTCATGTATTGTACAATATAATAGCACAATAAGTAGGATAATCAAGCAATTCTTATTTGACTACCACAAATATATCATGCAATAACTATGATTCTATGAGGATACTGAAAAACATAAGGGCCAGTTTCAACTGACATCCTTGATGCTTCATATTGTCCTCTTGATAGATTTTTAAACAAAGCCTTGACTTGCTGTTTGTAAAATTCTGCATCTTTAAGATCACGACCATCATCCAGTCCTTCAGCTAGTGGAAGACCATCCGTAACACGGGCAATCATAGTCAATTTCACCATCTTTCTTAGTTAGCAATCTCCCACTCAGACTCTAAAACTTTGCAACTAAACAAAAATACACTGCAATACCAAACCAAGAGACAGGGACAAGTCAAAGTTAGTCAGCTTCGAGCCAGATAGAAACTAAAATTGCAAAACACAAGCATTATTTTCCTTCCCTTCATTCGATAATTAAACATGAAATAGGGTACTAAAAAGTAAAAATATGATTAATAATTAAAGAATATAACCCTCATTCATACACTAGCCCCTAACATCCACTAAATCATGATACCACAGCTTGTAACCCAGTTTGATCCTTCAACACAAGCAATCAAATCAACCCAAATTTAAACAATTCAAAATTCTTTTGTTTTCTTTGGGGATAGAAATTCACAGTTCTAAAGATATTCTTCAAATTGCAAAATATTAAACAAGAAATAACATAAACCAACCGTCTTTAAAAATTGAAGAAACGCAATATGGCGCAACAATCAGAAGCAATTGCTGCCTAAACTAAACGAAATTCATAGGAAAACCCATGCACGGCGCACGATGTAGCAGCTCACATCGCCAATTAAGCCAACATTTCGTTATGGCAATTAGGATTTATGAACTAGATCTGGCAAATCGTAATAAAAAGCAAAACGGCAAGAAAACCTAATATACGCAAACCAGATCTTGCGCGCTTAAATCATCTAATTCGGTCCTAGGCAAAGAACAAAGACATTAGGTTTCTTTCTTTTCTTTCGTAATTTCCGAAAAGAAGAAAAGAATAACGAATACTTTTTGGTTGGAGTAAAAGGAAAGGAGGATGGAAAAGAAACCTGAATGGCGATGAGAGGGTGGCCGGAGCTGCCGCAGCACACGGCGGCGTGGATGGTCCAGCCGAGCCGATCGATGAACGGAGATTGAAATGAAATGAATGAGAATGGTCTGTTAGAAAATTGGGCAAGTGCCACGTCGTTTTAAATCAACAGGAAAACACAACACAACAGGAGGCTGTAACCCTCAGTCCGCCTGCATGGAAAGAAATAGAACGGAGAAAAATAAGGAGGTAAAAAATAAAGTGAAAATATGATTGTTTGGTTTGAGTAGTAAAAAAAAAAAGAAATTAGATTAATGTTGTATTTTTATTTTTGTCCTTATTTACATGAAGTTGGTCTAGAGCATGGAAAGACTACAATAGTAGACTAATATAAAACAATAGTAGACTATTGTGGTTGGACAGTGGTAAAATAAGGATGAAAATAGTCTATTATCTATTCCGAATAGTCTATTATCGCCAGTATTATTTGCTGCAGTTAATGATAGTTGACTATCATACACGAACAACAACTCATTTTGTGCACAGTCACTACTGCAGACTAAATAGTCGACTATAAGCTCGTAATAGTCAACTATCCCAACGTGAAACACACTTTTTTGAAGGTAAAATTGTCTTCATACACGGTCTCCCTTCATTTCTACACTATTTTCACTCTAATTTGTGCGAAAATGAACAGTGTATAGACCCATAAGGTTTTTCTTCTCTTTTCTCTTTATTTCTACTCTACCAAACATACATACTTATTTCTCACCCCCTTATTTCTTTCCTTCCACCCCTATTTCTACACTATTTCACCCTTGCTAAACAGAGGGAAAATGAGCAGTTTAAATTCAGTTCTGACTTAACAAAAATAAATAAATAAATAAATAAATAAAATTGTCACAACGTATGTTGAAACAATTTTATTTTTTTTATTATAGGATCAACTGACGTAGAATTATTTCAACTTAATTAATAGTTTTAAATTTGAGTCTTGGGCTGTGTTAAATACTCGAAAAAAAAGTTTTGTTGTCCATAGTAGGTCCTACTCAGTTCAAATAAGATTGTCTCTAATAAAAAATACCTGTAGTATGTACCAAAAAGAAATAATATTTTTTTACAATGATTATTATTTTTTAAAATATTGTAAAAAAACTAAAAAATTAAACTATTATTTCTGTAAAATAAGTTGTATTATACATACACGTTTTCGTTTAAATGAAATTGTTTTTAAGAGCACCACAGTAGCCAACGCTCGTTACACATTTCCTCATGTGAAATGAGGGTTTTATAGACACAATTTCTCGTGTCTTTATTTTATAATTTTTATAATTGCACATTATTTCTGTTTAGAGTTATATTATTTATATAATATATTTTACAACTTTTATAATATTACTTTACTTTCTATTTTTTTTATCATATTAACTATCTTATCATACATTTCTCTCTTTTCTTTTTTTCATCACGTTATACAAAAAATTGTACAAATGCATTTTCTCCTTTTATTTTATACCATATAGGCAACCCTTCTTTCTAAATGTGCAACTCGTTTTTAGTTTTCTTTCATTTTTTCCTAAACACCAAATCCAAATTACCAAGTGCATGAATCAATTAGTATAAGGTTGTTGTAACTTAACTAGTTGTTTCGAGTTTGAGTACTAGATATGCAGTTGTATTAAGCATTTGGAGAGATAGTTTTATTGCCTATAATAATCCTATCCAACTTGAACAAGATTGTCTCCTTTATGAAAGATATATGTGTGGTCTATACCAAAAAACACCAAATACAACCATCGATTTTCCCATGCCCTCGACACCATATAAATTCTAATCACTCCCCCACTCGATAAGGATAAAAACTTTAACAACTTGGAAGGTGGAACGAGGTGGGCTTGGTTCATAATGAGGTTGAGGCGAAGAAGTCTAACTACGGAGATAGTAAAAGGCATGGTGGTTCGCCCAAGATGGCACCATCTTCTAAGATAATCGTCATTATTGTTCCACTTGATACATATCTCCAAAGTTGCAAAATTTACTTCTCCATGGCTTTTTTACCCAACTAGTATAGTTTGCTTTTAAAATTATTAAATTAGTGTTTTTTTTTTAAAAAAATACCAATATAGGGTAAGTTGTATGGGATGAGTTCGATTTCGCTTTATTTTTATTTTTAGCAATTTGCAATTTGCTAGAAACATTTGTAGATATCCAAAATTGCCATAAATTATTGATACAAACTGCCACAAATTATTTTCACTAAAAAAAAAGTTGTGCTTGTGAAGGACAACTTACATTAATTTAGTAATTTTTTAAAAAGTGCACTAGTTTGGTAATTTTTAAAGCAAATTAAACCAATGTGATCAAAAAACCTTCTTCGCATTACTTCTTTTATTGTCAGGGTCATGTCTGAAAATTGTAAGACTTTAGACATTTTTTATACTTGAATCTAAGGCTAAACACGGGTTGGATCAAATCGAGTTTGAAAGAAACCAATACCTGAATTGGTTAGAACAACTTAGGTCAGACCAGGTTAGGTGAATCTAAAATGTTAGGTTTCACCTAGACCAACCCAACTCGATTAACTCTAGGTCAGTTTGGGTTGAATTTCGGGTTACCCGAGAAAAATAGGAAAAAAAATAGAGCCTTTACTCTATTTGCTACAATTAGCATACTTCAAAAATTGAAAAACAGGAGAATGGAAAATCAACACATCCTTGCAGTATATTCAGGTAGCAATCACCATTTTTTTTTCTCTAAATGGATTTACCTCAATTAGTGGTTATCTGAGCAAAGTAAGCCAATAATGGTAGTTTGAGTGTGTTAAGGTAAGTATTTGTTTTGCTGTCAACATCAGTTGATTGTATTTCAAATTTGGTAATAACTCAGCGTTAAGACAAAGGACGAATTTATAACTCTCAAATGTTTTGATAATAACAAACAATTAAAAAGAGCTTTTCAAACAATCGTCTGGTTACTTGAATATCTTATGCTTGCTATCGTCTAATCTTTTTGCTTGTGTATCGTCTTTAATCGTATTTCAAAGTTTTCAGTAGTTAACTTCTCTTAGACGATGTTCTAACGATCTGCACACTGGTCAACTATAAGAGCGTAAACAATCTCGAGATAAATGAAGTCTACGTACCTAATCTCAAGGGAAAGTTTACTTTGCGCGTAAAAGAAGGAATATGCATGCGGATGTCAGAATGAAAAGAAGATATGTCCATTATTACAAGATAGAGTACGAGAATGGTAAAGATAAACAGACTGCGTTATCTTATCATTGTGACAAGTTAGTGAAAGGCATTGAATGCTGCATTTAATGCTCCAATGACTCTTTCCACCAGACGAAGGTTGTCTCCCTTAAACACTCACAATGGATACTTTTCTAGAGAAGTCTATAAATAGAAGAAAAGACCTCAAGTTCATAGTTAGTCAATTAGTTCACTTTTTTCAAATCTCTACCTATCAAGCTTTGATATTGTGATAATCATAAAACTCAGTTTGTAAAAACTTTATTTGTTCTTCATTGTATATTCATTTGTTAAAACGTTAAACCCAGTGAGGTAACTCACATTTAACCTTTTTCCCAAAGAAACTGGTGGAAGCCTGAAGAGGCTTTGATTCAAAGAATACTTGGGTTTTGCTTGGAGAGGCAAGTTAAAGATCACTTGGGTTGAGCCTGAAAAGGCTTGTTGAAAGAATACTTGTAACTTGGATAAGTTAGTGGAACTTAGTAGTTGTTAAGAACTGGACGTAGTCTCTAAGGTGAGATGAACTAGTATAACTCCTATGTGCATTCCAGTTTCTTTTTCAGCATTCACCTTTCTTTCAAAACATTTTTGAAAAACTCTTTTGTTCAATCCTTCAGACGATATGTAATTCAAAAAGGTTTTGCGCAAATTTGCTATAATAATTCAACCCTTCTTCTTGTGTTATCTTTGTGTTTTATAGTTAGACTAAGCCACGAGGGAGGAAAAGGTGTGCTAATATGACCTGCAGTGTAGCGATGATGGTGGTGTGGCCTACGACAAGATGGTGACAAGGTTTAGATTTTGGTTGGGGAGAAAGTTATGGTTAGGTGCAAATGTCTATGTTTTTTCTTCTGTATGCAAATGTGAAGTGCAATGGGAAAAGGAAATTATATTGTATTTAATTTTAATTTATTTAGTGTTGGGGTTGGTCGGGTCTCGGGTTATGTAAGCTATACCCGTCAACCGAATTGATTTATTCAGGTTAGCTACCTTAGAAATTGACTTGACCTACAAAATTGGTTAAACCAAATATATTCTTCTCATGTTGGTTGGGTCAGGTTGGGTCAATTGAGTTGGTTGGGCTTGCATGATCCATGTTCACCCCTGCTTGAATCTTACTCTAATATTCCTCATTAATTTTCATTTTAGTCTTCTAACTTTTTGAACTACAAAATGTTAATTAAAGTTGCATAATCAAGCAATTTCTTCAATCATCATCTTGCAATACAACTGATCTCAAATTAAATCTAAAAAATTTTCATTTTCATTTTTTGCTGATAATGTCAGTAATTGCCAGTTTTATTAATAATATTCTATATACATAACATTCATTCAAAAAGAATCAATTTTTAATATAGTTTAATACTTCTAACAAAATATTAATTTCTATTGTTATTATTTCTTTTAAGACCTTCAATTTAGGGGAAAAAAAAGTCAAGATTATTAATATCTCACTAAAACTTAAATTTGTTTCAAGACTAATATTTTTTTTCAATTCATTATATTTTAAAATTTTCAACTATTGGAATTTAAATAAAAAGTCAAAAGTAATTGCATATTTTAAAATTTATTCAAATAAGTTATGAGTAAAAGCAAGTAATTTATTTTGATAAGTATACAAAATAAACAAAACCAAAAGAAATAATTTGTTTATAAGAACCAAAAGAATTAATCTTCAACTAAATGTGTGATCTCATTATTGTCATTTTCATCAAAATATTGTTGAGTAAATTACATTGACGCCCTTTAAAATTTTTTGAGATTGCACATAACTTTTTTTTTTTTAACTTTTACAATAACCTCTTTATAGGGATACATGGTGTAAAGTGTAGTTGTTAGAACTAAACTGAACTGGTCATTCAGACTGGTTGAACAAGGAACTAGTCATTTGACCGATTCATTTGACCCTAAAAACTAGTGTTGCTAAGAACCAATCAAAAACCGAATGAACCAATCAAAATAAAAATTAAAATAATATTATTTAATTATTACCAATTCAACCACGGTCAGACCACTGAACCTTGAACCACTACCGTCACCGATTCAATCACTGGTCCGATTTTTAAAAAATATTGGTGTAAAGTTTTTTAAACAGTCAATGGGGTTAATGTAATATATAAGAGGTGTCAGTATAATGTTTAACAAATAATTAAGGGGATTAGTGTAGAAGTAAAAAAGAAAGGGTATCGGGTGAAATTTGACAAAATCACAAGGAGTGTTAGTGTAATTTACTCAATATTTTTTTATAGATCATACTATTTTTTAAAATTTAATATTACTTTTGTCTTTGGAGACAAAATCATTGTCTGTGATATATTAAAAAAATAAATTGTATTACAAGAAGTCAAAATTAATGAATTAAAGTGTAAAAATAACATTAAAAGTAATATATTAAAAGTAAAGTATAAGCGTCTAAGTAAATTTTAAATTTTTTAAAAAAGTATAATGTTAAAAAGAACTTAGTGAATTTAAAAGTAAGAACAATATTAAAAGCAATAAAATCACTGTCCATAGTATATTAAAAATTAAAAATAAATTATATGTAATTATCTTATTTATATAAAATAATAAATACATCACTTAATTGAATTATGCACCTAAAAATAATCTAATTATCTTAATTTAAAACATTTTTCATTACCTTAATTATCTTAATTAATATTCTTTATTTTGTTAGTCATATAGCACTAAATTAACAATAATTAATGGTAAGGACTAAAAAAAATATACTAAAAAAATGTGAAGATCTATAAATAATAAATTTTTTTACAAGAACTAAAATCAAACAGAATCATATTTATAGGGACTTAAAAAATATTTAAATATTTTTTATTTAATTTTCTTTAATGTAAAAGAGCATTTGATAACATTTGTCATATTTTATTAAAATTAAAATTATTTAATGACTTTTTTAAAATTTTATACAAAATATTGAAAGTACAACAATTATATGGGTGTGTGAGCTTAATAATTATTTATTGAAATTTATTTGCTTTCTTCTTATAGTTGTTACCTATCTTTTATGTTTCTTAGTTTATATATATATATATATATATAGGAGGGATCAAATGACATCAGTGTAAACTACACTAACTATTACACCAGTCAATAACTTGATATAGAATTTGATTTTTATCGATCCATCCATTGAATTATAATTTCATATTATCAATATTGTTTGTATCAAATTTTGTCATAATTGAATAATAATAATAATAAGGTAATCAAATGACTCATGTTTTACTATATATTTGAAAAGTATATATTACATCCATTTTGATCTATATGAACAAGGTATCAAATAATTTTGGATTAATATAAAATTTTGTACATATGATATATATACATACATACATACATATATATATATATATATATATATATATATATATATATATGTATATATATAGGGAGGGATCAAATGATACCGGTGTAACTTACACCAACTATTACACTATTCAATAACTTTTAATTGGATAATTTTATCTCAAAACCCACTATTGGATTGAAACTTCCCTTAACATAGATCATATGTACAAAATTTTATATTAATCCAAAATTATTTGATACTTTAGTTATATAGTTCAAAATGGACATAATATATACTTTTCAAAATATAGTATAAAATGAATCATTTGATTTCCTTCTTATTGTTATTAAATTTTGACAAAATTTGATATAAACAATCTTGGTAATATGAAATTATATTTCAACGGTTGGATAGATAAAAATTAAATTTTATATTAAATTATTGAATGGTATAATAATTGGTGTAAGTTATACCAGTGTCATTTGATCCCTCCACTATATATGTATATAAATGTCTCTCTCTCTCTCTATATATATATATGAGTCATATCCATTGACATCAAGTGTCAAAGTTAGTCAAATTAAACCTTCAATAACTTCTTATAGAATGCAAATTTAATTGATTCAACCGTTGGATTTAATGTTCTTATTAATTAGATTAAGTATACAAAATTTCATACAATTTTAAAATTATTTAATTGTTCATCACATCACTTTATTTTAACGTACAATATGATATTAAAATATACGTAAATATTCAACATTAGATAACATATCTAGAAAAGTCCAAATGATGTAAAATTTGATATATGTGATAATGAAGATAATATCACATGATTCAACGGTTGGATTGATTAAATTTGCATTCTACAAAAAGTTATTGAAACTGTAATTTGATTGAAATTTTTTGTAGAATGCAAATTTAATCAATCCAACCGTTGAATCATGTGATATTATCTTTATGATCACGTGTATCAAATTTTACATCATTTGAACTTTTCTATATATGTTATCTAACATTGAATATTCACGTATATTTTAATATCATATTGTACATTAAAATAAAGTGATGTTATGAACTATTAAGAATTTTAGAATTGTATGAAATTTTGTATACTTAATCTAATTAATAAAAACATTAAATCCAATGGTTGGATCGATTAAATTTGCATTCTATAAGAAGTTATTGAAGGTTATGTCATCTATCATTGAATATTTACATATATTTTAATATCATATTATACGTTAAAATAAAGTGATTAATTTGTATTCTACAAAAAGTTATTGGATAATTTAATATATATATATATATATATATATATATATATATATATATATATATATAAACTTTAACATATTTTGTGATAATCAATTAGTTAACTGTAATCAATTAATCAAATTATTTGATTTGATTTAATTGATTGTTTGATTGATTTAATTTTCTACTTTAGTTATTTATAAAAATTATTAAAATTTAATACTTTTGAAAAAAATTTCATATAATAAAGTTTATATTTATTTTTTCTATTTATAATTTAGATAACCAATAAAATATATTTTTTATATTTTTCTCTTTTTTAATAAAATTACATTATATTAAAATGCATAAAATAAAGAATACAAGATAACCTAGTGCTTTTACATTAAAACATATAAAATCCCTCTAACATAATGCTTTTATAGTAAAATGCATAAAATAAAGAATAGAAGATGTTATAATAAAGAACGAATTTATAACCCTTGCTTTGTTTTGATAATAACAAATAGTATAATGCTTAATCGTTTGATCACACGCTTTTACTGTATGTTTTCACTATCGTCTATTCACGTGTATGTTAAAATTAAAGATGTTATGCTGACTAACTCCTTCAGATGATATATGTTAAACAATTTGTTTATTCAGAAGCTTTGATACACAGGAACCTTTTTAGTTTTGGAGTTCATGTACCTACTCCTTGAAAAAGAAGAAGTCTACGTACTTCTCACTGAAAAGGTATAGCCTTATGCTAAAAAGAAGGAACTTTTGTACAGTTGTCAGTACGGAAAGTGAAGATATGTCTACTACAATAAGATTGAGTACGAGAAAGGTTAGATAAATAGACTGTTTTGTCTTATCAGTGTGACCGGTTGGTGAAAAGTATTAAATGCAACATTTAATGCTCCAACGTCTATTTTCTTCTCTTTAAAACATCAAACAAAGGATGTTTCCAAAAGCACTCACAATAGACACTTTGAGAGGACACTATAAATAGAAGAGAAGATCATTATCAAATTGACAGAACTCTTGACAAATTCTTTTTACTCTCTTGTTGTAAACTTGAACAAATTCTATTTGTAAAAAATACTTGAGCTTCATTGTATATCCGTTTGATAAGACGATAGTCTAGTGTAAAAAACTACTTGGGTTGAACTTGAAGAAGCTTGGATAAAAGAATACTTGTAACTTTTTAAGTTATAGTGGGACTTGGTAGTATACCAAGAACTGGACGTAGTTGTTGGAACCAAAGACGTATGAAGCGTCTAGTCCCTAAATTTTGAAGATAACAAACTTATTAAGTTTTAAAGTCTGTTACAAAAATATTTTATAGCGTTCAAAGCTGTGGCGTCCAACGCGCCAATTTTAACGAGCATCCTTTTGACTCGTATATAACGACTGTCTAGAAGTAAGTCTTTCTTTCCAATGACTAAGAGCTTATAGTTTAGACTCACGTACAAGGCTCATCCAAGCACAATCTTTTTATAAATGTCTAAGTTAAAAACTAGTCAGTTTATGCGTCTTTCATTTATATCTCAAGACTAATGGCTTACCTTTTTAAGAGATCTAACGTTCATATATCTAAGCATTTAATGAAAGACAGATGCATTCTAGTGCATATGCGCAATGTTACAGAAAAGGAAAGTCAACTTATCAAGCTGCTAAGCTAAATGAAGAATGAACAGAAAAGCAGTCCTTCAACCCAGTCCTACATTTCCGTTTTAGTGCAAGATCTAAAGTCACTTTTTTGACTTCTCTAAAAGCTCGATACATGCACCCTTTCTTGAAGATTGAAGTTGAGTTTTTTAACGGCTCTTTTCTTTTGAAGGCTATATATATCAAGAGAGAAGAACGAAGAGATAGATAGAGACACATGGATAACAAGAACAAAAATTGCCTTCTTATGCCTATTGGATGATCTTTGAAAATTTTCTGAAGTAATTTTGTATTGTATTCAAACTTTTATATCCTCACTTTGTGAGTCGAATTCCTTGTAAACAAGTATTTTTCTATTGTAAAAGCCTAGAGAGGCTTAGTGAGAAAGAATACTTGGGTGGTTAAGCAATCTAGGTTGATTGCTCTGTAAAGCTTGAAAAAGCTGTGAAGAATACTTGTGTAACAAAGGTTAGTTAGTGGATACCTTTTGGGTAAAGGGACTAGATGTAGCTCAAGTTGAGTGAACCAGTATAAAATCTCTGTGTATTTGTTCTTCCCCTTATCCTTTCATTTAAACTATTTTTGAACTCCTCTCTGTTCAAAAAAAAGTTTTTGGAAACACACAATTCAACCCCTTTTCTGTGCTATTCTTGCTCTTTCAGTAGTCTCTAGGGTGAGATGAACCAATATAAATTTATCTGCTTCTCTCTTTTGCATCCTTTATTCGTTTTCATAAATCTCTTTCGAAAATTCTTATCGTTTATCCTTTTGACAAAACATCTCTTTGAAAAAGGTTTTGCGAAATTTTTTATAAAACACAATTCAACCCCCCTTCTTGTGTTGTTCATGTGATTTACAGAAGATAACAACATTTATAAATAAGTTAAAATAGAGAATAATAAAATTATAATGTAAGTTACTATTTTAACTTATTTATAGTTTTTGTTATCTTATATTCTTTATTTTAATTTATATGTTTTAGTGTAAAAGCATTAGGTTAGTACTTATTCATTTTAATTTTTATGCTTAACTAATAATATATTTCATTAAATATACATTATTTAAAACTTTTCATTTTCAAATTTTATTTTCTCATTAATTATTTTAAAAATTTGTAAAACAAATATCAATTAAAAAGGGATTAACTATTAGTAAATCAGTAGAATATACTTAACTATATATGTCGATCGTAAATAATGAAAAATAAACATATATGATAAAAATATCATTAATTATAATTTTAACATAACCAATTTCATTATTTTCTAATCGTTAATTTTCGTTTTCTATATTTGTAAAATAATAGCAAGTAAAAATTGTATTTATTCTTAATGAGTCATAAAATATATATATATTTTGTTATGTAAATCATAAATAGAAAAAAAATAAACATATAGTTTGTTATAAGAAAAATTTATAAAAATATTATTTTTTAATAATTTTCATAGATAATTACGGTAGAAAGTTAAATCAGTCAAACAATCATTAAAATCAAATCAAATCATTTAATTGATTGATTAAAAATTAACCAATTGACTGTCACAAAATATATTAAAGTTACTATATATTAAGATATTATAAGTAGTAGGATTAGTATGTATTAATGACTTAAATTTGGTATAAGTCTTTAAACTTACTCTTGATGTCAGTAGATACTATTATGTGTGTGTGTGTGTAAATTTGAATAATAAATGTCTCCATCAAATATTAATATATGTTTCTCTTTCATCTTACAATATGAATTTAACACTGACTTGACTTTGACGAGTGTGAACACTATAAACTTTTTTTTTCTTATTTGCTTTAGCCTTTTTGTTTTATATTTAAAAAATAAAAACATTGTTAAATCAAAAAACAATGATAATTTAAATTAATAATAATTAAAGGTTTAAATAATGTTAAGATAAATAAACAATAATAGAAATGAAAAATAAAAGAACATACAAAAAAAAAATAAGACTCAAATGCAAAGAAAAAAGAAAAGAAAAGAAAAGAAACAAAAGAGAAAAATAAACCAAAGGTGACATTTGTAACATCCCAAAATTATATAACTATATTATTAATAATAGTGAGTAGTGCTTACGTGACATTTATCTTATTCTTGAAAATACAAAGTTTTTTTTTTTTTTATATATCGTTGCAATATATACATAAATATTTCAAAGCATAATTACGGACTTCTAAAGCTGACCATATCCAATAACAAGAAAATTTCTACTTATACTAGAAGATAGGGATGAAGAATTTTTGCAAACATAATGCAAAGAGATCTTGCCAAGCTTCTACTACACCATATTGATGTCGAGCATTGCCATCTAACGGTTGGGGGAAACACACAACAAACAACAAACAAAAAGAAAAGAAAAACAACACACACAAAACAAATAGGAAGGTAGGTATCTACCTAAAGCATCATGTGGTAACAAAACATACAATGGAGCTTAATCTCACATATAATCATAACAGAAATAATTGATTTAGGCAGATAGGGCAATTTACATATAATAATCAAATGTAATGTATGAATGCAACAATGCTAACTCATCTTCATAGAGAACTTCCTAACAACAGAATGACAAGGTTAGGAGCTCATACTCTACCAACTGCCAATTAATATCAATATTCACCTAATCTAGAATAGGAATAACATTAGGTGATTCGCCAACTAAAGTTAGAATGAAAATAGTTTTTGGTGGTAGCAAGTACACGATAGTACTCTCCACTAATATGGATAAATTGTAGTGATTCGTCTGAAATGTTAGTGAGCAAATCGCCTTAACCACGACACAGAATTGCGACTCTCTAGCCCTTTATGGGATGACTTACACTAAACATCCTCGAGATCTCCTTAGCCTCCATTACAAGATTTACACCCCATCACAGGGTGTGACTATTTTGGGACCCCAAGTCCAATAAACAATGATATGATTATGGTCAGTCTTATTAAAGTTGATATCATTCCATAATTTCATTAGAGGGTCTTGACTTCCCTCAAGATCAACTTGCTAATTCGCCATCACTGGGCTTTGTCATAAATCCTCTTCCTCAGAGGTTATAATTTCAATATTTTTACTGGATATCAATTCTAATATAAAATACTAACCATTGTACACATGACAACATGAATATGCTCATTAAGTGGACACGATCACACTTTGAATCAATCATAGGAACAATAAAGAATTAAATCAAATTACAGGTAAATTTCATGCTATCCTCTCTTTTCTCCTTACTTTTACTCACTCTCTTAAAATTTAGAGCTCATAATTTTATCCTCACTTTTATTAAATTTTATGGAAAAATTATCATTACTAACTAGTTTTAAAATTTTGATCTCTTTTAAATTTTATGAAACACCTCACCTTACGTTCTATTTTGGTTATTTTATCTTTTTAAGATTATCATTATCAATCAATATTATTACTAAGATCATCATCATCATCATCATCATCATCATTATTATTATTATTATATATCTTTTTTTTTTTAAAGAGGATACAATGGGTTGTATTTGATTTCCATTATTAGTTCTATTTTTTTTAATTAGATGCTTATAAGCTCAATACACACTAGCCCCTATATATTTTTGTTATACTAGGTTCAAGGAATTAAATTGTGAGCCCCAAGCATGTGGATTAGCTGTAAGGAAGAAGGGGTTTTGTTGAATTTTGCACTCAACTCATGGTTTGGACTGGTTTTACAGAAAAAAATTTCCTCATTATTACTCCCTAGTAGCTTCATTCCAACACCCTCTTGTGCACTTAGAATTCTCCACCTAATGATACTCACTCATTGTAACCTCTCCTCAAATCTCCACATTCCCTTCAACTTTATATCCGACCAAAGGGGGGGCAAAATGGGTTTGACCAGTTGGGTCAACCTGCCATTTTTGACAAGGTGGGTAAACTAGTGAAATTCGCCAATTTGCCCTGCTCGCCAATCAGGTGGGCCAACTTGTAGGTTGGGGTAGGTTAACCCACGGGTTACCATTTTTTTTCTTATAGTGTGTTGCGAACGAGATTAAAATTAAAAAAAGAAACACGTTCTGTTCGTGCCTTTGTCGCTCACTTCTCTTCTCTCTATCTTATGCTACTCCGCACCACTTCGCTAGGCATCGAGAGTTTGTGACCTCTGTTGTTCGCTCCGTGCATCTGCTGGCCCTTTGTGGCCGTGCTTTATCGCTCTTAATTCGATCCCACAGTTGTTGTGACACTACTGTTGCACACTCGCAAGTTGCAACCCATCCATTTTTCTCCTCAAGTCGTCAACACTTGTTCCGATACGTGCCTTTATCAGCTCTCCCAGCCACCCAGCCTCCATCGGCACTCGTTGGCGCTCTTCGATCCTACATTGCAGCTGCTGTCGTGCACTCGCAACACATCCCTTATTTTCCTTAAGTGGTTGTCACTCGACAGGTATATATTATTATTCCATCTTTTCAATTTTCAATTACATATAATTCTGTGTTAAAGCTTTTCTTTATTTTTTTGCTGTTTGCCAAAATATTAGTGAATGAATAAGATGCAGATTTACCTAACCTATCTGAACAAATGGCTTTCTGTAGCTTTTAGATTTTTGTTGGCTCTGACTTGTGACTTGTGAGATAAGGGTTTCTTGAAGTTTGATTAAAAGCATTATTGAAACCTATTTGGAAAAGATATATAAGGGAAGTTATCGAGAAGAGAAGTAAGTTGTAACCTAATTAGAGAAGATAAAGGAAGTTTAAGGAGAAGATAAGGAAACAATTGAAGATAAGAGATTGAACTTTGAAGAGAAGAGTTAAAAGTTTGAGATGTAATAGTGAAGCGTGAAACACACAGTGAAAGGAGAGGAAAGTATTTAAATTAAAAGTGAAGGTGAGGGAGAGTGGAGAGAGTGAAGTCTTGAGAGGCCAGATAGCTATTCTCATTTATATATAGAGAGTGATATATATATATATATATATATATGTATATACATATAGGAAACATTTTAAATAAGAAACTTTTACAATGAGAAAATGAGAACTTTTAATGATAGCCCTTGGATCATAATTAAAACAAATTTGTGACTGAGATTAAAACTCAACTAATCACCTTTTATGAGAACACCATTGTCAATGCCTCCACTACCACCACCATTGCAACCACAGTAGTGGCAGCAACAGTGATGGCGGTGACGGTGGTGGCAGTGATGGTGGTGGCGATGGCGGTGGTGGTGATGGCGGTGGTAGCAACTGTGATGGCAATGGCGACGGTTGTGATAGCAACAACGGTGGTGGCAGTAGCAGTAGCGGTGATGATGGTGGCTACTACGGGGGCAGCAATGACACATTGGTGGTGGTGGTGGTAACAATGGTGGTAGTGATGGATGTAGCGGTGGTGGCAACAACGATGGTGGTAATGGCAGCGGTGGTAGAGGTGGCGACAACAATGGTAGTCTCATAAGAAATGTTTAATTAAGTTTTAATCTTAACCGTTCATGGCTTTAAATTGTAATCTAATGAATACTATCAATAGTTCTCATTTTTCATTTTAAGAAGCTTTTTTATTTAAAACACCATATATATATATATATATATATTATTGAATGTAGGTATATTTCTTCCCTTGTCACTCATTGTTTGTTTAAGGAAAAAAAGAAAAAAGAAAAAGTGAAGTAGAAGAAAAGAATTTAATATTTATAATAAAAATGATTTTTTAAAATTTTGATTTAATTATTTTCTTCGTTTAAATTATAGAATTTTTATTTTTTATTTTTTGTCGCCATCCACACGATGCCTAAAAACTAGAGACAGGTGTCCCTGTAGTTATGAGACGGTGCATGCAAGTGACCAATTTTTTCTTCCCTTCCTTTTTTAAGTTCCAACTACCAGATACTTAGAGAGCACTTACGTGTGAGCCAATAAAAATCATGTGACCTTTGATAGGTGGAAAGAAAATTGAGTGGAGAGAAGATAAATAGATGAAAAATAAAAATATAAGTATGTTTGGTTGAGAAAAAAATGAAAGAGAAAAAAAATAAAAAAGTGTGGATCTTACTAGTTATTTTTATTTGGTTTTTTACTTATTTGTTTTTTTCTTATTTTTTTTATCTAATTTTCTTAAATCAAATACCTTTATTTTTATTTTATTTTTCACTTATTTCCATTTATTTTTTTTATTTTCATTTATTCTATTTCTTAACTATTTCTTTTCTTCGGACAAAAAGACGGTGTATTGATTTTCTTTGTTCTTTCTGTTTTATTTGTTAACAAAATCGAGTTAAAAGGTTTTTATTTTTTAACTTTTGTGTATATTATTCAGTTGAAGGTTTTTATTTCTTAACTTTTATGTATATTATTCAGCCATAAAATAAAATGTGTAATTGAGAATTCATCTGTTGCAAGGCGTCAGTGGGTGGGTCTGTCATACTGTAGGGTGGCTAATTTTTGCTGGGATTTGGTACATCTCACTTTTCCTTTCAACTAAGCACTCACAAAACTCCTATTTTGGCTGCCAAACTTCAACAGCAGATGAACAAAACTGCGATGATTAGCATGAGATAATATAAACTTCTTTTTTAAATGTAAGAAAACTACAAGTTGAACCACCCCCGTCACCAAGAAAACGGTTAACTACCGATATATTATATACAAGTATGTCAAACTTAACTTTATAAAATTATTACCTCTTCTGTTTATAAAATCCAACATAAACATGTGTATCACTATATTACGCAAACTTCTATTCCTAAAGAAGTACATAACATGTTTCCATATTCTCAATTCAACTGTCTAAGCCACTGCTCGTTGCATGAAAGAATGGGGGAGGATGAACCACGCTGGAGAAGCAGGGCACATGCTTGATTTGGTCTTGTTTGGACAAACTTCTTCACAAGCACTTATAGGAAAAGAAAATAAGAAGGTAAAATAAATAGAACTTCTCGCATACCATAAAATCAACTTATGCATTTGACTATTATAGAAGCTCTTTTTATTTAACTTTTCCAAAAACTAACCAAGTTGATTTTAGTTTATGAAAAAATATAATGCATTTTACTTTTTAATTTTCTTTTTTTATAAGTGCTTATAGAGACGTTTATCCAAACCGGGCCTAATCTAAGTTTTGGGCTTGTGTCCTACTTCTCCAGCATGGATTCTTTCTCTTACGACTATAATATTGGCAATGTGATTATATAAATCAGTTTGTCAGACACAAGGTAAGTTCTTCCAATTGCTGTGTGTGCATGTATTAAGATTCCAATTGGAACCAAATGTTACTTAATTTCTGGATTTCCACTTTTAAGTCAAACATTGTCACGGGTACCACTCTTCCTTGAATTTAAGCTTTCTTTTCTGCTTGAATGGTTCCACTTGCACTTTACAAGGTGTGTCAATCAGAAAATCATGTAACAACTAGACTTTATTTGAACGCCTTCAACGGCTGTTCTTTATTGTCATTATAAGGCAAATTGATATTAACTTCAACTTAGTCTTTTTCTTTTTGCCACAAATAGTATACATACATGATATGATATAATATTACATTTTGAAAAACAGCAGGCCAAGCTTCCATTAACCATGCCTGGCTCAACCACATAAGATAATTTAACTTATAAATAACATTAAATAGAACATATTGCTTTAAAACATATCATTATCCAAGAATCAAGCTCGGTTTTCCAAAGCAAATGCAGCAGAGTCAACATGTAGCAGCAAACAAGAATAAACTTTTTGCTTCAATCTGTCAACAGTTTCCACCAGCTCTTCATGTTCCAAGTTCAAAGTGCTTCTCAGCTTTTCCAACCATTCATTTGCTTGCTTAAGGTGGGACAACATGAGAGCTATATGATTGGCATTTTCCATTTGCCTCCCTGCAGTGTCCTTACTCGTCTTTCCCCTCTTCTCTTGGGAGCTTGTGGAGAACCAGACATCCAATGTCTTTTCCAAGTATTTCAAAAACCATGATCTTGTTTCAATCAAAAGGACATCTCTCAGCTCATTTATCTCTTTTAGACCATTTCCTGTGGCCCATTCTTGTTTCTCAGTCACTGATAATTCAGTTGAGTGTGTTGGAGGCTTTGATGCACTTTTACCAGGCACTAAAACTGATTTCTTGTCAGTTTTGTCTATTTCTGCAGGAGAAGTTCTGTATAGCTGAAGTAATTTATCTTTGGGTGGAGTTGTACCATTTGACTGGTCCATGAGTTCTTGGAAGGAAAAAAACTTATTCAGTGTGACATGGGGGTTCTCTAATGCAGCTGAAGAGCAGATGTTGGCAAAATACTGAAAAAGAAAGAGAGGCAAATAACTGAAGGATTTAAGTGGCAAAAATGTGATCCTTGTATTTGGCACCATTTTTTAATTTAATCCCTATAAAAAAACTTATATTTTAGTCCCTACATAAAAAAAAATTATTTACAAATCAGTTTGAGTTATTTCATGTTTGCCAAAATTATGTTTGTGTTAGATTTTGCTGAGTTGTCTATTACCTTTGCTGAGATGGCATGGTGACCTAATGTTGGCAAACTCAGCAAAAGTCTAACACCTTTATAATGTCAGTACATATAGCAACCAAATTTTTTATTTAATTTTTTTAATTCCATAAGTAGCTAAATTTTGAGTAAGTAATGTGACAATATTAAGACCAAAACCTTAATATACCTTAAGAACTTGACAAGGACTGAAGTAGCAGTAACTTCTTTTTGAGCTTCTACAGCAACCAGCGAGGCTACATCTTTCCTCCTAAGCAATTCCTAGTAAAATGTGGAAATTTGTGTGATTGTTAACAAAAGATTCATGTAACAGCCGAGATAGAATTGTTTACTAAACAAGACATATGAGATGAAATTTGATATAATTTGTTCAATATAGGAATGTGAGTTGGCATGCTGATAACAATATTTAAATTAAAAAAATGACTACTAAGAACAAGGGAGATGGCCATTCAAAGAGAGGGAGAGAGAAAATTGCAATGCACCTTTCCAGGCCTCAAAAGGTTGGCTGGCAAAGAGGACCATGGAATTGTGTCTGTACTATAGCTTTTATCTTCACTGCTGGACACAACATTCAAGTTTGTAGTTTCCTGTTGTTTAGTAGAATTACGTTTGGTAGATATGCGCTTAGAAGGTGACATGAGAGTCTCCTGACTGTTAGATTGAGCAACCCTTTGCCTTGGTGAAGGTGTTTCAAGTAGTAGACTACGAGTTGTATTCACTGAGAGTACCTGAGATGCTAAAACCAATCATTATCAATATCTTAATTTTCATTATTACCTATTTAGCATAGTATACAATTCAGCATCAAACTTGATTATTTCCTTTAATTTCAAGCAATGCAGTTAAATTGTTTTCAGTTACAGTGCAGACAAAAGATAATGGAATTACTCTTTTTGTCCCCACTCTTCATATGTTTGTTATGACACAGTACATTTTTGTCTAAATGAATATTCCCTTTATGGTAATGTGCACTTACTCAGCTTTGAATTATTTAATTATTGTAGAAGAAAAAATCTCTTACTTGTTAGAGCAATGCTAGACACATACACTGCACACGACTTCCCATTAACTAAATATCAAACTTATTTAACTAGCAATCTGCTTACCGCTTATAATGAACAAGGGGTTTGTGACAAATTGTTACTAGGGATCGGTGGTTATGTGGTTAATTGGCTAAATTAAGTTAAATACTTGGTTAAATAAATTATTCAAGTAGTTATATCCCAAAGTCATCTGTTATTCTGTTTATTTATTTTCTTTACAATTTTCGTTGTAGGGGGCCAGTTATGGTTGTTCCCGCGCTGCTTTCAAATCCTGATCATACTATAACTATATAGAGGCCTAATTCTAAAACCATAAATTTTTTAGCCTTAAAAAATGCAAATCCAAGATAAGAATCATACCTGACCTGTAAGTTTTAATTTTGCAGATCCCACCTTCTTACTATCTACACCATTCTCAAAACCATTTCCTTTTCTTTCTTCATTAGCATCTTGCACATTCACATTTGAGGTTGGACTTCTAACACCCCGCATGTACCTGGATGCAACAACAGCTTTTTCCTCTTTAATAACAACCTTCTGCCTTGGACTTCTGCTCTCTTTGGTTTTTATTTTCATGGATTTTGAACCAGCAACTCTATAATTATCAGATTGCACTGGACCCTCTGATGGCTCTAACATTTGCATTAAATCCTTAGGATTTCCAACAAAAGGGTGCCGGCCAGGAACCGGTCTAACATCAACGAGAATAGGGACTGGTGTTCCAGCCTCTATCCTGTCCACATAAAAGAATTGCCCAAGCTGCAACTTATTATTCATGATAAGCTCATTGTCTTCCTTTGAGAGTGAGACATAAGTTGAATGAGAAGAGTCAGAGACTTTCAAGAAGAAACCTTGCTTAGGCCATAACTCAGACCCAGTTATTGCAGGCACAATGCTGATTACTTGCAGAAGGACTGATCTATGTTCCCCATGAACTTTCACATCAGAATCCATACTTTGGAGAAGCTTCAGTAGAATTCCTGGAATGAGGGATGCCATGCCTCTTCACTTTCTTCTGTTTTATGTATTATATTGTTCAGGGGGTCAACAAAATTGCATGTCTGGTATATATTGAAGATAAGGAGTTGCATATCAAATAAAATTAATACATTTTGGTAGATACTTCTGTAATTCTGTGCAAATTGACTCATTTTTTATATGGCTTCTAAGCCTATTTAAGTTGGAAAATCCAACCAATTTTAGTTTTCTAATTCCCTTAAATATTCAAATAATGTTGCAAAGATGTAGCTAATTGAAATTGTCAATCTTATCATGTGATATTCAAAACAAGAAAATTAAGCAGCAAGATTTCACCTCACTTATAAAATAAAAAGTAAGCAGCAAAACATTGGAAAAACAGGTTTAATATACAGATAATATACATGTGTGTGTTTGCATGTGAATATGTCTGTATGTGTTTGCATACGTATATATATTATGTTACCTAAGTCAGAGTTGAAGCGTGAAGTGACACGAGAAGTGTGTAAGAGAAAAATCAAAGAGGCCTTGTTTGTGAAGGGGTTGTTAGAAATTCTGCACACCCAGAAAGGACAAACGGCAACTAGTAGGCTTCCAAAACAAAATGCTTCTGATTGCTTTTCCAGTGGCTTAACCAAGATTATATAAATATCTTTTATTGCAGGCACTTTAGCATCAAATTATCTTGGCTCGAAAACCATGTAACAACAACACACTTGCGCGTGGGAAATACGAAGCACTTTTTCTGAGACATGAAATGATAAATTCGCCCCTTTACCAAAGAATTATGCCTGCTAACCTGGTTAGCAATTTAATGGATATTATAGACTACATGATGTTGGTGGGGTTCAATCTGGTCACATGTCGTTTTTAGTTAGAGGCAATGTAACCACTAAAAGAGTTAAGGATACGCTCATGCCCATTTATGGCGTGGCCTCACTTGCATCATTATTAGCCCCCTCCATATTGAGCATGCATATGCATAGTCATTGTTTTACCATAATCAAGAGAAAAAGGTCTTATAAAAGAAGGTGTATAAAGACGTTTTAAGTAGTTTCTTTTGAAATTTACATAATCAAGTGGCACATAATACCTTTTTTTTTTTTGTTTATTTGAAAAAGAAGAAAGCTGACCCAAAATATAGAATCAATTGTAACATGATCCACACTTCAAAACGGCCCAAACAAATTAAAGTGGGTTCTTTCTTTTCTATTTTTATCCAATTGATTAATTGCTACATGTTCACAATAATGTTACAGGCACATATTATCAGGATCAAGAAAAGGCATTGGCTTCAGTCTCAGCTCGAACTAGACTAGCATACAAACCATTTTGACTTGAAGCCATGAGAGTGTCATGGCTCCCATACTCCACCACTTCCCCATCTCTCATAACTGCGATCTTGTCAGCTTCTCTGATTGTGGAAAGACGGTGAGCAACTATTATGGTTGTTGCCTCTCTAGTAACATTCTTGAGGGCATCTTGGATGTGCTTCTCTGATTCCAAGTCCAAGGCACTGCTTGCTTCATCAAGCAAAAGCACCCTTGATTTCTTCAATATGGCCCTTGCTATAGCAATTCTTTGTTTCTGGCCACCTGATAACTGGACCCCGCTTTCACCAACCTAGTATAGGGAAAACGAGAAAATAAGTCATATGCTTTGCTAATAGAAAAGCGTGCTGGGAAAATCACGTAAAAAAGTGATGCAGCATAAATTAGTATGAACTTATGATTTAGAGTAAAGCTACTAATACAATTCAATGAGTACATAATAAATAAAATATGAGTAAAAAGTGATGTAGCATAAGAAGTTATGATTTAGAGTATGAGAAATGTCAGCAACACACTCTTTATTATTAGCTCAAATTTATTAGAAATTACAAAATTTTATAAGTCTCACTTCTTATTTAATGATCTTCACTCATGATTTTATAGTTTTTAATAAATTTTAATCAATAGTAAAAAATGCATTAGAATTTAGAAGGAATGTGTTCGAGTGTATTACTAGCATTTTTTTAGTAAGAGAAACGCTAGCATCAGAAAACTCTACCTCTCCATTGAATTATTACCTGGGTTTCATAACCTTGAGGAAGGCCACTGATGAACTTGTGGATGTAAGCTTCCTTTGCAACCTCTTCAATTTCAGTCCATGAAGCATTTGGGTCCCCAAATGCAATATTGTCCCTTATGCTCCCAGCAAACAATGCAGGTTCTTGACCCACCAAAGCTATTTGCCTCCTCAACCACTTGACATCAATCTCCCTCAAATCTATACCCCTCATCATCACCTTTCCTTGATCTGGATCATAGAACCTCTGAGTCAACCATATGACCGTTGACTTCCCTGATCCACTTGGTCCCACCAAGGCCACTGTGCTTCCACCTTTGACCTTTAAACAGAAGTCCCTCAACACAGTCACCTCTGACCTAGATGGGTATGCAAATGTCACCATCTTGAATTCTATGTTGAACGGCTTTGATCTTGCTGCTTTCCTACCTTTTGTTCTATCATTGTCAATCAGTGGCCTACGATTTATGATATCTTGAACTGCAGGAATTGCTGTAGTCGCCATAGAAGTATCTGGTGCCAAACCAGCTAGTTGTCCCACAGAAAATGAGCTCAGAACAAGAATGAGAAAAATCTTAAACACATCTTCAAGTTTTGCCTTGTCATGTTGGACAAGGTATGCACCAAACCAAAGAGTTAAGGTGTATGCTCCATACATGGCACCTTGAAAGAATCCAAACATAAGACCTTGAATTTGTGAACTTCTTAATGATTTTCTCCTAGGTTCTGACAGGGCTCTATCAAAGGACTTAACTATCTGTTCCTGGGCAGAAAATGTAGTAACTGTCCTTATGTTTGACACTGCACCAGAAGCAATGTTACTAGCTTTGGCATAAGAGTCATTATCCACTTGTGGCCCAATGTTTATGATCAAGCTTATGTAGCTTGCACCAAGTGTCAAAGGAGTTACAGCAGCTGCCACAAGGGTTAGTCTCCAACTGAAGGCAAAGGACACACCAAGGCCAACAGCAGCTGAACTCAACCCCATAAGAAGGACTGAGAATCTGTCACCAAGTACTGAACGAAAACTAACACAGTCTAATGAGAGCCTTGACACCAACACTCCTGTGGAGTTTTCTTCAAAGTCAAACCACCCAGGTTCTTGTTTCAGTATGGACTGAAACAAGAGGTCTCTAACCCTTTGTGTCAGCTTTGATCCAGCCCAACCACACAAACCTTGCTGTCCTGTCATGGAAAGTATGCAACCAAATCCAAGGCCAACAAGTGCTAAACAAAGGTGCCCAACATCTCTTTTCATCTTATGAGTGTCATGGCCAAAATATACTCCCAAGGATATGCCTAAAACCAATGGGAAAAGAGACAGAATAGCACCAGCAAACATTCCCAGAAGAAGTCCTGAAAATAGCATCATAAGCTCAGGCTTTTGCAATTTCCATACTTCAGAAAGTCTGTATTTTCTTGCCTTTTTGACTTGCTTATCTTCCATGTCTTCTTGTTTCTCCTCCTGCGTAGATTTTAAGTTTTTAGGCCTTGGGATATCAACTACAAATCTTGATCCTGATAAACCAGGAATAGATTTATCATAGATGGATAAATCATTGGCTTTTTGCATGCCATTTTCTATAGCTTGAGGTTTTGAAATGGCTTCGGTAGCAAGCTTGACAAGGTTGTAGTATGCTCCTGCTTTTGCCATAAGCTGGCGATGGTCACCGATCTCAGTGACAGAACCGTGTTCAAGAACCACAATGGTATGAGCATTCTTCACTGTTGCTATCCTGTGAGCAATCACAATGGTTGTTCGGCCAGCAGAAATCTTGTCAATAGCCCGTTGGACCGCAGACTCTGACTCGGCATCAAGAGCACTAGTAGGTTCATCTAGAAGAAGGATTTTAGGATCCTTGATCATTGCTCGAGCCAATGCAATTCTCTGCTTTTGACCACCTGAGAGTTTTGTACCCCTGTCCCCTACCTGCAGAATAAATAGTACTTTCTAAGTAAGAGTCAGACCATAAGTTCTTTAGCAAATTTGTCTATCTTGTGTATGCACTTTGAATGTTGTATATACATATGTCAGTGAGTGTGTCTAATTGTCTATGGTTATGTCTAGACAGATAGGTAGATAGGCTATTTCCTGTGTATTGCATAATAGCTACTTTGCAACCTTAGCTTTGTTGAATATATATTAATCTAGAAAAGGAGAAATATCATGGTCGTTAGTTACTACACCTGAGTGTCATAGCTTAGGGGAAGGCTAGAGATGAAGCTGTGAGCATCAGCAGCAATGCAAGCAGCAATTGCCTCTTCCTTGGTGGCATTATCTTTCCCCATCATCACGTTTTCCAGTATAGAGGTGGCAAAGAGAATTGGCTCCTGACCAACCATCCCAATCTGATTACGTAGCCACTTTACTTGCAATGTCCTCAAATCATGACCATCCAAGGTAATAATCCCTGCAAAGATATTGAAACACAACAAAGTAGGAGTATAGTTAACTTTCCTTAGCTTTCACAAGATCTTCTGCAAATCATCATATAGTTCTTTTTACCTTCAATAGGGTCATAAAACCTCTCTACGAGAGCAAAGACAGTGGACTTTCCCCCACCACTGGCACCAACCAATGCCACAGTTTTTGAAGATGGTAATACCAAGTTAAGGGAATGAAGTATCAGAGAATCAGGACGAGATGGGTATGCAAAACTAACACTTTTTAACTCAATCCTTCCACGAATAACAGAAAGCTTCCTACCCTCAGGGCTATAAGGATCAATCTCAGGGATTCTCTCTATAATAAAGAATACACGGCTTGCTGCAACAGTCCCTTGTGCAAATTGTGCAAAATATGAAAGTGCCAGTGCCAAGCCTCTGTCAATCAAAAAAATAACTAAATAAACTGAGTTTAATTTCTATGCAACGTCTGTATGAAAAAATTTATATTATTAACCAATCAGAAATCATCGTTAATATGACTTTTAAGGTAGTTATTGTAAAAGTCAGTAAAGTTGCTATATATAATGATTTGTAATTGGATTACAGTATAAAATCTCTTTACACTGTCATGCATACACTATTTACTCATAAACTTTAGTTAAAGAAAGACCATGTAGTCCTTAACAAACTACTTGAAGAATCATTTCTTTGTATAAAAAGTATAGTTAAATTTTTTGGTTTCCAAATCAAGTATATTATACTAAGTTAAAGAGAGAAGAAGCCACACCTTCCCCCTACATTGACACCAAAGAAACAAGCAATAGCTGAACCTCCATCAAGTTCATTCCTAGCAATTAATATAGAGCCATACCAGAAAGCCAGTGCCCATGTTGAATAGGTTATTAAGTAGATCACACCCATGCCTATACCTTTAGCAAAACCAACTTTGGCCCCTATTGGAGCTGATTTTTGCAGTAGTTCAGCATATTTTCCAGCCAACTGGCTTTCTGCAACAAATGAAAACACTGTCCTAATTGAACTGATGGCCTGCTCCGCAATGCTACCAGCTTTCCTATAAGAAGCCTTTAGCCAAAATAGATTAAAATGGAATGAACAAAATGTTGAGACATAAAACATCAAATTTAATAAATGATATACTTGAGTGTCTGTATTTTTATCTTACTTCCTCTTTTGCTGTTAGGCCACCATAAAGTGCTTTGTAAGCCATGCCACAGAACATTGTCAATGGAGTGACTGAGAATACCACCAAAGAGACTTTCCATGATCTTCTAAACCCAACTGCGTACCCACATATGAATGTAAATACATGATGAATGAAGTGGGCCATCTGCAGTGCCAGTAAAAAGAACCAAAAGGCATGTAAAGATTAGTGTCAACCAAATTTGAAGCAAAAAACTTGTTAGCATTCTCTAGGCTCAGAGGATATATGAAACTTATTGTATTAAATGAAAGTGGAGTTTCAAGTACACAGTATTTACATAATGATCAGTGCTCGCTGACACTCTATTGCAACCATTAAAAATATGGTAACGGATATGCACATGAATTGAAAATTGCAATGACAATTAGCATGCTTAAATTAGGAGGAAAAAAAAGTGGGGATGTTGTTCAGGCATATTGAAATGAAATGGAAATAAAGCAAGGGCAGTAACTCAAAATTATGTATTATTCTGTTTTTAAATTAATACGTAGGTTTTTACCGTTTTATTGATTATTTAAATAACCTCTTATGGTTTAAAAGTTTATAATTCAATGCCTAGACTTTTAAAAGTTTGTAAACAAGTCCCTGTCAGGCTATCAATTATTGATGTCGAGACTTTTTTAACTTTTTACTAAACTAGTGGGACTTATTTAAAAGCTCCAATAAATTATAGGAACTTAATTATTTGATAGAAAACACAATTTTATAAATTCCTATACTTGATTTGAGTTTTCAAAAATTTGGTAATTGGTTAATGGAATCCTAATGCTGTTAGCAAGTAGAAACTTATTTGAAAACTTTTAGAAGATCCAACTATAAACTTTAAAATATAGGTATCTATTAAAAAAAAAATCAGTGAAATGTAAGGAACTTATAAAATAATTTAACATTGTTTTTTATTTAAAATTGTAATTTACATTAATGTTAGTAAATATCATATACATCATACATATATTTTTATATTTAAGTAAAATTAAAATATAATTTAAAATATTTAATAAAAATATTTAAAATTATAAAAATGCTAAATTAAATCCAAAATAAATGAATTTAAAATTAAGAAATAATTAAAGATATCATATGTTATTCTTTAAAAAAAAATTCATCTAGAGAAGAGAGTGTAATGTAATTTATTTAATGTACAAAGTTAGATCCGTAATGTATAGGTTAACCTTTTTAGGTTAATCCAAAAAATGCCAATGCCGGCTGAACATATAGAAATATTAATAAAAATGGATATAGGCAAAATCATTTGAAATTACTTTTCACTAATAGAAATGAACTCACTCTCGTACATATATGATGTTTCTTTTGGCTCTTAGGAAATAAAAGGAATATTAAGGGGAAAAAATTCATTTCCTTAAAATAAAAAAATGAACTAAGGGATGTCCTCAAAATACAATATGATTAAATGAATGGCATATACCTTTAGGAATGTTCTAAAAGGGTGGAATGATAAAACGAATGGTATAGATTTCCGTATATAAATTGACCCAAATCCTTTTGAATTTCCTCTTAAACTTCCAACGTTAATAGCATCAGTCATCTGAGCTAATAACCTCTTTAACATATAACACGCTAAACGTCAACTCAAATTGATAAATTCCCCATTTCCCTGAGTTCGAACACGGCATCCACAACACTCTTAAATTGATAAATTCCCAGATAATGAAGGATTATTCCAAATCCAATTAAGTACCAAGCATTATCACTGGTTTCAGGACAGGTAACCAATTTTTTGGGAAGGGGGGGGGGGGGGGGGGGGGGGGGCGCGCGCGGGGGTGGGAATAAATTAAAAAATATATATATATATATAGTGAACCGAAGTACAATTAGGAGTAATATTATGCTGTTCCATGCATAGTTTACATTTGTATGAAAACCCCAGATCAAAAGTCAAAATATTTTGTTAATTATATTAATGCAGTGTAGCTACTAGCTACCAAGTAGTGTGCGAGTAGAACACGAGAAACAAGAATTAACCTTCTCTCCCATAACTTCTTGAATTTGTGCAACATCACTAGCTATTCCATGCATAATATCACCAGTGTTGATATCCGTATCAAAGAAAGTAATGTCCTGTCGAAGAACAGCCCTTAGATACTCGGTTCTGATTCTTTGAGCAGATCGCTCCCCCACTAACCTCCAACATGTGATCTCTGCCAATTTCAGTGATCAACAAAAATTATTGTAACACCTCTAAGTCATAAAAATGTAGAAGTTAAATTTAACTAATGTCTTAATCTCCTTACGCAAATATGCTCCAACTACCACCACTGCAGCTAGCCCGGCCATAAACATGCATATCTGAAAATTACAACAATACAATGAAAATAAACTTCAACTCCACTCCATATGCAAACATTTGACCAAGAAAAAAGAGAGTAGGAAAGAACTAGTACCTTCTCTACATCCTTCATCATCTGGTGTTTGTCCTTGTCAGCTTCTTCTGAAATCTTATTGACCAAGTTTCCAAAAAGATAAGAGTACCAAGGAAGTGATCCTCCATTTATGAGAGCCCCTAAACACCCCACAAACACAAGCACCCAATCCCACTTTGTTGAGTACCTAAACAAGCTGAACAGCCCAACAGTCTTTGGAGGCCTTGCATCTTCCTCATCCACATCCTCCTCTCCTTCTTCATCATATCCTGAAAACTTGTCAATGTCATGGTGACTATAACCACCACCACTTCCATAAATTTGGCTACCATGTGATGGTAGTCCATGACCAACATAATAATTCCCACCATAATCACCATGACCATGTTTAAAATATGGCAATTCAAGACCATGACCGTTCCTATTGGGTGAAATAACAGGATCTTCTGTTATGCTATAATCTATCATACTAAGCTCATCTTCCTCAGCCAATGGACTACTCTTCCCTTTTCCACTACTCCTCTCTTGGATGATCCCCAATTTTGACAATCCATGAGGCTGACCGTGCTGGTCAAAGTAACTATGATCATTGTCCCTAGCAACATAGCTTTGAAGTTCAACTCTACCATAGCCAGAATGTTCATAAGAAGAGCTTGTGAGGCCTCTGAATCTACTTGTTCTAGAAAGGTAGTAGTCATTGGCTGATCGACGAAATACACGGCTGCGATCAGAAGGGGAACCAGCTGGCCATGGACTCAGAACAGAACCAACGTTGGTGCTATACTCACGCCACCCGGTGGCCTGAAACTTCCACGAAACCTCTCCTTGCCATGAATGGTCATCATCTGAAGCAAAGGGTGTGGCAGGAACTCGGGTGCGGCGCGCTCTTCTGGTTCTGGAAGTGGCATTGCTTTGAGAGCTGGATGGTATGAAAGAGCCCGAGCCATACAAACTTTGATTACTCACTGGCGTTGGATAGTGTCTCTGATGGCTTGAGTGGTATTCACCCTCAAAGGATGAAGAATCAGCCATGGCTAGCAACTAGTTTTGACGAGAAGAAGTACTACAGGAAGGAACGAAGGGGGGGGGGGGGAGGGAACAAAAACAAGAGTTCTACTTTGTGATTAGTTGTCCATAGATTGGTACAATGTATCAGACAACTTAGCTCGTTCCGCCCACGTTTTCTAGCATAGCCAGACAACAGATTGAACAAAACACCCACACATAAAGGGTCTTTGGTCTCTGTGGCTCACGTAATGATATGTACTATGTAGAGGGTCTAATTTATTGTTTTGTTTGGGAATACATTGATCCTAATGTTGTTGTGTTGTGCATGGACGGCATACAAGGCTAAGTGGCCGGCCGAGCATAGTTATGATTGGCTTGCCAAGTTTAGCAATTATTGTTTAGAGGATAATGTTAGGGTTGAAGTGACTTGTGAGAGTGTTTATTTTAATGTCAGCCCAGCCTTTTTCTCTCCTAAACAAAAACCAACTAGGATTATTCGTTTGTCATGTAGACATGATCTTGTGTCATCATCTCTTGACTTGAGTTCATTATGTATTGCCCTCTTTGACTAGGTAATAGGTGCGTTGTGTTATGTAATTAAGAAGTAAAAGACTTAACCAACAAGTATGAAAGGAATGTTTCAGGAGAAAAAGAAAGGGTATAAATAAACATTAACCATAGAAGACGTAAATCTTACAGTGGAACTTCCAAAGGATAGTGTTCTTGTCAAGGACATAAATATACAAAGGACGGTAAGTTTTATTAGTTTCACACGATGCCTGCAAATTTGATGGGTAAAACTTAACCGGAACAAACGCACGATACGGAGGGGAATCTATAGAACAGCAGGGTAGTGTACAAAGTACATTATTTTGCTGCATTAAATAATAGAATAGTACGTTTAATCCAAGAAAATCAAAAACCACATTGGTATCTTCATTCGTTGTTAATTGACGGAATGGCTTCCTAGAAGAGATCAAATCATAAAAGATTGTGTCGGCTACCGTTGTTCCGGCTATTAGTTTTGTGGTAAATAACGTTGGTCCAGTTTGAACTGATCTGACCATCATGTCCTTACATTATGAGCCATGGATCATTCACACTTTTCTTCTTTCTCAGCCGTTAAGCATTTGATAAACTCCCAATAATCTATTCCTAATTACTAACTAAAACAATAACATATGCGTATTCTTTCGTAACAAACATCGCTTTTAAAGAAAGATAACAAATTTCTTAACCAGAAGCCTTGCGTATCTTCTTAGTTTAATTTGGTTTATGTAGTGAATGATTCTATTCATATATACACTGCCCACAAACTAACGTCAAATACAAACCAAATATCTCTTTTTGGAGGTCAGGTATAATAAAAATATGACATTGACAATGATTTGATGTCTATCATTGCATTTTCAGCATGCCTCCCAACATACATCACGGAGTGTTATTTACACAATTACTATGGTAACATTTATAAAGGTGTACGGTACGTGTAATTCAACAGGACTAAATAAGCGCGTAGGGTATATGTAACTCACCAGGACTAACAAAAATCATGTGTAAGCAGCCTAAATTAAAAAGCAAGTTTGAGCTGAACATTACTAGAGAGAAGTTCCAAAGTAAATATCACTCAATCTCGTGAAAGAACCTCCAAACCAAAACTGGTTCAAAAGAAAGAAGGAAACTGATTTTAAGTATCCAAAAATGAATATAATAAATGGAATCCGATTAGTGTTCTTCCTTGTTCATTACTTCTATCGGACAGTTCCATGTTCACAAGACCCAAAGCAATAAGTAATGGATGCAGCATCACAAGGTAACAAGGATCCACAGCAAAGGCTATTTACTGTGTTGTGTGATGATTTACATGTACAACGTGTAGCTATCATGAAAATGAGTATTAATAGCTGAAAGTTCATACAGCTAAAAGTAACAATACAGTGGCAAAGGACAAGTAGCCAATCATTCTTATTCGTTCTTTTCAAGGGAAGAGGGAAATAATCTTTTGAAAGCTACTATTTTACTCCGCAATCACATTACTCTTCTTAACTCTGACTGTACTGATTCATTCTAACAGGAGTTCAACTCTGATATACATCACACAAGTAAATCAAAATAAACGAGCAAAAGAATGCCACTACTGCCAAAATTACAATGACACTGCACCAATAGGCGACTCTTCATTGACTACAGTATGCAGCATATATCAACACAACCATGACTAACTAAATCATAGGGGAAAACCTCATGAGTCCAAGAAAATATACACAACCCCATCACATATATCTTTCATATAGATCATTGTATCGTGCCTACCTCTCTTTTCTGTATCATATTTAATATTGTCCTTTACACCCCTACCATTGAAGATGATCCAAATTACTTGCCAGGCCAACTCTCTGAAATTTCATCTGGGTTTTGAGTCACTACCTTTGCTTCGGAAAGTTGAGAGTGAAAAAAATGATTTGGGAGCTGCACAAATAGAAGTTAACATGTAACTATAATATCGTGTAAAAATTCACCAAAAAAAATAAAATAATATCGTGTAAAAGATGCTAAATCTGTAGCAAATAAACGGTTATCATGCTTGAAATCAATGAAAAGAAATCCAAAGCATAAGTGAATTCCAAGTCTTTATTAACAATAGCATAATATTATTTTCCCTTGAGTCAAGATTACATTCTTTGCAAGACACAATGAACGACTCCAAGAGATTGGCCCCTTAATCCAGAATGAACAACCAAAATCAATGAAATGCAAAGAAGGACACATTTTGAGGATTCCTCACAACTTACACAACTACTTCATCAGCCTGACACATGAAACTACACCAAAAATGAACAAAAAATTGACCTAGAATATGTTATGTTACCCAGGCATCACCTTTTAATGAACTTCCTGATATATGATCATCCCTCAGTTTAAAATGAGCAGGAGGTGCAGGGATAGAGCTTTGCAAGGATTGGACTGCAGGAGTTAAGAACAAAATTATCAATTAAAATTTGAGTGTACTTTTATTTTACCCATTAAACAAAAAATGAAAGTTATAAAGAGCAAACATGAACATGCAAGCTCAAAAAACACTAACTTAAAATAATATAAATCATGACTAGAAATTAGTGCCACATTATTGGCCAGCAGTAAGATCACTGCAATTACATGGATACAACTCTAGATTTTATGATAGGATAAAAACTAATCTGGTCACTAAAAAGTTCCAATAAAAAGGTGGGATCAGAAGAGTAAGTCTCGTGAAACTTACTCAGCTTAAAGTTCTAATTAAGTTTACGAAATTTCATACAATTTAAAGATTAGTTGATATTGCATCAATTTGCTTCATTTTAACATATACTTTTTAAAATATAAGTAAATGTCAACTATAAGGTAACACACCTATGAATGTTTAATTTATCTAAAATTTAGTATGTAATAATCATCAAGATAATATCGAATGATCCATCAGTTAGATTTGTTAAATTCATATTTTATAAAATGTTATTAAGTGGAGTAACCCTAAAGATTTGCTCCTAAAGTAAATGGATCCCTCCTATGTATGAATATCTGTGTAATATAAACACACACATTAAGAGCACTATAGATCTGGAGGAATCCGCAAAAAGTATTGTCTATACTCAATCACGATCCACAATGATAAGACAAACCTCAGTCAACATCTGAATACACTATCATCAAGAAAAGGTTCAGGTGTGAAAACAAGAGTGTAAAAGAAATCAGAGGTTATCCCTTCAAATTCTCCATCCAAAAAGGTAAATTGAGATTTTCCTCATTCATTCACATCAATATCTATGGAAGAAGAATCATTTATCTAAATGTGCAACTGACAACGGAAAGAAATCAATGAATAAAAAAAGAACCATTTCCTAATAGCAGGATAGCACAAAAAATTGGCAAAAATATAAAATAAAATAAAAAATGGTTTACACTTAAATCTCTAGACTCTAAGCAATAACCAAGCACATTGATCAATAACAAGATATCTGAGAAAAGAATAGGTTACCCTGTTCATTGAACAGCTCACTTTCATTGAAGCTGTCATCAGAAGGATGACCATGAGAGAATCCCATTCTTGACTTTCTCAAGTCTTCTGATGACCGATTGGCCAGATCTCGGCCATCTTCAGTATCATCATCTCCTTCAGAAGTTGTAGCAGAGATCCAATCAGCCAACTCTGATCCACGAGTTTTTCTCCCAAACTTCAGTAATCGCTTAAAACCTTTAGTGACATCCTTGCGGGGTTGATTTTGGGATGAATTAGCAACAAGAAATGGTTTTTGAGCACTTCCCCATTTTTTCCTCATTCGGGCAGCATCATTGTCACCCTGGTTAAGAGAATGAGAATTCCAAGATGCAGGGCTGCCAATTGGAGAATCTATAGAAGCATCAATGTCAGACAACTCATGTGGGTACGAAAAAGGATGAGGCACACGTGAATTCCATGACACAGGACTTCCAACTGGAGAGTCCTGCAGAGATCTTACACCGTTGAATGTTGATGGAAACCCAGGAGCCATTTCACCCACTGAAATAGGGTCTACCTGAGTAAGAGATCTTGTAGAATCACCAATTTCAGATCCAGAATTTCCAGACTTCCTAGATTCCTGGCTCAGACTCGCCTTTCCATTATTATTATAAGCAACATCTTTGATAGCCATTGTTTCAATGTCATCCTGTTCCTCTGCAGCCATATGCAGAGAATCTTCCTCATCAAATTGGAGGTCATCATATTCTTTATTTTTCTGAGTATCAGATGCCATTGAAGCTTTCATCCGGATAGCATTGCTTACAGAACCTGAACCTACGTTATTACCCTTTTTAAGGAAAGACCTAGGAGATTGATCATAAGCGGCCAGATCGGTCTCGTCCATATCAAATTTCAATGGAGACAAAACAATACCATCTGAGTTCAAAGGGGACAAATCCTTAAACTCAGCAGGATTAGCAGAACTTTTCCGTAAAGACTGAGTTGGCCTTAACTTCTCTTCCTTGACTCCTTGCATCTCCTCAGCAGTGCTTTTGCTACGGGTATAGGTTCTTACCTGAGAGCGGGTTGCTTTACTGACTCCAGAAGAAGGCTTTGTATTTTCTTTTCTTAAATCAGAAAAGTTCGGAACAGACTGAGCAAGAGGATTATCTCTTCGCCTGCCAGATGAACGTGAGACCGACACAGCTGTTGTACGAGGTGTGCCTGAAGATATATGTCTGTTAGGAAAAATTTTCCTACTTTGCCTTGAAGCACCATAAGTCTTCTCTTCTGAGAATTCGGAAAGATCTTCATCGTCTTCATTCTGAAGGGAATCTATCGGATGCTGTCCAAAAAAAGGGGGATTTAAATTAGAACCAAAATGGAAATGTGTCTTTAATTTAAAAACAAACTTTGCATTCAAGAAGATTAAAATCTAGCAGTTACCACAAAAATCATAAAACAAGCCTAGAATACCTGCTCTCTCTTAATATTTGATTTGAAATATCTAAGTTTCTCGGCACGATGAGCACCTGATGCTGACTCTTGTCTGTTTACAGACCCTGAAAACTTGGCCTTCATTTCAGCTCTACTCCTTTCAAGGTTGTCCTGCATGGCCTTCATCCTACCTTCCTTCTCAGCTCTGTTCATACTCCAATCTTCTCGAAGTTTAGCATTCCTCTTCTTCATGTACTTGTCATAAAACTTTCCTCTAGAATCCTCACCCAAGCTAAGAGCAGAGAAATTTTGCCCCAGAGCATCACCATAATTGTGACTATCCACCGTCTTCGTAACCAACTTAGCATCAAAGCTTGCCAAATTGCTAGAACTCGCAGCCCCTTCAATCACATTGCTTCTGGAAGGCAACTGAGGAGTAGACTCCCCTACTCCAGCTCTTCTATTCTGTGACTGTTCTACATGTGCATCGGCCAGCTCAACTCTCCTTGCAGAACCAGACTGATCCCCAGGAACCCTCAGTTTATGCTCAGCAAAAAGCTTTTCAAGCTCATCTGCCTTCATTTTCAGCTCATCATGCAGCCCTTGATTTCCTTTAGACTGCCTCACCCTCTGATGTTGCTGCTCTAAAGGCGGGGTTGAGGTTGCACGCGCATTATCCTGAGTCTCCAAAACTTGTTTCATCTTGTTAATTTCATTAGCACCCCTAGTTTCATCCCTTTTACCAGGTGCAGGTTTCTGGTACTTCATTTTTGGGACTGGGGGATCCTCTTCCTTGGAAGGGAATGAAGAAGAAGAGTCCTCAACCTCATTTTGTGAAGATTGATCAACACGAACAGAAACATCCCTAAATTTGAGTCCACTGCCACCTTCAAACTGTGCTGATAGAGATCGAGAATGACTTCGGGGTCCCCTAATGAGTGACGGTGCAACCACATGATTTTTCACCCCACCATAAAACTTTACATCATCATCCCCAGAAGACAACATGGGACCGACAACCTCGGATGAACCCTTCTTCAATGCTGCCTCAGAAGCACCACCACCCACCTGATCCTTAAACCCCCCATTCTTGTCCTCGTCGAAAACCGAAACTTTCCCTGTCCCCTGAGAAGACCCTTGATCGGTTTTCCCAATCTTCTCCGATTTGTCGCTTCGATCCTTCTCTTCAGAAACGACAACAGACTTGGCTTGCGAAACAGAGGATGATGATGTGGGTAAGGGGCTGTCGGAGTCCTTCTTCTCGCCGCTGACGTCGATGCTCATGTCACTGGCGCCGCTCCACCGCCGCAGCACGTCGGAGGAGAGCCGCCGGAGCTCCGGTGGCTTGCCGGAGGAATTCTCCTTCTGTTTGTTCTCGAAGAGGTTGATCCGGTCCTGCACGCTGAGCCGCCGAGCCGCCGGAGCCATTGCCCCCGGCGACGACGACGCCGGCGACTCCGTCTCCTCTTTGGTGGTGCTGGGGGAGTCGTTGCCCTCGTCTCTCGGGTTCACGCTGGTGTTGCTGCTACGTTGTAGCGAAGCGAAAGTGGCAAAAGGCTTGGCCTTAGGTGGGTCGGTGGGTTGGGCCTGGACTTGATTGGGCCCATCGTCGTTGTCGATGGACATGTCAGAGCTGACGGATGAACGGAGTTCCCTGTCATCGCCACCTGGCCAGTGACTGATAAGGTCCGGTCTTCTTTCGCACAGTGACATGTATTTAGCACATGCTTCACTGCACCGCAAACAAATATTTAAAATTAATTAAACAACCACATTATTATTATTATTTAATATTTTATTATAGATGACTGAAAATGAAATGTGTATATGTATAATGTATAATATATAATGTTGGGGGTGGGTTACTTCAAGCGATGAGCACCGAATCGATCTGCGAAGTGTTTGAGTTGGGAGACGGTGTGGGGGTTGAAACCGGACGCTGATGCACGAGCACATGCAGTGGTTAGGTCCTGCCTAACTGCACTCAATCGTACATCAATTGCCCTTAGCAGTTCCTTCCTGTGCAAGTAAGCGGTACCAACAATTAAATAACGACAAAAATTAGCTATATATTTCAATTTTCAAGAGAAAGGAAACAAAACAAATCAAAACTATGATGGATTATTTATTTCACATATTCATTATCTCTCACAACACAACAATCATAAACGTCCTTTTTTCTATTATGTCTACATAATTTCAATTAGATTCGTAACTGCAAAGTATCTTATCTCTATTAAAATAGAGGAAGCGCTAACACACAAATAACAACGAAACATGCAAGATGAAATGAAAGAGGGTAGAAATGTTACGTGGTTGCATCTGCCATTGCAATTGCTCCTGCTCCATTCCCACCTGGGCCAAATTCACCAAAAATACTGTGAGTGTATAATATTATTAATCATTCAATATTAATTAATCGAAAGAAACTGAAGAACCACAAGGTTTAAATCAAAATGTCCACTTAGTCTCTTCCTCAACAAGCTTAATATAATAATCCAACAAATACATCTGTATCTAGCGTCCACAAAATCTACAGGGCAGAATGCACTGGTACTTTGGCTGCTTTGTCTATGTTGAGTTGAAAGAAACGATTAAGTAATAATTTCAATCTTAACTCTTTTTCGATAAATTCAATAAAATTAAAATGCCTTCTTGGTTTGTAAAAACATTTTCTATTTTCATTACCAAAATGCCGCGGCAATTTTTATTTTGTTTAAAGATTTGCGTAGGAAATGGTGAAAACAATTCAACATTTCCAATATTACAAGAGACAAAGTAAAAATGATGTGACATTTTGATAATTGCTTGTAAAAACAGAAAAACGTTTTCTCAGACTAAACAAATCATAAATTTCTTCTTGCTTAGTCATCACTTTCCCAGTTTTGTTCACTTTATCATTCTTTTCTCCATATCGAAGTCCAGCTGATTCCTGGTTCAAGCATGAATTTCATTCTTCATTTCCACTTCTATGCTAGGTGTCAATATTAAACCTTCAACCCATTTTTACATGCTCTCAACAATGTAGATAAAGCAATTCTGTTGGGGCAATTATGGGAGCATGTGTAATTCGGAACTGAGTATTTTCTTTTCTCTTTCCTCTCTGGCTACAATTATCTTCATTTTCTATCTATTCAAATATAACAGAACCTCCATCAAGATGACATACAGTATAGATTATCACCGAATTGGGCAATAATTAGACAAACTACTACAGACAAGAAAACATTTTAGAAGTGCCCAAATTCCTAAACCAAGTAGCCAGCACAAAAATATAGCCTGAAGATTCCATGATAATAATAATAATTTCATTTAATGGTAAACGATGTAAAGTGTAAAATACGTCAATTGGCCTTACTTTAAAAGTAAAATATGCTTAAAGGGGAAATAAAAGTGAAAGAAATATGAACATTAAGTAATGAACTTTGACAATGATCAAACTTCCATATATGGACAATATAATGCCAGCCAATATAACTAAAATTCATAACCGTGCAATATTTTTCATCCATTTTTGTACAACAGAAGAGGAAACACTATTTTATTTTTTTCTCCATGCCTACATGGTAAGCAGTAGGGAAATGCAACATGGATGAAAACCCTTCCATAGAAGGCAGCATACGTGACCATGCAGACTAAGCCAGCTGGTCAACTAAAGAGGACACCAGTTGTTTGATGAAAGATACAAAAAACTAATAATCTTATGAGTGGTAAATATTGAAAAGACAAATTCATCAGACTGGTGACTGGTGAGTGGTAACACAATCAAAAGAAGTTCCAAATTGTCTTTGGTTATAGGTCTAATTGCAAAGAAGAAAACATACCTTGAGGATCTGAACGCTGATCTCCCGCCCCCTGAAATAAGACATTCCAAATATCAACAAAAGAAAGAAAGAAAGTGATTGCTTTGTTTAGTTGCTTGCACCAATCTTCTCCGTTTGATCATATCTCTTGATATTACCTGAGAATATATTCTTCGTGCTGCTTCTAATTGGGACATCTCCGCATCAAAGGTATTGACCATTTCCAAAACCTCTGGCGTGCTAACAAACCGCACAAACCTGTAAGCACCAACACCAATCAAATCAGAAAGAAAACCAGAATGCTGGGTGCATAAAAAGGCAGCAAATCCAATAAAAATAAATAAGTTTCCCATTTCATTGCTTTCACCTCTCAAATGTTCCTTTTGTAAACCACGCCTCAGCATTTTTATGTCTATCAATTTCTAGCTTGATTGACGGGGCAGCTAGAGCAACCTGCTCTTCTGCAACCTTTAAATGGGTCAGGAATGGCTTTACCAATCCTGATGCTAGTTTCTCAGTGTTTCCGTCACTTGAAACAAGCAACTCACATCTGCCCATTAATAGAAAGAAAAACAAGTAAACATGATTACAAACTCTAATCAGCAGAAAAGCACATAACAACAACTAGAAAACCCCAAGTTGTCAAGTTGTCCGCACCTTGAATGCCTTGGAGACAATTGGAATACAGCACAATCAAGAAGCGTGTCAGACTTCATTTTTCTTTATTAAAGGTAACACCACACTCTATCACTCTTCGGATCATTTCACATAAGCAGACGCAATCTTCACCATCGTTTCCATTTGGCACCAACCATAGTCAACAAAACTACACACAAGAAATCCCAAAATCAGAATGTCGATTCTGCACGAGCATGGTAAAAAGAAAGAAAGAAAAGGAAAACTTTTCGCCAAATTCTGTGTCAGACGAACAAGTGTGTTCAGTGTGGGTCATTTCCCTATTTGCATTACATTACAAATCTACATTTTCAATCAAGTTTGAAATTGAACAAAATCAAGTAACAACCCAGATGCACATAAGGTAAATCCTACTTGTTTCAACCCTTAACAGAACCATACCACACCATAGATCCCACCCAAAACCCAAAGTTCAAGATTCTGTTTGCCACAAAGAAATTATAAGAAATAGATCTGATTCAGCAAAAGACCGAACTTGACTATAGTTGCATAGATACCAAATAAACCCAAAATCCATTAGCAACCAAACTAAACCCACAAACTTACCCAAAAAAATAAAAATAATAATCAAATAAATAACACCGAGTCAAACGAAGCATCATGACGGTTACACACAAACAAATACGCATGCTGCAACATAAACAATATAAAAATGAACAAACCCTAATCATTTTACATTGAAAATTTGGAGTGGAAATGTGGAAGGAGCGTGGAATTGAATGTGAAGGGCAGATATGGAGGTCCGAGATCTTCGATTGCGTGACCCGATCCTCCAATTTAGAGTTCAAAAGGGCACCAGCATTTGGCTCCTTTGTCTTTTATGTTCTTCTTTCTCTCTTCTTGTTCTTCTTCCCTTTTTGTGTCTCACTGTGGAGGAAGTGAGCCTCTTTCTTTTTCTTTCTTTTCTCTCAACAATTTCTTCCCTTCCTTTTTTTTTAATTTGAGTTTTACGAAAACCCCACAATGAAAAAGATGGTTTTTGCTTTACTCATCCTTCATTTCAAATCCCTCTCTACTTTCTCTCTCTACACCCTGTCTCTCTCTCTCTCAGTAGAAAGAGAGAATAATGACAAGGTTCAGACAAAAATAAAAAAACCAAAAACATTGCCACTGTCACATTTGCAATTTGTAAAACGTTAATTGTAGTAGTAATTTGCAGATAACAAGGATTCAATTCAAAAAACAGTGTGCTGAATGGTGATGAAGTGGCAGACTTAAACGTGACTGAAACTTTTACTAGGATGGAAAATCTGAGGTTGTTTTTCTTCAGATAATTTCTTGTTCAAGTTATAGTGTGGTGGTTAAATTTTAAAACGAATCACAGCATCACACTATTCCCTAGCATTGGATCATTGGCCAACATTAACCAGGTTGCATTTCCCATATTTTTGTCATATACTAACTTTTTATAAATACAATAATCATTCAATTTCGTGACATGTTGTGTTTCATTTTCACCCTTTAATTACTTTATTGTTGCCATCATTCAAGTATTTGAAATAGACCGTCTATTGGACAAAATGGACATTTTGGTAATTTTGAGCGTGCCATTAAGCCGTGGTCAACACTGTGCGCAGCTACTGTTGTATTGTATTGCTTGAAAGTGTTTGCATAATAATTTTTTTAGCAGAAAATGACAGCGATACGTTAATCAACTTAATCGCAGGGTCTTCTGAGTGCGTAATTAATCTTTCACCTCGCAAACACTTCTCAAGTCTTCCAACCAATCAAATCAAATGCTTTTCCTACTCATATGATTTTGCGGTTCTCAAAATCAGTATCTTCGATTTCACGTCCTCTTCTATCAATATATCGTTCGTTATTATATTAACAATATATTTGAATATTTAATGATTGATCGAATAAATAAGATGGAATTATCGTTTTCGTTATTGAAATATTTTGCGATAAAACAGATAAAAAGGTTAAATATGTGCTGGGCCTCCAAAATATGACAAAATTAGTTTTAGTTTAAAAAAAAATTGAATAAAGTTTCTCAAATATTAAAAATATCGTAATTAAATTTCTGTTTAACTTTTCTGTTAAATGATTGTCACATCAACATTACAATTACCATTAATTTACTGATGAGATTGTCAATGTCAGCTGCTATGTCCAGGTTTGATTAGTAACATACTTTTTAAATAAAATTATTACATGTTTAACCCTAAATTACATATTTTTTTAATTCTAAAGCAAAAGTAATTACATGATTTTTTATTAAAAATTATCACTGGGTACTTCAGGTAATAAAATACTTTACTTAGAAGCTAATGTGGCCATCATTCAACAGAAAAATTAAACAGAGTTTAACACAAGAATCTAATTAGGGTATTTTTAATATTTGAGGAATTTTATTCAAGAAAAAAAAATATGAAAACTAAAACTAATTCTGTCATATTTTTGAAGGACCAAAAACATATTTAACCCTAGATAAAAAAATATTTTATTATTTAAAATGTAGATAAAATAATAAGAAAATTAATAAATAGTAAGTTAATTTCAACTTATGCCCCAAATTAAGGGTAAAAAAAAAAGAGATGGCTTATATCATAAACAATTTAAATAACGAAATGTAATGTTATTTTATTTCACTTTTTCTTTTCTAAAATTCAAATATAACTTAGGATAATTTAATGAAATAATAAAAGTCCATAATTAAAAATACAAACTATTCTAAATATTCTACAACCCAATACAGACCTAACAAGGTGGTTCTTATTGGCGACTAAAGATAGAGACGGAAGATTATAACTTATAAAAACTCTAAACTTAACCATCATAAGATATTCTCTCTAGTCCTAACTTTTTACTGATTTAAGTGTCAGAGTTTATGCAAGTACATTTTCCATCATTATGGAGCTTGGCAGATCACCATTGAAAGACTAGCACACTCTTCCAAGGCCGTGATGTACTTGATCATCTTTCCTATACATTTTTATCAAATTAAATGAGAGAAAAGTTATCAAAAAAATAAGTAAATGAGAGAAAAAATATTTAAATGATGATAATTTAAATATTTTAGTAAGATATTACTTATATTTGTCTTTAATAAAACCATTCAATAACTTGATTACTCTGTAATTACGTTAAATTATAGATATTTTAAAATAAATAAATTATCATTATTAATGTTGTCTTACATTTGAAATTAATATCTAATTAGTGCTTCATTGATTTTTCAAATAACAAATAAAATAATATTATAAGGAAACCAGATTGTAAATAAAAAGAAATGGGAAAAGAATTTCATAATAAAATCAAAGTCGTATTGTGAAAGAAAAATCACAAAACTTTATTATAGAATGACTTATTATAGTTTCCGTTGGAATCCACTAATGCTGCGCTTACATATTTGAAATTTATTAACTCTTATAATGTTTCTCTTGCTACTTATCAAATAAATCAGGCTCTACTAACACTCATTAAATAATGAATCGTGAACGTAAATCACGCTTCACACATTACGTATGACGTAATCATTTCTTAAATTCAAATAATGCTTGAAGTGTTTTACATTATTGTGAGGGGAAGACTGAAGAGGATGATATATAATTCTGAAATTATGGGCAGAAGTAAGTAACAATAACATAATGCTCAATTGGAAATTTGGAATGGAATTTGGGATTTGGACCGTGTGTAAGACAGCAAGAGAAAGGAACAAAATTTTTGTTTTTTTTACTTGTTATGAAGTTAGTCATAGTAAAAATGAACTTGATTCTAAGAAAAATTACTTATATTTAAAGACTTAAATTTAAAAATTATTACTTCGAAAAAGACTTGTCTTAAGTAAAACTTATCATCTGAACAAATATTTAATTGAAAAAGGGTCATGTAACTTTGTTGTTTGTTGATTTGGCAATAGAGTAGTGAAATTTCTATGTTGAAAGCCGGTGTTATGGGTGAATGGATGGAAGTGGAATGCCCTTCTGTCTTATTGATTTGGTTTGCTAACGAATCTGTCCCCCCAATCACAATGCAACGCGTGTCATCTTTGTCAGAAAATTCAAATCATAAATCATAAATCATAAATCTTATACCAACGATTGCAAGGTACACCGCAATCATAAATCACAAACCTTAGACGCCACCTTGTAGGCGATAGATGACATTGCATTGTTAGCATTAGAAGTGAATGAGATATATACATATATATATATATATACATATATATATATATATATATATAAAGGGGAGAGAGAGAGAAAAAAAAATAAATAGAAGAGATAAATATGAGTAAAAAATAAAGCAAGAATATATATGTTATTTAGATAGATAAAATAAGAAAGAAAAAAGTAAAAAATAATCTCTAATGAGTATAAGAGTGAGTGAAAAAAATTGTACGAAAAATGAAATTATTTACTCCATTATTTTTCTTAACATAAAATTATTCATTATTTTATAATTTTTTGTTATAAGAATTATTTAAATTTTTAAGAAACTAAAATTAAAAATAAAAAATGAAATGTCTTTATTTTGTGTCAATTTGAGAGGAAGTTTTTCTTGCAAGTCTTACAAGAAAAAAAAAATCTTCTCTCTTTCTTATTTCTCTTCTTAAATGAATACTAAATTTTCATTGGTATCTCTATCTTATTTTGCTTTTTTCCTTCCTCCTTATTTCTCTTAAAAGAAATAAAGGGTACATGTGTGGTGAGATGAATATATAAATTTTGTGCATTTGTACTCGTGATCAATTATTGCAGATCTATTTATACATTTATTTTGTTATTTGTAATCTTACCTGATTTTTTAATTCATATCCTTCAAAATAAATAAATAAATAGAATACAATAATATTATGTCGTATCATATGAATGTTTAAAATAGAGCAAAATGATTCCATCTCATGTTTTTATATTTTTATTTTTCTTTCTCTTTAACTTAAAAATATGGGATGTTTCATCATAAAATAAAAATTTTATTATTCGTCATTCTGATTCATTTTATCTTATTTCATTTAATTTTCCTTACTATTAGATATTCAAATCAAGTGAATCACTAGACAATAAATGATTATTGTGAACTTGGAGTTTTAATAAACTCATTTTATGTATTAAAATTTTTAAATGACATGTCTTAAAAACACTCAAATCAATGACCAATACGCCAGTAACATATATTTAAAAGAAACTTTTTTTTTTTACTGATAGTCAAATTTATGGGTAACAAAATGTTTTATATGTGACGACATTAGATTATGACAGACAGTCAAACTAATGGTAATAACGTGCTGATAGTTTAACTGTTAGTAACAACATGTTGACTGTTAAAACGACTAACAAAATAAACTAGCTCAACACTTCCATTCTCACCATTTTTGTTTTCCTATCTCTTAAAAATTTTCTCAAACACTTGAAACTAACTTAGATTTTTTTGTTTTCTTTTGCTCACGATTCAATTTTTACCTCAAGTAATTTTTTTTAGATCTTATAACTTTTAAATTTGATTTTGTACTTTATATATATTGTAATATTTGTATGTTATTTTTTATAATTTTTATTTTATATGCAATATTTACTTAAACGTTAATATTAGTAGGGTGTTAGTCCCGATTCAATGACACGTTTCTTTCCAGAATTGTTCAAGTAATTTTTTTATAATAATTACAAATTTTAGCTTTAACAATTTTTATATATTTTATATAAAATACGCATGTAATAAATTTCATATTTGTTAAATATTTATTTATTTAATGTAACACGCTTTTTATTGTATATACACTTATATTAACCTGACCAAGTATGTTTAGTAAATTTATGTGTTTCTTAAACTTTAAATTAATTATATGTTATATTAATAATATTTATTTATATAATATAGGATATTAAGGTTTAATACATACATACATATATATATATATATGTATATATGTATATATGTATACATATATACATATATACTAATATATACATATACATATATACATATATACATATATATATACATACTATATACATATATATACATATATACATATATATATGTGTATATGTACATATATACATATATACATACATATATACATATATATACATATATACATATATATATATGTATATGTATATATATGTATATACATATATATACATACATATATATGTATATATATATTATTTGAAGATATATATTTTAAATACTTATTGATATGTTTAGTCTATTTTAATAAACTTTATTAAGAAATTTATTACAAAAAATATTTAAGCTATATACTTTGCTAATTTTTTTGGCAAAACTTATGAAATAGGTTATGGTACTTAGAAATAGGAAGGTTGTACTGAGCAACATATGAAAGGAAGGGTTGTGCAACATGGCAAAAGGTAGTCAATGCCCTCCCTCACAATAATGGTAAAGGAAATTAAGAGTATGTTTGGTAGGAATGAAAGAAATAGGTGAGAAATAGGCTAAATGGAAATAGAGAAGAGAGAAATAGGTGAATTAAAATAAATAAGAAATAGAGTGGAAACAGAGGTATTTGGCTTAAGAGGAATAAAGAAGAGAGAAATAAGATAAAGAATAAAAATTATTATTAAAATCGATTTTGCACGTCAATAGTCGATTATCATGGCTTGATAATTGACTATCAAGCGTTGATAGTCGACTATCAGTGCCAGAAAAAAATTGCCACAAATTGTATAACATGTGTCTCCCCACTCGCATTTCCACGTATCTCAATGCGCAAATAAAATGGTGTGGGACCCACCCTCAATTCTCACCCATTTGTCACCTCTCCTTCCCACCAAATAACCTTCCATTTTTATTTCTCACCCATTTCCACTTCACCAAATACAGGGTAAAAGGTTACAACAAGCAAGACAAGGAAAGGACTTAATATCCGCAGTTGCATATATGCATATATGCACTTTCACTTTCAATACTACTTTCCACAATTCAATCATCCAATTAACTCAGTTTACCACAATATATCACATTATTCATCTTTTCTCCGCTTTTCATAATCAAAGTCATTATCATTCGTTATGCAGTCCAAATAATCTCTCACATATGCTATCATTATAAAACATTAATTATAATTTTAGCTAACTCAATAGCAAACCCCAATTTCATGTCTAACACTTTACAGTTCAAGCAACTACATTATGTCCACTGACTCAAGAGTCCTAATCATGCATTCCATTTAATTGGTTACAAATCATGTAATTCATCCTAAGCTCACTGCCAATTAACAAACCAATTACATCATAAGCAATTTTCTATTTTTTACCATATTGTGATACCTTGTTTTTGTTGATCGTTTTGGCATAGCAAATGAATTTTTATTTCAACCATATTTTGCAGTCTTAACCTTCAATATGTCTAGTTTCTAAATATGATTTTTTCTAATTTTTATAAAATCATTTAAGGATCCAATTGATCACTTTTTTCATGGCGGGTTGCTGTCAGAATTTGATAGAATAGTAGTCAAGCAAAAATTTTCCAAATATTCATCACATGGAATTAGATTACAAATTTTTACAGGTATATTCTAGACATACAGAGGCATCTCTCTACCAAAAATCATGCAAAAATTCTAACCACACAGGAAGTTATACATGAAAAACAAAGGTTGTTCTACTGTAGTAAAAATTTAACAACTTGTAATTTAATTTTTAAGCATTGTAATCAAGCAATTGACATATATTTCAAGCAATTCCATCATCAAGAACATCATAGAAGGCCCAACTAAGTTCTATATGGCCAATCATGCAAGCACATCACAATTAGAATCCTCAAGAGTCATACAAATGAAATTGATAACACATAATTCATCAAAACCACCATCTAGGCCATTATCATTCTTGAAATCAAATTAATCTTGTTTCTACCCCTTTAGCCATAGTGACCAGCGACTGTCCACAATAGGGGAGGAGAGGACTTTGCTCATCCATGCTCTAATTAAACTCCTAATTATACAATCAAGATAAAATAAGCTTCAATTAATGTTCTATAACAAAAGCCCCTTGAGAATGTGAAGAAATTTAAAGAGGAGACAAAGAGGGATTGATGGAGAATGATGGATGGCGAGGGGTGACGAATTTATGGAGGAGAAAGAAGAAGAAGAAGAGATTTCACTCACTTTAACTTGGTCACCATTGGAATTAGAAGACTTGGGCCTTGAGAAAACCTTGGATTTTTGAGAGCTTTGGAAGGAGAATGAAAGAAATGAAGATAACGGTTTAGGGAGAAGGAGGTGGTCATTGGTTTATAGAAGGTAGGAGAGAAAATACCAAGTTTTTAACCACTAAGTGTTGACATATGTCACTAAAATATCCAGTATTTGTTTTAATTTCTATTCAACGAACATACAGGTAGTTGAAGTTAATGGCATTAGAATTAATCTAATCCTTCTCAAATCACATATATGAGGTATCTTTGCAAACAAAGCTAAAAATAACTAGTTTATTTTATGAGTCATTTTATGAGCTATTTACGAACTTATTTTTAGAAAACTATTATAGATATCTCAGTTTGAGTTCTCCTTGTTTAGGTAAGGTTTAGACATACTAAGAAACCTCCTGTATTTTTTTGTAATTTTTAAAGCTCATTTAGTGTTTTTAATTGTGCTCTATAAGAGCTTGTGAATACATTTACTTATATATGCTAAATTACAAAAATTCTTGAATTTTTTAAAAAAATTCATGATAATTTTTTAATCATTTTTCTAAGCTTAAAAATTATTTTTCTTAATTTTTTTGACCATTCTATGATTTATCTCTTAATTATCTTTCTTTATTCGAATTTATTAATTGCAATAAATCTAATTTTATTTATAAAATTACCAAAAATTATTTTTACTTCGTAGATACCTTTCTAATATTATTCTAAGGCTATAATATATTTTTCTAAACTTTAGAAATGTCTCTGCTAATTATTTAGACATTTCTATATAATTCCAATTATTATTATTATTATTATTATTATTATTATTGTTATTAAGTCTAGATATTATTTATTCATTGAAGTTAAATCAAAGCTTTTAAAATTTATAAATCTCTATCTAGACTTTTGATTAATATCACAAGACAATTAAACAAATAAAAATGATTAGATAATTATTTAAGTAATATTTTGAGGATGTTACGTTATATGTGAATTTTCTCATTGTTCATTAGTAATTTTAGTTTTCTACACAATTGATTTTTGTTCATATTCTTATGGTTTTGTTAGTTCAAATAAAGATTCAATTGCGATCTTGGTACTTAAGTTACAATCTTCATGAAAATGATACTCATTTATTTCTATATTTTTTGTTGCGATTTGATACACTTATCGATCATATGTTAGTGTTCATCTATTTAAGATGTGATATGGAAAATTAGAGTTAAGTAAACGATAGAAATTAGGAGTGTTCATAAGATAGGTTGGAACAGGCTAACCTATGTCCTTATATAACCCAAATTTTTGATAGGAACAATTTTGTGAACCCAAACTTGACTTGATCAATACTTGACAACATGTGAGACAAGACCGAGTCAACCCGACTTGTTGGCACAATATATTAATCTTAACATTATATATAGCTAAATTTTAAAATTAAAGAAGTATATAATTACAATTAAAGTATATTTTACAATATATACCTTAAGATAAATCATATCAATATAAATAAAATATCATGTTAGACAAAACATTATTTATTAAGTCAAAAAGTTGTATTATTAGTACATAATTATTTAAAAAATTAGACTTCTAAAAAGAATATATAACATTAGACTAATCTAGGATGACCTAAAGTATAACCCAAACTAGTCTTCAAAATGCATCAAGTCCACTTTTTTAAACCTAAACCCGTCAAAAGTCCCTTCAAGCCTAGTTGGGTTAGTAGAACGGGATGGATCATGAACATCCCTAATAAAAATAAGACAATAATTGATAATTATAATTTTTTATAAAGTAAATGTAGTAAATAAAATTACAATTATTCAAGTAATAGAAACGTATAGAGTTATTAATGTCAGGCTTACAAAACTTGAATTTAAATTATTCAAATAATAAAACTTAGCTTTTAACATGAACTAGTTCGCTTAACTAAATAAAGGAGTTCGATCTAGTATTTAATGAGTTGAGTTCAAATATATCAAGATGGACTCAATTTTTTTTAAATTTGAACTTATTATCTTACAATTGGGGAGCATAGTCTCATCAATTTCAAAGTTTTTTTATTCATCCCCTTGTATCAACTTGGTTGGTTAAACTACAGGACATGATTTGTAAGTGTGTAAGTTCGATTATTTGCAATGCGTTTCGTTCCCTTACCATTCCCTTATCCTTTCTCCCTTCCTCCTCTTATGATCCTTGCTATGAGTTCCCTTTCACAAAAAAGATCTTTTTATTCTTAAAAAATTATTATAAAATATATTTCTAAGAATATTTTCTTTAAAAAATAATTTTAATTTGTGAAAGCAACACTAGAACAGTTGTTTTCTTATTTTATTTTACATAATTTACATGATTATATAAATTTTTTAAAACATTATCTATTCATTGTTTCCTATAGTTGTCAATTTTAAGTTTTAAAAATTTTAAAGCCTAAAATAAGTATTTAGTTTTATAATTTTTAGTTTCAAAGTTTATGGTTTTCAGTTTTCAAGTTTTAATGCCAAAACATAAATTTAAAGCACACAAATCACTTGTTACTTCCCAATTCAAGCTTGTTTACTGGCAAGACTATAGTGGAGTGGCAATGGCAATGATAAGGCGATGGAATTGTGGCAACAACAAGCATGGTAGTAGTGACAACTATTGCGGGATAGCAATGGTGATGGTGATAATGGTAGTGGCATGGACAATAATGGTCATTATGACGATAACACAATGATGGTTGTTGTAATAATGAAGGTTTGGTTATGCCAATTGTGATAGTGACGACAATGGAAACAACAATAATGACGATGATTATGATGAAAGTTGTGGCAATAATGACATTGGTTGGTTGCGAGGGCAAGGTTAGCAATAATGACAACAATAAACTTGTGGCAATAGAAATAAATGTTGATAACAATGATTAAGGTGGTGACAATGACAATAGTGACAATAATGATGGTAATAACAACAATGATGACTACGACGAAGGCAATGACAACAATGTTATTGGTTGGCACTAGGGGATTGGTGATTACGACACCAGTGATAACAATTGACTAATGAAAGTAATGATAATAATGATAGTAATGATGATAGTAATAATTGTTTAAGGTCTTTTTGGGAAAGATAAAGGAACTGAATGAATTATTTTTATAACTAAAAATAAAAAATAAAAACTATTTTTTTATTTTAAAATTTGAGTTAAAAATTAATTCTACTCCATTTTAGCTGAGCATATTTTATTTTAAAATTTATATTTGAAAATAAAAAACTAAAAACTTACATTTCTTTTATAATTCAAAATATATTTAATTTATATTTTTAAATTTTATTCAAATTTATATCTTGTGCAATGTGAGGAATATTTGCTATTTATATATATATATATATATATATATAAAGTTTCATTAATACCTTTTATAATTGTATCTATCTACGTTTAACAATACAATAAATATTAATTAAGCATAATTCTTAGCTAGAGTACTACCAAATGGACGGTGTGATATTCATGGTGTTATTGGTGTGTGTCATGGACCCTCCACCAATGGTAATCAACAAGTTCTGTTGGAACAATATGAGCCCCACAGGCCATTGAGTGAGTAGATTACCGATGGGACAATCCAGTATGATTTGGATCTGAGGGTCCATACTCCATCATAGTGTGGGTATTCGGGACCAGGATTCATATGTAATAAACTGAAGTTGATCACATTTTTGGAAAATTAGTTAGTTGTCTCTCCAACCTCAGGAGATAGCCTTATATTTGAAGTGGATTCTACGGTGAACCATCAAATCAAATAGTCTATCGGTAGACTATTAATTTAAACCGTTAAATATATGAATAAAAAAATTAATGGTTGAAATTGTAATCAGATAAACAAATCTTAACAATTAATTTTTTTTATTCATATATATAACGGTTTAAATTAGTGGTCCACTAGTAGACCACCTATTTGATGGTCTACCGTATAATTTGCCTATATTTGATTATATATTCTAGACCCATCATTTGAATAGTAGGTGGTATACATGCATGCATTGACCAATAACATTTTTGGAGGATGTTGATTTTCAAACTAAAATTGCCCTTCCTCGGATCGCTTTTGATTTGCCCTGATGCTATTTGTCCTTTTTCATCCAGTGGTATGAACAGGCAGAATTTTTATACCATAAGCATTATTTGAGCATCGAGAGTCAAGGACACTATAATCTACACTTTGAGGCCCTTCATCATAACTTTTTTCCCCGAGTTCAAATAAGAGATTGCGATGCGTTTATTAAAAATCATACTAGATCTAGTCATATATGCTTTATTCATGATCTGGCAAGATGGATTGCCAATGCATTATTAAAAAGTTAGTCAAAATAAACTTTCAGCTACGAAATCGATGATGCTCAACCTTAGTCCAATCAGTCCTTAATTTAATTCGGGTTCATTATATTTTACAAAGTGTTTGTGATTTTTTCGAGTTATCTAAGGTTTTGTCTCTTTGAGTTATGTCTTCCTTACACGTGGATAGCCATGAAGATATACTTTATTGGGACATAGGTATTGAAACTTTCATCATTGATAGAGATTTGAAGGTTTTTCTACAACTTAACGAAGTAAAGTTGCTTGATCTAGTCAGTGTGAACTATTAACCATACACTCAGCGAAGGTAACCACTAACCAGCCTGCAGAAACACTGTCAAAGATGAAATGAATCTTGGATATATAGGGGCTCTGTGAAGTACATCTGTGTCTATTTAGCGCAGATGGCCGTGCGCTATTTGAATCCAATGCTTAAAATATGAGCTTTCATGATATCACTAATTAAACCATGAAGATGTGATCAACTCGCCACAGGGATATAATTGGGAAAAAAATTATTCGTTCAACTCAATTACTTGCAGAGCTAATTAATTCAATTTCGATCTACCTAACATTCAACTTTTCTCTACATATGAGCACTTACGATTAATAAAACATACTGGGCTTAAACGTTGAGCAATGAACTGATATGATTGGCAGCATCCTTAAGAATCCAAACGTTGAGATTAGGCAGTGCTATGGACATCAAACCTATATTGACCAATATAAGAGTTTAAACTTAAAAGAATTAGTATTAAAACCTTCATAATAGTCATTAATGTTCCAAGGTTAGCCCAACTTAGTGTTAAGTAATATTTTAATGCTGTGTTGAATTTCACAGTCATGTCTGAGGCGAAGATCACTTTAATGTACCGTGCATGGAGTAACAGTTTCACCGAAAATAGAAAAAAGGAGTAACACAGGTCACAGGGATTTGACTTCCTAGACATGAGAAATGAACTTAAAAAATAAAATATAACTGTTAGATTAAAAAAATGAGAAATTATTTTTGTATAACAAATTTTTACTATTTTTCTATAATCAAAGGAGAAATATGAACAGAAAAAAACTATAAAATAAAACAAATGATATAACAGAAGAATTGAGAAAAAAGTGTTAAATAGAAATTTTAAAAATGATATATTTAACAACTTCATTTTGTTTTATTATAACCTTGATTCACCAATAATCATCTATAATTTTGTACTTCATCTTTTAAAAGTGTATCTCTCACTTTAAAATAGCCAGATTTCCTTGTAAAAGATATCTGTTCTGGAGACTGCACTCACTTGATAGGCCAGTTTGTTTCTGTTTTAAGTGACGCGGTTTCAGATGGTGATCAATCAACAATCAACATAATAATAAACACGAACTCTAATTCCTTGCTACCAATTCGAGAGAAGAACAGAAACAGGTCAGGAATTTAAGTTTAAGCTATTGCAGGAAATTCAAATGTACTAAATTGGTATCCATGAGGTTGCATATCCAATATGTACAATGTATCCAACTAGAGCTATGAATGACGATATGATCCCCTGATAACTGATATAACTTAGAATGGTGTTACACATCACAAGTGATACATCTGCTGCAAAGAGATTAGATTATTCAGTGCATACTCCTGCTTCTTTTTGTTTTAAGGGGCAGCATAGCAATCTCGCTAAGTTAACTGTAACAATTAAGGGATAATAATAACAACTAAACACATACACAGAAAGGCTAATGCAATTGGAATCTAACCTTAACCTTAACCTTAACCTATTTATCCCTCTCTCACTCGTTCATTCACTCACTCACTCACTGTCACTATTATTGTTATGATTGTTGTTGTTATTGTTGTTGGTGTTGGTGCTGTGGTGATTGCTAGGGTTTGCACCTTTCCTCCCAAGCTTGAGCTGCGAAATCTCCAACTGCGTCTTCATGAAAAACTGCATTCTCTGCAACTCCAAATCCTTCGCGAACTTCATCCTCTGCTTCTCCATCTCCACCACCTGCTGCAGCTTCGAGCTCTCCGCTTGTTCATAAGCCTCACCGAATTTCAGAATCGCCTGCGTCAATTCCCTCACCGCGCTTCCCCAACCCTTCCCCTTCCGTCCTGTTTCCCTTCCTTTCGCGGCGCTCGAACTCATCATTCTCGGCCTCTTCCGCTCGAAACTCTCCGGCGGAAAACTGTCGCTCGACCCCGGCGACGACGCGTCTCTCTCCGACGAATCGGACTCCACCGGAGGACCGCGGCGCCGGAACTGAATCTTCTGGTTCTTCGACGGCACCGGTTGCGGCTGCTGCGGAGGTTGCTGAGGCGGCTTCTGAGGATGGTGATACTGATTCGCACCGCCGCGAACGCCGACCGGAATCCCTAACGGCACTTTCTGAGGGGGTAGATTACTGTTTCCGGCGGCGCTGGTGCCGCCGGAACCGCTCTTGGCGGTTGGACCGATTAACTGGTCCAATCGGTCGAAGAACGGCCACTTGCTGGTGGCGCCGGCGGCGATCTTCGCCTTCTCCGATTTATACTTCTTCTTGACGGTGTCGATCCGGTTTTTGCACTGGATGTCGGTCTTCGGCGCCTTCGTGTAATCCTCTCTGCCGCTCACGATCTCCGCCACCTCCTTCCAGTGCTTCTGCTTCAGATTTCCTCTGCTCAGTTCCAGATACCTGTCTCCCCACGCGTCGATCAGAACCGCCGTCGCGCCTTCGCTCCAGCAATCCTCCCTCCCTCCTCCGCCGCCGCCGTTTCCCTTCGCCGGCTGCTGAATGGGAAGGGCTAATGCGAGGCTGTTCGGAGCGGGCGGCGCCGGAGCCGCGACCGTCACCGTTATCCGACCGTTCGCCCGCGGCGACGACGCCGGGGATCCGCTAGCCGGCGACGGATGCGACTGGATCTCGTCGTCGTCGTCCATCTCCTCCTCGCCGCCGATCTACCGTAGAGAGAGAAAAAGAGAAGTTAGAGAGAGAGAGAGAGAGAAAGAGGAAAAACGAAGCTAGGGTTTTTATTTATTTTATTTCAATTTAATTTTGGCCGGCGAGAATATATCGACGCCTTTTCGTGCTTTGTTCGTTTTTTTTTGGTTTTTATCTTTAAAGAAAATTGGGGGAAATTGGTTTCGAACCTTTTTTCCGGGTTCGTTTGACGGAAGGGAGTGAGTTGACGGTGATCGTCGACACGTGGGGAGAAAGCAGAGGAAGGGTGGGTGACGTGGAGGAATGTGATTGGAGGGGAGAAAAACTCCGTCACCGGCTCAGTTGGTGGACCTTCTCTGCTATTGTCTGGTATCACTGATTCACGAGTTGGACGATAAACACAACACTAACTTGCATCCGTGGTCTCCGGCGATGTACCCAATTTACCCTCTTCATTTCTTATTAACCTTTTAAGGAATCGTTTTTTTTTTTTTCCTTTTTAAAACAAATTTCATTTATTCCAAAATTTTGTTGACAGGAAAAATTTTATGGAGCGTTTTGTAAGATGTTGATGATGGCAATTGTTAATTAATTTGAATTTGAATTATTATTTTTGACAATTGGAGAGGGAGGATAAGAAAGGGAAGAAAATTGTAGGTGTGGTTGAAGGGAAGATGACGTAGGGGAATCAGTAAGGGTAACCCGTAACAGCTTTTTATGTTGTTTTTGTTTCGCTTGTTTAGAGGCGTGACGTCAAGTGGGTTCCCGTCAAGTAGGTTGTAAGTGTGCCCAACTGTGGTCTAGTGTATTTATTCAACAAAAAAATAATTGGTATGGGGTATATGGATTGATTGGATTCATACGAATGGACAGAGACTTGTTGAAATGCAATGCCTATGAATATTGGAATGAGGTGCGCTCAGCTGATCAATTTAGTTTCGTAGAGTAAATCTCACTTTATAAAAAAATTAAATTCAAAATTCATTGAAAATATTTTGTAATTAAGCAAGTTAATTCTCCTAAAGATATACGGACACCCGTGTACGGATGTTCGTGGATTCGATACGATTGAAGGATAAAAGTTATCTTATCTAGTCCTAATTCTAATTCAAATTCAACAAGATTGTATTAGTTTTTATTTTACTTTTCTTAATTTTAAAAAAATAATAAATAATTTTTGAAATACATAATAATTACGATAAAAATTAATTTAAAGAAGCAAATATTTTATTTCATAAGTCAATTATTATTAGTGTTATTTCTCATAGTAAATTTGAATTATTGAAAAAAATTATATAATATCACAACCAATATTTTCAAATTACAAAATAATTCATTTATTATTGTTCTTGCCGAAAATTTGCTCCTCCTTAGGCTCCGCCTCCCACGGCCGTGCTCTTTCCTTCCAATGTATTAAACAGCCTTATGCAGATTGGTGGGGGTACCTGCAAAGACACTCCGACGCTCAAGTCAGATATGGAGGTCTTGTGAAGGGATGTAGGGTTTTGGATAGAGAGATTAGGTCCAGAAAGTGTGTACCTGTCCCCTTTTTAATGTCAGATGTTCATTGCCTATATTACGGAGTATCTTTGCCTTCATTCCTAGATTTGTCGCCCGATTTCCTTTATTAAATTAGTTTCATACTTTCTTGTTTTAAGATGCTTCGTGGTGAGGTCGGTCGGCCACTTGTAGGACGTTTGGTCACGACGGCCGATCGGTTCTATCGATCGACCGTCTTTTGCTTGTTCAGCCATATTGGGGTAGTACACCAGCCCCCTGAGCTTCGACACATGTGGAGAAGTTCTGGTGTGTTTCCGACTGTATAGGACTCGGTTTGTACAGACGGTCCTCCAAGGCCAGCTCGCAACCAAGGTGGTTTCGGTCCACGTGGGCCTTGGTCAATCCGTGCTTGACTTGTATTCGGCTACAGTCAATAACTGCCAAGGGATCGAAGTGTCGAGATCTTGAAAGGTTACTTCTTTCCTTGGGAACCGTTGTGCTCGCTTTTGAGTGCATTTAATGCTTAGTTTCTGATAAGACTTCACGCTAATGATGGCCTAAAACCCCTAACCGTCATTTCATCTAAGCCATTGGCTCGTTGATAATGGTTCAAGATTTAATGGCAGGAAGATCTTGGGCCTTTGGGCCGTATACCACCCTCCAACCTTTTAAGAAGGAAGCAGTGGCACATCTCCCGTGCTTCTCCTTCCTTCCTTGCCACTTATCTCCTCGTTGTGCCTCTCTTTCCTCTTTTTTCCGTTGTGCCGGAGCATCTTCCGTGGTTGCTACCGTCATCTATCTTCCTTTCCCCTCCGCTAACCTCGCAGGTACGCCCCCTCACTTCTAGCTTTCTTCTCCCTCAATGGCTTTAAGTCGCGAATCCGGGGGTTCTCCTAAATTTGAGCCTAGGGTCATGCTCTCACCAGAAATTGAGCCTATTGGTGGCGGCTCTCAGGTGTCTGGTCAGTCTGTGCATTCTTCCTATTTGGAGAGGTCTGGCAGCGATCTCCACCCCTCACAAACACTCATCAATGATGTAGTTCAGCTAGATGTTCTTATGGCCGAATGTCCAGGGGCAGTTCAAATGACAGACCAGTCATCCGAGGGGACACCTGAGCAGCCCCTGGTGGTATGACGAAAGAGAAGGGCCGAGGAGGTTTTTCCTCCCGTTACCTGCCCTGGGTATGATTGGGTCTCTAGTGAGGATGGAGTTTACCACTCCAAGTTTCAGTCGGCCTCCGCCGTCACCGAGTTGATGAAGTCCATCACTTTCTGCGCCCCCGACCATGAGGGCGAAGTTATAGCGGCGTTGGGTGGTCCGAATGAGCACGTGTACCTCTCGGTTGTGGCGGGACAAACGGATTTCACTTACGTGTACGAGACATTTTTTCGAAACCTTGGAGTTTTAGTGCCTTTCGATGGGTTCAAAGTGGAAGTCTTGACCGCTCTGAATGTGGCGCCTACCCAACTCCACCCCAACAGCTGGGCGGCAATGACTGCTTTCCGAGCCCTCTGCAACATGTTGTACATGGTGCCGACTGCTCCAAAATTCCTTCATCACTATGCAACCAAGGAGAGGAAGAAGGGTGGTTGGGTATCGTTGTCGGCTGTCAGCAGTATCTCTCTTTTCACCGCTTTTACCTCTTCGTACAAGGATTTCAAAGGGGGGTTTTTCCGGGCTAGGCCGAGTTCGGCCAAAAGGAGCAATTTTTTCGACAGTTTAGGTCGTCCGAGGTTCCCATTTTACTGGACGAGGAATCCGGACAAGCATCACGTCCGAACAAGACGATATAGCCAACTTGCATCGGCTCCCTCGACTACTCCCATGTCGAGCTGTGCTAGGGCTCATTAACTCTAAGAAGCCATTGAGGGACATAAAGTGTGAGTACTTTTTGTCTTCGTTTAATAATCACCTGCCGCTTCTTACATTTCTTTACTTCTTTCATAGGGATAATAGGACGCTTCTATTTCGCCAAACTTCGTGCCGAGCACGCAGAGAAGGCCAGGAGGGCCGGAGTGGGCGTTGCTTCCGCTTCCCCTGTCCCACACGCTCCTCCAATGGCCCAAGTCTCTAGCCACATGCCAACAACTACTTTGCCTCCAGAGACTCCGGTCGTAGTGGTTCGTTCGAGTAATCCTCCTACCAAGCACCCAAGGACCGTTCCCACCTCGGAGCTGGCCGAGGATTCCTCATCCGCTGACGTCCACCCAGCCTTTTTTGTTGCCGCTAAAGGTCTTGGCTCCCTTTGGGGTCGGGATTTTGATCCTGCCAAGGTGTTAGGCCTTGGCTCCCTATTAGAGGTCAACCGCCATGCTCTAAGGGAGGCTGGTCCCCAAGCGAGCTTGGAGGCACTGTCTGTCTTCCAGGCTCGCTTTTGGGCGATTGCCCAATTTTAGGCGACAGAGCTGGAGAGCGCTTGAACTTCTTCCCAATTATTGAAGTCGAGGGAAGCCGAGATTCGAAGGCTGGAGGTTGCTGTAGAAGAGGCGTGGATCGGTCTGGCCGAAGCTTCTTGCGCCAACAAGACATTGCTCCTGGAGGACGTTGAGGCGAGGAAGACAACCGAGAATTTGGGAGTTGAGCTGAAAGATGCCAAGGTTTGTAATGAGACTCTAATGGGCCGAGCGGTTCGAGCTGAAGAGTCCGCTACTACCTTGGAGGCTGAGATGGAACTCCTCAGAGCCAGGATTTTCGATGCGGAATTAGGTCGGTTGGGGGTGATTGAACAAATGAATCGCCTCGAAGCCGATCTGGAAGAAGCCAAGGGGTCGATAATGGAGGAGCATATCGGGGGCTTCCAGAAAGCATTGCGACAACTTTCACACTTCTTCCTCGGCACCGACACCTCAGTATTTGATGTAGAAAAAGATGTCAAGGAAGGGGTGTTGGTTGACGTGGTCGACCTCTCTGACCATGAGGAGGAAGAAGTGCAGGGAGGTGGGGATGCTGAGCAGGTTGACGATAACAACAACGTTGTATGAGCTTTGGCATTTTATGCTCCCTAAAGTTGGAATGCTTCCTCAATGGCTCTTCTCCTTAGGATATTTTGTTAATAAAAGATGTACTCGGTCTCTGTATTCGGAGCATAATTTGTACCAGGCTTTTTAATGCAAGTTGTTTTTCGTATTCAGTCATTTTCTATTGCTACTATTCCAATTTAATTCTGCGCACCGACTGGATTTAATTTTAGTGGATCGCTGCGTGTTAACTTTAATTTTGATTCGATCAGGTTTCTGTGGGTCGAAACCTGTTAGGTCTCCGAGCACGGCAGGTCGGCTCAATTAGGTTTCAGTGGGTCGAAACCTGTAAAGTATTTGAGCGCAGTGGGTCAGCTCGGTCAGGTTTCAGTGGGTCGAAACCTGTAAAGTCTCCAAGCACGGTGGGTTGGCTCGGTCAGGTTTTAGCGAGTCAAAACCTGCTAGTCTTCGTGCTTGGTTATTCAGATTGGGAGTGATAACAAGGTGGATTCAAAATAATTTTATTGCTTTTTATTATTGACGTGCCTCATTAAAACCTCCTGGGCAAAAACCCATTTTGGTAAAAAAACCGAGGTAGGAAAAAGAGTACATCGTCGTTACATATATCAATTGAAATACATCTTCAAGTGGGAAACATTCCATGTGCATGGGACTTCTTTATCTATGAGTCTCTCCAATCGGTAGGCTCCATTTCCCAGCCGCTCAACTACTCACAGCGGCCTTTCCCACTTGGCAGCTAGCTTTCCTTCTCCAACTTCTTTCTGCGCTTTTCCCCGTTTTCTCCATACCAAGTCACTAGTTTGAAATCTTTTGGCTTCACTTTCTGGTTGTACCTAAGAGCAACCCTTCGCTTTCTCGCTTCTTCCTGTATTCTTGCCTTCTCCCTTAGTTCCTCTGCCAGATCTAACTCTACCTTAAGTGCTTCGCCATTTTTTTCGAGGTTGAACACGGTGCAGCGTAAGGACAATTCTCCCAACTCCACTGGAATCATGGCGTCTGTTCTGTATACCAATCTAAAAGGTGTCTCCTGAGTTGTCGATTGTGGTGTACAATGGTAGGCCCAAAGGATCTCAAGCAGTTCTTCAGGCCAACTTCCCTTTGCCTTCTCTACTTGCTTCCTCAATTCCCCCAAGATTACCTTGTTTGCTGCCTCGGCCTACCCATTAGTTTGCGAGTGTTCCACCGAAGTGGTCCAATGTCGGATCCCGAGCCCCCTATAGAATTCTGCAAGTGAGCCATCTATAAACTGGCGTCCATTGTTTATAATAATGGTATGCGACATTCCATACCGACAAATGATGTTTCTCCACACAAACTTTTGCACATTCGAGGTCATTATTTAGGCTAAGGGCTCAACTTCTGTCCATTTAGTGAAGTATTCGACTTCCACCAACAGAAACTTCACTTGGCCCTTAACAACAGGGAAGGGTCCGAGTATGTCTAGGCCCCACGCGGCGAAGAGGCAAGGGGATAAAATCGAGTGTAACTCTTCTGGGGGTGCATTGGTCAAATTCCCGAATCTTTGGCATTCTTTGCACTTTTTTGAGTACTCGAGGCAATCAGCTCAAATGGTCGGCCAATAATAACCGGTCCAGATGACGTAATGTGCCATGGGTCGTCCTCTAGTATGCATGCCACAAATGCCTTGGTGGATTTCGCTCATGACATATTTGGCTCGGTCGGGGTCCAAACACTTGAGTAGCGGGGCATGGAATCCTTTGTTGTATAGGTTCACACCATCAATGACATAGTAACTGGTCTTCTATCGGATCCTTTTTGCCGCTTTTTTGTCTACCGATAACTCGCCGGTTGTGAGATATTTCCAGATAAGGGCCATCCATCTGCCTTCATCTCTATCCACACTCAAAATCTCCTCGATGCTGGGTTTTGTCACGGTTTCTTGTATGACTGTCTGCCGCTGCCTTATTTTCTTAGTGTTCGTCGCCAGTTTGGATAAGAGATTGGCTCTCCCATTTCCCTCTTTCGGAATGTGCTCTATTTTAATTCCTCCAATCCGGCTATCAATTGGACGGCCGTGTGGTACTATTTCAGGAGTTGGGTGTCCTTTATCTGGAAGGCATTGGATACTTGCCCAGTTTCCAACTTTGAGTCACTTTTGCAAACAATTTTGCCCAGTTACCGTGGGGAATTGCATTGCTAGGTGGAGGGACGATACTATGGTGCCGAGTTAGTTGAGGGCGGACTAGCCAATCAAAATATTGTAAGAGGTGTTAGCATTCACAAGTAAGTATCTTACCATAATGGTTCGGGAAGCACTCTTATATCCGAACGTGGTCAGCAGGTCAATATACTCGCGAGTGTCTACTCGTTCTCTCGCAAATCCTACTAACTGCTCCGGGTACGGCTGAATCAAGTGCTTCGGGATTTCCAACTTTCAAAAGGTGTCCATGTATAAGATATCAGCTGAACTTCCTTGGTCAATCAGTGTTTTTCGCACGGCGAAGTTGGCAACTTCCACTGTAATGACGACTGGGCCGTCTTGTTCAAGATCTACCGCCCTAAAGTCGGCATTCGTAAATGTTATTGGGGGGGTGCGTCTTCAAGGCCTTTCCTATCGTACTGACCGATCGTACCGCTCTCAAGTGTCGTTTCCTGGCAAAGGAGCTGAACCCTCCCCTTGCGAACCCTTTGGCTATAGTATTGATGACTCCCCTCAAACGGGTGTCCATTCTCTCAGGAGGGGAGGTTTTTGTCGTCCATCTTCCTTTGTGGGCTGGGGCTCCGTCCGCTCCTCCCTACGACCTCAATGTTTATTATCCCTTCGTCCTCCGTCCCGGCTGCCTTGACCCTTCTGGATGCGGTTTCGCAAGTGCCTGGCCTAAATAAGTTCCTCGATCTTATCACGGAGGGTCCAACATTCTTCCGTTGAATGTCCGTAGTTACCATGATACCGGTAGTGTTTAGCTCGGTTTGCCCCTTCTGGGAGTGACTTTTAGGCTGTAACCGCAACAGTTCCGCGCTGCAAGCTTCTTCCATGTTACAAGCTCTACTATCAGTAAGCGGGGTATAATAGTTGTACTTCGGGCCGGTGGTATTCCACTCCATCCTCTGCTTCTTCTCCCAACCTGACTGTGACTTTTTGCAGTCGGTGGTTCTCTTTGACATTCCTGCTCGGACTTGGTTTCTGTACTCGCTCTCTGTACTCAGCCATTTCAACCATTTGGATATATCTTGTTGCTCGGGCCCTGAGTTCATCCATATCCAATGGGGGCTTCTTGCAGAGGTTGTTAGAAAAGGGGCCCGACTTCAAGGCCATGATCATTGAGTGCAGCGCTACCTCCAAATTTAGATCTCTGATCTTCATCGAAACAGCTACGAATCGCTCCATGAACGCCCGCAAGGGCTTATCATCCTCCTGTCTAAGGTTCACCAAGGCAACCGATGTGAGGTGGTGCGGTCTACTTGTGGCGTATTGTGCCCCAAACCTGAGTGGTGTAAGCGTCAATGTGCTCGTCGGGGTCGGTCGTTCCATCGTAGCGGTCCAAGTTTAGGATTTTCCACTTTGGAGGCAAGGGGGTCTCCATGATGCCGTCCACGAACGGGTGTCTTCAAACCGTTGCGCCTGCCGCATAGAGGCGAGACTCTGTTAGGGTTCTCGGTTGCGAAAATATAGGTTGACGATCGGTCTCCGCTTGAGATGGCTGGGTGTGGTGCTGTGACTCCTCCATCTGTTTGCGAATGGTCAATGCTCTCTGGCTCTCTGTCTCTAACTGCTGGCGTATTTCTTCGTTTTCCCTTCGCAACTTGCTCATCTCCTCCTCATTGCGCTTTCGCATGTTCGCGATCTCTTGGCGTAGGGCCTGTATCAAGGGATGGTTATCCAGGGATGGCCCTGCGCCATCGTCGTAGTCCACAACCGTCACGCTCCTAGTTCATACCATCTTCTGTCAATGGTGGTTGAGGGATAATTTTTACCTCGCCCCACGATAGGCGCCAATTGTTCTTACCGAAAATTTGCTCCTTCTTAGGCTTCGCCTCCCACGGCTGTGCTCTTTTCCTCCGATGTATTAAACAACCTTATGCAGATTGGTGGGGGTACCTGCAAAGACACTCCGACACTTAAGTCAGATATGGAGGTCTTGTGAAGGGGTGCACGGTTTTGGATAGAGAGATTAGGTCCAGAAAGTGTGCACCTGTCCCCTTTTTAATGTCAAATGTCTGTTACCTATATTACGAAGTATCTTCGCCTTCATTCCTGGATTTATCACCCGATCTCCTTTATTAAATTAGTTTCATACTTTCCTATTTTAAGATGCTTCGTGGTGAGGTCGGTCAGCCACTTGCAGGACGTTTGGCCAAGACGGCTGATCAGTTCTATCGATCAGCCATCTTTTGCCTGTTTGGCCATATCGGGGTAGTACAATTATTATTTTAATTTATTTTACAACCTAATTAAAAATATTTTATCTTATTTTATTCCTTTTATTCATTTTTTTATTAGACCATATATTTGAGATAAAACACAAAGTTATATATATATATATATATATATATATATATATATATATATATATATATATAAACAAGAGTTTAAAAGCAAACTCCAAATTATTAGAAACTTATAATAACATTAGAATAATAAGATATTATTTAGATAATAAGATAATGGAGAAAACAATTTTTATATTAATTTTATGAATGTACTAGCATTTCATATAGAAAAATTATATATGTGTATGAGTTTAGGTTGAATTTGATTGAATCAATTTTTAAATTTAGATTCGAAATTTAATTCAATTGAATAACAATTTTGATTTATTCAATTTTCTATTTTTTTGTTCAGTCTTTACAATTCGTATTAAGTTAGATTAGAATATCCTTATTCTTGTTTATGTATATAAAATATAGGCTTAATTACTAATTTAGTCCTTTAATTTATTTATTTTATTCAATTGGGTCCTTCTTTTATGTTTTTGTTCCAATTAGGTTCCATAATTTTCAAAAATACTTCAATATTACCCTTTTTATCCAAAATGCCGTCATTTTTTATTACATTTTTCATGTTGTTTAGTGTAAAATTAGATAGAAAACGATGTCATTTTAGATGAAAAAGGATAACATTGGAGCATTTTTGAAAATTATGGGACCTAATTAAACTTTTTGAAAATAATGGGACTTGATTGGAGCAAAAAATAAAAAAGGAATTCAATTGAATAAAGTAAATAAATTAAAGGACCAAATTAGTAATTAAACCTAAAATATAGTATCTCGTCAAAAGAAAATACGATAATATACTGGTATCATTAAAAAAAATAAACATCAAATATTATAACCTTTCTTCAATTTTCTTCCTTTGGTGACATTAATTTTTCATTCGTATGTGTTACATTTTTTCACAATTGCACTTAATTTATAGTTTTATATACACACAAATGACACAATTAAGTAGTTTTCCATAAAAATTGGGGTTTTTACTGAGGATTGTTTCAGTGGTCAATGTCCCAAGGTATATGAATATATACGCTGTCTGCTGAAGATGATATATACTGTTGAAGTTGAAATATAGAGCCAAAATAGAAAGCTAACTGATAAGACAAGCATGACAAGTTTTTTACTTCTTTTTTTTTAATGATACTGTAAAGTAAAAATATATAACGAGATCAAGATCTCTGATCTGAGACTAAGAGGAGGCACTATGCTGACCTACAATTATGCCCACTATGTGACAAAGGTCTACTATTCATGAGTTGTTTTTGCCAACAGTAGAATCCCATAGAGATTGTACAATAGGTTAAGGTGCATATGAGGTTAGCATGGAAAGATTTACTAGGGCAAAACATTTTTTACAATGTCATTTAATATCTGTTGTTTAACAATCGATGTAAAACAAAAGTGCAATGACAATTTTGTAATTAATCGCAAAATTTTTACATTGGTTGCTAAACAACTGATGTTAAAAACACATTTTACATCGATTAAATGCTTAACTGATGTAAAAAATGTTCTTTTACATCGGTTAAATCCCCTGGTGAAAATTAAAACCCCAGTTCCCTTCCTTTGTGAACCACTACGTGTGAACGAAACGCAACCCAATCTTCGACGATGCATACTAGCGACGATGCCACCATCACCGAAAACACCTACCACTAATGTTGTCACCGTCATCGATGACACTCACCATCGATAATGACCAACCTCTGTGCGTATGCGTTGAGAACCGTGTGAACCACCGTTCAGGCTCGCGCCTACCCATAGTGTAACGCTTAGCTGCTTTCAAGATCGACAACTATCCCCACAAACTAATATAAGACTTTTCAGCGTGCTTTGTCCTCACTCACATGCTTCTTAGGAAACTTCTTAAGAGATTACCCGCCCCAGAATTGCTCCAAGTCAAGCATGCTCAATTGTGGAGTTCTTAAGTGACAAGCTATCGAAAAGTAGATGCATCTTGTTGGTATAGATAGTACAAATTAATTTCTTTAAGATATCCTCAATTGTACTGTCTCATATCAGCACAGCCTCTGAATCCCTCTCATTTTGGTGTTTATTCTATTCATTCATATGTCATTCTCATTGAAAGCCTGCCAGGAGTCGCTCTTTGTCTGTGCCTCATCTCTTTTGCATCGGCGATCACTCTCCACCCTCATCAGTGCCCCTGATGTTACACACAATCCTCGACAACCGTCGCCACCACTGACCACTGCACGCCCACCAACATTTACCACAGTATATTTTCTCTCTCTTTTTCTCTTTCCTTGTTCTTGCTTGGGTTGATTATGCGAGGATGATTATGAGCTTTTGGTGGGTTGATGATATTATTAACAATTGTAAAAAAAAATCTTAAGAAAGGATCTATAGTTTGCTACTTCTCATTTTTAATGTACTTCTTGACAATTTCTATTAGAGTTTTTCATGGGTTGATTATATTATTAACAATGGTCAAAAGAAATCTTAAGAGAGAAACTATAGTTTGTCACTCCTCAATGTGTTTAAAAATATATTAAACTTGAGGTTTTGTCTCCTCTTCATCCTTTTCTATCTTGGGAGTCAAATAGAACTATACATGACCCATTTTAGCAATCTTGTACTCTTCCACAGCTGGCAGTTCATTTGGCAAACTAATGGTAACTTTGTAAAAGAGTTCATATATCATAATGCAAATGTCAAGGACACAGGCTTATTCATTTCAATGATAGTAGCTTCTTCAGGCTGCAATGACCGTTATATATAATGTAGGTTGAAGATTGTTCACAGAAGTATTCTGCCTGTAAACTATATTTGCAATTCTAATATCTCTTTTAATGGAAAACTTCAGACCCTCCTTAGTAATTGAAATGACAACTTAAACATACATCACAAAATACCAACATTTCTTAACATAACTTACTAAACAAAGCAAGCAAACATTAATAACATGGTTAAATCTAAGATACAAAAGTTTCTCAATGCCTTTCCTTCATGGCTTCCAAAACCTTCTTCAGAGAGGAATGTTGCACTAGACAGTGTTCCAACATCGTGAGCAATGGTGCAGTGAGAAAATTAAAATGGGGAAAAGGAAGGGTTTTTATTATCTTAGTTTATAATTGTGTGTTTAATTATATGCTTTATAACTCATGTGTTTAATTATATGCGGGTAAATTGAGTGTTTAATTATATGCTTTACATTCAAGTTATGCACTATGAGTGAATCTTAGTTTCTTGTCTGAGATTCAATATAAGAATTAAAGTGCTAATTGTTATATGGAATCATGAATTGTCCAGTTTGACAGTTTGGAGGGTTTTATTTTTTTATACTTGATTGATATGTAGATGTTAAGTTTCATCTAAAATTTGATGAAATTTCAGCTTAGTGCATTTTGTGTCGTGTCTCCGAATGCATACTTGATTATGGTGGATTTGATGTCACCACTTTCATTTTGTGTACTTGAAGACCAATGCGAAATGTTGCCAAAATTTTGTCAAGCTTAAGATATAAGACTTATCATGTATATATCAATCAAATATAAAAAAAAAGTCTTCCTGAATGGGATAGGGCCACACCTTTAAAAAAAATGAGATTTACATGCATGAATATATGTTTGTGTGTATCACAGATCATAGTTATGGATCGAAGTTGGATGAATGCAAGTTGCATAAGTGATGAGTATGGGAATAGAGTTGAAGGGTTTCTGGAATTTGCTAATCAAAATGTTCCTACGAGTAATGGAAGCTATTATTGTCCTTGTGTTAACTATTTGGATGGGAGACGACTAAAAGTTGATTTAATACGGGAACATCTTCTTTGTGATGTAGATATGGATGATTGATTAGAGGATATGTTTCAAGAAGTTGGATAAGAGTCGTTTGCGAGCATATGTGTACAACACTTTGTCCAGTGATGCTGACAAACCCTTGTATCTAGGGCATACTAAATTCACACGATTGTCAGTAGTGTTAAGATTGGTACATGTCAAGGCAAGAAATGGATGGAGTGATAAAAGCTTCACAAAATTGCTTGAGTTGTTGAAGGACATACTTTTAGAAAGTAACACATTGCCAAATCATAACTATGAGGCAAAAAAGGTGTTGTGTTTAATGGGTATAGAATACAAGAAAGCCCTAATGATTGCATATTGTATAGAAAAGAGTTTGAAAAGATGCACAAGTGCCTCAGGTATGGGGTATCACGCTAAAAAGTGAAGGATGACGATTGTAATAGTGATAAGAGCACAAAGGAGGGTCTTCCTGCAAAGGTGTTATGGTATCTTCCAATAATTTCAAGGTTTCAGGGATTGATTGCTGATGCAAATGACATGAAGAACCTTACGTGGCATGTAGATGGGAGAAAATGTGATGGAAAGCTTTGCCATTCTGCTAATTCTTCGCAATGGAAGAAATTGATTGTTTTCCAGCTTTTGGGACTGAGGCAAGAAACCTTAGGCTTGGACTTGCTACTGATGAAATGAATCCTTATGGTATCTTATCCAGTAAACATAGTTCATGGCCTATTCTGTTAGTAATTTATAATTTGTTTCCTTGGTTATGCATAAAGCGAAAATATATTATGTTATCTATGATGATTTCGAGCCCAAGACATTTAGGATGTGACATAGATGTTTTACCTACGTCCCTTGATTGAAGAATTGAAAATGTTGTGGGAGGAAGGTGTTGATGTGTATGACGGGTATCGCCATCAAAATTTCATGCTACTTGCAATTTTATTCTGTACCATTAATGACTTTCTAGCATATGGAAACTTGAATGGGTATAGTGTTAAGGGGCATAATGCATGCCCTATCTGTAAAGAAGATGCATGCTACCTACAACTAAAACCTAGAAAAAAGACAATTTACACTTGGCATCGAAAATTTCTTAAGCCTAATCACCGTATCGTAGACTGAAAAAAACTTTTAATGGATGTTACGAGGATTGTATTGCGCCACCTGCCTTAACAGATCAGCAGGTTTTTGAATGAGTGAAGGACATCAATGTTGACTTTAGAAAGACCCAAAAGAAGGCTATTAAGAAAAACATGTGAAAGAAGAGGTTGATATTCTTTGATCTTCTATACTGATGCAATCTAGATGTTAGACATTGTATAGATGTTATACATGTGGAGAAAAACGTTTGTGATAGTGTAATCAGCATGCTTCTGCACATTAAAGGCAAGACAAAGGATGGTTTGAGTGCTCGTCAAGATTTGATTGAGATGGGTATACACTTGTAGTTAAGACTACAATTAGTAGGTAAGCGAACATTTTTGCCCCCAGCATGTCATACCTTTTCAAGAAAGGAGAAAACAAGTTTCTATAAGTGTCTACAAGGCATAAAAGTGCCACAGGGATACTCTTCGAATGTCAAGAGCCTTGTGTCAATAAAAGATCTCAAATTAGTTGGCATGAAGTCTCATGATTGTCGCGTCTTGATGCAACAACTCCTACTAGTAGCTATTCATGATATACTGCCTAAAAATGTTAGACATGCCATAACGTGACTATGCTTATTCTTTAATGCTATATGTGACAAAGTAATTCAGCCTAAAAAGTTGGATGAGTTGGAAAATGAAGCTGCTATTATTTTATGCCAGTTGGAGATGTATTTTCCTCATTCATTCTTCAACGTCATGGTTCACTTAATAGTGTATCTAGTGAGGTAGATTGGAATGTGTAGCCCATTTATTTAAGGTGGATGTACCCAATTGAACAATACATGAAGATCTTGAATGGGTACATGAAAAATGCATATCGTCTAGAAGCATCTATTGTTGAGAGGTACATTGCAAAAGAAGTCATTGAGTTTTGTACAGAGTACTTGTCACAAGTAGAAGATGTGGGACTTCCTAAATATTGTCATGAGGGAAGATGTGGAGGTTATAGTACAAGGGGTGTAAAAGTTGTTGCCAATGGTCGGGAGAAAGTGTTTCAAGCGCATTTCTATATATTGAATAGCACTAATGAGGTTCTCTCTTACTTATCTACTCACAAAACCTTGTCAAGACAAATAACCCTCGAATGAACGAAAAATGAGTGTTGAATGAGCATAACAAGACTTTCTTAAATTAGTTTAAAGAAAAAATTAATGATGATGATGATAGTGCTTCTAATACGTTAAAATGGCTAGTACATGGGTCTAACCTTAATGTCATAACTTAGACTACATACAATATCAATAAGTATTCCTTTTACACAAAATCACGAGATGACAAGAGTACAGTGCAAAATAGTGGGGTTACTCTTCAGGATGTGTCCATTCACTTGTCTAGTTCAAAAGATAAAAATTTCGTTATGGAATCCATAAGTTACTTTGGAGTCATTGAAGAGATTTGGGTTTTAGAGTGCCTGTTTTTAAGTGTAAGTGGGTTGATAATAACATTGGTGTGAAAACCGATGAATTAGGATTTATTTTGGTAGACCTTCGCAAGGTAGCTTATAAGGATGAGTCTTTCAACATGGCATACCAAGCAAGACAAGTGTTTTATGTCAATGATCCTTGTAATGAAAGGTGGTCAGTGGTTCTCTAAGGAAGAAACATGCATGGTATTCATGAAAATCAAGATTCAACACTTGATATTTCTGACACTTCTTCTTTCTCAACATGGATGCTTATTATCATTAAGGAAAATGAAGTGAACAATGTAGATGCTAGTTGTGATGATCAGGATGAAGGGGTATGAGAGAACATTCCTACCTAACTGTGTAAGAAATAAGTTATGTTTATCTTATTTAATTTAATCATGTTTTCCTTATGTTTATCAAAAGGAAACCTTATATTCATATGTTTTTTAATTGGTGTTGTGCCTATATATAATATTTTGGAGCGTGGGTCCACAACGAAATCAAACAAGCTTGAATAGATTTTTTCCAAGGTAAATAATTTACAATCCTAGCATTTAAAGGCACATTAATTATAGTTTTATTATTTATAATCTAATGTTACATTATTATATATTACAGTTATTTGCCAATCAGCAACCATTGGGTGATGAAGCAATTGTTTATAAATTACATCCTAAAATTTATTATGTTTTTTTGTAATGTATTTAGGTCGTTTAGATTTGTATTTTAGAATTAGTTGCATATAATGTATTTAGGGTTTAGTTGCTAATAGTTATAGATGAAATTTATATATGTTTAGAATGAAGTTAGGTATTTAGAATTGTTTGAAGTGTGTTTAAGAGGTACTTTAGCTTATAATTATGTTTTAATACATATATTAATATTTATTGATGATATTTCAAATTTAGCATATTTAAATATGATTGAATTGCCTGCTTGAGTCTGTTTGTATTTTACAGGTTGAGAAATTTATAAAACAGACAAAATATTAAAAAAATGACATTCTACATTGGTGAAGGCTATAATCGATGTAGAATTCGATGTAGAAAGTCACCTTTTTACTCATAGGAAATTTTCTACATCGGTTCAATCTATAACCGATGTAGAAAGGTGGTTTTCTACATCAATTGTATCTTAAATCGATGTAGAAAGTCGAGTTTGAATCGATGTAGAAAGTCTTTTCACATTGGTTTTTGGTTGGATGTAAAAAAGTTTCACTTTTTACATTGGCGAGATCTACATCGGTTAAGGAATTGATATAAAATCCCCAAAAATAATCGATGTTAAAAGTGTTTATTATAGTAGTGATCACTTTTTTTTAAGATGAGATTATATAAGTGTTCTTACTATAGTGGGAGAAATTAAAGAAAAGATTTGTGCTTTGGTTAGTAGTGAAAAAAAAAGGTCCATTTGAATAAAAAATGTAAAATACAAGAAAAAAAGTAAAAGTTAAGAGTGATGATATATAGACACATCTATATATCAAACACTCCATCAATACCTATTAGTTTATTATTTCTCTATATGGTAGCATTCTAGATCGAAATGCAATGTTAGATTGTCCTAGATCAAAAATTCGAATTGCATCAATGGAAGTTCTCAAACTTCAAAACCAAAATTAACAAAATGTGAAAGACAAGAAGATTGATTGGAAGAAGAATGCCACACTTATATGAAGAGCAATAAGTTTGGTTTGAAGACTCACCTCAAAGGAATCAAAACACCTTTGATGAGAATCAATTGGTTTATCACAAAAACCTAGGAGGAGAAGTTCTTAACTCACAAATTAAGCTATGCCTAATCTCAAATATCATCCAAAATCTTATTACATAGTGTTAGTGAATGTTGTTTATACCTAGGTATGCCACTCAAGGATCTTAATTAATAATTACATGGAAATTAGGCCCATGTAAGCCCAAATTAAGTAAAACAAAATGCATGGAATACGAATTAATCGTCAAAAATAGAACATGCAGTCGGTCAAGGGCGTATTATTCACTTGAGATAATCCTGTTCGATACAAGTAAAATTAATATGAGTAATAAAGTTTTCTCTCCGAGTATTTAATACAATTGCATACTTAGAGCTTGAATTCAATACCATTGGTTATAAATGAGTTTGAGCCTTGAGTATGCAGCTATGTTAAATATTCAGAGGAAGAGTTTTATCACTCATAATAATTCTATCTGCCATAAACATAATTATCTCTCGTGAATGATACTTGTTACCTTATACCAAAACAAGAAAGCCTCTATTAAAATCTTATCCAAATTCCACCAATTTTATTACTATATAAGCAAGAAGGAGAAATGTAGAAGAAAAAAAAAATAAGAAAAAGGAAGGAAGAAAAAAAATGGGTATGCAACTCACAACTATTTTCTCCTAATGTTAACTGTTAAGCAAGAGAATGGAGAGAAAAATGGTTCAATTTTTTTAAATACCAAATTTATCCTTCACATTGTGCTTTTTCGAGAATAAACAAAGTATGCATTATTTTATATAGAGTTAAAATCTTTTTTTTTATATATCAAAATAATACTTTTTCTTAACTAAAATAGTAGAGAGAAAATTTAGGGCCTGTTTGTTTTCTTTTTTTAAAAGCTATTTTTTGTTTTTTGAAACAAAAAAAAAAGAAACTTATTTAATAAGAATAATTTTAAAAATTGTTTTTAAAATTAATATTTCTTTTTTAATTTTAAAATTAAAAAAAATCAAAAACAACTCTAAGTTGTTTTGATTTTCTATTTTCAATAGTTGTGTTTTTCCTTATACTTTCACGTCTTTTTCCCTCACTTTTATCCTCTATCCTCTCTTTATATAAATTAGAATAACTATACTGAATAAGAGCGTTTTTAGTAACTATTTTTTTAACGCAAGCGATTTTAGCTGATTTTCTTCAACGAGAGCATTTTTAGGGATTTTTTTAACCTCTTATCTATTTCAATTTTTATTTTATTTTTAGTTCTAAATTAAATTTTAATATTTTTTAAAAGAAATTATCAGTAGTTAAAAATAACTTTGTATTATAATACAAATTGTTTATCATAAATCTAAAATATAATTTATATATTCAAAAGTATTTATTTATTATAAATTTTAATTATATAAAATAAATATTTATCTTGTATATTGTATTGAATAAAATACTAGTTCTCTAAAAATTTGTAACTTTAACTTCTCTTTTTCTTCTAGTCATTCCCCCTCCCCCCCTTTCAATTCAAATAAACTAAAAAAATAAAAATTTAACTTTTTCCTCTTCTTTCCCATTTGTTTCTATTTTATTTCTTTTTCTTTACTTTTTCCCGCATCCAAATAAACTGTAAGAGTGTTCAAAAACAATTATTGATAATACTGAGAATTTATAAAAAGGCAAAATTTTCTCTTGTAGACTTATTTAAATTATTCGCACCTAAAGTACAACATAATTTTATCTTTAAAAAGAAAGGATCGGGAGCACTTCTTTTTTTTTTCAAAATAATGAAATGTGACAAGAAATTATTTTAAATATCGTCGTAAAGAACAATCTACCCTTGTTCTTATACAAAAAGTTGAACTTAAAGAAATAATTTATGAGTTTAATTACTATGTACTGTCGGTGTAAAAACTTTAACACTGTCATCTAATTGAAAATCAGTTTTAGTGTAACTTTTAGGATAGTTATTATCAAAGTTAACAAACTCACCATACATGGTGGGTTGTGATTGGATGACAGTGTAAAACTGCTTTACATTGTCAATACATAGCCTATTTTCTCATAATTTATTGAAGTTCAAAATAAGTAACATTGACCAACATATGTCGATCTAAGTACAAAGGAGAGTTAAGGAGCTTAATTTTTCTTAAGTAAATTAAGGTTTATGTTCAAGTTTTGTCAATGGAAAGAGAGAAATATTAGTAAGCAGTAATATACTTTCTAACACATATTTTGAAATACATATTTTATTATTAATTAAATTTTATTGAAAACTATAACATGAGAGTTCATCAAATAAGGAATGAAATTTACATAATTTTATGATTTTTCATAAATTTCAACTAATTTAAAGTTTTTTTCAAAGAATATATTGTTGACATTTCTAAAGGAAAAATATAAGTTGGAACCGGATTTAGATTCTTTAAGCAAGGTCTCAACTCAAGTCTTGTGGATGGAAAAAACGTGGTTGGAAAGGGATACCCCACTAAGGCTGTGTTTGGTAGAGAGGAGAGAAATAGAGGGAGAGGAAGTGGGTAGAAGAGAAGAGAAGAGAAGTAGGTAAGAAATAGAGTGAAAATAGAGGTTGTTTGGTTGGAGAGAAGTAGAGAAGAAATAGAGTGGAAGTTTGCTTTTTGACTTTTGGGGATTTGAAATAAAAAAACAAAGTTACACTTATATCCTTGGTTTTTTTACCGTGATATTTGTAACATATATTCGATTACGTTATTCACATAATCGAATATATGGTCATAACAATGCCATATATTCGATTATGTGATTACCATATTCGAATATATGGCACTACATATATATATATATATATATATATATATATATATGTTCGACTTTGCACCCAGTATTCGAATATATTCTTGTATATTCGATTATGCATGGCAGATATATCTAAATACATATTAGTAAATATGCATATTCAAATACACTGTGTTTAAATTCGAATATATATATATATATATTTATATTATAGTAAATATTTATATATTAATAATTATTTATACATTTATTTAATTTTAAAAATCGAATTTCATATTTTAATATGTAACATATTCAAATATGTGTGTTTATATATTCAAATATGTAAAAACAATATTCGAATATGTGTGGTTATATATTCGAATATGCGTATACATATTCGAATATGTGAAAACAATATTCGAATATGTATATACATATTCGAATATGTGATTAACATATTACACAGAGGGCAAGGGTATTAACAAACACTTGCAATCAATGTTGTATTTCTTCGCATTTCTTCGCGATTTTGGACGGATTAAATTTGGCGTGAGACCCACAAAAAATTTAAAAACTTCGTTGCTATTTCCGCGCCACCAAACGAAGAGAAATGCCGCCGTTCTCTTCTTTTCCGCGCAGTTCTCTTCTCTTCTTCGCTACTTCTTCAGTACCAAACACAGCGTAAAGGTGATCAGCTAGGTTCTTCGACAAATATTAGTTATCAACAAAGTCAATAGATATTTCATACTAATAACATAGTGACAAAAAACATGGAAAATATAAGTGTTGAGATACTTCTATTCCCTTAAATAATTTCATCTAACTTGACTGAAATAATTTGGATCATTGTGACTTTCGGATGATAAAGGCCTAAAATTAAAAAAAGGCAATGGAGTTCAAAATAATTGGAATAGGAAGTTTGGATTGTCTTGTCACGTTGACATTGTGTTGATCAGTTATAAAGCAGACAAATTGGAAAGACCGGCATGCACCATGAAACACCAATAAAGGAAATGTCTTTGCCTTTTAGTGTTTAGCGTAAGTATATAAAGCAGTATGGCCTGGCTCATTCAATACCCCACCTGCAAAAGAGACACATTTTCTGGTGCACTCCGCCTAATTTATGGCTCCTCAAAATAATTTTCCTTTGGAATCATCAATTCTAACTCATAAGCTATTAGCTGTTGGAGCTAAATTGTTATATATAATCTCAATGGCATGAACCATATAACATCTGCATTAGAATATAGCCAAAAAGTTCTTGCCTCTAAAGAGTTACATTTTTCTAGTTTAGTACTTCCCAAACAAGTGATGGCTTCTATTCTGTCCACTTCGTCAACTTCCTTGGTTACCCCCTCTTTCAATTCTGGTGTTAGAACAACAACCACTCACCAAATGAAGAACCTATCCACAATGGTAAGACAAACACTGTTTACTTCATCAAAACAAGTTTTCTATAGGAGGGGCATGGCATCAGTGGTTCATACTTCATACTATTTGTTTCCTTATGCAGGGAAGCTCTATGTTTGGTGGGCTAAAACTTGCGAATAAAGTCCAGTTGAAAAGGGCAACAAAAACGTCATTTGCACTCTCTGGTGTCATTGACACTATAATCTCTTGCTCCGCTGTAACAATTTCACCCATTTTCTGATATTAAATACACTGCTTTCCTATGTCTCTTGTTGGCTTCTCTAATGTGCTCCATCTACTAGCTGCAGGCTCAACCAGAAACCCTGCAAATTGTCCAAAGCACAATTGCGAAGCAACTTTCGATTGACGAAGCCACTGTGACTCCCCAAACTAAATTTTCAGATTTGGGTGCTGATTCTCTTGACACTGTGAGGCCTCAAATTCTAGCACTACTTTTTAGTTTTATGGTATAAAATGAATAAGTATTAATCAAAGCATAAAGTGCATTTTAATGTATTTTGGTATGCCTATATCTGAACAGGTTGAAATCATGATGGCTTTGGAAGAGAAATTTGACATTTCCATTGGAGAAGGTGGAGCTGAGAACATTTCTACCGTTCAAGATGCTGCTGATCTGATTGAGAAGGTGAAGACTGCTTTAACATAGGCCAAGCTGCGGTCACACCATAGCTTTCGTCACTGTCCGTAGATTTTGACAAAAATTGATACAGAATGCTTAATTTCTAATGGATTTGTCATCTCCACATTTACTTCTTACTTTCCAACTTTCCTCAAAGAAAAATTGCACGTTAGTCTTTTGAATTGAATTGATTGATCGCTTAAGGTCATAAATTTTCATGTAACGATTATCTGTTTGAGTTAATAGATGATACATGCTCAACCTTTGGAGTATGTATGCATGAAGATATTTCGCCGAAATTTCTGATGAAATGAGCATTACTTAGGTCCCAGATGGAAAAAATAAAATATGGAAGAATAGCCTTGAATGCAAACTAATTATATTGTAACATAAAGCATTACTTACAAAAGCAGAAACAAATATAATAACTTTCAAGCTTCATTAAGTTCAACTGATAGAGATTTCAGAGTACATAATTCATATTTACAACAGCCAAAGACTTCAAAAAGTAAAAACAAAACCATATATACAAAAATACAGAAGCTGGCTTTCTACTCCTTTACATCCTCAGAATCCCATGAAGCATTGGCTCAATCTGCTGAAAAGACCCTGCATCACCTGAGCCATATTATTGGTAGGTACTCGTATATACATATATTATGTATTATATACTATATATATAATAAGGTGCCATGCATTATGACTTGATTCCCTTCGGAAATTGGAATCAGTGTTGCCGTATGTACAAAAAACGTAATCCCTCTGCCTTTGCTGAATGATATTCAAATTTCAAAGCAAAACATCTCATTTCCCCACTCAACAGCGATCCAAAGCACTCATAATCACCCTGCAAACCATAAAACAAGAAGAAAAGTTAGACACACGCAAAAATGGGCATGTAAATGCAAAAGGCATATATGTGTGATCCTCAAAAGGTGTAGAAATTAAAAACAAAAATAAAAATTAGAGAACCAATCGTAAATTGTCAGACTTCTATTCTCGGCACTCTCCACTGTTGACGATTTTCTCCTCGTGAACTTCTTGAAATCACCGCCTGGCGTCTCCGCTGCAAAATTTTTTTGGTTAAAAAATTGTCACAAAACTTTAATAATAAAATTTTTATGGTATAATATCATAACTATTTTATTAAAAGTAACATTCTTAAAAGGTTATATACTAATCTCTGGTTAATTTAATCGAAGAAATTCAACAATTTTTGTTTGTCAAATCCGACTACTTTTTTTTATGATGACTACCTCTTATTACCATAAATTAATATGTATGGTAACTTAAAATATAGTTAAAAAAAAAAAGAAGGAGAAACAAGAAAGAGAATAACAGAATAAGGTTTTGTGTTTAATAAAAATGTCTTCGTCATGCACTAACTTCTTCGCCATAAGCACAATACTCGCAATGAGAAGAAAATTAAAAAATATATATATAACTTAAAATCGATTTATACACTTAGAAATTAGATGAGAGAATTTATTAAAAAAATTAAATATATAAATTAATTCTAACGTATGAAAAATTAATTTATTTTAATTTCTTATTGAAAAAAATAGATACAGCACTTTCTCTTTCATCTTATTTTCATTTCAGTTTTTTCTTATTTTTGTTTTCCTTTGCAGTTTCTTTTTTCTTCCCTCCATATCCCAATGATATACATGAGATTGCGCTTCGTTAAAATTATCATAAAAAGGTTCGGTTTCTTTGTCTTTTATCCTGTCATGCAAACAAAACCTAATACAAACAAGAAGAAACGAAAACATTCTGAGAAGACAACCAGCAACACATATATATAGAGAGAGAAGTGTTACGAGTTAAGGGGGTGACAGGCACAGAAGGAGAAGCAGGACCAGAGGTTGTGGTGGTTCTGAAACCGGACTGGGTCCGAACAATGGTGATGCTGCGACTTATCGGAACATCCTCCGCCACCGTTGACCCGACGCCGGAGCCGCCGGAGAAGGAGTTGTACTTTCGGAGCTTGCCCAGACCCGTTTCCGGTGTGGGACCGGCCAACGTTTCGTCCCAAAGCTTGTGAAGAAAACCCATCGTATTTGTATTTATTCTTAACAAATATTTGTGCGTGTTGTTTTACTTCTTGTTACGACTTACAACACAAAGATCAAAGATGGAGGGAACGAAACGACAGAGAGAAGAAGAAGAACAAGAAACAAAGTCCTTTTTTTATTTTTTTTTCTTTTTTGTGTGCGTTTGGCGAGAGTGTGAGGGTACTTATAATGAGAAATATAGGGATGAGGATGAGGACTTTAATGAGTTTAATTGAATTTAATTATTGACAGCTGTGTTAGTGTGTAAACTTAGCTCCGGCTAATACGGCTTTCTTTTCAGCCATCCAATATCGATACCCGTTGCTATGTTGGCTCAGGCTAATTTTGCACATTATTGCAAATCCTGAAACCCAAATTTGCATTTTGTAATTGGTATTTGTGTTGTCATATTGTTCAGGATGAAAATTTCAATAAAGCCCGAGAGACGTGAAGCATGTGTTGGTTTATTGTTATTGACTTATATCACACATTCGCATGCATTTGGTAAGCATCGTGCGAAAGAAATAAATTAAATAGAATATATTCTATGGTTTGAAAGTGAAATTGGAAGGAGTGGAGCTTGGAAATTGCGACAAGGATTTTGATGAGAAGGATTAATTAATCACCTTAGTACTTTACAATAAGTAGTGAGATAGTAAGTGATAACAATTAAGAAGTGAGCCGAAGAAGAGAGCGCAGCGAGCCGCCAAGTTGGATCCAAAATTATTGGAAGGAAGTAAAAAATAACAAGACTAAGTCAGTGAAGTAGCAATAGCAAGAAAGTAGAGACAGATGGGGCCCGTTTCATTTTCAACTCACCATTTAAGTTACACCTACACGTCAATTGGATCAGTTCCCACGAAATCTGGGATGACTCCATCCTACCTCTGCGCCATAATCTTACCATATCCTCAAACAATTCTAAAATTTAATGTACTTATCAGTTTGAATAGGTAAACTGGTAAAGTGCAAAATTTAAAGAACAAATAATACTATGCACTAATTATAAAAATATATGGTGATTGCTTCTTTATCTTTTATTTTAAGAGGGTATTGGTATTTTTTTTATATTGAAAAAAATATATTTATACATTAAAATTACACCATAAATGAGTTAGAATTTAATTTTTATAATGTTTTAAATTTTATAATTACAAAAAATTTCATCATCGAGATTTATTTCAATTAAAAAAAAAAATTAAACATGAAAAATATGTGAGTGTAAATGGAATAAGTAACAAAAATAATCTTACGAGTTATTTAACAATTAAAAAATAACAAAGTTCTAAACAATGAGTCATATTATTAATTCCATATTATTATGTGTTTATTATTTATTATTCAACTCAAAAAAAGTACCGGTACCCATAAAAATATATGAACACCGTAGAATTTATCAAAAAGTATGTATGTGCTTATAGTGTAAAAGTTTTTTATATTGTTATTTAATTACAAATTATCACATATAATAAGTTTATTGATTTTTATAATAACTACCTTAAAGTTGTACCAAAGATGATTTTTGATTAAGTGAAAATGTTTACACCGATAATACATGTCTATTAAACTTAAATTTAAGAGAAAAGTTGTTTTTATATAATGATATTGTACAAAAAATTTTACAACTACGAAAGAGATGAAAAACAAGATAAAAAAATGTATAATAAAATAAATATAAAAAAATTATAAAAAGTATTATAAAAATATAATATAACCGAATTCAAAACTTCGTTTTGAAATAAAAATAGAGCCATACTATTAAATATTAATTTCGATATATTAAATTTGAATTCTCACTCTTTATAATAAGGATTTTTTCAATGTATTCTTATATTATAAATTAAAATACACAGTTTGAAAAGTGAGACTCTCACTTTTTACACTCTCTCAATATATTATCAATATTCATTATTTTCTCTTTTTGAATGTATATTTTACATACTATTTCCATAATTAACCAATTTTTTTTCTTTCAATCATTTCAAACTACTTTCATTTAATCTTTATCTATATACTTAATTTTCTTAATTGTCTATCTCTTTTGATTTATCCTATTTTATCTTTGTCTTGAACTTAAGTTTCAATAGTTTTTTGAAAAGAAATTGTCAATAGTTAAAAACAATCTTATATTACAATTTAAATTATTCATTATAAATCTAATATACATATATGTATATATATTCAAAGATATTTATTTATTATGAATTTTAATTATAATATTATTTATATATTCCAAAATATTTATTTATTATAAATTTTAATCGTATAAAAACAAATATTTATCTTATGTAATATACATGTTAAAATACTAGTTTATCCTATCTATCAATACGTCACAACACGATATTTAGTATGTTAAACATTTCACTTTTTTGTAATTTTTTAAAATATTATTATTTGAAATTTTTAGTCTCAAATTATTTAATAGTACTAAATTTTTTATATATTTAAAATTGTAGTTTATAAATTTAATTTTTCATCATATTGTTTTAATAGTTTGTTCATTCAAATGAATATAAATAACGTCAATATTGATAACATTCTTCAATAACTTCTGTATCTCGTAATAATAACATCAAACACAAATAGAGATTATTTATTAGAACTATAATCATTTTCAAAAACTTTTCAAAATGATGATAAAAATAATTATTTCTTTAAAATAAATTTAATCAAGTACATATTGATACTATACCCTGTCTAGTATTCATATGCACAACCTCATAATTGTCAGGTATTAATTCGAGATTCCTTATTATTGGTCTAATCATATATTACCACGTGTTAAATTTTCATTATCAAGTGCATTTGATTTTGTGACCGAAGACTTTTAATGCACTCCTAGATTGTTGATTTCTGGCATATGACGACAGTCTCATTCTCGTTAAGTCATTGTTATCACTGTAGAGCTTTGAATAAAACGTTCAGATCGAAATTTTTTTCTTTTTTCCTTGTTTTTTTTTGGTTGTTGTCATCTTATATTGGGTTTCTTGTCAATATCTGAATAGAGTAAACTTAAGTGTCAGTCACTTCCGGCTTTGCTCTTAAATGTCTCCCCATCTTAAAGGACCCCACATAAGACTTTTCCTTTTTCTGTGTCTATGATAATGGACCCATAATATCCCGTAAGACTTCAGGGTCGTTGCCGCTTCCAATAAGGTATTCAGTTAGGTATGGTAATATGTGATCGTGAAGGCCACAATAACCTATTATTGTCGATGGTAGGATTGGATTAGATCAGTTTTGAAGAGAAAAATTATTTGATTTAATTATTTTGATTTTATTAATTTATTATCTAATTGGTTTGGTTTAAAATTTAAATTCAATCTAATTTGATTTAATTTAAAAAGGTTTGGATTGGATAAGTTTTTTGTTTTAATCGTACTACTATTTTTTTAAAAAAGTATTAAATAAATAATATAATATATAATAAATATATTAAAAAATAATTTAAAATATCAATTATTTCATTAATGAGTCATTATATAACTAATACTAGTATAACTCTTCAAATATATATTATTAAAAATAAATTTACACAACTTAATGATTATGTTTATATATCTTTACTTAAATAAATACTAAAAAACTATCTTTAAATAAATATATTTTTTATAAACAAGCATAATTTATGTGATAATTTTACAAATATATAAGAAATAAAAACATAAACATAAGTGATATTAGAAAATAACAAGTGAAAATATATATGCATGTATAAGTTCGGTTTGGATTGGATTGAATCGGTTTTCAAAATCAAATCTGAAATCCGATCCAATCCAATAAAAAATTTCAATTTTTTTGATTTTTGATTTTCTATTTTTTCGGTTTATTCAGTTTTCGATTTTTTCGGTTTTCATTAGATTTGATCGGTTTATGAACACCCCTATGTTACAGTAGCTTCTTTTACACTTCTCTTCTTCCCAAAAGGGCCAAAATTAATAAACAGTTTTAAACTGTTTCCCTATTTTCTTTATTAAAAATGATGAAGATTGAATGAACGTACAAAGTTTCAAAAGCGTTAGGAAAAGAAACAAATTAAGAGCGTGCTTAGTTAAATTTATTTTAAATAAATTCTTGATTTGTTTTTGTAAATTTTAAAGAATTAAAATAATTATCTTCTTTAAATAATCATCATCAACCACCCATTAACTATTGGGTTTAGGAACGAAAACTAGTCAACAAGCTTAACTCTCTTTTTTATTATTATTCATTCTTATTTTCATTCTTTTTATATCCAAAGAAGACGAATGTCACCATGCACCACCTTCACATATGGTCTATGGTGCACTACTTTTATTCATTGTTGGATTCATCCAATCCACAAGGTTATACCCTACATCCTCTACATCGAATCCCTCCCTCAACTCCCTCCACAACTCTTCCAACAACCATTGGCGCCACCGCCCTCTGCTCTTTGATAATTGCCAATTACATGTACCTTTTTGGTTTATTTTAAGGCAATTATCTTCCTTTTTTCCTACCTTAAAACGGTGTTTGATATTTTTTTGAATGTAAATTTGTAACTACATAGTTTTAGACATCTTATTATTATTTCTTAAAGTTTTATGTAAAGTTCTTTTCTTTAGTGTAGGTTTTCTAGTTGAGGAAAGAAACCATTTTTTGAAGTTTGGTTGAAGACCCTATTTTGTTTCCTGCGCTCAACGTAACCACTAAGGCACTCAGCTCTAATATATTAGAGAACACCCTTATTGAGAAGCATCTCTCAGTAGGTATTGTGCTTAGCATCAAATGACTTGCACTTAGTGCACGACCTTCCAAAGAGCATCCCTTTTTGCTTAAGCACTCATGCTTAGCATTAGTTAATTCGCGCTCAGCGTCGCATTAATGTGTTGTCATTTAAGAGCAGGACAAAAAGAACTCTAGGGATGTATGTACCATATTTTGGTCTAGGTTTTTGAGAGATGAAGCATTTTTTGTGTGTGTTGGGCAGCTAGAGCTTTCACTTGGGTGGCTTATTCTCTTTCTCTCATTTCTCTATGGAATTTGGCTCTCTACATGTCAATGAGTAGCTAAATCTCCATTTGTTGGGGCTAGTTGTAACTTAACCAAACTTTCATGTATAAACTCTGAGTTATTTATTCATTATTATGCTTTTTTGTTAATGTTTTACTTCTTTGCTTAATGCTTGTTGTGGGCTTGATCTCCATAGCTTAATATTTGGTTTGATGTGTGATTGGAAAATACATATTGAATCTTGAACTCAAGTAAAATAGTTAATAAACCTTGTATCTAGGAACAGAGCTTGGTTTATAGGTCATCTCGTAATCCTTGTCCTTAAAGCAAGTTCCTTGATTAAGTTTTCTAAAGGATTAGGAGTTTAATCAAGAAACTTAGACTTTTTCATATAAGGAGTTAGGGTTTAAGTAAATTTATGGGTTGATATTAACATTTGAAATATAAGAATGATACTCAACTTATCACTTGACTGCTTGCTCGATTTGGTACACTTGCCAAAGATGTAACACTCTTCCCTTTCTTTCTTTCTTCTTTTTCTCCTTCCCCATCCCCCTTCTCTCATTCTCCTTCCTCTACCCACCCTATGCCTTTGTTGGCAAGTTTCTTTTAAGGATTCTTGCATGCTCGCTGGGAAGGCTTCGTTGGGTTAGGATCTTAACCAAATATGCACTATAAAACGTGACCCAACTCACTAAGTCATTACAGATGAGTCGCAATGACATCATTTGCTTCGCGAACAACGTTGAGTTGACACCCTCGATGGCATTGCGATGGAAGTTAATCCCTTGGCAGCAGAGGAGATCGATGGAGTTGAGCACGGGGGCATCGCGCTCAACGTTCAAGTCGAGTAAGTTGAATTCCTAGATGAAGTAATTATCAGTTCTGAGATGAAGGAGGTTGTTGTCAGTGTTAGAGAGGGCAAGGATGACCTGGATGGGAAAGGCATAAGGTGGGTAAGGGAAGGAAAAGAAGGGGAGGGAGATGAGGAAGGAGAAAGGGAAAAGAGAAAAGGAAAAGAGAAAAGGAAAGGGGAGAGCAAAGGGCGATGGCATCGACGTTAATATCGTTAGTGGCTACCGGAGAGGCATTGCCAGAGGGGTTGTGGAGAGAGTTGGGGGAGCAATCTGGTGTGGAGGATGTAGGGTATAATCGTGTGGATTAGATGAATCCAATAGTGAACAAAAGTGGTGCATCATAGACCACATGTGAAGGTGGTCAACGATAGCATTCTTTTATGAAGAATTGTGTTGCTATGTTTTAAAACCTTTTTCATTTTATATTTTAAAGAAAATATTGTTAAAGCATGTTTTTGAAATCAATCTTATCCTAAATTATTAGTAATCAATTATAATAAAACAATTAATGGGTTAGTCATGATACACCAACTAAAATGCTTCAAAAACATTAATTATGATTTAACTAGGAAATTATATTTATGTCGAAATACTTTTGAATTTTAGGGTGTGTTTGGTATAAGAGAAGTTTTTTCATGCTCAGGAATTATGATTCTTGGGAATCATAAATCTTGAAAATCATAATTCCTAGGAATAACTAAAATTTGTTTGTTGAGAATGTTATTTTTTAAACAATAAACTAAACATGGGAAACAAACATTCCAACCTTCAGATTCCTGAGAAACTAAAAGCTTTTCTTATACCAAATGCCTCCATATGTGGATAAACTTTATTCGACAATACAACTATACAAAAAGACCAGTTCTAGGGTGGACTAGCATTGTAAGTGGTGTATGGTGGACCACTATGTGAAAACCATTGGATTTAATGGTAAAAAATTGAAAGGCTTTGATCATTTACCTGGTACCTATTGAAAGAGTGTTGTTTTTTTTTTATTTTTTGTATGTAATTTGTAGATTACAGAATTGCCCATTGATATTTTACAAAAATATCCATTTTTAGTTTAATTGTAATTGTAATTTGAGTTAAATTTAAGTATGGATTAGCCTTTTTTTAGGGCAGGGATGGTGGCTGGGTTGTCGAGTAAGGCTTTTTAAGCGATGAGTGGGCGGCTAAGTTGTCTTCTATGGCTCCAGTGTATGGTGGATAGGTGAAATTAGTGGTAGAAGACTTCAATTAGTGGAACCTACTCAAAATGTATGACCACCCACCACTACGAAGACACTTCCCCTTTCCATTTGGCACCTGCTCGTTCGAAATCGAACATATTGCGACTATTGGATCACCATCGTTCTTACTTACGGAATCAAAGTCATATTTCTAAACAATGGGGCTAGAGCATGGGTTTTCCACTCCTCAACACACAATGTTAACGCAAACATTTAGCAACGCAACCAAAATAATAAAAATAAAATAAAGTACTCAGACCACGATATGAACAAACCTTCCGAATCGATAAGTAGATAGAAGATCACAGGCAACAACAAACTTCGACAACGTACCCAACCGCCAATGTCAGCATCAACGCCTTCAAATTTATCACCACTCGAGCGCAATAGGAACTCTACTTTCGTAAAACGTGTTTAAGCTTCCTTATTCTTTTTGTTATGTTACAAATGGCATTTTTGTCACTTAATATTTAGAAAGGCCAATAATGTCAATATGCAACTTAAAAAAAATAAAGCTTTTTAAAATAAATTAAAATATATTTAAATACCTCCTATATTAGGTCAAGAATGCTAGTCCACCATACACCACTTACAATGCTAGTCCACCCTAGAATTGGTCATACAAGAATTGAGATTTATTAGTCAGCTAAATTAACGTCTAAACAAAATATTTTTAGAGTATAGTTTTAGTATAACTAATAAGATAATACATTAAACATAACTTTAAAGTAATTATCACAAAAGTCAATCATTTTCAATGATAGAACAATTCAAAATTGATTGATAGTATAAAAAATTTATATTATTAATATATTCTAATTAAATTCACATTTTTAAACCAATAAGTGTGGGAGTATAGATGATAAAACAAGCTTAACTTGTTGAGTCAATCCATTTTAATTTGCCTTTTAACTGAGCTGGACTGGAGGTATTCAATTAGGGCAAATGATAATTCTACTTCCCTAAATTGATAAATATACCCTCCTTTTCCCTTTTTTTTTCATAATTTTTCCCTAAATACCTTTTTAATTCATTCCCTAATTTCAAATCAGAGACTTTCTTTCCGAAACGCGCACCTCCTTCCTCTCCTCTACAACTCACCCCCTTTCTTTATGAATACTACTCACCTCCTTCTTATTTACGAGACTTTCTATCTAAAATCACTTACCCCATCACTCGCTTCTTCCGCACACCCTTCGCTCTCTTTCTCCGCTCTGCCACTCACCCCTCAGGCATCTTACAACGTGGTGTTCCATGTCTATATACAAATAAAAATAAAATTAAAAAATAGTTATAAAAAAATATAAAAAATTAAGAGAATAGTAATGAAAAAATAAAAATAAAACACTTTCAGAAATTACTTTCTGGACTAAGTAATTGTCTATTCCAAAAAGTAATTTTTGAAACTATGAAACATAGTTCTGGAAAATATTTTTTGGAATACTGACGAAAACGATAAAAATGTAATGGTTTGTAGAAACAACATTCGATGTTACCTGAAACGCAATCACTAAAACGCACTGCCTAATACAAATGATGAAACGCGCCGCCTATCACATATTCATTATTACATATCACACAAATTATGGACAAAATTATTATTTTTGATAGAGAAAAAAATAAAGAATGAAAATAAAAATAAAGGGTTTAGAGAATAATGATGGCAAAGGTGTAGAAATAGGGTTAAAGAATGATGAAGATGAGGGGGGGTGCAAAATTTGGTTTTTAAGAATAATAATGATGAAGGTGCAAAATTAGTGTTTAAATAATAATGAAGATAGGGTGTAAAAATATGTTAATACTGTTTTTATATAAAAGGTTATTTTAGTGATAAAAATTATTTTAAAAAGAAAAGGTGTGTACTTACTAATTAGGGGGGGGGGTGTAATTATCAAAAGCTTTCAATTAGCCAAGCCATTTGGGCTGCCCCATTTTAGCCCACAAAAAAAGGGCCCATAATGGGTGAGACAAGGTAATCCATCAACCTTTTTTTTATATAAAAAAATTAGGTAAAAATAATTAAAAATTAGTGTGAAGTTTTTGATTTCTATTCCTTTTTAGTATGAAATTGGTGTTACTTTTAGACTCAAGATTTTAGGTTAAGAGATGATTAATGAAAATATGTGTTCCTCTTAGAGTTTTTAACATTGTTGTTAGTATTGAAGATAAAACAGTTAGATGAGTTAGATGAAATATTGCAATTAAATATTATTAGGTGAATGGATAAAAGAAATAATAACTAATAGGAGTCTAAAACTATTTTCTTTGATTTTTTTATTTTTCTCTTTACTTTTTTTATTTTTTGCTGAACTAGCTTGATAGCCCACCCATAAATAAGATGGGTTAAAACTTTCAACTTACATACTCAAAAAAGGCTAGACATTTGAACTTATTTTTAACATACTTATAACATAGTAGAACAAAGTGACCTATTTTGCCATTCCTAATTTTGGAGTACATTAAAAAAAATTTCCTCTTTTTGGTGCAACATTCATAAGAATACTTATATTTTTTTTTCCCCGGGTACATCATAGCAGTGTTTAATTTCTAGCGTGATGTATGCTTAATTTTATGATTGATCATTATTTCCTTGTCTTGGCTAGCACTCTATAATAGCCCTTTTATATTGTTTTCATGCCTAATCGAATAAGGGCCTGATATTCACACTTTTTTTTTTTTCTGTTAAAACCTCCCAACTTTGTTTGGTCTTTTTAAATTCTTAATCTACCCCGCTCTTCACACCCTTCCCCTCCCTCTTAAACCTTCCTTTTTCCCTCCCACCCCCACTCTTTTCTTCTTCACACACCTTGTGCCTCTTCTTCTTCCCACTTCCATTCTCTTGAGCTCTTCACCCCCACTTTCTCTCCACTTGGTGACTTTTATTCCTTCTTCTTTTGGTGAGTTCTTCTTCTCTTATGTTTTTTCGTTTTGTTTTTTTTTTAATTCTTGTCAATTTAACGAAAACTAGTTTTCGTTGTGTATTTATACCCAAACATACAAAAAAAATTCATTGTGTTTGGTCTAGACACACAACAAAAACTAGTTTTTATACATGTTTACTTGTGTATTTAAGACCTTTTATACATATTTACTTGTGTATTTAATTTTTATATATGTAATGTAGATATGATATGTCGTGTACATGATTTGCTAGATTTACCAATAGGACTACTTCTAGTGTAGATATATCAAGAGCTGATACATTTAAAGTTAAGCGTCCGTAACCCATTGCTTTAGCTCGTAGAGATAGGGTTGCAGCTGCACAACAAAAGGCGAAGAAAGTGATGCTTATTGACGCACCACAGGAGTTAGTTGTCACTCTTAAGCCTTATGTACTTATGTCCTAAGAAATACGTTGCTAGCCCTCCTTTCTAGGAGGTCCTGAAAACCTTTTTGTGTTGAGGTCTTATGCAAACCATATTGCCCTACAATTGTGGGAAGGACAGGACCGTCAAGAGTTGAAGGTGGTCAACCAGGAAAGCAAGGTGTTATCCTTGCCTTAGGACGAGCAGGTAAAGGGACAAATAGAGAGGTTTAGGTTGGCGCCTCTTCTATAGGCATGCTATTGCATGGTGGACAAGGGTGTCTTGTTTGCTTTTGTTGAGTAATTACACAAGGACATTAGCTCTTTTAACCTTCTAATAAGGGAGATGATCATTACTTTAGATGATGTGTCATCTTTTCTACATTTATATATAGTCAGAAAGGCATGTTCCTACTCACTACTGTACCATGATAAGGCACATAGGTATGTGATGAAGGAACTCAGGGTGATCGTCGACTAAGCATAAATTGGGACTGATCAAGGAGCACACGTGTATTTAGCCTGTTGGAAAGGGGTATATCATGCACACGACCAGGTCGGGAACATCGTCTTTGCAGCCAGAGCTTTTCTGCTACATTTGGTTAGCTGCACGATATTTGTTGACAAGAGTTTCTATTATGTGGGTGTGGCTTACTTGGAGCTTTTTCACAATCTGGAGGTGTGCGTGAAATATGAATGGGGTGTCATTGCCTTATATTACCGCTATGATTTGCTCAGCCAGGCCAACATGCATCAGACGAAGCAATTGGCCAAATATATGACTTTACTACATGTACCAAATTAATTTTCTTATTTTCTTTGGCTTTTGTGATTTATTGTTTTATGACAATTAATTATGTTAATGGTCTTAAAGGCATGGATATGTAAGCACTTTCTGACCATGGACTCTCACCAATTGGACATTACATATATTAAGTAGTCTCCCTGTGCTTATAGATGGATTATTTTAAAGGGCTCCAGTGACGTGTTCACCACACGGTTAGCACTAAATGTGCTACAGCCACAGGAGGTCAGCTGGACAGATACCTTATACAACTGTAGACAAGTGCAAACTTTCTAAGACTTCTCATACTTCTTAGGATTCCTCAAATCAAGCTCCCTATTGTGCGCCCATCTACTTAAGAGGGTGCTACGACAGTTTGGGCACATATAGGGGATTGCTCACCTGCTACATATCATTACGGAGCACTTGCCTACCACCAAGGAATGTGATAAGAAGTTTATTTGATATCTCGATCACATTCTTGACGATGCGACTAAAGGAGCACTTGTGAATGCGACTTATTTGGCATATTGTTTGGATGGATACTTTGAGTGGTTCCATTGCATTTCTTATCTATACATCAGGCGTGTAGTAGAGGGAGATCCTTTAAGAGGCCATTTGAGAGTACCTGTGTAGCTCCCTAGTTTGAGTGAGTTTTGTGATTGTTTAGTAATTATATATATATATATATGTTGGATTGAGATGTGGGACAACGTAGCGGAACTAAAATATTGCCCCCTTATTGTTCAAATGAATGGCACGAATTAAGGTTAAATAACGTAGAATAAAATAAGAGTTACTTCTTCCACTGAACGATGCAAGCGAGCAATCGTCTCCACAGGTGTGCACACAGACAAGCGTGCATCCCCACGCCCATACTAGGGTTCCTCTCGGTTGCTGTGCTAGCGGCAATCAGAGAGGAGTTTGACGGCTAACCCTAATATTTTGTCTCTGTATTCATAGAGTCCGGCCATACCTCCTACATCGTGTATTAATAGGAAGTAATTAGGGTTAAGGAGCGTCACTCATAATGGGCTCAATTCCAACGAATTGACCTATTAGAATAATTCTAGTCTAACCAGTTTTTATTCCTAGTAGGCTTGTCTTAAGTGTGTGACCCTATAGGTTCTCTTTATAATGGGCCTCAATATTAAATATCAAGTGCATATACCAACAATATATATATATCCCTTATGTATTGAGCGACAATCAAACCTTCATAGTATTTATTTGTATTAAATTTCTTTTTTGTAGGATTTATTTCAGAGGATTTTTGAGGCACTTCAGGCCATGCTTGATTTAATGATGGTTACTAAGGGCACTGACGCTTAGACCTTTATGTAAGACACATTGAGACTCACACAGGTATTACAGCAGTTGTATATTAGAGGAGGAGGAAGACCTATACTTGTTTTGTTGTTCTTCATTCTAGTTCATCTTAGTTGCATTTTTTTATATGATGTTGACTTGTTTTGTATTATTTCATCTTCGGTATTTTGTATTATTTCATATGATGTTAACTTATTTTGAATGAGTATGTTGACTTATTTTGATTTGTCTAATATTTTTACCTCATATTTTATTTATTTTATTCAACTATTAAAGTTATTCAAAAAAAAAAAAAAAGCTAAGCACCAAAATTAACTAAATTAAATACAATCATATGGATATTTTATTTAACAAATTATTCAACTCATAAAATTATTAAATTATTTAATCAAAAAATGAACATTAAACACAAATATAAAATCAATTAATTGCACAACGAAAACTAGCATTCATTATATATTTCAATTGAATTACAAAACGTGAAATACACAATGAAAATTAATTTTTGTTTTGTAGTTCAACTTAAATACACAACAAAAACTAATTTATATATAATTTTACATTTGGAAAACTAATTTTTGTAAATGTCATTTTCATAAAAAAAATTTCAAAAATATTTGCAGTGTGAATAGCAGTCGGGGCCTGCTATTCTCATCCCAATTTTCGCTCTTTTCACCTCGAAACTTGTTTGTTAATTTTTTTCTTTCTAAAATACCCTTTGATGGAAACGCATTTTCATTGTATATTGTGCACAACGGAAATGCGTTTTCATTGTGTTAGGGGGTGCGCCCTCCATACACAATGAAAATGTTTTTTCATTGTGCATAATACACAGTGAAAATGTATTTTTGTTGTGTATCGAAGTTTGATACACAATAGAAATATGTTTCGGTTATGTATCAATTTTTTTTTTTGAAAAATTAATACAACGAAAATATGTTTTTGTACATAACAAAAACGCATTTCTGTTATGTTAATTTTCAAAAAAAATTAATTGAAATATTAATTAATTACGATAAGTTACCATTTTTAAGAGCAGTCGAAATAATTATGATGCAAATTTCCCTTGTTAATAGTAATCAAGTTAATTATGATATAATTTTAAAAAATATACAATACATGTTATCATTTTTAATGAGAATTGAATTAATTATGATGTAAATTATATTTTTTAATAGTAATTGAATTAATTATGATGTAATTTATGATACTATTAAAAGCGGTAATTTACATCATAATTATTTTGATTACCGTTAAAAAGAGTAATTTACATCATAATTAATTTAATTCTTATTAAAAATGGTAACTTATATTGTATATTTTTTAAAATTGTATCATAATTAATGTGATTACTATTAAAAAAGAAAATTTACATCAGAATCATTTCGATTATTATTAAAAATGATAAATTGTATTGTAATTAATTTAATATTAATTAAAAAAGATAATTTATATTATAATTGTTTCAATTAATATTTAAAGGGGGTAAATTATATCATAATTAGCTTCAATACACAACAAAAATGTATTTCTGTTAACAAAATAGGAGTAGCAAGAAGAGAGAGAACGAATAAAAGAGAATTAGAACAAAATAAATATTTTACACTTTTTTATAAAAGTTAGAGGTGAAAAAAAATAGAGTGAAAATAGCAAAAACCATAGCAGCCCCGTCAAATAAAGCTTGGTATTCCGAGCAGGCCTAACAATAAAATAATATTTCCTGAAAGAGTGAGCCCCACCGAGTGCCTTTTTGATTTTTGATCCACCAACCGAGAACTTGAAGAAACTATTAAACTGTCCACATGAAATCTTGAATGGGCTATATTAAGGCTTCTGTGGGCTCAAAGTCAGACCATCCCAGTGTGTGGATTGTATCATTATTTGTTAGGCTTGTGCCCTGTTGTTGACGGGGCTGCCAGCTTTTTGAACGCTTATTGATAAACGTGTCTCTGACTTTTAACATCGATGGAAAAATAATACGGCAATCAAGGTCTGTTATATTTAATAAAAGATAAAAAAAGTTATGCACTGACACTATAAAATAATTTTATACTGTTATTTAATTACAAATTATTATTTATTGTAAGTTTGTTAATTTTTATAATAAATACTTTAAAAGTTATATTAACGATGAATTCTAATTAGTTGACAATGTAAATTTTTTTACACTGATAATGCATGACCATTAAAGTCTTAATAAAAAATAAGGCTTAAATATATTTTTAATCTCTATAAAATAAGTGAATTTTGATTTTAGTCCTTGTAAAACAATTTTTTTTATTTTTCATCCCTTTAAAATTTGTAATCATTATTTTTGGTCCTTAAAAAATGAATGAATTTTGGTTTTGGTTTTTATAAAATATTTTTCCTTAATTTTCATCTCTTCAAAAATAACTATTTTTTGGTCCTAATGTTTATTTTAAGGTAAATAAATAACATTTATTTTAGGAATCTAAAATTTTTTTTGGAGGTATTATATGTTGACATGATACCATAAACATTAGTGGGTGTTATCTCGGATGGTTATTTAACCTTCCATCAAACACAAAAGTAGTCAACAAGTGCCACATAATAGTAGGGACAAAAATTATAATTTTAAGTTTTTGAAGGATGAAAACCAAAGAAAAATTTTTATAAGGACTAAAATCAAAATTCGTTCATTTTACAGGAATTAAAAACATATGTAAGCCTAAAATAATTTCTAAAATATTAATTTATGAATAAGTAAGAAATAAGAGTAAACCTTTTCACCTTTATTGGCAAAAATAAAATATTTTCATAATAATTGACCATAAAGTTATTAAATATTTTCATAGTAATTAATTATAATATATAACATTTAAGAAAATTAAGTAATAATCAGATATATTTTATAAAATTTCCTAATAATCTTATTTCTTAGGATAGTATTTTAATTAGGAATAAAAGATTTCTTGTACCACACACCACTTTAGAAAGTTTAATAACGCCTTTGTTCTTTTTTATCTATTAACTTTTTTTTTGTTCATTTATTCTTTTAAAAGTTCAAGGAAATATTAATTATTATTTTTTTATTTATGCTTTTATCTCTATTAAATTCTTAAATATTTTATGTACTCATCATAAATAAAACAAAAAATAATAGAAATCACGATAAACCAAATATTAAACTGTCATATTACATGGTATTTTAAGGGATTAAACTTAAAATCTAATTAAACTTAAAAATCTACAAGAATTTGTGAGAGAAAATTTGATTCATTATGATCAAGCTTTTTTTTTTTTATACTGTAAAATAAATTTATGTATCCAACTAAAAAAAATGAAATTTAAGATATTTATTCAAACTTTACTTAATCGCAACCCAACGGATTGTTTTAGTGATAGATGAGCATTTGATAAGTGAATAATTAATCACACAAACACATTTTTTATATCATAACTATGTCAACTACTTGGAGCCCAACTATAAGCAAGATCTTTATGAATCTCTTTGTTTTTTAGCGTCTTTATGAATCTCTTAGTCACAACGTGAATGACCTGTCTTTGACCATACTATATAAATCATTTAATTGAAATACACACAAGTTGGCTTAAAAGTTACCTGACCGTAATTAAAATATAAAAACTTTTTTGAGTAATCTCTTGTAATGGGTCTATTTATCAATGGATAAAGGGGCATTCGTAATAGCAATCACTCTTGCCGGGGTCGATAATTTTCTAGCAATTTGGTACCACCAATCAACGTAGGTAGCATTCAACTTGTGGGTTATGTCCGTACGGAGGATTCTCTTTTATAAAGTGTGCCCATTGGTCTTTGAAACCATGTTCCACTGCCATAACTAGGGCCACTTGTTAGCAGCTTTTTATTGCAATTCTAAATTACTAGTGATTTTGAACAAAACAAAAAAAAAACATTTTCTTACCAACTCTTTAGGAGAATCATTTTAGAAAAAAATAAAGAATTATTTCTCTTAAATAAAAACTTTACTCAAACATGGTTATTCCTTATTGAAATAGTGATTCTAAAATTAAAAAACGTGAACTCCCTCGTTGGACAAATCCAGAACATTGCATTAAGTAACAACTACCAAATAACAATCAACGAGAATGACAACACTACAAGTTTTGGGTGCCGTGCTTTTCCCTTTTTGCTCAAATACTTGAAAATTATGCACATCCATCCATATTCTATGTTAGGCACAAGTTACACAACTTGTGTAACAAAAGCCAACCAATTATTGTGCGTCAATGACCCACAAATCACAACGCTGGCATTGAAAACATTTGGCTACTTGCTACGAATTGGGGTCCCAAAATGCCTTCAAAACCAAAAGTAAAACTAGTAAGTGTCTATCTGAATATCTGCTTTATTTTGAATTGACAATTTTTTTTGTACCCTGCACAAGTTTCCATAGCTCGTGGGGTCTCTCTCCACGTGCTGTAGGGCCGCTCCATTTATAGAATTAATATTCACCACCTGCCATTTTACTTTGCTTGGATTAATCTTTTCATTAGTTCCAGATGTTCTCATGATGCGTGGAAAATATCCTCAAGGACAGTGAGAAAGTATAATTCATTCTACATTCTATGAAACGGTGACTTGGTCAAACATCACAGTGAATTAGTTTCGGTTGTGTTATTCTCCTCATCCTTTCTTTCCCTTGTCTGGTTTGGGCTAAACAAGATGAATGTTCAAATCGAAGTGAACATTAAGAACTGTGCCTCTTCACTTCAATAAATGGTTAACATCGCACTTTTGAACTAATTATCTAAAAATGAAAGTGGCAATTTGCACAAATGAAGAGGTTTAAATGGGTCCTCAATTGATTTCAATTTAAATTACTAGCATTAGTGAACAATTGCAACCATGGGTACAAGAGATTGAAGGTGCCACTACCATCGATTTTGCATGGCATGGCAGGAAGTTACAATGGCCTAGAACTAATATTTTGTATAAACTATGCCCTTCCCTAGTTCTTTCCCCCCAAAATTTGTAGTTGTATAAGTTCATTACTTTGTGGAAATTCCAGGGTAATTACTAAATGAAACAAGAAGGCCATAGGACATGTTTTGCTTTCTGGCGTCTCTATGTCTACTGCTACCTCCTCCTCCTGGAATTCCCCCCTTTCCCTTCTTTATATCTTGGAGTTGGTTCACCTGTCTTCACACCAAGAACAAGAAAACACCGAGTCAACTTAAAGCTGCATCATAATGCATGAGATATTATGCCATGTCATGTCTGATGCACATATGAATAGGGACTTTCACAAAACACTTCATTACCAGCCAAAGAACCTGAGATAAATGACATTGTATAAGCAGAAAACTAGAGGGAATCACTTACCACCTTCACTTACCTCACACATACTTCATTGTTTTGTATCCTCACTCATTGGTAATGATAGTTTACATGACCGACCTTGAGGACATGAACAACATAAAAGACACCACTGATTAAAAGACTCTAATGAAAGATTCAAAACAAATAAGCTATCTTTTCCCTTAACCAATTAACTCTACCTTGGCATAAAGCTACATACCCTGAACAGATCATGCAAATCCTTTTTGAGTTTAATTTCTATGAACTGTCAGTAACTCAGTGTAACACTTCATTTTTCATAATCATTATGTATGCCATGTATAATATATTGTATATCAAATGAAATATATGAAAAGTCCAGTATACTATATACTAACCCCCAAACAGAAATTCTGGTAACTGGCATCAAAGACAGAAGAATCCTCTGCCTTCCCAAAACTCATCTCAGAGGAATTGCGTTTATTTGAACTAGAACTTTCACTATACGTCATGTAAGCAGATGAAGTAGAGCAATCAACAGAAGCAAGAGAAGGGCTTCCATCCAATCCAATATCTGCTTGAAACATGTCTTCAAACAGCTGTTGCAACTCCTCAAAGCTCTCCTCTCCATTTTCCTGTTATTTTACACATAAACTCATCAATTGTCTATGCCCCGATAATGTTTTAGTAACAACCTTTAGATGCTTTGAACTTTTGATCAAATGTTCACCAGAATATCAGACCAAGGATGCTCCTTTCAAAACTAGTAAACGGTATGGAATTCTAAGACCTATAATTACAAATATTCCAAGAAGAATATTGAAGAGTTAATTTGAATAGACCAATATGGAATACGCGTTGTTATTCAACGTTTTGTTTATTCTTAATTTAGGCAAGAACGTTAAAAGTTGTTGACTAACTGGCCTCAACTAGTTGTTTCGGTATACAGCAAGAAACTTTATTATTATTATTTTTTTTGGTCCAACAAGAAACTTCAATAATAACCTTCAATTTTCATAGCATTTGGACCAACAAAATACGTAGTTCGGTCCCAATTCTGAAAAGAGAAAAAGGTGGATTCATGACTATTCAAGACAATAGAAAAGCTATAACCTACATAGTATTTTAGAAAAGCAGACGCTATGTTTATGTCAAGCCTTATCCACTAAACAAAAAATTATATAAAACAACGTTGTTATAACAGCATTATCACCCAACATGCCACTAATTAGATACAAAAATAAAGATTGCAGTGAGATAAAGGGACTCACATTTGATTTAGTCTGACTCATCATTGTAAACATTTCGTCCAAGAAGTCCCCCATGCCCTGCAAAAGGAAATTCATTGCTTGATTAGGTCATCAAAATTATTGGATCACGAACACTCCTCCCTTTGGTGGAAACAAGATCCAATTCCACCCCCCCAGCCAAACTCGATTCTATGAATTATTCCCTTCGTATTGAAATCTTTAAGAAACATGCCCATGTGATTTATGACACACCAATTGACATGACTTATAAGAAAGCTTGTGCCTTTGTGGCTATCCCAATGAATAGAGCCAAGTATTTGTAGGACAAATCGTATTCTTATTAATCCCCAAGATACCTCTTTTCACATGAAGTAGGAAAAAGAAAAGAAAAACATAAACGTGACAAGACTACAGGACAACAAAACCCTGCCCCGGATTTCCTAGGGTCATGCATTCACACAATCATTAATCATTAGAAGAAGATCAGACGACTCAAAAGTATTTTAAGGATGATTTAATGATATAAAATATGAGTCACCAGATCTTTATCTAACGATTCTTAATAACTGACTCTGTGAATATATGTTAAATCTCTTGGTAGGAAATTGGCTTCCCCACCCACCATTGAAAATATAGGATTCAAGAGTTTAAATAGAGAGTAAAGTAAATAATCTCAAATAGTTTATGAAAACAAAATTAATTGTTAATATTTCACCACATGCACGGTTGAAATTCGAAAAAAATAAGTAAATTAAGAAACAATTACCCTTTAACACAAAGAATAACAAAATTGGAAAAGATAGATGCCCAACCTGCCAACCAAATTGGTTTTCAAGGTGATGAAACAGAGGGATGAGTGGAAGGGCATGCTAACTGTAGGAGATGAGTGACTTACGTTTTCGTCGTCATCACTGTCGTAGACTCCTACGTCGTACATTAACCTTTTGTTGGCGTCAGATAAAACTGTCACAGAGAAAAACACCTTTGAGACCAAATAAATAGGCATAAAAAAGAAATTATAAATAAAAACAACAATTCCAAATTTTCTTCAATTTTCAGGAGAAAATGAGCAAGTGAATCATGGGTCAATGTTCAAACGTGGAAACATTTAAAGGGCACTACCAGAATAGGCTTCCCCGATTTCCTGGAATTTCTTCTTAGCTTCTTCCACCAACTCCGAATTCCCGGACGCTGAACAACGATCCGGGTGCCATTTCTATCCCATCAAACAAAATATCTTTCTTACTATATATAATTAAAATTAAGGGTGAATTTTGAGGAAACACGGTTCTGAGAAGAAAAGAGAGAAACAGAACAAGAAGCATTTAGATTCAATTCTAACCTTTGCAAGTTTCCTATAAGCGTTCTTTAGCTCTGATTCAGTGCACTCCTTGTTCAAACCAAGGATCGTGTAGAAGTCATTGCTTTTGTCTCCTTCATTAGCCATTGTTATTCCCAACAACAACAAACCAAACTTCCACAACCAGCAACAGAACCAACCAACCAACCACACCAAGGAAAACTCTCCACAGAACCAATCAAATATCAAACTAAGGTTTCTTGTCGACGAATTGAATCAACCTAGCCCAACGAACACACATAAACTCCGTACAACCTTAACATAAAAAGAGACACCAAAATCACAATAATATTACTATTGTTATGTGTTTAATATAATATAATAATAATATATATTATAAAACTTGGATGACAAATTGGGTTTGGTACTACATGTTTGTGACTAGGGACACGGAACTTAGCACTTGCTTTTGATTCCGTGGAGTGAAAGGTGAAGAGCGAAAAAGGGCCTCATGAACACTCCAGAACCCCGCACCCCGCCCGCCACCTTATATAGTTTATTTTATTTTCGTATAATTTAAATGTTAGAATAAACTATAAAGTATTGTTTTTAATAATTCAACCAAGGTAGTTGGTTTTGACTGTGGTATGAGGATTTCGGGTGGTGATGGAGGGCTGAGATTCCGTGGTGCCGTAGATATTTCGTGGGATATTGTGTCCAGAAGGTTCTTTGTGAGTGTGAAAGTCCTTTAACTCCTTTTCTATGTGAGTTTGTGAATTTTAAAGGAAGAGATATGAAAGTTGGATCTAAGTGTGGGTCCCACTGTGTTATCAGGCTGTTTAACAGCTTGGAGAATTGATTGCTCGCTCTCAATGGTACGGATGGAAATTCCACGCACATTCTATTTATAAATAATATCTACAATAAATAGAATAAATACCTCTTCAATAGAGATAGAGACAGAGGTAAAAATTTATCTACAAAATTTAATAGACATGAGTGTGGGTATAAGTACTATAGTACTTAATCCACACACACACACACACACACATATATATATATATATTAAAATATCTTATATAATATATTAAAAAACTAAATTCTAGTGAGTATTACAATATTAAAAATCTTGATTCATAAAAAAAAAAAGACATTGCAAGAAATATAAACAAAAATAAGAGTATAATTTATATGCATTATTAGTGTAAATTTATTTTTTTTACATATATGTAAACTAGAAATTCACCATACTATCGCATCATATTAATGAATGGCATAATATGATGAAATAATTAAATTTTATTAGACATTTATGTAAATTAAATTTCAAAAATAATTTATACTCCATTAAAAATAAATTGTATCAAAAGATTATATTCTTTTTCAAATGTACACATTGCTTCTAAAATATTATTAAAATACTTGTAATTATTCTTATTGTTAAATGTTAAATGTTTTTTAAAAGTAAAATTATTCAAATTTTATTTGTTATTAACTATGTTAAAGGATGGATTAAATGAATTTTCCTTTATTTATTGAAAGTGAAATATTGAAAAAACTTAATTATAAAAATTTGATCAATACTTTCATAATTGATACAAAAATAAAATGAGATTTGTCAAATTGTATTAAATTAAATTTTGAATATAAATTTCACCTAAGACTTCAATTTTTTTTTCCATGGCTCTACACTTAAGTAAAGTGCGGGTATGAGTATATAGGTGTAACATCTTGTTTTTCTTAATGCATGATTAAGTGTTTTAATAATTAAAAGTGGAACTTAGATATGTAATTTAGGTAATTAAAAGAAATAAATGAATTGTTTTGATGTATGGTATGTTATGATGATGATTGTGCATTGTTTGTTTGAATTCTGGTTTGAATTTAGGAAACTTGAAATAGGTGCTTGAGCCAATGTGGATATCTTGAGAGTGTGATTTTAGGCTTTTGAGGGAAAACAATTGAGTTAAACTAGTTTTGAGATAAAGAGAGTGGCTTGGCAAGATTTGAGCCTTAGTTGGCCAAAAAAAAAATAAAATCGTGTGAGAGTGCCAGGGAAGTCAAGTATATAAGGAAAGGGAGGGGTTCCTTCCTTTTTCTTTCTCTCTCTACGCTCATTTTCTCTCTTTATCTCTCTAAGATTTCTTGAGTTTGTGAGGTTGTAAAAAGGAGTAGTGAGATTAGTTTAACACTTGTGATGAGAGGAGGAACAAATTTGTGGAAGATATTGGCTCAAGAACATCGGATTCTCAAGGAACCTAAATTCAGACTCGGAGACTTTTAGAGGTAAGGGAAGCTTACTCTTGTTTGATTTGGTGTTTATGGTTGTTTATATGTTGATTCAATGGTGTGAAATTGATTGATTTCAGTGAAAACCTTGTACATGTGAGTTTTGATGTAGACTAGGTTTTGGAAAGGGATTTTGAGGTCTAATGATGTTTGACAGATAAAGTTGTTGTATAATCGGTTAGAAATGAAATAAGAGTGATTAAGATTGTTTTGTGATTATTGTTCTTGATTGATTTGGTCAAAAATGGGGGTTAGTGGTTGATTTGCGAAGAAGATGATCGAAAATCGCACCCAATAATTTGTAGTCTCGTAGAATGATGGAAATTGCCACTCAGTGATGGGGATTGTTTGATTGTATTGTCTGATGAGGATCATCTAACTATATGCTCTGATTGGGTATAGTTTGACTGTATCGTCTGATTGGGTATAGTCTGATTGTATCGTCTGATTGGGTATGATCTGACTGTATGGTCTATTGGGTATAGTCTGACTGTATGGTCTGTTGGGTATAGTCTAACTATATGGTCTGTTGGGTATAGTCTGACTGTATGGCCTGATTGGGTATGGTCTGACTATATGGTCTGTTGGGTATAGTCTGACTGTATGGCCTGATTGGGTATAGTCTGACTGTATGGTCTAATTGGGTATAGTTTGACTGCATGGTCTAATTGGATATAGTCTGACTGTATGATCTGATTGGGTATAGTTTGACTGTATGGCATGTTGGGTATAGTCTGACTGTATGGTCTGATTGGGTATAGTTTGACTGTATGGTCTGATTGGATATAGTCTGACTGTGTGGTTTGTTGGGTATAGTCTGACTGTATGGTCTGTTGGGTATAGTCTGACTGTATGGTCTGTTGGGTATAGTCTGACTGTATGGTCTGATTGGATATAGTCTGACTGTATGGTCTGATTGGATATAGTCTGACTGTATGCTCTGTTGGGTATAGTCTGATTGTATGATCTGTTGGGTATAATATGACTGTATGGTCTGATTGGATATAGTCTGACTGTGTGGTCTGTTAATTGGATATCTTATTTGTTGACCATGTAAGAGGCTAGATTGGGCCTGCATGGAATTGGTAATAACTGTTGGACCATAGGTGGTACTGAGTAGGCCACGTGGTATTATGTTGGTACATATCTATGTATGGATATTGATGAATGATTGTGTTTGAGTTATTGTGGTGAGTCATGCATTTGTATACATATGTTGTTGGCTGAGGTTGTATGGGCCTCATGTCGTATGTAGGCAGGCATGGAAGTTGGGGGTGAACGGAGCTGCGGCTCAGTTGGGCCTCCAGTATAGTGCCTGGATAAGAAGTGGGGTCTGAAAGATGGGCCTAGGGGATAAGTGGATGGGTAAATCCCGCAGGGGGCCAAGGCAGTGCAATCCTTGTGTCGTGGTATACCACTACCCACATTCACTTATCCTGACAACCATAAGCTTATCCATTGATCAGAGTTTTGGCAATCCATGAACGATACTTAAAGGGCCATGGTAGGGGATAAGACCTAGCTGATCACCCGAAATGTAGTAAATCTCTCGGGAGTCGTGTTATTCATGCATTGACATGTTGATGTTGAAAGTATGGTATGTATGTAATGATTTTGTGGAAACTCATTCTTCTAGGATTTAAATTTCATGATTGCTGTAAGTGGAAGGTTTTATGAAATAAATCTTGTCTATTATATATTTAATTATTACATAAGCTTACCCTTGCCTTGCTATTCTCTTTTTGTGTTGTCATGGTTGTTGTTGTTGCTGGTGTGGTTATGTGTGTTGTTATGACTGTGATGATCACATCATTTTGACATGGGAGCAGAGGGAGAGGCTTCAGCAGATCCAGCTTCCCACAGCTGAGGGTGAAGGTTTCCAGTTAGAGTTTGAAGGCCCTTGTGGGTGGATCTTTTGAAGAGATCCTTTTGGTCTTTCTTTTTATTTTGATGTACATGTTGTATAGCTGACCAGCTATAGGGAGTATTATTTTGTGTTTATATTTCTCCTTTGGCGATGTATATAAACTGACCTGTATATTATTGTGTTTTATATAATGTATGTATATTCCATAGTATATATGGTGATGTAATGATATTTAATGTGATTGACTAAATATCTTAGAGGAGTATGAAGTTGTAGGTAGTATTGTAGTGACAAAGGGTCGTTACAATAGGTACCCAGCGGGTATGAGGATGAGGATTAAAGTTGTTACCTACACAGGTATGGGGGCTGGTAAGGAAATTTTTTTCAAACGAGAGTATAGGAACGGATACTATAGTATTCTACCCAGACCCTATCCATTATCATCGCTACTGAATGGTCATTGTCATGTAATAGTAGTAATATAGAAACAGAAAAAAAAAAAAAAAAAAGGTTGTGTAGCTCACTTTTGGAAATAGGTTATGTTTGTGGAAAAATATATTACAAAATGTTTTTATTTAATCTTTAACAAACAAATAAAGTGACATGGGCTACAAGCCTACAATAGATGAGGCTAAGCACTGAAAATTATGGATTGCATGCAAGGTAAAAAAACAGAACACTACCTTTTACTTTCCGAGTAATTTTGTCACCCAAATTTGTCCGTTTATCTTAACCAACTGTGGCCTGGTTGTTTTCCTTTTTCATAAGAAGTACTTGGTTTTCCGTGGAAATCAAAGACTTGGAACTATCATATAGTGATCGAATTCTTATACTATTCACCTGTATATTAAATGAGAACAGTTATTTTAAATGAGAGTATTTTTAATTATTATTTTTTAACGAGAGTAATTTTAGCTGTCATTTTTCAATGAGAGCATTTTTAGGAATTCTTTAACCTCTTATCTTTTTTAATTTATTATTTTTAATATCTTTAGTTCTAAATTGAATTTTAATATGTTGTTAAAAGAAATTATCATCAATTAAAAATTAACATTGTATTACAATAATTGTTTATTATAAATTTTAAATATCTTCTCTATATGTAAATTAGAATAGTTATCTTGAACAATAGTATTTTTAAGAAATTTTCTCAACCTTTCATCTCTTTCAATCTATCTCTTTTATTTTTATTTCTAAATTAAAGTTTAGTACTTTTTAAAAGAAATTCACTCTATATATAAATTAGAATAGTTATCTTGAACGAGAGTATTTTTAGAGATTATTCTTCAATGAGCGCATTTTTCATCGACGACAGTGTTTTTTCGGGATTTTTTCTTAACCTCCTACCTATTTAAATTTATTCTTTTCATCTTTATTTTTAAATTAAATTTTAATATTTTTTTAAAAGAAATTATCAATAGTTAAAAAAATCTTATATCACAATATAAATTATTTATCATAAATTTTAAATATAATTTATAAATCTAAAATATTTTTAATACAAATTTTAGTTATAATATAATTTATATATTCAAAATTATTTATTTAATATAAATTTTACTTATATAAAATAAACATTTATCATGTGTATTGCACAGGCTAAAATACTAGTTATGTTATAAAAATTGAATAGTTCATTAAATCGGTGAATATATTAATCAATGATTGGTTAGTAAAAGTCATATTAAAAAGGTGTTTTGAAGATTTATACGAGATTTATTTTAATTTATAAAAATGACTTATAATTATTTTATAAGTTTGTTTTAACGTATTTTGGTAGGGTTTTTATGTTAAATTTAAAAACAAACTCTTATATGATATTTTTATTAAATAAAGACAAATTTAAATAAGTACTTGTTTTATCAGCTACTCTTATTAAATTATGACTTATTTATAAGTTTCACTTAAAAATTTATTAAAATAAGTTGAAAAAATTATTTTAATAAGCTTATTTATAGAATTTATTAAATAAATTGAAAATAATGTATTAAAAAAATCATAAGTCACTTTCATAATTTTATCAAATAAGTTCTTCTAAGCGCTTCCTAAATACTCAATTAACCAATCAAGCGTGTTTATTGGTTGATTTAATAATTTTTAGAATTCAATTTCTATACATTGTTAGTGTAAAACTCTTTACAGTGTTAACTAATCAGAAATTTTCGTTAATATGACTTTTAAGATAATTATTGTAAAAGTCGAAAAACTTAATATACATGACAGGTTTACGATTTAATGACAGTGTAAAAGCCTCTTGTACTGTCTAATTGGATTACTAATAACAATCAAGTTGATTTAAAATTCTCAACTAAAGTGAGCAAATTTTTAAAAAATGAAACTAAATTAAAAAATAAAAATTAGAATCAAACTACTATTTATGCATGAACACACTTCAATAGATGGGGGATATTTTCAAGTATTGGCTTAAGATCCTCAAGTGATGTAATCAAGTAGACATGATGTATGATCCCGTGGGACCAGCAAGTGTTGAACCACAAGAGTTATGGCAATGACAAAGACAAATAAGGGTGACTGACTTACTGCTTTGTTCTTCGATACATATCTCTAGCGTGACGGTCCCGCATGAAGTGCCCGCACGGCCATATAGGACTCGAAACCCCCGAAATCACGTGCCACGCCGTGACACAAGACTACTAAGAATTCTGAATCTGAACCAGATACACCATGTTCACCACACGCAGTTAAAGGAGATACAAGACACTGTCTTAATTGCAACTAGAAGGAAAATTTTCATACGTGCATTGTGGACACTGATGGCGTAGCTTGCATGAAGCGTCTAGTACCTACATAAAAATAATGCTTGTTATTTATCAAAAAAATAAAATAAAAAATAGTGCTTGTACGATGCTGATGTGAAACTTTTTTCTTTTTTACCACATTAAGTAGATGGTTGGAAATACAAAACAAATCTTTTGTTTTTATATAGATATTCCTAATGCTAGCAACACACTCTTTAAGCATCGGGGTCATGTTTCTTAGATTCGTGTGTTGCGTGAGGCAACCGATACACTCTTTAACATATCCTTTTTAACACACTATTATACTACCTCGATTGTTTGAGTTAGCTTATGTTGGTTTTAATTGGGTGCTCTCACTCAACTCGAATTAGTGAATTTAATGTAATTTTTGAATGTTGAAAATATCAGAAAAAAAAAATTGTATTTGTCACATGCACTGTATCTTATGAACTTCTCAAGTGCTTAGAAGGACATCGATTTCTCAACCTGATTGCGGTTCACGTTGCTCAAACCTAACAACCTGTTATGAGTTCTCATTTGACATTATATAGAATGTTTCATTTTAATATGTATATATATCATGTTTCGACTCAATAAAAAAATATTTTATCGTCACATACCTAATCATATTTTAAAATTGAAAATGATGCTCAAATACAATTCAATTGGTGCCAAAATAACATAAAATAATAGAAAATAATACAAGTGTTGTAAGTGATGAGAAAAGTTAATCCTGACAATTTATATAAGAAAAAATAGTCAAAACCGACATAAAAAGAACGGTTTATGTCAAATAAGGTATATGTTGACATCAAAGCTGATTTAATTGGTAGTGTATATCCATTAAACTCTATGTTTAATTTATTCAAATAAAAAAGAAATATAATTCTGTATATAGGCTCGCTATTTTTTTTGGGTAAAAATCCTATTTATTTTCTTCAAAATTAGGTTGCCCGTTATCATATTTCGAAGGAGAAGAAAAATCTTAAAATCATATCCATTCCGTTGGAAGGCATTTGTCCACGACGTCTATAAAATTCCCATCTCGTCATCTTAATCGCCTAAAAGTTTGTGGGTCATTCCATTTTGCCCAAGATGTTTTTCTTTTACTAAATTATTTTATTTCAGCTGCCTAAACTTGACCAATAACTCAACAATAACTAATATGGCAACTGCAACTATTTTCACAAGTTGCATATTGAGAGACACCAATTGCCAGTTTAACGCAGCCAAGATACAGCCCTTTTTGTTAAGTTACTTATGTGGCCCCATAAACTTTAATCACATTTCCAACCTTGGCAATGATGCAAAGAAAAATAAAATGAAAATAATATAAAATAGCAAGTTGCAGCAAGAATAGTAAATTAACTGTCAAGCGGCTTTAGTGTGACACAGGAGGACCTTTATTATTATCATTATAAGAATCAATTCACCAAGTCCCTTTCAATTCCAAAGTTGAAAATTAAACACAACTTGCTTGTAGTTTTGCCTTAGTTCACAGTATGCTACAAGTGGTGTTGACTGGTTTCCTTTTATATACAAAGAGAGAGGAGGGGTTGACTCTGAGTTAAAATTATTCTTGCATTAAAGAATAATTTTATTTTAAAATTTATTATTAAATTAATTTTTTTATCTGATAAATTATATCTATAAAATCATTCATCAATTTAAATTATTTATTACTTTCTTAATATACATTAAGATTAACATGATATATAATTTGAAACATGCAAAATAAGAACCACTAATCATTTTCTTATTATTGTTTAAATTTTACAAATAAATATTTATAATTTAACAGTTAAATTGATAAAAATTTACATTTTATATAAAATTAGAAAATGGCACATCAATATAGACAAATTATTCCTTTTATATGTGCGCGCGTGCATTGAATCAAATTTTGATCAAGATGAAAGCTTATCTGTAGTTTTGTTTTTAACAATGATGACAATAAGATTTGAATATATGACTTTATGCAAACCATCCAGCCCCGAGTGACTACTAACCCCATTCCAGAGACTTGTCTATGTCTATTTTTGTTCCGAAGACCCTATTCAGCCAAAAAGATGTAGATAGGTACTACCCTGTCATAAAAACCCAATTCATTATTAAACGTGTAAAGTTAAGTGAGTTATATCAAAAATTATTTATTTCTAAGGAATACTTTTAACATATTAATATTGAATATAAGATCAAACATTATCAACCTTAGAAATTTTGAGTCTATCTTATTTTGGATATTCAGTCATTGTGGCTGATAGCACTGTGATGAGATGAGACATTTGTTCTGCTGAAAAATGCATGAAATAAGTCATACGAAAAAATCAACATCCCACCGGCCTATCAAGTATCAACTGTTCAACTCGAGCTTTAGTCAAGATAATAAGGAGTGGGTAGTGGCATATATTTCAAAAAGGAAAATAAAATCTTCTGCCTCAACCTCAATAATAGGTTCCATAATACGCCGTAGTAACACTTTGTATTCTACGGATATTACAAGATGCTTAATTCAAAAGGCTAATTAAAATTAGGTGTTATGAACATATCCTCAATCACCTTCTTTCTAACAAATTATCTATTCTTAGTTGAAATTTATAAGAAAACACAATCATGAGTGAGACTTAAACTCCATTTATTTTTAAGTTGAACATAATTTAGTAAAATAATTTTGAACCGTTAAACATAATTGAAATATATGACAATTAATCTCAATCATAAATTTAAATTAGAACGTGTTTTTCATAAATAAGTGCGACAATTGATTTTCTAATGTCAAAACAAATAGGATTTGACTCATAAAATACTTGGTGAAGCTTACATTATTTTGTGGGTTCTAATGAATTTCAATAAATGATAGAAAATTTATTTGAAAAAGCATGTTAGAAAATGTATAGGTAACATTTTTCGTCAAAAAATAAGCAAAAGTTATCAAAGTTAGAAGCCCTCTCTTTGCAAAAGGCAACAGCCAATTTGGCAAACCAGAGTAAGTTAATAATATCCTGTGGCATGAGAAGATCATAATTGCAGGAAATCAGCTAGCTTTAATTTAGGTATTATGGGTACAAGACTAGCTGATAATGATATTTGGCCCTATTAAAAGGTTACTAATAATGCACATTTCTATCAAATTCACCCCACTTAATTGATGACCGACAATCCCATTATGTCTGCAATATTTTCAGGGTGACAATCAGTCTTGATTCTTCTGCTAAGAACATGATGAAAACAATGAATTTTGCTTTCCGCAAGTGCATGCATTATTGGACCTACTATTGCAGTCATTAATATCAGTAGAGTATAGACACTGGTATAACTACCAATTATATTTCTTTCCTTTATGAAACATAAAATGATACATTATTATTACAAAAAAAAAGGCACACTAAAAGAAGAGCAAAATTCTTCATTTTTATGTGTAACCTATACTTCATTCTGTCCTCAAGGCCTTGATCCAATCAAGTTCAACCCTGAAATCTCCTGGTCCAGATCTAGCACCTGGGACACCACCCTCAGCATTGACAGACAAAGACATGCCCAAAACACGGGATGGATTCATTTCCATTTGTGCATCTATAACGTTCCCTCTCCAAGTAGGTAAATATCGAGCTAGAGGAATCTGGTCAATCAATAAAATTCATAAGCATATGACACCCATTATGTTGATATAGAAAATCAACTAGGTTCAAACGACAACAACAAAAGCCTTATCCCACTAGGCGAGATCAGTTACATGGATCATATGATGTCATTGGATTTGGTTACAAGACCATGAGTGATCCGTGTTTAGTTTAACAACAAATTTTACATCAGCTGTTATAGGCCGAACACAACCTTCCTCCTTTACTTGGGCTTGGGACCAGTTATGAAACCACAGACAGAGTTCAAATAGGTACAAAACCTAGCAAAAGTTATTCTATCATATGTTGATATGTTGTCCACTCAATTTCAAATAGTAAATGGCACAGATATGATACAACTAGAAAATAGGATATGGCAAATTTTTAAAATTATAAGACAGGAATAAAAAGCCATAATTTATCTGATTATTGTGATATTCATGTAATTAAGTTTAAAAAATAAAAGTACCAAAAAAATTGTGAAATACAGTTGGAAGTACTGGAAGTTCCTGTGAAATGTCTAACATATATACGTGTCTGACATGGTTATGACACAAACACAACTATTATTTGAAGTGTTTATACTTCCTTGTCTGCCTTCTATAATGCCTCAGAAGCTTTCCAACTTACAAATTCTATGATCCAGTGTTAAACCTGTAATGCTCTAGAGATTGTATAATCAAAGCAAAACAGTACACCATTCCTAATAACACCTAGACCTTTTATAAACATTGCAGTGGTAAGGCTTCTAAGGAAGTAGATGGAAAGCGACAAGAGCAATGTGCTGATGTGCATGATCTTTCATTGCATCAGATCTGAATTGTCCAAGTCCTTACTTTCCCAAAGGAAAACCTTTCACCTCAAGGTAACTACTTTTCGCCATTTAATTTTGTAAAACTAGTAAAATAGTCTATGGCAGGAAAAACAGTCATAACTAGTAAGCAACAGGGAATTGTATATATCACTCAAATTGTTTGAGCAGACATCCTACAAAATAGAAGGTTTTCACAACATAATATGAAAGCCTAGTCAATCAGGAGCCATTAGGTTATAAGCAGTGAGGTGCAAATAGAACTTACCTTTGTAATGTACCAGTTGCCTTCAGGCACATAAACAAAAGCTTGCCATGAATTATCTTCCATCTGTCCAGGTGAATTGACCCAATTTTCCGTGTAGATCTGCACCAAAATCACACCAGTTACAATACTCACAAAACTACCCAGAAATGAAATTTAAGCCCTACAAATTTCCTAGCATAACATTTTGGCACTGACAATGAAAAAGTTCACTCACAGTAGATATATAACATCTTCCATCTCCTTTAAGTTTCATAGCAATAGTATCATATGAATCCAAATCAATAAAGCCATCAAACTGCAAAGATACAAAGAATTGTGTAAAAATAAGATATTTAATATAAAACTTAATTTTCATGCATTGTCAGTCTAAAGATTTTAAAACCGTCAACTAATCACAAATAACCTTATATATGATTTTTAAAATAGTTATTATCCCATCATAACAATTTATGATGGGATGATTATATAAAAACCCTTTATACCATCAGTGCAGTATAATTAAAGTCTTTAATGTTAAAAAAGCAAAATTAACCACCAATAATCACATTAATTAAATCCAATATGCTTGTTTTAACAAAAAAAAAAAAAAAACCAACAACCTTCTTTGAGCGCATTCCACAGAAGCCACTCCGAGTGATGTTCCATTTAGAGCCCTCAGAGACATCCAGAGAAAGGTTCCCGGAGAAGATTCCAGAAGTTACTCCATTTTCTGATTCAGTTATCTGCAGAGACGCAGACGACAAACCTGGGTAAAACCAAAACATTAAAAACCCCGAAAACCAAAACAACGAAAAAAACGCAAACTTTACTAGTATCAATGAAGTAGTGGCATGAAACGAGGCACCCCACCTCCGAATTCAGAATCAGAATATAAATGCCACTTGCTTAACTCTTGCTTGGAATTGAAGCTGAATATGGGTCTTTCCGGTGGTGGCATCAAATCATCAAGATTACCGGATATAACTTTTGTTCCAATGCACACACAGTTAGAGAGAGAGAAAGAGAGAGACCAAACATTTTGAGTAACAGAGAATGAATGAATGAATGAAGATTGAAAAACAAATACCTCTCTTAGTAGCATCAACTGAAGCTTGGAACAGTCTTCGCAATCTCGACATCTCTCTCTCTCTCCCTGCCACCGCCCCCAACAAGCGGCGACAGCCTCAGCCATCAACCATATCCGTAAATGGGCCTAAGAGGTAAGGGCCTTCTGTTTGGGCCCTGCTATTCCCTCCCCCCACACCCCGTTTTTGCTTTTTCACCCCCTACTTTTTCAAAAAAGGTGAAATCACCGCTATCTTGTCACCATTACACTTCGCTGGAGTCCCCACGATTCACTATTTCAGTCTCTGTCTTTGTAGGTAACCTGCACTTTTGTCTTTTTTTATCTCAGGATTTAATGGAATTGCGATTCCGTTGTGTATTGAGATTCCGTTATGTATGTAGGTAGGATATATAACGGAATCGCGATTTCGTTATGTATTTTTGCTGCATACATAACGGAATCATTATTCCATTATGTATCCTGCTATATACATAACGGATTCTCGATTCCGTTATCTATGTTACAATTTTTAATTTTTTTCCTTTATGTATTGAATTGATTTAAATAATATATTTAACGGTTGTTGACTGGCCACAGGATTTGCACAATAGATCAAAGTTGGAATACATTTTTTTCTAATGAATGGGTGGATGTCCATTCCCGACATAGATTATGTTATTGCTAGTCTATATAATGTTGTGTTGGTTCGTTTATCTAAGCTGCAAACGTGGACATTTTTTCCCTTTCGGACTCAACTGTCACCTTTGGACATCACCAGCTTATTGCTATTGGATTTGTTCATGGTTTTCACTTTGTGCACATATACATTTTCTAATTATTCTGTTAATTAGCATTGTAAGTGTGTTAATGTATTTACTAACTTTATACAATTGTGTCTTTTTCTAGGTTTATTTAAAGAATATAGCTCTCCTACTTCCTATTGCATGATAATGGCATAGATACTGCAATGATGATGCTCGTTCATGGCAAAATTCATACTTGCACCACATACAACATTTTAATTCCTTATTTGTATCTAGAGGAGATGAATATGTAGTAGATATTACTAGAGATTCATTGTAATCATATGAATGTGTAGTAAATCATTTACTTTATCACACAAACTTATTTTATGATGATTAATGTTATGGTAATGACTTATATTTCATATCAATTGATGCTGGTTTTGGTTCTGTCTGGTTATCTCTACAGTCTGATATGCAATTTGTAGGCTATCGACATATACAACAGAAATGTGTTTCAGTTGTATATTGTTATTCAATACATAACGAAAACTGGTATTGAGATTTAGCACACAACGGAAACACATTTCCATTTGTGTTAGGGCGCACCCCCTACTAACACTACAGAAATGCGTTTCCATTGTCAATACTACATAATGGAAACGCGTTTCCGTCAGAGGGTATTTTCGGGAAAAAAATCAAACACATGTTGGGGTGAAAAAAGCAAAAAGTGGGGTGAGAATAGCAAGGCCCCTTCTATTTTGGGTTTCTTCGTCTTGCGTGGCCCAATTTTACACGCCCTAAAATTTTGTGTACTGTAAGTGAATGAAAAGAAGAAATTATCAACCAAAAACAAGTACAAAAATTAAATTTTAAATCTAAATTAAATAAACGTGTTTCATTACTTGGATGGAGAAGAGCTTTGTCACGCATAATTGTTGTATTTAACTGGAGTAGAATTGTCTTTTATAAAAATTACATATGGTTTGTACCAAAAAAATGTATATTACATTTAACTTGTTTTAAATAAATAATTAAATTATTTATTTATTTTTAAGAGATATTTTTCAAAAAATATATGTAAATAATTAATATGAAAATATTTTCATTATTAAAGAACTAATTAATAAGATAAAATTCGAATAATAAAATAATAACAATTGAATATAAGAAAAAGATGGAAATTGACTCATTTATTTGAGTTTGTTTTCATGAGTTAGGAACTAAATGTATGAAAATTTAAGGCACTTCTAAAAATATGGTACTTGTTATTTAATGTGAAAATAAAATATATCCTGTTGTATATTATTTTTCTTTATATTCTTTAGTATTTAATTTATATTTTAAAAAAATTATTTTTGCGTTAAGATTCATTTTTTTATCTTTAAGTTTAAGCTTTAATTACTTTTATTTTTTTCTTTTTATATTAAATTCTTTTATCTCAAAACTAACTACTTATATTTTCAATTAATTCATTTAATTTTTTTTAGACTTCATATTCTTTCTCTTAAATCTAAACTACTTATTTTTTTACTTGTTTATTTAAATTAATGATACACATTTCTCTTATAATATAAATATTTTATATATTTTTTAAGAATTTTGCTTAAATTACGAAGCCCTCATGTAATGTAGGGTGTCGAGAAACATGATAAAACTCAAAAGAAAGGAAATTAGAGAGATAATAAGAGAATCCAAATTTAAATTATCGATGAAAAAAAAAGTTTATTACAAATGAACTCTTATAACGATTTACATATAGGATGTAAATCAACTAATATCAATCATTTCAAACGTAACTAAATTTCTAATTAAAAACAACTTTCTAACTACCTAGCTAACCAAATGTGCAACACGTGGAATCCTTGTTACGTTGGTTGGTTGAGGAAAGAAATAAGAGAAACAAAATATAAAAGACAAAAGTATAGTAGAAATGAATAAAAATAAGAAGAAAAAATGTTTTTACATTTATTTAAACGAGTGAATTAGTAAGTAAGAATAACTAAAAAAGTTGTATATAAATACCTTTTACCCTTATAGCAAACATTCCAATTTAAACCATGAGCTTTAAATCAAAGAGAAGTAAATATAATACAGCAAAGTGAGAGAGAGAGAGAGAGAGAGAGAGAGAGAGAGAAGTAAGTATAGAAAACATAGATATTTCTTGATATCAGTGGGAGACAAATAAAAAAATCTCACACACACATATACGCAACGGAAACGAGAGAAAGGAGAAAGAATTGCTCCACACACACTTACTCACACTAAACAAGAGAGGAAGAGGTTTTGATTTCACTCAAATTTCATTCACTAACTCATACATTAATCAACATACGATCCCTCGCCTTTTATAGGCAAATTGCACACAATAAGCTAATATTAAAAGTTATACTTAATCTAAGTAAAATCAGTGATGGTTCTCTAATTTCTTCAAGCAGTGCAACTGTTGCAACCATCTTTAGTATTTCGGTTGTACAGAGCAGTAACTTTTGACATTTCAAAGATTAATAGATGTAGAGAATATAGGCGGTGGCAACCACAACTTGATTTAATTAATTTTAACCGATATTGCCTCCCTTAAATCAAGCTTGTATCATTCTAAGCATTTTCTTCAACTTGTAAAATAACTCAACCTTCAATGGCTTTGTAAAAATATCTGCTACTTGTTATTCAATTTGACAATAATTAATCTCCACTTCTTTCTTAACTATCAACTGTCGTATTTTGGAAAATCAAATATCAATGTGTTTGGATTGTCCATGAAAGACTAGATTCTTACTCAATATAATGGTAGACTTGTTGTCACAAAATATTTCTATGGGAGTATTCTGTTTGTGGTGCATCACTTCTAAAATTCTTCTCAGCCATACTGCTTGTGTAGCACAACTGGTTGCTGCTATGTATTTTGCTTCATTCGTTGAAAGTGCAATAATCGGTTGTTTCTTTGAAGACCACAATACTACACTAGTACCTAGATGAAATGCATACCCTGATGTGCTTTTTCTTGTTTCTACATCTCCAACCCAATTACTGTCTGTGTATCCAACAAGTTTCACATCATTGTTATTTGCATAAAAAATCCCATCAGTTAAAGTACCTTTAATATATCTAAGAATTCTCTTAGCTCCTTGCAAATGGCAAACACAAGGCTGTTCTATGAATCTGCTAAGCAAGCTGACTTCAAAGACTATATCTGGTCTAGTTGCAGTCAAATATCTCAAACTTCCAATCAAACTTTTGTAGTAGGTTGCATCCACCCTTTTGCCTTCACTTTCTTTGGTTAGCTTCAACTTTTCTTCAATTTGTGTGGAAATTGGCTTTGAATTCTCCATCTTGAATTTATTCAAAATATCACCTACATATTTCTTCTGAGAGATAAAAATCCCATCACTTTGTTGAGCAACCTCAATGCTAAGAAAATAAGACATTAAGCCTAAATTAGTCATCTCAAAGCAACTTATCATAGCCTCCCTGAATTCTACAATCATCCTTGAATTATTCCCAGTGAAGATTAGATCATCAACATAAAGACACACTATAAGAATATCTCTAGGTTCAACAAATTTAACATATAAAATGTGCTCAAAAAGGCATCTCTCAAAATCATGCTTCACAAAGTAGGAATCAATTTTCTTATACCATGCTTTCGGTGCCTATTTCAACCCATATAAAGCTTTTCTCAATCTGTAGACTTTATCTTCTTTTCCTATGATTACATATCCTGTAGGCTGTTTAACATATACTTCCTCTTCCATAATACCATTCAGAAAAGCAGATTTAACATCCATTTGATATATCTTCCAATTATTTTGAGCCAAAAGAGAAATATCATGTGAATAGTGTCAAATCTTATAACAGGAGCAAACACCTCAAAGTAATCAATAGCTAGCTTTTGTTTATATCCTTGTGTAACCAACCTCGCTTTAAAGCGGTCAATTTCTCCATTAAGATTGTACTTTGTGTTATACACCCATTTCACTCCAATAGGTCTTTTATCTATAGGCAAATCTGTTAAGTCCCACATTTCATTCTTCTCAATAGCATGATTCTCAACATCCATGGCTTTTCTCCAATTCTCATCACTTGAGGCTTCCTCAAAGGTCACTGGTTCACAATTTGCAAATAAAGGAAAGTTGATAATCTCTTCATCTAATGCGTCATTGTCATTATTTGCAACATAATCCTCCAATCTGGCTGGGAGCTGACGACGCCTTCGCAGCCTGTTGGATGATTCTGGTTCATCAGGAGTTGGATTTGGTTGTCTTTCATTTTCTTCATTGTTGTCAGGAATCACCATCGGCTCCTTTTAGGACTTTGAGGACCAATCCCACATACCTTTCTCATTAAACATCACATCTTAACTAATAATCATCTTCTTTGTCTTTGGATTGTAAAGCTTGTATGCCTTGGAATTTGTGCTATATCCAATGAAAATACACCTTTCACCTTTGTCATCTAGTTTCTTCTTGAGTTGGTCTAGAACATGAGCATATGCTGTGCATCCAAAAACTTTGAGGTGTCGGATTGACGATCTCCTTCCACTCTAAGCTTCTTCCGATGGTTTGTCACGAGCACTTTTTGTTGGGCACCTATTCAAAATATAGACACAAAACTCTTTAAGCATTTGTTTGGCTTTTAGCATGCATCTCATCATGTCCATGATTGTTCTATTCTTCCTTTCAGCAACTCCATTTTGTTGAAGTATGTATCTGGTTGTCAGTTGATGATGAATTCCATGCTGCTCAAAGAAATTTGCACAGAAGAGGTATTCTTGGCCTCTGTTTATTTTGAGTGCTTTGATTCTACATCCATTCTACTTTTATACAAACGGCTTAAGCATCTCGAAGACATTACATGCTTTTGATTTTTGCTTCAAAAAGTATACCCAAGTCTTTTTGCTAAAATCATCAATAAAAGTAATAAAAAACCTGCTAACATCATGTGTTGGTATCTCAACTGTACATAAATCTGAATGAACTATTTTCAGTAGCTTTTTGGCCTGCCAAGACTTTGTAGTTGGAAATGATTCTTTGTGCTTCTTTCCAATCTCACATACTTCATTAGGGATATTCACAACAGGCAAACCAAAAACATATTCTTTTCTTGTCAGATAATTTAAACCAAAAAAATGAAAGTGTCCAAAACATATATGCGACAACCAATCTTCATTTTGAATCATAGAACTCAAGCAAGAAAACTTGTCATTATAGGTGTTCACGGGTCGGTTTGGTTTGGATTTGGAGGGGGAAAAATCCGAACCAATCATTTTTAATTGGTTCGGATTTGTCAAATTTTTTCTCACAATCTGAACCAAACCAACCCGATCAATAACAGGTTGATTTGGTTCGATTCTATCAGGTCCAGTCTAGAAAAAAATGCAAAATTTTGTTTTAAAAAAAAAACTCATGGTTTTGTCCAAAAATTGACAGATAATCCTATCATTAAATGAGTTTAAACAACATATGTGACCGTAAATGGCATGCACCAAGTAAGTAATAGTAAAAATTCCAAAAAAAAGATACCCATGGCATAAAACTCTATTAGAAACTGTCTCACTTGCCATTTGGTGAACAATCTAAAAAAAATGAAGAAGCAATTAACTGTTATTAGAAAGTTCTAAATTATAGCATTTTCATTCTTGCATAATAATAGTTGTTCAGAAAATGCATCAAATTACTCTTATCAATTAGATTCACATAATAATAGCATATTCTTGCATCAAATTACAGAACAGATTCACACTTCATAGGAACTAGCATTTCACTCAAAGACATAGACACAGTTACACACATAGTTTAAAAAAAAACCCGATTACAACAACAAATTAAATTAATTAAGCTTCAATCAAATTTTCATAAATAGCAAAAATAAATGAAAAACAAATAAGGAACAAATTTCCAAAAGGATGAACAGTTAGAATAGAGGAACCCACGGGCTCACAGTGTCCTCGCTGATGGGTGAAGACAAACAGTGTCCACGAACTGCCAGCGACACAAGGCGGCAACATGACCACAAACTGGCGGTGGCAGCGAGGTGGCGACTTGACCTCAACTTCGTGGTGGCGAGAGGTGGTGAGGCAACCACAAACCGGCGTGACTCGAGACGAAGAGAAAGAGGTGACCGGTGTAGCAGATGGCAGCGGCGCGAGCTAGCTGGTGTGTGTTCGAGAGGCAGGAGTGCATGACCTGGGGGCGAAAGCAAACAAGAAGGGTGGAAGAGTAGAAGTTGCACTTAGGGTTCCAGTGACGAGAGTTCAAGTGAGACAAAGGACTCTGATTCAGTAAAGGGTATTCAAGGAAATAAGAAAAATTTTATAAAGTCACCTGCATATCGGTTCGGTTCGGGTTTATTTGGGTTTGGAAATCCAAACTTGATGCCCAAACTGATCTACATCAGGTTTTATTGGTTTGGTTTGATTTGGTTTGGTTCGGATTTTCTTGACTTAAAAAATCTGAACCAATTTAATTGGTTCGGTTCGGATTGTCGGGTTTGTTGGATTGATTCGAATTGATGAACACCCCTACTTTTCATGATAAATTGTTAAAGGGAATAACTATTAGAATTGAATTTTACCTTAGCAATGAATCTTCCATTTATGTCAATCATCGTGCAGTAACCATGATGAATCTACATGTTATAACCCTTCTCTAATAGTTGTCCTATACTCAACTGATTATGATGAAGACCAGGAGCATAGAAAACATCAGAGATAAAATTTTGAGAACAATATTTCAACCTGATAGTAATTTGGCCTTTTCCCAAAATAGGAATATATGTGTTGTTTCCAAAATTTACGATAGATTTTACCGTTTCATCTAAAGAAGAAAATAACTCCTTTTTCTACACATATAATTGCTACACCCAGTATCTAAATACCATATATTTTCATCCTCTGAAAATGTATTGCTTGCCAAAAATAAACGTTGTGGGTTAACATAGTTCTCACCAATATTTTGATACTAACTTTCTACTATGTGTACCTGTTGATTGAATTTACAATTTGCAACTTTGTGGCCGAACTTTCCACAGCAAAAACAATTAAAATTTTTCTTTATTGGTAGTTGTTACCTCATCCTCTTCCTTGATTGGCAGAACAATAATTATTTCCACATCTTCCTTAATTAGATGATCTGAAATTGTTGTCTCTTCCTTGATTGAAATTGCCACGTCCTCTTCCTTTGTAATTACCTCAACCTCGACCTCTACTATTGTAATTATCACAACCTCTGCCTTTTACACTTTGACTGGATTCAACATCATTGTTGAGATTCACTTGACTTTTCAAGGCTTCTTCATTTACTTTTTCTATCTTCCTCAATATTCTACTCACATGGCTTTCAATACTTCCATGCAACTTTGTTGCTACTGTCATAGTGTTTATGTTGTGGGACTCAATTATGGTAGTCACCACATGGTCAAACTTCATTGGCATGGTGCATAGAATTTTCTTCACCATCTTACTATAAGGAATGTCTTCTCCATACACTCTCATCTTGTTGACAAGATCTGTAACACATGAAAAATATTATTCTATAGATTCAGAACTGGACATCTCATACCTCTCATATTCTCTTTGTAGAGATTGCAACTTCGATTTCTAGGCCTTTTTTACTCCTTTGTATGTTAGCTTCAGAATATCCCATGCTTCCTTAGTTGTTTTGGCATTTGCTATTTTGCCAAAAATGGAATAATCTACACCTTGATGAATTTGTGACAGTGCCAATTGATCTCTCCTTTGAGTAGTATCATCAACTCCTTGTGCTAATCCTGGTTCAATAAAGCTTCAAATATTGTGAGCTCTTAAATGTGTGGACATCAAAATCTCCCAATAGCTGAAATCTAATTTTCCATCCAACTTGGGAGGACCCGGACCAAACAATGTTGTAATTGGTGGCTATATCTCTCTCTCAAAAGTATATCAACTCAAAAAATTTTGACAAAGTGATGGCACTCTTGTTCCTCACACACTCAATATATATATATTTTTTTACTCACACTACTACCAAGCTCTCAAACTTTGATACCAATTTGATATCAATGGGACACCAAAAAAAAATATCACACACACATATACGCAGTGGAAACGAGAGAGAGAGAAGAGAAAGAATTGTTCCACACACACTTGCGCACACTGGACAAGAGAGGAAGAGGTTTTAATTTCACTCAAATTTCATTCACTAACTCATACATTGATCAACGTACAGCCCCTCGCCTTTTATAGGCAACTTGCACACAATAAACTAATATTAATAGCTATACTTAATATCTAAGTAAAATCAATGACGATTCTCTAATTTCTTCAAGTAGTGCAGTTATTGCAACCAGCTTTAGTATTTCGGCTATACAGTGTAGTAACTTTTGACACTCCAAAGATTAATAGATGTAGAGAATATAGGCGGTGTCAACCACAGCTTGATTTAATTAATTTTAACCGACATTTCTTCCATCTCATCCCAAAATCTTTCATTGAGTAAGGAGAATTTTTTTAAGATAAATCCTACACTCAAACACGGCATTTGAAGCAAGTATTTTTATTATAGAATATTTTTATCCAAATAAAACTTTAAAATATAAATTTAAGGAAATATTTTAGAGATAATATTTAAAACTATAAAACATATAAATAATTAAAGTAAATAAATAAGAAAAATTTAAGTAAATTATATTAGGATAAAAAGAGAAAATTATAAAAAATTAAAAGAAACTAATTTAAGAATATAAAAAACTGAAATTTGAGATAAAAAATTAACAAAAAACGAAAATAATTAATATTTTTTAAAAAATATAAAAATAAGAAATATTGTCTTTTGTAAGAATAATGATGCAATTAAATATTTTTATATTTTTAAAAATATAAAAAAAGAAATATTTTTTAAAAAATTAAATAATGATGTAATTACACGATTAAAATAAGAAATATTGTCTTTCGTAAGAATAAAAATTATATTTTATTACATGAAGATGGATTAGATACCGCATTTTTTGGTATAAAAAATATATTAAATTTGATATAGTTTAACTTTTTTTCGAAATTGATATAATTTACTTTCTTTTTTTTGGAAATTGATATAATTTACCTTATTAAAGTCAAATTAGTAATGATTTTAAAATTATAATTCAAGTATCAGTTTGGATGCATGATGGTGAAAGAAATTATTCACTCCAAAACGTTTCTAAAACATTTATTTGTAAATGGCTGCAAATAAATTCGCTGCATATAGCCATGTACTACCGCTGAAAGATTGCGATCGTAGGAGATTCTAGACTTCTAGTATCAAACAAATAAGAAGAGGACAAAATTCCAGTCTTCTGCCAACTGTATGAATTACATCTAAGATTAGTACACGAAGAGTCCTAGGTAAAAAGTTTAAAAAAGAACTATATTTATAAGGTCGTTTCATTAAAATTTTTGAATTAGTTTACGCAATCAAAAAGTTTTAAACGGAGTTTTTATTCTTACAATTTGTTTAAGGAAATCCCCTATTCGCAAACCGTTATTAGCTTTGTTATACTATAATAATTTATTTAAAGACTTAAATAAAATATAACGACTTATATAATATATCGCTGTCTGTCTAATAAAATTTTATAATTTATACGATTTTCTAAATAAACCGATTTAATAAATGTTAACAGAATCTTATTAATTGTTAGTGGATAAGAAGTCGTTTACTTTTCTTTTTTTAGTTTCTTCCATATATTTCTTTTGAGAGATAATCTTACTTGATGCATGATAGACATTAAATATAAATATTTGTTCTAAGAAGAATTTAAACTATGATTTGTTAATTTCTGTGAAATTAACCTCTTTCGCTACACTTGACTAATGACTTCCGTTAGTTTGTTTGAAATATTTTTGGAAATACAGAGATTGTATAAAAGATGTTTATGAAAAATCTAGATACAAATTTAGTGAAATTATAAGAAATAACTTAAAATAAAATAAGCATAGATGCCAACATTGTTGTTACGGCATTGGGCATCGAGGCAAATTACACAAAGTAAAACGCATCACCATCAATATTATCGTCATAGGAAAACAGAACTTTCATAATCAATATTAATTTATGTGACATGGGATATGGAATGTAGTGAGGACATCATCAAGTACCTCATGGATACATTTGCCCGAGCCATTTAGAGCACAAAGGGGTTTCTTTACAATGGGAGCTAGAGGAAGCAAGTTAAGGAAATGGGTGAGGTGGCAGTGCTTGTAGAGACACTCTATTGGCACCTAAGGGTCATGTTCCGATCTGTGTTGGCAAAAATGAGGATAATTGCAAGCGATTTATGGTTCACACCAGAGCACTTGGTGATGCTTCTTTCCGCGAGCTATTGGGTGGGTCTGCAGAGGAATATGGGTTTAGGAATGAAGGGGTTCTGAAGATCCCATTCGAAGCACAGGATTTTGAAGAGTGGCTGATCAGAAGGTCCAATGAAAAGATTACAAGTAAGAGGAGGGTAAAACCAACTTGATCAGAGACACCTAAGAGTGTAAATAAGCTGAGCTATTTATAAACTATTTGAATTCAACTCATTAAATATCCGTTCAAGCTCGTTTGTTTAATTAAATAAACAAAATCAAGTTTGAGATTCAACTTGATTATTTAAATGAGTCAAGCTCAAGCTTTATAAGCTTGACATTAATGGCTTGTGAATAGCTTGTTTATTTAAATTGATGATTAAGAATTTACTTTATATACATTATGAAAATATGTAGAACTTTGTTGATAGTATTAAAATTAATTTTGAAGTTCCCTTTTTGTAGTAGTCAAGAAGTTATGATTTTTTATTTATTTATTTACTGGATTATGAAAATGTAATAGTCTAGAATGTTTGCATACATGTCACATGTTAAGCACATATTCTATTTGTAGATTATCGTATAGTCTTAAATTATTTTATTAAACACTAAGTTGATAAAGTTAAAAATTAATTTAAGAAATTTTTTCATAAAATAAAAATAATTAAGTTATAAATGAGCTAAACAAGCCAAGCTCAAACCTTATATTTTTTAAATAAGTCAAGCTTAAGCTTTCAATTAGGCTTGTTTAAACAAATGAGCCAAGCTTAAATTTTAAGTACTCGGCTCGACTCATTTACACCACTAGAGACACCATTCTTTTTCTTGAGGGGTTAGATTTTTTTGCTTAATTACACATTTGGCCTCCATCTTTCACAATTTGGCAAATTTTGCCACCAAATCATTTTAATTACACATTTTATCTCTTTCACAATTTTACAAATTTTGTCACCCAATTATTTTATTTACACATTTTAGCATCTAATTTTTAAAATTCTGCACATTTTGCCACCCTATCTAAAGCTATTAATTGAATGATAATGTGACATTTTGACTGTTGAAGGGATAAGTTGACTGCTAACATGCAAGTTGCCAGGTCATCATTAGCATGTCACGTTACCAGTCCACACATCAACAATCAACTTGTCATGTCAACGGTCAATTTGTCATGTTAGTAGTCAAAATGTCATGTTATCAGTCAACTAATGATGTTAAAAATAGTGACAAAATACGCAAAATTTTAAAAATTGGGTAATAAAATGTGCAAATAAAATAATTTGGTGATAAAATGTATAAAATTTTTAAAATTGAATGACAAAATATGCAATTTTTTTTAACATTGATTTTCAACCAAAATACTGTTTTACCATAATTAATTGAGGGTACAATGATAATTTTTATGTAAATATCAAAGTATATATATTTTACGAATTTAATTGAAATATATTGATAATACATTTTTATTTAATTATGAATTGTCTTATAATTAAAAATTGCTTATTTTTGCAATAATTATTTTAAAAATCATATTTAAAGTGATTTTTTATTAGTTGATAATATAACAATTTTTAGATTGATAACAAATTAAAGGCAAACTCAAACTCATTTTTATTTAATTAAATGTTAATAATATATAGATGGATAGATGCATGTTTTAATTAATGGATATTTTTCATTGTGTATTTATAGGTATAGTTGAAAACATTAAATACATTGCATAAAATGTTTTAAATTGTTTAAAAATACACATTAAGTATTTTTTTAATACTTTCAATATAATAACTATATTTTTTAATATTTTTTGTTTTTAATATCTTATTATGACTCATGAGCACATAATAGCCAATCCTTAGTTATATGTACAAAGCATGTGATTGAGATATTTACAATGTTGAGACTGAAAAAGAAAAAGAAAAAACAAAGCATTTGAAACAAGGAGAATCCTCAATATCCTAAAGGGGGAATCAAATTTACAATCAAAGGGCGTAGGGAAAATTTTAAAAATTAAGAGTAAGAAAATTAATTATCTTAAATTAACGTCTTTACTGACAATGAATTTTTACAATTGATTAGTGGAATATTTAAGATGCGTATTGCATTTGAATGAAGGAAACAGAAAAAAGAAGAAGAAGAAGGATTAATTATAAATTGCAAGTTTAACAAAATATTTCATAATTATAAAAGTCCATTGGAAGTGCATACTACTTTTTCCCTGGCCCTACCGAATTGATGTACACTTTAGCATTTAAAGTTTTGCTAGCGGATGACTTATCCATTTATAAGGCATTTTTTAAATAAAGAATAGCAAAAGAGAAAAGGTATCAAATCGCTCCTGGGAAAATTGCTGATAATAATAAGAAAGCGATAGTTACTATTTTCAGCTATAAACAGCTAGCACTTGCCACTTAATTGTTTGTACTCTTTCAACATGTTCCTCTAAGCATTTCGTCATATTTCTTCGTTGATTCTTCCTTCAGTGAATCAGTGATATACAAATAAAAGATTACGTACTTACACACATGATATGCATAAAAGTTACAATTTAATCTGTTCTTGTTAATTTTAAACCAAGCAATGTATATCAAGTATATGCAGGTTGTGACAATGATGTTGTACAAGTTTGATGCCCTACACATATCACCTCATACACAACTAGTAAGCTCAAATCTGTAACCAAATCTTATCAATATGACTCAACCTAGCTAGCCTTTTGATGCCGTGGGCCGTAACTCTGATACCAGCCAGCTTACCACAATTTTGGCACTTAAAACATTCCGCGAATTAAAGAAAGAGGCGTGCATGGACACAACTTTTATTTTCTTATTTTAATTTTTCAGTGCATGGGAATCTATCCTAATAATAAAGGGGCACTCATTTTTTGTGTACACATTTTTTATACAGTTTTATTTTTTAACTGATTCTGAAAATTATCCCTCAATTATAATAATTATTATAAAAAATAACTCCTCAATCATGACATTTATTTATATTTCTTAACCATCTTTTATTTTGTACACAACAAAAAAATATCTTTTATTTTTAATTAAAAAAACTTAACTATATATACAACTAAATCTAACTCTAAAAAATAAAAAATATAGATAGATAAAACATGAATGCCAGTTTTTTAACTAGTTAGGATAATGGAAATGTTTATTTATCCGTTCCAAGTATCTCAAACAGATTTTTGGTCCAAAGCAAATTAATTTTATTCTTACGTTTTCTCTCTTGTAACCAAGAGTAGTGTTAGTTTCCCATGATGTGAAACGTTAGTCATGTATAATTTTTTTGGTAGATAAAAGTTTAAGTGAGTTGGGTCTTGGGAGTTCATTAAGGCTTAGACAATGTCTTAAGGCTCAAAGAACGCTTACAGAGATACTTACAAATTATATACCAACAAAGTCTTTACATTGGCAACAGGATTTGAGCCCATGTCTTTGTAAGATATGAGTCTGATCCTTACCAACTAGACCAACATTTGTTGATTTGATTGGAAACATTAGTCATGTATAATATACATAGTTAGGAGAATAAGATTTTTTTTTATCCTTTTAAGAAAAAGAAAAATATTTGTGTTCTACACTTACATGTGGGGTCGATTTGGAAATATAATATTCTTCCTTGTCGAAAAATTAAAAAAAAAATTATATTTTTTAAATATATCTAAATTTAAAAATAGGCTCAATTGCACTTTTTGTCCCAAAAATTTTACAATTTTACAAATTTTGTCATCTCAATTTTTTTCACTAATTTTGCCCCCCAATTTACAAAATATTGTGAATTTTGTCTTAACATAAAAAAATTGCCACAATTAAGATATTTTGTAGATGCTTTTCTTTTAAACTGTCACAATTAAGATAATTTGTGTCGGTTTTTTTATTTAAGGGTAAAATTTGTAATATTTTATAAATTAGAAGACAAAATTAGCAGAAAAATTTTAAAATAGCAAAATTTATAAAATTGTAAAACTTTAAAAACCAAAAATACAATTAAACCATAAAAATATTCATACTGCGTGTATAAATATAAATATGTATATATATGAAACAGTGGGCGACGCGAGGCCCACGGTAATATATAGCAAATGATGAAATGATCTAACAGATGAAAAGACTAAAAAAAATAGAAAAAAAAAATCGAAACTGTGCTGGCCTTTTCTGTCAGTGAGTAAGACAGGCTAGCTTAGCTGCATTTACAGTTGTGAATAAAGTCTGCAAGACAGAAAATGTACAAGAATGAATGTTCAGGATTATACAAGCACACCTGCACTAAAATAAACTAAAATTTTAAATTCAACTCCAGCTAGGATTTCACAGAAAATATGAGAATATATATTGGTTAATTTTAAATATAATTATAATCCCAACTTTTTTTTATACACCTACAAAATTTATTGGAGTTTCGGAAAACTCCACCCGACCAGTTAAAACAAATGGCCTTTGGTTCGGATATATAACAGATTTTTATTTTTAAACTCATGAACCTAATGATCCAATCCCGTTGACATGATTTTTTTTAATTATTGTTTATATAATTTACATTTATTTATTATTATTTTACAATATTTTTAGTTAATTTAAAATAGTTTTTAAGTTTTTTGATCCTAGACTCGATCCATCATCAATCAGGTTGGTTCAGTTTGAGTTTGGCAGAAAAAATACCCAGATCAAAATATTTTAATTTGTTTAGATAACAGGTTTAGCTAAACTAACCCAAATTGACCAATGTACAGCCCTATTATTTTGGGGAAAAATACCAATTAAAAGGAGTAAAAATTTTAAGCTTGCTTAACAATTAACAACCTTTTTATTCGGAAACAGACACGGGACCAAAATTTTTGAGCCTTAACTAAGGAAGCTTATATAGAACAACAAAACATCGCCATTTCATAAGCAAAAGATCTTAAAAACAAAGACAACAAATGCTACTCTTCTAGTTCAGCACAATTCCTACCCAACTAGGAGGACTAGATCCTGTAATTTCGGTATAGATCTTCGTTAGTGTCGCATCTAAAGCACTTTATTTTTTGGTACAAACACTAAAAGCGCTTATGCTTGCGTGTATTACAGTGTTAGTTCCTTTTTCTTGTTCATTACTAATCCCCATGTTCATATAGTATTGGATTTTGATGTAAAATTGAATTCAAGACAAGTCCTCAATGTCCAAGCCTTTCAATCTTTGAATCATATTCTTAATATATGGTCAAATACACTTGATGACTAAAAATAAGGTCAAACATCACTGTCTTTGGTCGATCCAATTAGATGTATCAGATCTTGGGGACATCCATTAATGTTTGAGCTAAGCTATCATCAATATGCATATAATGAAAACGTGAGTGTACCTAAAGATTAATCCCACTTTTCTTTCTTTCCTTGCCATCCACAAATCTCATTTATTTTCCTACTTTTTTGTTTGGAATTTGGATCACAGCTTGGTGAAAAGTGGTTGAAATCTTTTGTTTAAATGTCATACATCATAATTTAAGTTAATCTGTTAGCGTAAACACTTTTAGATTTACACCATGGATATTTATTGTGAGTTTAATTTTCATAGATGGTTGATGTAAAAAAAAATTTATATTACTAATTGATATTAAAAATTATTTTAGATGTGATTTTTAAAATAATTATTATAAAAATTTACAATTTTTTATATAATAATTCAAGATTATATAATAGAACAAAAAATCTTTAGTGTTAATATGTTTTAGAGAAGTTCCTTATTCATTGTATCCAACATCACACACTTTGGGGAACATGTAAGACAAATAATAGAAGAATTGACAAGATGTAAACCAAAGAAAACTCCACGATACTTGTATGTCAGCATCTAACCAGTAAGGCAGTAACGGTTTTATTGAAGGATTTCATATCGGATTAACACTACTGTAAATTTGGTAGGAATGGGTAGGATATTAATGCATTATAAGTAGCAAGGTATATCCATATTGTACGAATGCAAGGGAAGGAGCGAGTAAAATTAACAATAGATGAAACAGAAATTTAATTGCTGACCAATTCATTAAAAATTCAAAGGGTAAACATTATAATTAGTACCATAATTACAGTTACTCAACTAACAAGAACATCAACCATCCTCATCAGTAAAAAGTAATCAGTCTAATTATCCTCTCTTTGCCCCCAAGCAACCAGCACTTATAGAGTTATACTTCTTGCTTATGTGGTACCAAAAGCCTACCTATAATATAGTCTTCATCATATTGCCGGATTCTCTCAACAATCTTGGACATAGCACATTTAAAATGCTAACACATCAGCAAGAAAATTTCTCTATGTGGTGGGAGAGTCCGAGGGAGTACTCAAAAGAGTTAACGGGCTAATAACAAGGACTATCAAAAGAATTATCATCAGGAAGACATTTTATACAAGAATCCCTTCTCTTGTTCCCCCTCAAGCCTAACCAGCCAGGTGCTGATACTACTTGTTGGGAGAGTCCGGGGCAAGGACTACATGAGTCACATCCTATATATACTTCATTAAGCCCTTTTTCCTAACACCAATGTGTCATTTTCCAACGCTCTCTCATATAAGTTGTGCTTAATTAATTGTTAGTTTTTCTTTTACTGTAGTGTCATTTTTCAATTAAAGAAACAAGAAAAAGGCACAGGCAATTGAAACGGGTGATTTGAATTCGCATTAGATTCACCTCAAACAAAGTCACAACGAATAGCACATTCATGTCAACTACAGTGCCCACTTTATATAATAACAATATATATATATATATATATATGTAATGTAACATTGGATCAATATGAATTAACAAAGTCACTAATGGTTTTGGTTTTTTGCGTGACCATATAAAAAACAATTAAAGTCAGTTACTAGGTGTGTCCGCTAGCATCATGCGGATCAGCAGGCACAAGAGTAGAACTCGACCAGCTCGTCCATGGACCCCAACTGGGTCTCTTCGCTCTCAAGCATCCACAGCAAATGCTCAAACAGCACCACCTCACAGGAAACCACCACCCCATCATCACAGCCAGTACTAGACCTGTCCACTAGCTCCTGAAACACAGGGTGATCGATCACTTCGGAGTTCACGAGGTAGCGCCTCCGAGACTTGCCAACATAGACAGCATGAAGTTCCTGTTCATGTTCCTTGGAAGAGGATGTTCCAGCACCCCCTTTGTTGGAAGAGACACTGCTGCTGTTGCGGCTGAGCCTGGTCAATGAGGGCCATCTCTTGATCGCTGACTTGAGCTTTGTTAGTTTTCCCACTTTGGCCATTTTGGGAAGGTGTTTGATGAATGCCTCAAAGAGTTGTGTGTGTTGAGTGGAGAGAAGGAGAGGAGTTGGTTGATTGGGAGGTGTGTGTGGTGTGTGATGACTGATGGAAAGGTGTGAGGGAAGGTTCAGTTATAAAGAGAGGTTTTTTGGGGGGGGGGGGGGAAAGAACTTAAGGGTAGCGTAGTGAATGATGGGATGTGAAGGGTTTAAACAAGTGCATGGCCCACTGTTTAGGACACAGCTAAGAATGAGATATTTGGTGAAGAATTGGAAAACCAGTTGCTCCTTTGTTTGGCCTCTAGCGAGGGGTTTGGGATTGGCAAGCTTTGCAAAAAGACAAATTCCTTTGCCTCTTGCGCTTTTACATGCATGCCCTCTTTTTTTTTTCCGGACCATGAGATTTTCCACTTTTCCTCTCCTTTTAGTTTTGTTTTATAGGATAAAAACTGCCACAAATTTTATAATTGTATTATTGTTTCACCCTTTCAATCTGATGAATATTTTAGTTATTGCTTAATGTTAGTTGTCAAAAACTATTGTGAGATATGGAGAAATTATTATATGGTCCAAATTATGTGATCTTAGTCAATTTTTATGTGATATGAATTAAAAAATGTAGTTACACGTTATGTAAAAATTGATTACATGTTTCAAGACCATATAATAATTTCTTGTGACATATAAGAATTAGGCAAGGAGGGGGGGGAATATCAGTTCAGTTGGAAATGGATGTGTACAAGAAAAATAAGCCTCCAACTCTAAGTGACTTTCAAAGAGTCTTAAGAATTAAGAATAGAATATTATGAATTGAACTAACTAATACACAACTTTAAATTCATTTTTCAATGCTTGTTTTTTATTGACTAAAATTTTTTCGGTTAGATTTAACATGTTCAAGTTCTCCCATATTATATAATAATATCAATAGAGGTACCGTCCAGACTCCAGACCCATGCGATCAAGTATAAACCACCATTGGTTGTAAAGCGGGATAGAAAGTCATAGCACTATAACCTTACACAATATAGGAATCTTTCTTATTATATTACAAAAATGGAAGGAGATAATAATGAGGATATTTGTAGGACATAAATAATTCTTTTAGGTGGTTGGACCTGATTTTTTATTTTCGTTCTTGTTCTAAAAGTCTTGGAAGTATATTATAACAAACAAGCTTTTCTTATTATGATGTAAAAGAATAAAACAGACCGAGGAACAAAAATGAGTGTCATTATAGCTATTGGATTTGAAATGAAATTAGGTATATATGTTGGTTTTCTTGTTTTTGTTGGCTAATAGCTAGGCATCAGAAATAGCAACAAATTAAGGTGTTGGTTGGTTAGCAAGCCAGCAAGGATCGCATCAGTGAAATGCACTCGACTGGCCAAATTCATCTACCTCACAAACTACAAAGTGTTGGTGCCCGCATCCTTGTCCTTTTTATGTATATGCTTTACTAGCATTCTTTGTACAGAAGTACCATTAGCAAGGTTCTAAATGCATATGGGGCCTAGAAACCTCATCTAGCAGAGCACTAAAAACTCCAAATCCAATTATAGACTTTATCAATTTCTCCAAAATTCTTAGCAAAAGTAAAGAACTTCTCTTCCATACAAATGAATTTTGTATACCAAAATTTGCGGTATTTATGTGAGTTCACAGTAATTCAAATTCTATCATGTGTATAATTAATAATAATAATAATAATAATAATAATAATAATCTGTATAAATATTTAGTGCATTGTGCATACCTTATGAAAATTAACAATGAAACAGTTGCATACGCAGAGTTTCTGAAGAGGAAAAATAAACTAGGATGTCATGAGTCATATTTGAGAGTCATGTTTGTGGTCCAACACATATGTGAATCATGGATCACAAGAGCCTAAGCAGAAGCCAAATTCATGTATGTTTCACATACCAGCCAGTGGTCCAGTAGTTCCTATTCCCACTGATTAAGCCGGTGCTTGCTGTTGCTGACACCACCTTCAATTCAAGCCTAGCCTCTCACTCAACGTTTTTATTTGAATGGACACCGTAGATTTTCTGTTCTTGCAAAAGGTGATAATTGTACGAGCAAGTTCAAAACGTTCCATGTTAATTATTAGAATCAAAATTTGTTTTATCATAACTTCAATTGCTCCTTAGCTGGTACATAGGCTTCTATGATTGTTATTTGTTAGCCCAAACAACTATATTTCTTCTCTCTATAAATTTGAATAGCTATTTTAAATAAGAGCATTTTTAAAAAAATTTTCAACGATAGCATTTTTAGAAAATTTTCTTAACCTCTTATCTTATTCAATCTATCTTTTTCATTTCTATTTTTAAATTAAATTTCAATATTTTTTTAAAAAAATAATAATTTAAAATAATCTTATATCACAATATAAATTGTTTATCATAAATCTAAAATATAATTTATATGTTCAAAAAATATTTATTTATTATAAATTTTAATTATAATACAATTTATATATTTAAAAGTATTTATTTATTATAAATTTTAGTTATATAAAATAAACATTTGTCCTATATAATATAATGCTAAAATACTAGTTATATCATCACGGTTACAAAGCTTCATTATTGATAAAAACCTAAAGGTTTGAAATTCAAATAGATACAAACAGTGAAAATGTGAAATTTTAACATAGTTTGATCCTTGAAGATGTTTGACTGGATCCATTTAAGAGAAACTAAAGAGAAGGAATTCGAGAATGTGTCATGTTTATTTTGGCCTTGGAAAATGTGCATAATATCAGTAAGAAAGAATTTGCCTAATGCTGTTCGTAGTAAATCATATATCCTAAAAATCTTACATGCTAATATGTTAGATTATATATACCTATGCTGGTGTTTCTGCAAAATTAGCCCCCTCCCCTAAAATGATGGTTTAATAAATAAATTAAAATGGTCCCAAATCTTTTGAACAGAATATTTCTTAACTGATCATGTGCTTCAGAAGACTAGGATAAGACAAGATTAGTTTTAGGGGCCTGGACCATCATAAGAAATGCATTAAATTTGAAGATCTCATTTGGATTTGCTAATTATCAATCATGTGCCACGAAATTATGTAACATACAAAATTCAAAATCATTGTCAGTTCAGCTCGACCAGAACGGGATAGAGCACTTCAAACAACTTAATTAAACAAAGCATAATGCTGTTTGAGAACTAATTAGCAGACACATATCAAACACTTAGGTAGTGATTTTGTTTTTACATGTAGCATAACAAAAGGTAAGAGGATCATACAGCAACAAAAAGACATTCATTAATGCATATTCATGTTCCTTTTGTTGTATTTTCCTCTTTAGCGAGGATAACTCATTTAATTTTTATTTATTTATTTATTTTAACTGTAACCTTTTTTTCAAACTTCAATGTGTACACACTCTTTAAGTTTAAGACACTTCTAAACATAGCTGAAAATGAAACGCGTGAATTGTACTAATTTTGGAAATTAATCCTTCAATTTATATTTTATAAGCTGTTCGTGAGATAACCAAAAAAAAAAATGTATTGATCACATCTAGGTATGCTAGTTATAAACCATGTGCCATGAAAATAGAATATAATTATATAAAAGTCATGTTTGTTCAACTATTATTGACTAGAGCATATAAGTAGCTTAGCATCTTAAACAGAGCATATATGCCGTTTGGGAACTGATTAGTTGACAAAACATCAAACACTTACTGGGATAGTGATTCTGCTGTATATATTTTAGGGGCAAATCTTCCTCCCCGCTGATTATGTCCATACAGTCAACAACAGGCATGCCTCTTGGAGATTTGTGCTTGTATTTTATGGCTAATCTTTGTAATGTGATTATAATGCTCGTTGCATTTTTTTTTCTCCTAATCCTTCGTTTGAATATGCAATAGCGAACAATAACGAGTGAAATAATATAGAGTGAAGTGGAACGGATGAATATGGAACAGAATAAAAATATTATTTTTTAAAAAAAAATTTTATAATAAAATAAAACAAAATTTTTATTTCATAATTTAGTTAGTAAATAGAACAAAATGGGTTTTGATTTTATTATTTTTATCTTACCCTCATTGAAACATTTAAAAAAAAACAAAAAATCCTATTATAATAACAATCTAACTTTTAAATAAACTATATTATATAGTCATAAAATAATGTATTTAAATGGTCAAACAAGACGTTTCATTACCCAATACAAATTTTGTAATCAAATGAGAACTACTCTCAAAAAATATCCCTATCATAAGAGGCCTAATAAGTTGGTCTAACCATTCAACAATTGCCCAATGCAATATGTGACACAATTAGTGCCTCAACATGATGCTATATAAAACATGAGGGTTCAGGCTACCTTTGAAGTCAGCAATGGAACCACTTGCTTAAACTTTGACATTCAAGTCAGTAAAAGTTAAACAGAATTTATTGGGCAGCGAGAGAATTGAAGTTGGGTTGGAGGGTTTCCCTTGTATTTTAAGAGTCAAGGCAGATGATTACTAAGTTCTAATGGACATCTACTCATAGGCTAAGGGCCAATGCAAAAGCCAACGAACTGCCAAATGACTAGAGACTCATTCATGATCTACGACTAGAGAATGGTCTAGGGTTCTTTTGTCATACAGCCACTAGAGGGACGTGACAAGTCTGAGGCAATCATCTTGAGAAGGGTTGCTTTTCAATTGAAATGAGACATTTCTCAAGGAACAATTTTTTAGGGGTCTTGCCCATCAGTAGCCAAGGTGTAGTTTGGTTGGATTCGAAGTTGGTGTCCTTTAGTTTCTTATCTTGATCACAAGGTTTATCTTATTTCTAGGAGTTTAGGATTCAAGTTGCTTGTTGCTCTTTAAATGGCCTATCCCAAAACAAGATCCAAATCTAGAAGACCAACAATGTGAACTCATACATATTTTTTAATGTTTCATTAAGATAACCTATTTTTTATTATGTAGTTTTGTAATTTTGGCATTTTTAACTAATGACAGTATACATCATTTTTTTTTTCACTTGCCCACTTTAAACATGTTCTATTGATTGTTTATATAACATTTCTTTTATATCAAGTCCTTGGTAATTACACCCACATCTTTATTATTTTTGGGGGGTTTTATTTTATTTTTATTTTTTTGCGTCTTATTTGAAAGAAATTATCGATGAAGTGGTGGTATATATGCAAAATATGTAGTGTTGTCTATAACGTAGGAAAATGGTGGGTGCAGAGCATTGATTAAAAAAATGACATGATGAATTGCTTTTATAAAAAAGAATTCAACTTGTAATTTATAAGGAGTTGATTATCTTATGAGCAACTAGTTGGATACAAAACAAGTAGGTAGATGAATCTACTAAAGTTGGCCTAGTGGTGAGAGGTTGGAGTAGTATGTATGAGGTTATAGGTTCTAACCTCAGTGCGACTATTGTATACAAAAAAAGAAGTAGGTAGATGTGTATCAAAAGATAAGAGTCTAAATTAAAAAATAAATAAATAAAATTGTAATCGAATAAAAATAAAATAATATATATTATGATTCCATTAGATATCCCTCAAATTGGAAGGCAAAAAAATAAAAATTTTAAATGGAATATAATAAAATCCATTCCATCATTTATTATTACATTTAATTATAATTTAAATAATTCAAACAATAAAAATATAAAATAACTTAAAATTTCATTCTAATTCACTTCATTTAATCATATTTCATAAATTAATCTAGGGTTAAATATGTTTTTGGTTCTCCAAAAATTAACCTGTTTTGATTTTAGTCCTAAAAAAAAAAATCTTGAATAAAGTTTCTCAAATATTAAAAATACTATAATTAGATCCCTGTACCAAACTATGTTTAACTTTTTTGTTAAATGTTGATCACATTATCATAGGCATTTTTTGAAAGCATGGACTTGACCTGCATAAATGTCTAACCTAGCCTATATGCCTACTTTCTTATAAGGCTTATAAAAAGGTTGTTAGACCAGGTTTACTAACCTAAAAAGGCCTATTAGTAATTACACATTTTTTATATTATTATATGTAATATATGTATTATATATAATTATGTATATATAATATACTAATATTTTATTACATATGTATATATATATAGGCTGACCTATTAGACTTTTTTAAACCTAAGGTCTGACCTTTTTACCTAAATAGGTTTTTTAAAAGTATAAGCCTAGCCTTTTTAATAAATGAGCTAGACCAAGCCATAAGTCCCTAATAGACCAACTGGCCTATTTCCATCCTTAATCTTAAGAAGAGTAATTATATGGCTAACAAACTAGTTTAAAACATGCCTTTTGTATTTTTACTACTTTATAAATGTTTGTAATAACTTATAAGTAGGTTTATCCTGTCCGTGTATTTTATTTCGGTGGGTGAGGTGGGGTGGCGTGGGGGATTAGAGATCAAGCACACTATTTATCGTTTCATGGCTGGTCTTGACATTTTATGAGTTCAAGATGAAATAATAGATATATATATATATATATATATATATATATATATATATATATGAGTATTTTAAAATGTAAAAATATATTTAAAGGTGTTCATAAACTGTTCCAGTTCAATAAAAACAATTATTTGTAAAACCAAACTGATAATTGAACCAGTGAAAAAGTACAGGTTTAAGGTTTGATGGTTTAACCATAATTGGACCGATAATGATTAAATGATATTTTTTAAAATATTTTATTTTAAGTGATATTCTAATATTAAACAAAAAACATAAAATAAAGTATAATAATATTAAGAAATTCATTATTTTTAAGTTCCAATTATTAATTGCATATTCTACCAGAATTAAATAATTTTTAAAATATTATTAATTGCACAATTATTTTTCAAATTATTAAGTAAAATAATTTTTTTATGTAATGGCAAATTTTCAAAATCAAATGAATTAAAAAAAAGTTCATAATGAATAAAAGAATTGCAAAACCAAGGTATAAATTAAACTCTAAAGTTGTGTTTGATTTGTCATTCCGTTCAATTCAACGCCAATGACCATACACACATGGATTGCCATTAGACATGCATTGAAAAGTGGGATTAGTCCAAAACAAACACACTAAGACGTAGAAGTTAAAAGTCCAGCTATCAGTTGTGGACAAGACCTATAAGCCATAAAGTACATTTAAAAAATTAACCCTAGCTACTTTAAGATAAAACCCTTGCACCATCAGCCTCAAACAGACAACTTTCTCATCTTTACATCATCACTGGACATGTGTAATGGTTTTCTCTTTGCATCCCTGCAACAAGATGTTTTTCTTATTTCTCTTCTGTATAATTCGTCACTAAAGATAAATAAGAGGTAAAGGGTGATTGTATTGTGCTATTATTGCTGGTCAAGGAGACAACTTCTTCTTTTTTTGGTTAAAGATAGCTTCTTTTTCTTCTTCTTAATCTAACCTGAATTCTTAACATGAGATTTTAGAGACCAGTCCAAACCATTAAATCACCAATTTTTATCGATTTCACTAGTTTGGCTAGTTTTTGATTAGTTTTCATAGCATCTGGTTTCTTGGTTTTATTAGACCAACTACCGAACCGGTTCACTGATTTCTGGTTAAACTAGTCGGTCAAGTCCAGTTTTTAAAACTATGATAAAAATAAAAAAAAACTAATCTAAAAAATAAAAAAAATGAACTTTTTTATTAGATTGGATTGAATTTCATATTTGATTTTGAAAATCGATTCAATCTAATCCAAATCAGACTTATACCTAAATATATATTTTTATTTATGAATTTATAATATCGCTCATGTTTATATTTTTATTTCTTATATATTTATAAAATTATCAGATAGCTTATTTATGAAAAAAATATTTAATTAAAGATAATTTTTTAGTAATTATTTGAGTAAAGGTACATAAATGTAATTATCGAGTTGTGTAAATTTATTTTTAATAGTATATATTTGAAAGTTATACTACTATTAGTTATATAATGACTTATAAATGAATATTTGATATTTGAAATGATTTTACATAAGAAATTATTGCCATTAAAAAATCAAGAAGATGTATATACAAATAAATTAATTAATTAAAAATTTTCTTCTTCTTTAAAGTTATTTATTTATTTATTTTGGGCCCCTCAGCTCTGACCTGGGCCGTTGCCCCTCGGCCTAGGCCAGGGCCGGCCCTCATCGTTCTTGGTCTATCAACAATAAAAATCACAATATTTAAAGTACTAGCTTAATTAGTTTTTCAATGGCTACTGTTCCAAATAATTCTCTTACTATTAAAATTTCATATATCCAAAACGTACAACCAATAAAATGAAAACCTTGACAGAACCTGGTCTTCATTTTATGGAAATGGGTTATTTCCTTCCTCCTAAAATTGCATCTGTTACGGCATGCCATATCCTAGTTCCTTTACCTTTTTACTGATTATCCCAATTCTTTTCCTAAAATGCCCAACAAAAGCAATAGATCGTCATGGGCTGCAACTATATACTTCGCAAATTTTACAAAAAAGTCACATCAACCATCTCATGTGGTGAAAAAAATTGAAGGCAATTTTTTTTTTTTTTTTGAGTGAGAAGGGCTTCCAAGCCCAACTAAACCCACGAAGAAAGCATACAGCAGCATTATCAAATATCAACTACAAATGAATGGTTTTAATGAACTATTATGAAATTTGTCAAGGACTTTTTCTGTTTATAAATCCTTGTTTTTGCTACTTTTATAAACTACTTACATTCATGTTAAAAAAAAAGAAAAGAAATTATATTATGGCTATTTACTTGTTACTCCATCCGTTCTAACATGCTTTGCATGCTCTCCACCCCATGAATTGTTTTCAACCGCTCTCTCTATTTTAGATTTACTCTACTTTTTATGGGTTTAATAATGTTAAAATCGTACATATCTTTATTTATTCCATCACTTAACGTATGTGATGATTATGATGCTTATGTGATACATAATCAATCACAGATCAAGTACTTCTGAAAGCATGTCAAGAACGTCTCTCTAATGTAAGCTTCAAGCCATATGCCATTGATAATATAGTCATCATCCTGTATTTCACTGTATGACCTGGCACCAAGTTGAACTTGTAAAACCTGCACAAAATGGCCAGCACCATCCTCATCTGTAGATATGCAGAGTCCTTGCCAAGGCATATCCTTGGCCCTGCCTGCATGTCCAAAGGAAAATAATAAAGTTAAGGTGTTTGTTGCACATCTTGGTTCAAACTTGCAATACCAACTTTGGATTGTTACCACAGATTGTAGATTACAAAAGAAATGAAATTACCTGAAAAGCAGTGAATTTGAATGGAGATTCATTTCTGAGAACACCATCCTTGAACCATCTCTCAGGAATAAATGAAGCTGCATCAGGGCCCCAATTATACTCCATCCTTCCCATAGAGTATGGAACATAAGTTACCATGCCCCCTGCCTTTATTTTGGTTCCATCTGGCAGTACATCATCCTCCAAGATGCCCTTGGGATCCTACAATTGAACAGTGATGTTTACAAAACTAGTTCATAGAATCATAGTAAATTTAAAGCAACAACCTTAGTGAACTTCCTCTTCCAAATTGCATGAAGGTGCTTTGCTTAATAATAAAACTATTGTAGCCTATACAATTTCATTATTCTAGCAATCACTTTTTGTTAGGAGGGATAAAAAACATCAATTAGAATACATTAACAATGTAAAGGTTTTTTACACTATTATTCAATGATGATTTGTCATTGTTATATAATTGAAAGTTGTTGACTTTTGTGATAATTACTTCGAAAGTCTAGGGTGATTTTTAATTGGTTGATAGTGTAAAAATTTGTATAATTACAGTATATCAAAATTAAACTCTAAAAAAATTATCTCACTTTTTATGGAATTTTCAAAACAAGCACCAAATAAATGTCTGAAAATGCATACCTGAGGAACTGCTGGATACAGTCTTAAGGTCTCCGTTATGACAGCATGCAGATAGCGCTGTCTCTCTAGTGAATCTTTATTCAATAACCTTGAAAACTGTTCTACTCTTCGATTGAATGATTCAGGGTCCTCTTTGTCACATTGATGCAAGGAAATGTTCTCTTCCTTTGCTCGATTCTCCTCAAAAATTTTGAGCTCTAAGTAAAGTTTGTCAGCAACATGAGCATGTGTCATTATCATGTATATGGCCCATGATAGGGTTGTTGCGGTTGTGTCACGACCAGCAATCACAAAGTTCAAGACAACATCTCTCAGACTCTTGTCTGTTGCATTGCTTTCTCCCAGTTCTATGAATCTTGATAATATATCATGCTTTATCTGTTTTTTAACAAGAGTGATCAATCAATATAGGTTTGAACTTCACTATTTGATTAGGATATGAAACTACCTGATTTTGTTGGCCACTTTTTTTAACATCCTCTATCTCTGTCTTTCTTCTCCGAATTACTGAGTAAGTGAAATCATCAATGACTTTGATACTATTTTCAAGTTGTGCCTCTGAGCCTATATTTAGAATTTTCTTAATTTTCCACAGTGGATCAATGAAGCGAAGTGTTACTATGATATTTGCAGTGTCAAAGGCGTAAGCAAAGCTATTCTCTGGCAAACTGGGAGCCAATGTTCCAATTTCCACTCCAAATCCAACCTTACATATGGAGTCCAAAGTCATTCTCATCAACAATTCCTAGAAATTGACATTTGAAGCATCACCAATTGTAGCCTCCACTACATCATAGAACTAAGGAAATAAAATTTAAATTTGAAAAATAAAAAATATAAGCATGAAAGAATAATGTTTGTAGCACCTGCATGTCTATTTTTTTGTTAAGGAATGATGCTTGATTGAGAATGGCTGAGAGTTTTAAGGCATACTCCCTGAAAACGTTGGTGCTGAAATCCCTCAAATTTCTGGATGCAAACTCTAAGCTTGCAGTTTTCCTTTGTTTCTTCCAAAGCTCACCATCAACATTAAATATCCCATCTCCGAGCAGCACTTCCATATATGAATGGTACACTTCACCCTGCAGTTATAGTCACACACTTTTCCATCAAAAACATTAATTATGCAAATAAATAAATAAAAAGAGTTTAATTTTTGTGTATTGTCTAAAAAGTTTTACACTCTTAACTAATATGAAATCATTGTTAGTATGACTTTTAAAGAAATTATTGTAAAAGTCAATAAATTTATTATACATAGCAGTTTGTGATTGTGATTGGATAACAATATAAAAACTCTTTACACTATCAGTGTATGAATTATTTACTCAAAAAACAAAACATTAAATATGATTCAAACATGATCCCACACCATATGGTTTAATATTGAAGCAAGAAATGATGTAATGTAGATTACCTTAGGATAATTATTGAAGTTGGTCTTAAGTACATGTTCTACATTAGCAGGATCAGCAATGTAAGTATAAGTTGTGAATGGCATAGGGACCACAACAGTTTTTGACTTGGACAAATAATTGACGAGCCAATCGTGCATCCTATCATAGTTCATCAATTGTTCAATGGCAGCTCCAAGACAGGGCCAAGTTTTGGGGCCTTTGTTGTTTCTTTGGCTCCATCTATGTATGAACATCCATGAAACAACCATGCAGATGAGTAGTACTAACCCTCCCATGTTGCATCGGTCCCTAAAGGGAGCAACTAATGCGAGGTTCGTCTCATCTCTCATTTTTAAGACATGAAAAATGACCTGAATACGGAAATCTAATGTGTCACAAAAGATGCATGCTTGAGTGATTGCTTGATGTGTATCTGTATATTAATTAAGAGGGATCAGAGGTAGTTGAAGTGTAGTTACCTAACTGGTTTATTTTATGTATGGTTTAGCTATGTATTACCTACCTGTCACAGTCTTTTAGTGCTTATGGTTTGTGAACTTGAAAGATAAAGAAAAGCTTCATTTGTTTCGTGCCATTGGCCTAAATTTCGTAGAACTACCAACATGACCGGAGACTAACAAAGGAGAAGTTATTAGGTGGTCAAAAGCATTATGGTCTCCATTAATTTCCACATAATATGTAATCAAGTGTTATATTCTTTTTCATAAATTAAAAAACCTGAGTAAGTGTCACGTGAAGATTGATCGAGATTATAGACACTTAATACTCCTAAACTACCTCATAATTTCTTTTAATAAAAGGTGGAACTTTGGTAGGTTACTATCACAGTATGTGATCTAATGAGATTAATATTATTATATAATAAAATTTTATAGTATTTTTTATAACATTATTTATTTATTTATTTTTAATAATAAATAATATATAATAAAGTTAATGTGACAAACTTGTGTGCAAGTAATCAAATTCCATCACGATATTCCAATTAGAAAGCTTAATTATTTATAAAAAAAAATAAAAAAAACCTTTTATCAAATCAAAGAGATTTAATTTTCATTTTAATAACTTTTACTCTTTTTAATTTTGATCTTTATAATTTTTATATTAGTTCTTATATTTTCATTCATTTCAATTTTGAATTTTAGGGTTAAGGTATTATTTCTCATTGTTTTATTCACTTAATTTTAATCTCGATACTTTTTATTCATTAAGGTGTTGATTCGTACAGTATAAAGAACTGATTTATTTAATTTTGACTTATTCACATATATGTAATTTGAGTAAATTACATAAACTTCTATCCAGTTTTTTGAGATTGCACATGATTTCCTTTTTTTTTCTTAACATTTATAGCAATCTTCTAATGACAATACACGTCTTAATATTTTTTAAACAATTAAAAGAGTTAATGTAATTTATAAAACATATTATATAATGTTTTTTAAACTATTAAAAGAATTAATATAAAGATCAAAAAGAAAAAAATATCAAATAAAATTTAACGAAACTTAAAAGGAAATTAGTGTAATTTGTCTACTATGTTTATAAGCGACCAAAATAAACAAGAGCAACTGAGCAAAAACAAAATGATCGACAATAGGAAACAGAAAAAAGCTGTAGAGACAAAACTTGGAACTGACAGAAATTTTGAAATGAAAGTCTTATTTAAATCTTTTTGAAAAATAAGGATAAAATACATGGACGATTATTATCTGATGCTGACACGTACAGAGAAGAAGGGGCCTCGAGTTTCCACAAATAACCAGAGAATAACACGTGTAAGCAAAAATGGGGAGGATGTTTCCAGAACGTGTGGGCAATCACTCTCGAACTTTCTTCACCCTCCACAAACTTCTATTTATATTTTCTCCAAAACTCTCTCCTAAAAACAACCATCAGTTGACAATCACTCATCCAAACATAAAAATCCTTTTGCCCTGCTAGATTCTCGATAGTACAAACATAGGTTTGTAATCCCATGATTTTTAATTTTTTTTGGCGTGTTAATGCTTTCTGGGGTTCTCTGTTTTTTAACTTTTTTGTGAGACGTTCCGGTATTTGCTGAGTGTTCCTTTAGCTGAAGTGTGTATTTTGTGGTGAGTTCAGAATCAGAGTAATTGTGGGTTGCATTAGTGTGAGAAGATGAGCAGAGTTGGTGATTCTTTGAACGTGGATTTGGCTGCTGCAGTGAACAACCTTTTCAATCTTCCTGAAACCATGGAAAAGTTCATGTTTCCTTCTTCTCGTGCTCATGACCACCATGAGACCGGAGGGGTTTCTACCATTCCAGTGGACATTTTGGACACTGCCAAGGAGTATATATTCTTTATGGATGTTCCTGGTCTCTCCAAGTCTGAAATTCAGGTACTTATTTATCCACATAGATGATGTCTCTCATCCCAATATTTTTCCTTCTCTATTGTGTAAGCATGCATAACTAATTTGTTGGTGATTGGGTACTATGGATATTAGGTTAGAGATAGTGTTGTGCTGTGATGTTATATTGAAATGTGTATGTATGTATGCGTTTGCAGGTGACGGTTGAAGACGAGAATACACTCGTTATACGAAGCAATGGGAAAAGGAAACGTCAAAATGGAGAGGATGAAGGGTGCAAGTATCTTAGGCTGGAGAGGAGAGGACCTCAGAATTTGTTGAGGAAGTTCCGTTTACCTGAGAATGCCAATGTGTCAGCCATCACAGCTAAATGCGAGAATGGGGTTCTGACTGTGGTGGTTGGGAAGCACCCTCCTCCAAAATCTAAAACTGTTGAAGTTGCCATTGCTTGAGGGATAAGAGCTAGTGCTTCCATGATTTTTTCAGTTTTTAATTTGCTTTTGCTGTTTGCTAAGTAGTTAAGGTTGTTTAGCTGGCAATGTGAAGTATCCCAGTGTTTATAGTTTTTAAGTGCTCTTGAAGCCAGTAATGAAATTTAATTAAATTTATTGCTAGCTACATGGTAAATTGCCATCAAGGAGAAACAGATAACAAAATTATTTTCTCACAATTTTAGATGAAGAGGTGAGCAATCCGCATAACATTTTTGAAACACTAATACATTTATATTTGATTCTTGGCTGAAAAAAATTGTCCACTGCTCATAAAGCGTACACTAAAATTTGATTCAATAGCCACAAACAAAAACTAGCAGGAAGCAACCAAAACTAATAGAATACAAATTACATGGCGATACTTAATTGCCTGATTTGAGTCTCTCGTATAACAAAATTTAGTTGGTGCCTTGCTAGCACTCAATTTAGCCATAGCCGTCTCTTATCTATTTTGGGGAATTCATCTGATTACCTTTTTCCTTTTCTTAGATTTGTTTTTCTTGTGTGAAGGATTTTTCTCAGTATGGTCATCATCTTCCATTAGATGCTCAAACTCTTCATAACTTGCAAATGGAGACACACCACTCTTACCACCACTTTTATGTTTTCGTTTTCTTCTGCCAACTTCCTCCCCATCACCATCAGAGCCATCATCAATATCTCCAACCTCAAGATCATTGTTATCATCATCATCACTTCCAACATCATCATCAATTGGAGCATCAGCCTCTTCCTCTCCCATATCAGAGGGTATATCCATCTCTGCATCACTGACATCACCAATCAACTCCTCATCTTCCTCATCGACTACTTTATCCAAATCATCATAATCATAGTCATTGTCTGGCCCCAAAGATGGATCAGCAGAATCCAACAGATTCTCAATCTCTTCATTATCACTCTCATCCCCACCATCAACCTCACCATCATCAATATCAAACAACTCCTCAGCTGCTTCCTCATCCGCTGACTTCTTTTTCTTTTTCTTCAGTTTAGTAGAACTCATCTTGTTTGTGTAGAACTTGTGGAAGACAAGATCCTCTGGAGGTACATCTGCCTCGGCTAGCGAAAGAATTTCTGGTCCAATCAATTGGTTATTAAGATCCATCTGCAAAATAAAGAAACATGTTAACAAGCTGAATCAGAAGGCTAGAGAATGATGCATTAACATTTTGCTGAAAAAGCAGGCATGTTAATGGTTGATTAGAAAACACTTTTACCTGCTTGGCAGGTTCAATCTGAGAAGCACCATGCCATGTGCTTTGTTTTGGTTTCTTCTCCATGAATTTGTCCAGGAAAGCCGTCAGAGAGAGGTCGTTTAAGGGATTGCCGTTATAGACAATGTTGGCCCCAGAAAGAAGAGTTCTGGCCATAGTAGCAACTGAAGGGTGTGCATGTGAAGCAAGCACCATTAACTCCCACCAGCTTACACGGTCTGCATTGCTGTTGAATGGACAAGATGTGATTTATGATGTATAAAGCAAAAAAGGTGTCACAACAGGATCTGACTCCTCTAAAACGAGGAAATGTATCTTCGAGAATAAAGTGCATTTATTATATCGAAATATTATACAAATATATGTATAACAAATTTAGAGGTTGTTATAATTTCAACTGTTTATTTTTCACATGCGCCTGCTATTTCAACCTGTCTTTGCTTGTATTATCAGATATCATATGTATTATCCAAAATTGTACCTATTCCCCTTTCGTGGTATACTTTCTTGTCATAAGCCATATAAATATGTCTGATATGAAATACTCAGCCCTAGTGCCTTGAACAAAAAATTGCAAAAAAAAATTATAAATGCATTTATAAGAGAAGAGAATAAGAAGATAAAATGCTCAGAAGCTAAAACTAACTTATGCACCTTAACTTTTGGAAAAGTTACATAAAAGAGCTTTTATAAAAGTTAAGTGTACAAGTTAAATTTTAGCTTATGAAAAAATCTCAATTCATACCTTTTTATTTTCTTCTTTATAAGTATTTATGTAGAAGTTTATTCAAACATGATCATAATATCTGAAGTGTGAAAGCAAATCAAGTAAATTACCAGTAAGAAGGCTCTCTGTGTCGTGGATCATAGCCTCCAGGCAGGCAAGACTTATTGGCAGATAATTGTGACTGCGGACCTTCATTATTGGATACAGATTTTGGTTTTTTTGATTTCTTAAGATCCGTTTCATTCTTTGCAAGCAAAAAACCCACATCCTCTGAAGCATCATCAACTGAATCGTCATCTTCAGAAGATGCTGGAAGATCATCTTCACTTTCCGATGAACTGGTGTCAGAAGTGGCATCCTCACCATTTTGAACAACTCCATTATCGTTTTGTTTATTTGATAGAGTGTTAGGTTCATTATCAGTTTCTATAACATCTTCAAAGTGTTCGAGTTCCTCATCAACAGACTCATTCTGCAACACCATGTTCCTATAACACAAGTGAAGAGCAGATGATTTATTTATTTTTTTCTCATCAAATGAGTAGTTGGCCAATTCTGTAGCAAAATCCTCAGTGCAGACTAACAATGCAGAGAGAATAGATAATGTTTATGCCCAATGGATAAATATCTTTCACACACACAATTATAAAATGTAGAAGTAGCAATAGCAATGACAGAAAAAGTAATTACCATAAAGGTGGTCTGGCTTTAAGGAGTTCAGAAAGAAGGAAAAGGCATGCACAGGCATATTGTGGTGGCTGCTGAAGTGCAATCTGAACAAACAAAAATCAGTGGTGGTATCTATGAAAAGAAAAAGGTAGATAAAGTGCAGTTTAATAATCACCTGCAATAGACGTTTGGAATATGCAGCCACTCGCTTTAAATTAACATCCCTTTTCATTGCTCTGAGAAGAAGTGCAATAAACATTTCTGCCTGAGGACAAACACATTAAAAATTCTAAATGATTGAAGAACATAAGCACATGCATTTTTTATCCAACGGCAAACGTAAAGAGTTTGCTTGCCTTGGATGTATTCATGGCAGCCGGAAGCAAAAGTTTGGAGTACAAAGCACGGTAAAATCGATCACTGGCTATCTGATTTTTGGATGAAATTTTATCGAGAAGCATCAGTGCTTGAACTCCTACGTTAAAATTCTGTGAATGAACCTGCAAGTTTGCAGTTTGTGATAAGATATCTTAGAACCAAAATCAGGTAATCATGAATACTCATGCTATCCGTCTGTAACATACAGCAGAAAAATCAGTAATTACCAATTGGAAAAGTACTGGTGTTTGAACATCAACAATGTCATCAGCTTCATTACTTGAGACAAAAGGAAGTGCTCTATTCACTCCCTGTGACAATATCAAATGAAAACCCAGATTATGACTGAATTTGTCATGATAAAAAAATTTCACAATCATTAATCAATATCAGTTCATAAAAAATTATAGGTATTATTATCATACTTACAGTTAGGAGAGCTGATAGAAGCCGAGAGTCCAATTCCACATGTGATTCTGATAACTCTTTTGATTTTTCTTCTTTTGGATTTGCCTTGCAGCTTTTATCAGACTTCTGATTGCTGCTTGCAGCAGTAATTAAAACCTGAAGATCTCTAATTGTAAATATTTTCCCCATTTTTACTATTTTTTAACTTGGGTAAAAGAACCACACAACATCATGATACTTCAGTCCAAGATAAGCTTAAAGAAGGAACGATCCTAGGGAAAATCAATACCTTAAACAACACAAAATATACATCTATAAGACGTTTTGCCACTTTTGGTCCATCTCCTTTATTTGTGAGACGGATTTGGCTCAAGAAGTTAACCTAAAACAGTAGAAAAAGCAGCCCATGAGATTCTTCAGTCATACCATATCTAAATGGATTTCGATAGAGCCTAAAATTTAATTTCAAGAAGTCATCTAAAATTGAAGGGCCACTTCTGCAACTACAGAAAAGTCATTTCAAACAGATATATTCTTGCAATACAGAATATTATCATTGTTCTTGTAACAAGGAGAGAAAAAAAAGTATAGTGCATTTTATTTTGCAGTGAATGATGTAAGAAAAACAGTGAGGTTAAAACTTTAGGACATACAGCATGGTACTGTGAACGTGGTCCTAAATGAGGCCGAAAGAGAAAAGAATCCACCTCGTCAATAACCACAGCCTGCATAAAAAAAAACATAAATTAACAAGAAGCAAAGACATTAGAAGCTAAAATAAATTGGGAGGTAAATAGGAGCCTTAATGTCAAGAATGTATATCATTGCCAAATAGCATGGAACCCCAAAACGGGAATAGTCAATATCTTCTAAAAAGAAGGAAAATGAAATAAAAGAAATCATAGCAGGCATGAAAGCTTTTCAGCTTGTAATGCTTCTTCGAGTATATATGTAATTATCACTTTCCTAGTAACATTGATAAACTCCAATAGAGGGGTTGATAAATGTTCATACCTTCATGTTTGGGTGGTCAGACAAAAGGTTGGACAAGTGAAAGTCAGCATTAGAAGCTGCCTTATTATCTGGATCCCCAAGCTGAAGCAATACCAAAGCCACCACCCACCAACAAAACAAAAGAGAGAAAAGCCATAGTAAAATAAAACAGTCTTAGTAACAGACTGTAGTAGCTCTAGTGAGCTCACTAACCACCTATCGTAACTAGACCAAATGAAGACCAAACAATAAATTCACAGGCCATAGCTCACTGTTAACTCACTTTATTAACAAGTGCAGAAAGTAGTCTGCGTTCTTGCTCTGACTTCCGACTCAGTAGCACATATATGGCCTGCAAGCCACAAAAGAACCCACACAATAGTTATTAATTAATATTAACAGTTAATACAATAATACATTCAATATATCTGAGAACATGTTACAATAAGCTGGAGTTAAGAAGAGCTTATTTAAGCTTATGGAAGTGGCTCATGACCTTCTCATAAGTTCTTTTTAGCTTATTTCAATAAGCTTCATGTAAAAAACTTATTAAAATAAGCATTTTTAGCTTATTCCATTAAGCTTCACATTTTAAGTTATGAATAAACTTTTATTTGATAGAGCAAATGGAATAAGTGCTTTGCTTAAGTTGTTTACTCAAACACGCCCTAAATATCAAAACATGTATTCACACAAACATAAATTAAAAGTTTTCTTAAAAAAAACCATAAAATGCAACTGGAAAAAAGAACAAGAATCTTTTTCCTATTAATCACAGGTTGATTATGCACAAGAACTTTCAAGTATCCTCCAGTACTTAAGATAAAAATGTTTTAAGTTTATTGAGTAGAAAATACTCACAAACCTTTTGTTATAGTAATGTCAAGTCACTTTGTAACTTGAAAGAGAGAATATTAAGTTATTAACTCTAAATGGGAACACAGAAAAAAGAAAAAAAAGGAACAAAGTATGAACAGAAAACCAACCTTTAATGCCTTGCTTTTTAGAGCAGATAGCATGTCTCGTGATGCTTCTTCAAGTGCAACAACAAACCGTTCATATCTGAGACATCAGAAGCTATTCAGTGTATCACTAACAAAAGAGCTTGAGTGGATAGCAAAATGCAGTGTCATTGACAATTGGAAATATGCCTCAAGCAAAATGTGTGTTGTAGTAAAGTGATATAGGGAAGTTTTGGACTGTCTGGTACTAGTATTAGTAAGCCCTTTCTCCTATTCTCCCGTGGAAATATTATGACTCCTCAAGCAAAATATTAATTAATGTGTGTAAATGCTCATTAGAATAGAATTCAATTATTCTTATAATGATGGAGCAAATAATTAAATGTATAGAAAGCATCCAAAGTTTAGGAAACAAAAGATGCACTTCATCAAATGCTCTAGCAATTAGAATTTACTTGAGAAATCCTTAACCAAGTCAAATCAGAGAAATTGATTAAAGATGAAAATGTGAAAATGAACAAAGTGTCCTTACACATACCTCTGCTTCAAACATTCCTCCCAATACCAGAAAAGGAGAAGGGAGTAACCATCTTTAGTTTCAGGAACATGATTTAGGGGTCGCTGTATCAAGGTCTTCAATTTACGATCTGGTAATAAGCTGCAAAAAAAAAACAGAAAAATAATGTAATAGATCAGAGCACTGAAACGTCATGTGATTCAATGCTATGCAAAAATAGTCAGTTAAATTACAACTTACCAGCATGCAAACCACTAAAGTACATAACATAGGAATCTTTTGAAAACCTATTACGAGTTATATTTTAATGATAAAATATTTTTTTATCATAATAGGGAGGGGTAAGTTAGGGGAGGTGGGGGGGGATGCAGACCTTGCAATAAATAATTCCTGCAGTGCTTCAAAACCTGTCAATGCATGCCGCTTTCCAACCTTGGATGTCACCATTCCTAGATTAAATAACAGACTCCGTCAGTAACTCAGGTCTAAAGAACATATGGGGAGGACAAAAGATAATATATGCTTTATTGTAAAGCCAAGGTATAAATACAGTGAGAGGCAACCTCACTGCAAACGCAGATAATTGAGAAGGAAAATCATGAGATTGAAATAATTAATTGCCATAAACAAATAATACTTGGTCAAATGTTAGATGCAAATGAAACTCATACCAAGTGCAATGCTGGACTACATGTGTCATCTGCTTCAGATTTGGTTCACAAGCAGAGGAATGCTGCTTGGAAATAGATCAAATTTTCTTTTATAGCATCAAATAGAAGTCTAGTAAGGATATATCGCATTCACACCAGAGGGCCACTAAGATTTCAAAATGCGGGGGAAGCAGATTTTAGAAGGCATCATTGGTAAGAAATATGTGCGAGACAAGATGATTAAATGGCCAAATACTTAGAAAGGAAACATCCTCCATTAAGCAAAAAGTAACACACCCAAGACGTCATAAGAATCATTCACCTCCACCAATAAAGATGTAACAGGTGCGTGTAAGTGTCGCTTTGGTTTCAATAACAAAATGGATCCCCCATCCCACCCCCAAAAATAATTAAGCTATCACATTGCCTAGAAAAACAACTCAGAGCTGAAATTAAGTGTCCACACTCGACTAGTTCTCTCAGATCGCTCGTTGCTTATCCTTCAACTCACCTACTAAATACTTTACATTTCTACAAACACTTAAAGAAAGAAAACCAATATAAACACTTGTATCATTCTATGACAGCTCAAACTAGCCATATATAACAAGTTATCAACAACAAAATCCAATCAAAAACTAAAGACAAGAAAGAAAAAGAGAAACACGAGAACTTAACTTACCCAAAAGAGCATCAAGAGAACGCAAGTTTGCAATTGGATTATCCCCCAGCAAGACAGAAAAAGCAGACACTTTATCAGCAGCAGTACCTGACCTCTGCGTAGAAACCAACATCTTAATATCACTGCTTTGCCCCCTTGATGACTCATAATCCTGAACATACTGTGCCATCAACCTCTCCCCCAACTCCCTCTTCTTCTCCACAAACCCTTTCCACTCTTCCACATCCCTTATCTCCACCCTCTTCCCTTCCCCCACCACCTTCCCTTCCAGCTCAGCCATGTCCTGAAACCACACTCCCAAGACACTTGCCTTCATCAAAGGAAGCTTTGGAAGGTTCCTAAACCTGTTGAACCCCTTTTCCTTGTTGGAACCATTATCCAGTGACAGAACAGGGGGTTTTGGTTCGGGTTTGGCGTTGCGCTTCTCGCGGGGTCCGTTGTGTTTGGTAAAAGTTTTGTTCTTTGGCTTCTGGGAGTTTTGGGGTGTGACTTTTTCAGGTGTTTGTTGCTGCTTCTTTGGGGGCCTGTTTGGCTTGGTTTTGCGAAAATCAACATCGTTGAAACCTGAATGGGATTGTGAAGTGGACAACCCGAGCGAGGAAGCGAAGGAGGCAACGTCGGATTTGAGAAGGTCGACGTCCTCTGGTTTCTTCGACTCATTGGAATTCGATTTCACCATTGTTGCACGTGGAACGAGGACGAACAAGTTCACAGTTTCGGAGAACGAACTAGAAACAGGTAGGGTTTAAGAACCAGTTGGGCCTGAGTCACATAAAACGCAACTTTTAGGCCCAAAACACATACTTCTTCGGCTCTTCGTCCCCACCTTGTATTCTCTTTAGGAATGGAAATATGTCAAGCCAACTTGTTAGAGACGTATGGCCAACCTAAATAAGACCTAACTTGGTCTAGCTTGTTTATTAAAAAGATTAAGTTTAAATTTTTTAAAAAGTCTATTTAGGTAAAAAGGTCATGCCTTAAAAAAAGCTAACTAAGCCTAATAGGTCAACTTATATATATATATATATATATATATATATATATATTCAAAATTTGTTGATACTAGGTGTCAAAATTAGTTAAATTACACTTTTAATAACTTTTTGTATAATGTAAATTTAACCAATCCAACCGTTAAAGTTGATGTTCTTATTAATTAGATTAAGTATACAAAATTTTATATAATTCTAAAATTATTTAATAGTTCATCACATTACTTTATTTTAACGTATAATATATTATTAAAATATATATAAATATTCAATGTTAGATAACATATTTAGAAAAGTCCAAATGGTGTGAAATTTGATATACATGACCATGAAGATAATATCACATAATTCAACGGTTGGATTAGTTAAATTTGCATTCCATAAAAAGTTATTGAATGTGTAATTTGACTAACTTTGACACTTAGTGTCAACGGATCCTGACTCATTATATATATATATATATATATATATATATATATATATATATATATATATATATATGTATGTATGTATTATATATAATACATATATTATATATAATAATATGAAAGAATGTGTAATTATTAACAAGCTTTTTTAGTTCAATAAGTCTTTTTAAACCAATAAGCCTACTTAGGTTAAATGGCCTACAACCTTTTTATAAACCTTATAAGAAAATAAGTTTTTAAGCATGCTTACAAGTTAAGTTAGAGTTTTATGCAAGGCAAACCCAAGCCTTTAAAAAAAGCTTATGACAAGTAAATAAGCCAAGTCTAGGCTTTATCATTTTAATGAAGGCTAAGTTTAGGCCTACCAAAGCCTGGTCTAACTTGACTTATTTTCAGCCCTAATTCTCTTCTTATCCTGTGTTTTTGTATTTTATTTTATTTTTTGCTAAATTACACTTTTGATTCTCTATTTTTCTTAATCTCCATATTTTTAATTGCAAACATTTAGTCTACTATTTTTTAAAAATTTGCAATTTTAGTCTTGCCATTAAACGTCATTCGTAGACCGTTTATGTTTTAACATTGATGATGATGTGTCATTGCTTAAGTGATGTGGCAATTAGTATTTGGATACCTCTATTCCTGAATAGGTAATGTAATTTAATGTATTTTAATTAAAATAAAAAATAAAAAAGACATAAACAAGATGGGACTATGGCCTAACTTCTTCCCCAAACCTTTTTTTTCCCAAATTTCGTAACCTTAACATAACTTCCCTATAACTCATCTAGTCTTAACCTTTTGTAGAGCATTGTTAATGATACATGTCATGGGGATGCAAGATCAATAGATGGAGAGTGGGATTGAAACAAATGTAGCATCATTCACCAAGGCTCTATTTGTGACATCCCAAGTGGGAGAAAATCCAAGGAGGGGGTTTGATGGCTGTAGAGTATTTAAGCTAGATTTTCATTAAGTTTTGTAAGCTTCATATGTAATATTAATTTGAAATTTCAAAATTTTCTGTCTTTCCTTTATATTCAAGGTAGATTTCTATTAAGGTTTGTAAGCTTCACATTAACATTCACGAGGTTTGTAAGTTTCATATGTAACATTAATTTGATAACTAATTTTTAGAATATATATTTAGAAATTTATAAATTTTTGGCATTCAATTTTACAATATTTTGAAAACTAAATTCTAGAAAATTAAAAATTTAATTACATTCTAAAATTTAGTTTCGAGAATATATTAACATTTAACTATTTCAGAAACTAATTTCTACAAAAGGACTACAATTAAAAAAATAACATTTCGTAATAATGAGTTGAGGAAACAAGTTATTGAATAACAAATTACAATTCCAAAAACTTGTTTATGAAATGTTGTTGACTAGTGCCCAATCTATATTAATATTATATATGTCTTGTATCAGTTATGCATCATATTTCACGAGAAATAATAAAAAATATATTCAATGTTCCACAACAATAAAATCATACAATTGTACATAGTAATGAAATTAATGAAATTGTTATAAGAAATACAATGTAATATCAACCACAATATCAACAAATTCTTATTCTCTAATTACAAATATGGAGTTTTCCAAATAATTTTGACTTGTTGGAATTCCATTTTGCTATTGTTGTATGTGGAACCCTTTATTGGGCCGATTAGTAGAACCATTTACGCAAGCCGTTATTTTGAAACCCAAAATAAGAAAAGCCCACCAACAAAGCCCATTAGGGTTTTCCGCGGTATATTAGAAACGCAGCGCAGCTTCACCTCGCAAAGTCTCTTGCTGCATTCACTGAAACACTAGGGTTTGCGAGCTCGTCGTCTCGGAGTTTGTGACGCAACGCAGCCATGGCTACCACCGCCAACGCCGCCGCAGCCCCGCCGCGCCAGCTCTCCCAGAAGGAAGCCGACATCCAGATGATGCTGGCGGCCGACGTGCACCTCGGCACGAAGAACTGCGACTTCCAAATGGAACGCTACATCTTCAAGCGCCGCAACGACGGTAACTGACCCCTTCTCCTTCTGTCTTTAACATCGAGCAAACGACACACAATCACGTGTTATAAAATTTCAATAGATGCATGAATCTACGGCAGAGAAATGGTGTATTGACATGTTGTGGTGTGGATTTGGAATTAGGGATTTACATTATTAACCTTGGGAAGACGTGGGAGAAGCTTCAGCTTGCTGCTAGGGTTATTGTCGCAATTGAGAACCCTCAGGATATCATTGTTCAATCCGCGAGGCCTTATGGGCAGAGAGCGGTTCTCAAGTTTGCTCAGTACACTGGTGCTCATGCCATTGCTGGAAGGCACACTCCCGGTACCTTCACCAATCAGCTTCAAACTTCCTTCAGTGAGCCTCGCCTCCTCATCCTCACCGATCCAAGAACGGATCACCAGGTTAATACCCCTTCATTACCCGCAGTTACATGGAAATGATGAGTAATGCTCTGCTTGGATGAAATAAATTGAATTTCTCTTGTAAGTTAAAGCCAACTTATGCACCACACTTTTGGAGAAGTTAGATGAGAGAGCTTTTATGAAATAAGTTGATCTTAATTTTTCAGAGAGGTTTAATTCATTTGACTTTATTCTTTTTTGTTTCTTGTAAGTGTTTATGAAAATGTTTATCCAATTGCGGCCTAAGTTTTGCTCTGGCGTGGTTGTTAATGTAATTTACGTTGTGTGTGACTGTGGTGTTCTGTGTTTTTCATGCCTGTATTAAAAAACAAAGTGTGTTGGTTTGTGGGCAGCCTATTAAGGAAGCTGCTCTTGGGAATATCCCAACCATTGCTTTCTGTGACACTGATTCACCTATGCGGTATGTGGACATTGGAATTCCTGCCAACAACAAAGGCAAACATAGCATAGGTTGTCTCTTTTGGCTTCTTGCAAGGATGGTGTTGCAGATGAGGGGTACCATTCGCCCTGGCCTCAAATGGGATGTCATGGTAAAACATTTTTTCTGCTTTTAATAAGTAGGATTGTTGTTTTTTTTTTTTTAATGGGTAGAGTGTGTGTAGTGTTTTGTTAGTGTGGCAAGCTGTCCCTTCTGTTTAAGATCTGGGGGTTAATTTGGGCAGAGCCCATATCTTGGGCAGGTGTTGTTTGAAGTTCCTTGGCATAATTTTTTCTTTGATGCAGGTTGATTTGTTCTTCTATAGAGAACCTGAGGAGGCCAAGCAACAAGAGGAGGAGGAAGCTCCAGCGGGAGATTATGCCATCACGGACTTCAATGCAGGTGCTATTGCTGCTGATGGCCAGTGGCCTGGTACAATTGATCAATCGTGGAGTGATGCAGTTCCACAACCTATTCCAGCAGTACCTGGTGGCAACTGGGGGGCACCTGCTGAAGCACCAGCTGGTACGTGATTAATGTTATTTTATAAAGCTAGACTAAACTGATTTTTTTTGTGCTGTCCTTTAGCTATTGTTTTCTTTTTTTCTTTTTTAATCTTTGAATTTAATTGATCCTTGTATTGGCTTCTGCTAATTTGATTGTTACTTTATTGTTGAAATTTTTTATGTTTGCATATTTGAATTTAACTGTGACAAAATGATGCAGAATGTGTGCTCTCTTTTCAGTTTTAAGTTAATTATGTTTGGAACGAAGTATTCATGTTTTTGTTGAACAAAAGTTTCTGTTGCAGTTGCAGTTGCAGTTGCAGGAGATTGGGGTGAGACTGTTCCACCACCACCACCACCGCAAATCCCTACTCCTTCTGGAATTGAATCTGTTCAAGCAACTGGCTGGGATTAAACTATAATGTTTTTTGATGCTATGATTTTGCCCGTCCCCGCAATTTAGTTTACGTTTATCTTTGTTCGAAGTAAAATATGGATCAGTTTTTTTGTAGCAAAGGAACTTGTATTTTTTTCTATTCTCGTATGAGTGGCAGAAATTTTATTATTAACATGGTATATTCGGTAAGATTTTATTTTGTTTTTCTTGATGCAGTCATGATTCATGAATGTTTGGTAATGATATTTTGGCCCCGTCTTTTGTTTACTAATTCCTGGTACTTTGAGGTACTTTGAATGTCTCGCAATTGTAATACTGGATTTCGATGGTGGCAATTTGGGAGCGGCGAAGCGAAATTCGTTCGTAACAATGAAAAATCCTTTTTTTAATTTAATAAACGCCTTTTTTGGTTATTGCAAAAGAAAATAATTTTCATTATAAGTGATAAGTAAAATGTCTATCTCCCTCCACGAACTAAAAATGACTAAATAAGTTCAGCCTTTGCCGCTCTGCAGCATGTTCTGCAAGATTTTCCCGTAATGTTATGGTTTTAATGTATGAGAATTTTTTTCTTGTTACGATCATGATTCGTATCATTATAATATGTTATGCATGAATCACACACATTATATTAGAATTAAAATTTGTTTTATAATAAATTATTTAAGTTGTGATATAAAATTATTTTTGATTATTGATAATCTTTTTAAAATAAATGTTAAGATTTAATTTAGAAATAAATTTTAAAGAGGTTAAGAAAATTTTTAAAAGCACTTTTGTTGAAGAAAAAGTCCTAATTCTCTCTCTCTCTATATATATATGGGTAAGGATTTACTGACATCAGGTGTCAAAATTAGTTAAATTATATTTTTAATAACTTTTTGTAATATACAAATTTAACCAATTCAATTGTTGAATTATGTAATATTATCTTTATGATTATGTATATTAAATTTCACATTATTTAGACTTTTCTGAATATGTTATCTAATATTAAATATTTACATATATTTTAATATCACAATGTACGTTAAAATAAACTGATGTGATGAACTATTAAATAATTTTGAAATTATATAAAATTTTGTATACTTAATCTAATTAATAAGAACATTAAATTCAACGGTTGAATTGATTAAATTTGCATTTTACAAAAGTTATTGAATATGGTTGAATTGATTAAATTTGCATTTTACAAAAAGTTATTAAATATGTAATTTGACTAATTTTGATACCTAGTGTCAACGGATTTTGACTATATATATATATATATATATATACATTGGTTGGGTAGAACTATTGTGGGTAGAAAAGTTCTTTCTTGGAGTATTTAACACAATCCATTGATTAAGTTAAAACAATTTTGCATCAGTTGATCAACGCACTTAGTGATTATATATATATATATATATATATATATATATATATATATATATATATATATATATATATATGGGCAAGATCCGTTGATACTAGGCGTAAAAGTTAGTCAAATTACATCTTCAATAACTTTTTGTATAATACAAATTTAACCAATCCAACTGTTGAATTTGATGATATTATCTTTATGATTATATATATCAAATTTCACATCATTTGGACTTTTCTAAATATTGAATATTTACATATATTTTAATATCATATTGTTCATTAAAATAAAGCGATTTAATGAACTATTAAATAATTTTAGAATTGTATTAAATTTTGTATACTCAATCTAATTAATAAGAACATCAAATTCAACCATTGGATTGGTTAAATTTGCATTATATAAAAAGTTATTGAAGGTGTAATTTGAGTAACTCTTACACCTGGTGTCAACGGATTCTGTCCCATATATATATATATATATATATATATATATATATATAAAGATAAAGAGAGAGAGGGGGAGGGGGCATATCTAGTGAGAGGATTATTTTTATATGAGAATGAGAAGTAAATTTGATCCATATAACTATACATGGATGGTCATGATTTAATGACCACTTAAAAAAGTCATGTGACTTTTTAAAAATCTCACATGACTCGTGTGTTTTAATCTTGATCATTCATGGTAAGATCTAATGGTCCAACTTTATTCCTCTTACTCTCACATAAAAAAAACCCTCTCACTAGATATGTCATATATATATATATATATACATGAGTCAAGATTGTTGACACCAAGTATCAAAGTTAGTTAAATTACACTTTTAATAACTTTTTGTAGAATGCAAATTTGACCAATTTAACCATTGAATTATGTAATATTATCTTCATGATCGTGTATATCAAATTTCACATAATTTGTACTTTTCTAGATATGTCATTTAACATTGAATATTTACATATATTTTGATTTTTTATATTATACGTTAAAATAAAGTGATGTGATGAATTACTAAATAATTTTGGAATTGTGTGAAATTTTGTATACTTAATCTAATTAATAAGAACATCAAATTCAACGTTAGATCAATTAAATTTACATTCTACAAAAAATTATTAAAGATTTAATTTGATTAACTTTGATATCTAGTCTCAAGAGATATATATATATATATACTACATATCCACTGAAAAATGAGTTATATCAATAACCTTTTTATATCACCATCGTATTCAATTTACAGGTAAATTAGCACCCAACCTTGGTTAAAATTCTGTACCTAGATATGTCCGATGTTAGTGGTTCAACAATCAACGGTGCCGTGCTCTTTCTCTTTTAATTCATACAAGGCCTCACATATTATCACCTAAAAGCACCAATAAATTTGTACCATTCTTTTGAAGCGGTAATGGCGTGTAGAGATCCCTTGCTATCTTTTTTCCAGTAGGATTCAAGCTTTTTTAATGACGAATGCTGAATATTATAAATGACAAATTATGTTCCTAAAGGTCACATCGCTGCTCGAACAACTTGAACCAAATTTATCTTTTATCTTTCATGTCTCTCAAATTGCTTGGGACATGGAAGTATAACTATAAAAGTCTCCCCTAAAATATGTTTGAATTGATACAAAAAAATAAAGATAAAATAAAATAATATTAAATTTCGCTGTTTAAATTATTTCAAAATAAATATATTAAAATAAAATTTCGCAAAATACATTTCATTCTTTTTTCATGTAATCCCTATTTTCCTTTTAATATAGCAAATGGGATTAAAATATTTATTACATCATAAAATGTCTAAATCTTATTCTATTTCCCTGTGTCATATTTCATTTCATTGAATCCATTATTGAATATTTAAACATAATTTTTCTGTCTAGAACGATAAAAAATATATCACATAGGAGGTGTTTGGTACAAGGAAAGTTTTAGTTTCCTAAGAATTTGAAGGTAGAAATGTTTGTATCTCATGTCTAGTTTATTATTTAAAAAATAACATTCCCAAAAAACATTGTTTTTGAAGAATTTTTTATTTATATTTTTCATGAAATTGTTCACATAAGAGATGGTGAAAATCTAACTTTTTCAAATTGAGAGAAAAGTTTTACTACAGTAAAAATATTATGTTGCCTTTATTAGCTCATTTAATGTGATAAATAATTAAAATTTCTAAAAAATATATTAAAACTAAACATAAAAATCTTTAATTCCTAAATAACAAATATAAATGTTTTCAAAAATATTTATGACCAACCAGACAAATTTTATTTATTCCTAAAAATTATTATTTCCAAAATTTATGATTCGTAGGAATCATAATTTCTGAAAATGAAAACATTTCTTATAGCAAATGCACCCTCAAGGTCTACTCAACCGCTAGATACCTTTCCAAAAACGAAAGGAAGAAAATATACGATCCCAGTTAAATAACAGCCAGTTTGAGTCAAAGTTTAGGCTCAATTATTATAATGATGAATAAAATTAATTTTAATAAAATTATTATAAATCGTTGAATGTAATTAAAATTATCTAAATTAATCTCAACCATAAAATTATATTAAAACGTGTTTTTCTTTAAAAACGTGAAAATTAGTTTTTTAATACCAAAACAAAGAAGCCATGTTGCTTACAAAGGCAGCAACAAATAAAAATGAAAGTTAAAATACAATAAGACAATTGGCATTTGGTTTATTGCATTATGGTGAACACATCACATGATACATGAACCACATTACGCTCCATGATTGTTAATGTATGACAAGTCTTTGACCCAATTCTTTTGGCCCTCTCTTAAAAAGAAAAAGTAGGACCAAATACTTTTTCTGAAAATCTTACAAAAATTAAATAGCTTATATTTATTAAAACAAAGTAAAATTATATATAAAAAAAAAAACACTTTCTCCTCTCTCGGAACATCTCTTTTAAACTAAAAGAAATAAAACTATAAAACAACTTCATATTATTTTCAAAGTTTTTATTTTAAATTTTAACTTTAAAAAAACTTTTAAATTAAAAAAAAAAAAAGTTGGCCCAAGCAATGCCAAAACTTGGAATTTCATCATGCCAACTTCCCCTTCCCTCAGGTTTTCTAGTCCTCTCAAACTATTTAAATTACCGGAGCTAATAAAACTGCCAAAAAAAAAAAAAGGATTTTGCAGCTTGAGAATATAGCCACAGAAAAATCAGTATGTAAGTTCTTGATGAAAAAGGCTCACATATCCAGGGAACCAAAAAAGTTGACTGCAGATGATTTATTGAGCAGTTATAACCTGAGCACCAGCTATGAATTTTTTTTGTTTTCTCAATTTAAATTATATACAGGGTTGATGATTATGGTATTTTTTGGGGGGGCACAAAAATGAATTACCTATTGACATCTACCATTACCTCCCAAATTATGCTATTTGAAGAAAAATATAATCAGTAACTCAAATGTTGCCCTTGAACAAAACTCAGCTTCTCAGCTGCTGCCACTGCTATTTGCTTTTGGATGATATCTTCCCACTTATTTCTGTACAGCAAGTCAGGAACCCCCACATCCTTCGGATGGATGGTGTGATAAAAAGTCAAGAGCATTAATTTGTCTCAAACAAAAAGCATCTCCCCTTGAGTTACCCACCGCTCAAAGCTTTCACTGTATTTGCCATCTTTACTGAGTTCTTCTCCACTCTGCCTTCCCTGAAATACATTCAAACCAAATTTTAATTCCCAATTGGTTGCATCCTAGGAAAAAAGAATGGACTAAGTCAAAAAATATATAGTTCTGCACACCTTTGTGCTATACTGGTAATATTAGTGGACAAGAAAAGGGGATTTAATTTTGATTAGCTATCATTATAAAACTTTTTTACACTGACAACACCGACAACAGGTGTTGTCGCGAATTTTACTATGACATTCATAAGAATTACCAGATAGGTAAACTCTTTTAATGATATCACAATGTGTGATCAGATGATAATGTAAAATAGTTTTACACAAATGTTGGATGTATATTAAAATTAAATTTTGAATAATGAATATACATTAACAACTTGATTCTGAAAGTATTTAATGCTCAAGTTTGTAGAGAACTTGTGGACAAAAACTGAGGTCCTCAATTGCTAAATATATTTGCATTGTCAAGTAGATGTTACAAGTTCTAACCACAAGTTCACGAGTAACTCGTCTTTGAGACTTGTTCATAGGTCTTAAAAGTTAAAAGAAATACAGAAAGGCATCATTGTTGCTTAAACTTTGGAAGTAATTTGCCCTTTTCTTCTTGGCTAAGTATAACTCACTAATATTTCCTCAATGGAAGCAAATTATGTTATCCTGTAATGATTATGTAATTAACAACATATACTGACCTTAATGCTGGATCCAGATTCACTTGCAGATGTCTCAGTTACTAGTTCATTCGCAATATTCTCCGAGGAGATGCTGGTTGACCTGTAACATCAACAATATTGGCATCAGTTGACACCAAAAGCTTGAAAATTGTAAACTAATCCCTAACTTAAGAGTTAGGTTTTTACTCCATAATATTAACATTATGATACTTAAATTTATTGACCACGTCATTCAAATAAACACCACAATCTAGAAGCCTTAACCAAATAATTATACGGAAGAGAAAAAAAAAAAACTTAGTTCCTTTCCCATTTGTTTTCAACAGAGTCTTGTCCCACTACATGAGCATCTGTTAATGACTTTTGCACATGGTGTGAGTATTGTTCACACTAACAGAAAACAACTAAAGATGAAATCCATGCTCTCCTAATTTCACTCGAGGATTCACTTAAGCACAAAACCCAAAACCAACATTTTCCTACAATTAAAAAAAAATTGCAACACGGATAAAATCCAGTGACTAATATGCTAATTGAAGGTGAGTGAAGGTTTCCAGATATACCACCAGCTAGACACCTAAGCTCCGGTTAAAATACTTACACTCCCTCTTTATTATCTCTCCAGAAGTCAAAATTTTGCTTCCCATAATTGCAGGGTCTCTGAGTATTGCATAAACAAAACGCTGACAGAATTTTAGTCCTCGCTCTTCATCAATTTTTTAATTCACAGATGAACCTCCCAAATTAATTGAAATATACATGTGCTGTGATAAAAGCATTCTTCTCATTCACTCACCCAAAATTCAACATGTTTTTCTACCTTTGATCAAAGATTCAAGGAAAGCATAACACCAATGGCGAAGAAAGACCATATTTTAAAATCATTTGTGTTGTAAAAGTAAGAAGATGGCATGGGTATAAGATTACTAATCAAATATAAGATTACTAATCAAAGTTTCAGAACTACCTTTCAAGTAATTCCTCTTCACAAGAATTTCCAGAAGTAGAAAGCCAGTCCACATCAAGGAAATTGGAGCAGTCACATGCATCTCCATGTTCATCATAATAAATATGATCACTGTCACAGTTTTGGCCCTTGACCATTTCTCCATACATCTGCCTGTATGATATTTAAAACACAACTGTCAAAAAAATTGGATGGATTGAGTAGTAAATCATATCAGGTCAAACTATGGATCATATTACACAACACAAATGGAATTGGTTATTATGGTGCCTGATCAATTCTCCTTAACATTGTCTTTTGAATGGCAAACCAAATTTAAGAGAAACAAAAACAATGAAAATAATCAGCTATTAGGTATTAACAATTATAGAAACAGCACTTAGTATTTACAAAATTTAAGGCAGCAGCTTATTATTTTATACTTCTTTAAAAATTGCTTCATACAAACTCCTGCAAGAAGAGCACAACTTCAGAGCATTATTATCAATTCTACTCCCAAGCATAACACAAGTAGAAAAAATTCTACTACCTAGCAAAAAAAGGGTTGTGGAGACCCATGAGTAGAAAAAATTGAGATTTTGAAGCATAACATGAAATAGAAATGTGAAAAAGGCTAGGAAAGAGATCAAAGAATGAACATTCCCCTAAACTGCACATCCTCCCAAAATTGAAAGAAGGAGCTATTCCTCCAGCAAAGGACAAAAGAGGTTATATCATATATACCTACAAAATGAACTTATAGGGTCCACAAGTAACATTGACCCCAAGCTTGACATGTCACCCTTTCTAAGAAATTCATAATTACTCCTTATCTCCTCTTGCCGAAGAAAATAGGTTCCAAAGGAAGGCACTATAACTATTTAGCCCCCAAAAGAGGGAAGGGAAGATTATGGGAGGTTAACAAAATAAGTTTCATTCCCCATGTTTAAATCCTTCCAAAGTGGCGAACTTCAAAATGTTCATAACAGTTGAAATTATAAGGATTTAAAAGCTACTGTGAATAATACTCTCTTATTTATACTGACGTGATACAAAATAAAAAGCATTAATCCCTATTTTTAACATACTATTATTGTAATCCTATTTAAAAAGGGAACAAATCTTTATATATAATGAAACTTGAAAACCACTCCTGAGAGAACATCTAAGATACTCTATTTGTTCTAAAAAACAATTATAATGAGATTGTTTCTATATTCTAAAATAATAAGGGAGGGTTTTCGGGGGCTGCACAATAATCCCTCATTTCCCTCCCCTCATTAAAATTAAAAAAAAAATCCAGAGAACAGTGAGGGTTGCTTGAAACCTGTACTTTCTTTCCATTCTCCCCTCCATCCAAAAATATCTTAAGGAAATACTTTTAGACACCAAGTTCCATGCGCCTAATCCATCCTCCATTACAGGCCTTACAATGCATGTCCCAATTGACAGCATGATGCCTCCTAGAACTCCTACTCATGACCCCAGATAGCCTGATGGGCCCATTATGTATGGGTATGGTAATGGCAAGGAAGTGAAGTGAGGCCCATGAAGGGAGAAGTGGGGAGTGGAACGTGTGAATGTGGTTGAAGGAGAGAGAGAAAATAACAGAAAATGACAGGTGGTAAGGAGAGAAAGAGAGAGATTATATAATAGGTGTGCTAACCGAATAGGGGGAGGAAAATTGGTATCAATATTGGCTAGGCTGAGTGAAGAAGCGGGTTCTTCCTCAAGAAAGGGGTTTTCTAGTTTTATTTTTATATTTTCTTGGGTTGCAGTCTTGTAACAGAGCATTTTACCTCTGATATAGCTCTAATTCAATATTAAAATTACTATAGTTTTATCATCCTTATTCCGATTCCTATTGTAGCCCATCATCATTGAGTTGAATGAATGCAATTTGAATCAGAGACCTAGTTCTTTCTAGCTCTTTGAGGCCGTGTTATTGTCAAATTTTCAGCTGGTCTTTCAAAGAAGTTACATAATATTTGCTTAATTTAGCACGCAAAATGCCAATTTAGCATACCTGCAATGACAAATATCACTTTTACAAGTAAAGATGTCTGGAGTAGACCCAGAAAGGAAACGCTTATCAGGTTTTTCAGATGAGTGCTGACAATTTGTAACATTCAAGTTGCTAATTGTAGTGTCACTTTCACTGAGAATGTTACCATCTGATAGCGATCTTTTCATAGTTGACCTACCAAAATAAAGGAATACACTTGTCAATATTCTGACAATGGAAGACATTTCTTAGACAAAATCATTTAATAAAAACCACAATGCACAAATAACTTGTATTCATTTGCTTTCATCCTCAATAAAGAAGGATAACTTTGAGATTATACTTTGCCTATATAATATTGTCCTTGCATAGATCTTAAGTCAAAGCTAACACCATCTCAACTTCATGAACAAGACCATCTAAAGAAAGTATCAAGTTTTCAGTTTGAGAATTATGCTCAAAGTTAAAGAGAGATCTAAATAGAAAAGTATATAACTGAAATTTGACAAAATATCAAAAGTGCAGATACACTAATTAAATTCTTCAAAATTAAATGTTTTTAGGTCACAAAATCTTTCTTATTTATAAGCATAAAAACCTCCACTCAAATTCTTCATTAAATGAAAAGGACAAAAACCAGTGCAACTCAATAATCCACACTTTACCTAACGGTGTCATCTGCTAAATACAGGCCATGTTTCCCAAGAGTGTAATGTTGATCTGAATCTAGCTCCCACAGTGCTGGTTTTCCCTGCTGTGGCTGAAAATGCCCCAAGAATCTGACCCAAACAATATCAAACATGACAGTAACTAAATCATTCTAATACAATCAATATATACATATCTTGTGTTTGCTCTAAATCATATAACCTATGGAAACAATTATGTAAATACAATTAAAAAAATGGGCTTATTTGACTTACAAGTTAATTGCTTTTTGCTTATCACCATCTAAATATGTATTGTTGTAATAACGCTGTAGGGTTCGAATAAATTCCTGGGATTGTGTTGCTGCCTTCCATTGGCCTCTTCTCTCGGAAAATATCTAAATAGAAACACCAATTGCAAAATACTCAAAGAAGTGAGCAGTAATCAGACAAAATTTCCATGCAAGGAAAATAGAACAAGAGGAAATTTAGATTCATTTCAAAATCAAAACTTCGGGAAAATTGTAATGGTCTCTTTACAGTAAATTAATCAATAAAGGTTAAATTAATCAATAGATGCTTGAACTATTTGGGAATTTATAAATAGATCCCTATACTTTAAAAATTTATAATTAGGTCCTTAAACAAATAAATCATTTGTAATTTGGCATCTAGAATAGGGTTCCTCAAATTTATAAGTTCAAGGACCCAATTATAAATTTTTAAAATATAGGGACCTATTTGAAAAATCTCAAATAGTTCAGGGACCCACTAATTAATTTAACCATCAATGAAACACTTGGATATTTCATCTCATAAAAGCTGGGTAAAACGTATATGTAACTAACAAAAGGTATCCAAGCTTCTATTTATTGGCATGTGAATTGGTGAGTGTACAATAAATGAAACATCTTCATTTACTTGGAAACTAACGTATATAATTGAAAACAAAGCCTCCAACCCATTCCTTTCAAGTCCTAAATCCATTGTGCTTGCTAATATAAATCTTTCAGATCATGCACTATTATTGAACCAAAAAGGTCAGGCATGCATCCACACCATAAATTTTTTTCATTGAGAGAATCAAATGGCTTCATGGTTTTTATTTTTTAATTAAATTGGGTGCACCCAACAGGCTGCAAGGATCACAAAAAGTAGGGCTACCAAGCCTTTTTTTTTTCACTGGACTAGTGGTCCTTGATTCTAGTCTCTAGCTAATGAGGACATAGGAAACCATTATGCCAACAATTATCTCCCACTCCCAACTCCTAGCACATGTCAAGGCGGTGCAGATGGGGTGGGGATGGGACATTTTGAGTACGAATGATGACATGATGTACTAGAAGCCTAGCTGAAAAACCAACAAATAATGATCAGGGTCAAGTCTATGCCATGCTGTCAAGTGAGGACAAACTTAGTTATACGTCTACAGCACATACTAGATACATCAGTAATGACAACTGAGAGTTAAGCACCAAAGACCACCACTATACATGGTATTGACTCAAAGGTGACCACTGAATCAAATCCCACAAGGCCAACAATCCTCAAATGTAAATTACGTGACAGGATGTCACCAACTCAACACTCGAGGTAATATTATCAGAGATCATAATCTTAATTGCCACTTGTATTCCTTTTAAAATTATAAATACCATTTCTTGATACCAAATACTCATCTGTTTACATTTATCAGTGCTGCACATCGAGATGGGCGAGGGGAGGGGGGTACAGACAAATTTGTTTTTATACCCCCATAAACAAGAATCATGTGAGTAATAACTACATCCATATAATTAACCAAACCTACAACAAATTAAAACCTATTGTAAAGACTGTGAATCAAATACAACATATCCCGGCAGAAAAGGCATACTTTTATTGGAGACAGCCTAATAATAATAAAAGCAACATGCTTTCAGCATTAGATTGACTTCCGTCATTTTGTATTCCATGTTAAAGCTTAAGATGCAGATCCTAAATAAAATCATTATGAGCAGAAATTCTGATCCCATATTACATTTCATAACCCATAAAGTTTTAACTCCAAAAGGTAGAAAGATTACCTTGTTGTGTGCTGCAGATCCCCCATATTGAAAGGCTAATGTGTCACCCATGGATTCATAGACTTGCATTAATTCCTTGGCCAAAGGGTTATCAAGATCAATATAGGGGGATTCAATAAATCCTAAAACTTGTAGCTGACATCCAAGTGCAGCCAGTCCATAAGCATATTGAGCAACATTGGTACGATCTAAACAGTCTATGCAATTAGTCCTCAAGACCCCGGATTGAAGCATCAGGGGTTTGACACTGTTATCTTTCTCCTCACCACCACTACAGTAACAGTTGCTAATTTCTGTTTCTTTATCAACATTATCCTTGTTTATACTAGCTTGTTCTGTGATGCAGTGATCAATGACATTGTTATCCCTGCATTATATCAAAAAAAGGATCATCAATAAATGAAAGAAATAAAAATAACATTATGCTTTTGGAAGACCTGGTCCATAACACGGTATCAAAGCTTTTATGACCAAGAAGTTTCAGCACAAGGTAGGGTGGACTTGTGCATTCCATGATTCAAGCCCAAAAAGCACTTGCACAAGGGGGCATTTTAAGACATTAATTTAAAAAAAAAAAAAAGTCTTCACCCAATAGCAAAAGCTTTTGAGGGAGTTACTCCATGACAAATAAAATTACTAACAATAACATTTGAGGCAAAAACAATTGTTGAACATTATAATGAATGGAAAAAAATGTTAGATATTCCTTATTATAAGGTATATCATGTAATAAACCATCTAAAGTCTAAACATACAAAAATAAATCAATAGGCAACTCCATCAGCAATTGTAAAATAATCAAGTGAAATTTCAACTTGCCTAATTAGTATAACAGCAAACAGGATCAAAATGTGTTATGGTACTTACTCAGAGTAGGAATATTGGGATAATCCATCTAGCCTCCCATTTGGTGTCACCGAACAGTAGAAGATGCCAGTCAGCTTCAGCGCATATGCAGCCACTTTTCCCAGTTGTCCCAACACATTAGTAGCTTTGCTGCTAAAGGTGATTGATCTAATAATATCAAAATAACACCCCACGAATAAACCTGAAGTGGTTGGACAAAAAAGGGCAGAGCAAGTTACCATCTTGAATGTCGATGCAGATCCCAATGAAGGAACCTCAGGCGATTTTCCCCTGTCAAATTTTTATTAATAGACCTGACAGCATTCGCAAACTCGGCTCGCAGAATAGTTTCTCGAGGCTTCTTCTCACGTGTCTTAAACACAAAAGGCAAAAGAATATATAAGGTAGAAAATCTTTTAGTTTAGACACAAGACAAAGAAACTAAGCTTGCTTGATGGTTCCTTACATATATGGAAATGCCTACCTTTATCAAGTTCAGTATAATAATTGGATTTCCATATCTCTTGACAAGATTTTCAAAATGAAGTCTTGTGGCTTCAAAATTAGAGTCCTTCCTTGATACTAGAGAAAAGGAAAGAATATGAGCTGTCAGCATAAATTACAAAACAAGTGAGTGACAAAGGAAAGTTGCTTCCATATCATACATATAATGTCAGGTTTTATATTCAATCTAGAGGCTTCCTGAGACCAGAACAGAGGGATTGAACCCCGGATCTGCACCACAGAACTGATTTGCATTGGGCGTCCATCACGAGCATCTGTGAAGACTATCTGCTCTGTCTCAACATCATTAGCTACTCTACCTTTTTCATTCACTCCTCGTTTCAAATACCTGCACCACAAGTGCATAGATATGAAATAGAATGCAATTTTAATCTTAATACAAACTTGAGAAAAGGCTCACAAATTTACAAACCTGGTCCCAGCATAATGCCGTGAGCGCCTAGCAATGATAGTCAAGTTGAACTCACTGTCAGATATAGAAAGTTTGACCTACACACCATACCATAAAATGAAAACCAAATCTTTTCTGAGAACACATAAATAATACTAGCATTTTTCAGGCACTATCAAAGTAAATCTAGAAGCCAGTAATACAGTAACCATTAAAAGTTACCCCGCAATAAGATTTTAGAAATACTTCCTATAGTAAGTTTAATCAAACCTTCTGTGTGGACTTGAGGAATGAATTTCCCAATATACGACAACTGAAAAACTAAAAATTTATGGTTTAATGGCTGCAGCATTAACTCTACTAAATAAAATGCCAGCAAATAAGATTAGTTTCACTTTATAGGAAGGTACAGTAATCATTAGTGATCAAATACAAATTAATAAATATAAGCAACAGAAAATTGTTTCCAATAGGTGTCAGAAACTCAAAGCATATATATATATATATATATATATATATATCAAAGGTTAACCTCATTGTAGACATAGGAAACAAAAAATAAGAAAGAACTAAAGAAATTCGTACAAGTCACCAGCATTACTATCCGCTACAGTAGGTACCTTCCTTCACAAATCTCTCACAAACCTACCTACTAGCCAATAAAGGAAACTTCAAATGTACCTGTTTAAAAAAGCCATACACTAAGGCTACAGTCCATGAAGTATTCTGGAGAGTATTCCTGATTCCACGAGTTAAGAACTCATTCCAAACAAAAAGGGTTTCATAAAGTGATTGTCCTGTAGTATTATGATCAGATAAGTTCCTTTGAAGACTAAGCATGACATTGTAGGAGTAGCTGAAAAAGAAGTCCTTTGTAAGATCCACACTGCATAGAAGCTTCTTGTATCTAAATCACCACAGAAGAAAGAGCAAAGCCCATTAATAAGATGGTTTATTATATAAAGAAATAAAAGTGAAAAAAATTGACATAAAAACAACTTATGAAGCCAATAACTCTAACCAAACGTATCAAAAATATTAAAAAGAAAGCGATCTCCCAGTTGAAACCCTGCCAATACCTTGTCTCAATCAAAAAGTTAAATTTACATCATAACAGCAATGAAGATGGCGCCTGTACATTTGTGGGAAATGAACTGACAATAAATTTAGAACATGAAAACAACAACAAAGGAGGTATCCACTATAGACTCCAAAATCTGGAAGAAGCAGTATTGATTCTATTTCATAAGAGAAAATTAAAGTGTACCACAAAAAGATAAGAAGGTTGATCTGAGGTAGCCCACATTGTGGATACACACTGAAGAGAGACAATCAACATATATAGTACAAAGAAAAACTCTAAAATGTATAGCTTCAACACAACTATGCTCTAACAGAACGTTTTCACTGCACAATATAATGAACTCAAATTAAAAAATTGTAATTCATAACATCTAAGTACAATGGACAAGGTATAGCTCTCAATGCTACTCTCTACATGTCTCTTTAAATGTACCATAGACACATTACAATTACATGCAAAATTGACTAAAGACCTGTTCTCATCCTTAGAATAAGCCATTTTGGGTTGCAGAGTAGCATGTGGAATTGGAACCATTTCGCTCTTTGTGATAGCATATATAGTGTGCCCACAGATTGTGCCGATCTTCCTTCGCTTTGTTATAAGCAGCATGTAATATGGCTCAAGAAATTTGATAAATCCTAAATCAAAAGAAAAAACTGGATTAATTCTGATGAAAAATGTGGGGAACAAGACTATGGATAATAATAACAATTCAGATCTTATACAGAAGATAGTAAAATACCGATGATTCCATAGCAAGTTGTTACAAATTTAAGCCCCCCTGTTGACTTGTTTCCTTCATGTATCCGCCTCAGAAGGTCACAACACTCAATTTCTGAGTATCCTGTTGAATCTTCAACGATAATCAATTCAGATGGCTCCAATCTGTCAATCTTTAAGACCCTCCAAAATGTTCTGTTTTTGTCTCTTCCGATCATATAAAATTTCTGAGAGTAGAAAAATGGTTAGACCACAGAAATAGAGCTTTGTAGTATTATTATATGCACAGAAAAAGGTTAAAAAGATAATATTCATAAAGGCAAAGTACATCTCAGCTCACATTTTTGGTCACAAAAAAAAAAAAAAAACCTAAATTTAATCGCCTTTATTTCCAATGCAATTGAGAGCAGTTTTAACTTCTAACACAGTGACAGCCTGATCCAATTCAAAAACCACTCATCAGAAATAAGAGTCTTCCCATAATATTCATTTATTGTGCATTGTGCACTTGCGTCAAGGGCTCATGGTGCCATTGTCTAGTGGAATAAAATGTTTTAAACACAAACTTAAATGTCAAATGAGAAATAGTTTTACTTAGTCCAGATTTTGAGGGTGGGTTTTAAGCACTATGCAGTTTCTGATATTGCACCAATGCCCACGTTGTGCATGCAAGGTAACAAACAATTGCACATGTTGTACATGCAATACCTAGGTATATGAAAATAAGCAAGGCAATATGTGTTTTATTGCTCCAACCAGAAACTGCAGGCAATTAGTAACTATGCTTTCTATAAACCCTAACGACTTCAACAAGCAGTATTCTCTCATAAATTACAATTATTTTTTTGTCTGCACAATCATTGCTGCAGTTTGTTAATATATCTGACAATCTAAATAAATATATTCAAAGTAGAAAAGAAAAACTACAATAATTATACCAGAGTAAAAAGACAGGTAAATTTGAAGTAAAATGCTACAATTGCTTGTCCAGCAATCAACGATCAACATCATTATATTACCATTTCAGAACAAAAGGAGGCTTGATAGTAAGAGAGAATGCTGCCCCTAAACATTGAACAAGAGACAGAAAACACAAACATGTGAAAGTGAAAGATAAATGAAGGTGACACAACTGTGAGAAGATCAAGTGATCAATGAGGAGCAAAATTCAAGTGGTAACTATATCAATTTTTTTCTTTTAGGTCAGGTCTCATTTCCTGAATGTAACAGTTTAATTCAATTATTTCAGTTCCGTTTTTTAACCTTTGCCCCATTTTCATCAAAATTTCTGGATATATTTACAAGGCTACTCAATTTTGCCAGATAGAGGGGAATAAGACAAGAACGTACAAGCAGTGGCTTGAGACAGAAAACACAAACATGTGAAAGTGAGAGACAAATGAAGGTGACACATCTATGAGAAGATTAACATGGAAGGAAATTTAAGCAATAACTTTATCACATTTTTCCTTTTAGGTTTCATTTCCTGAATAAGAATGTAACAGTTTAATTCAATCATTTCGGTTCCGTTTTTAACCTTTGCCCCATTTTCATCAAAATTTATGGATATATTCACAAGGCTACTCAATTTTGGCGGATAGAGGGGAGTAAGACAAGAATGGACAAGCAGCGGAGTGAGAGACAAATGAAGGTGAGACAACTGCGAGAAGATTAACGTGGAGTGAAATTTAAGTGGTAACTTCATCACAGATTTCCTTTCATGTCTCATTTCCTAAATAAGAATGTAACAGTTTAATTCAATAATTTTGGTTCCATTTTTGACCTTTACCCCATTTTCATCAAAATTTCAGGATATATTTCCCACAGCTACTCAATTTTGCCGAAGAGAAGGTAGTGACACAAGAATGGACAAGCAGTGGCCATCCTTTTGATAACGAATTCAAGCAATTTAGAATTCCAAAATTAGAATAGCTTAAGCCAAACTATATACAAGATCCGACCTGATGCACGAAATTGATGAAAGAAAATAAAAGGCAAAAACCCTAGTTTCCATCTTAAAAAAGATTAGTAGTATGAATGCCTGCATAAGCACTCAATCAGTAGATATCACAAGCAGCTTTCAGAGTAAGATCCAATGAATTTAGTACCAATAAACTCAAAGTGGACAACAAAGCTTAGATGTTCAATCATCCATTACACACAAGTAAACCTAAATGATTTGGGAAAAAATTGAACAAAAGCCAACGTAAACATAGTCAATAAATACAATCTGAAAACAGTGGCGTATAGAAATCCACAAACCGTTTGTCTGCAAGCCATTTAACACTGGCATTTAGTATTTACCCTCACATGCATCATGATGAAAACAAACAACAGTTATAAATAAATTACAATGATTCAAGCCAGGAACAACTCATCAATGTAATCTTGTGAAACGAAATCCATGAGAATCCAGACAAAACAACAACTCATCAAACCACTTTCATAAAGACGTGTCTAAATCCCAATTGAAAAACAACCCACAGAAAAAAAAAACAAACAAACAAACTTAACACCTGACTTGATTCCTTTTCCCAGTGAAAAAACATCATGATTCATGATGAATATACGCACATGAACATGAATTTGACAAGGAAGAAAAGAAAGAAAGAAAAAAAAAATCAAATCAAATCAAACGCAAACAAAACAACATCTTAAAGCATCAAACAAAGAGAAACATATCAGTGACACAAAAAAACTCACATCTAGATCATGGTGAGAAAATATTGTGTTTGTAATGCATACATCATTTATAGGTGTAGAAAAAGATTATATATATTACCGAGCGAGTTTCATAGAGCCTGAACTTCTGCATAAAGTAAGACTTGGTGTCAGCTCCATCTGCAACAGCAACACTGCTCTGCAGCTTCTTCTCCTTTGTTGAATCCATCACACAATTCAGATCCCGAGCCTCAAAAAGCTCGGGTTTTCCAACAAGATCACCAGCAGAAAATTCCAAAAAAACACCAACAAAGAGCTTCTGTTTGATCAAACAGAAGCTCTTCAACGCACACAACCAAAAACAAGTACAACAACCCCCCCAAAACTTTACATCAACACAAGCTCCGCAATACACGCACCCCACAAGAAGTACAATACAAAGCTCTAAACTTTACATCAATGGTACACATAAAATTCCCTTTACATACACAATGACACCCCAAATTCAAAAGGGACCAAAAAAAAAAAAACAAAAACAAGGGTTGAATCTAAATCAGAACCTAAGGGAAAAGGAAAAGCAGCTTTTCGAGGAATCAAGAGAGTGAATGATTTTGGGGAATGGAGAAGAAGCAGAAGCAGCTTTTGGATTTCAGAGATGAAAAGGAAGTGAAAATGAGATTTCAGGGGAGGAAGCAGAGAAGAGAAGAAAGCCACTGCATCCACACAAAAAAATAAAAATAAATGAAATAAATGAATGAATGAAATTATGATGAGAATGCAAAGCAGAAAACAATTTTAAAAGACAGAAAATTGGAGTTTTCTTTCATTTGCGTGTCGCCATTTTCTCTCTCTACCTGGTTGCAAAAAAAAATTTCGTCAGCGTGTATAATGTGTGAGTCTTTCTTTACTTTTTCTTTATATTTTCCGTGAAGGTTCTTTCCTTTTTTACGCCAGGACCAAATTAAAATTTGAATCATATTAATTTGGATTCATTAATTGTGTAACAGATTTCTTCTATCTTCTTATATTTTTATTATATTTTATCATATGCTTTAATAAAATATGATGCCATGTGATTTAATAATATTATAATAATATTTGATTTTGTATGAAAAGCGAGTTTTATATGGTAAGATTATCATTTGGTAAACCAACATTACGTTAGTTCAAATATAACTAAACTCGAATTCTTAAACAAAATTTTGGGCTAAGTTTCTCAAGATTAATCATCGGTAAAACTCATGAATACTACAAAAAAGAAATTAGTATCCGGTTATTTTCAAGTCAATAAAAACTATCTTCTTTCCATAATAATTTTAGACAAATACTAACAACACATTCTTAAATACTCTTTTTTAACACTCTCTTTTAATACCCTAAAATACTAGCAACACTCTCTTTTTAACAACACTTTTTTATGTCTATCTCTCTCCATCATTATGATATGTAATAAATGATGTGCAAGAGAGATATAGACACAAAAAAGTGTTATTATACAAATTGTTGTATGAGTTGTGTTACGGGGTTCGAGTACTTCGGGAGTACCACGAGTGGCTTCGCACTCATGATCTTCTCGTCCCGTGGAACCGCCGGTAGAATGTTACCCAAGGGGAGTTTTTGTCCTTTCCAGAAATCAAGCCCCCAACCATTAGGATGTTACGGGAGCTGACCCTGGTACCACCAAGCTAATTGGCTTGGTGGTACCATGGTCAGCCCCCGTAACATCCTAATGGTTAAGGGTTCGATTCCTAGAAAGGGCAAAAACTCCCCTTGGGTAACATTCCACCAGCGGTTTCACGGGGCGAGAAGATCATGAATGCGGGGCCACTCGCAGTGCCCATCAAGGTACCCGAACCCCGTAACAAGTTGTTATACAAATAACATTTTCTTTATTAAAAATCACAAATTTTGGTAGGTTACACTTTTAAATGTGTTATCCAATAAATTTCAGCCAATAATAAAGAGAGTGTTATTAGCATTGCTCTTAATTTCAAGCAAGTACTCATTTATTAATGGAATTAGTAAATGTTTTATACATTACATAAATATATTTAGATACAACCGAAATAGAAAAAAATTAATAAGAATATTTTTTTAAAAATAATTTAATTAATAAAATATTATTTTATTGATACTAAAAATAATTTTAGTCCAGTGAAATACTTAACAATGATTAATCTTGTTGAAAACAAATTATCATCCTAAATAACTGTCACCTATTAAAAATTTAAATATTAGAATTATTATTTGAAAAAAATTATTTAATCATCATCTCGATATAAAAGTTGGCCTTGCAATTATTAGTCCTAATCACAAGTGCGACTCCTTTGAGTTATAATAAATCAAAGTTGATCCCCTAGAGTTAGCCTAATGGAGGAGGGTGGGAGCATTATACATGAGGTTATAGGTTCTAATTTTAGGGTGACTATTGTAAACAAAACAAAAAAATCAAAGTTAAATTCTTAAAAATACAATGAAATATAATTAAATTTATAATTGTAATTTGTACCTTTTAACTCTGACTTATTTAAATATTAAACTTTACCGTTTTCTTATTTGAATATCAAATAAATAATATTATATTAACACTATATATAATTATTTTTATCTTTGACTTCAAAAAAATTATTTTTTATCTTTCTTTTTATATTTTTCCTTATACACATATCTTAAAAATACTCTCTCAAAATCAAAACAAACCACAAAAGTTATTTTTACATTAATTATAAAGAACATTTTCCTAAACTTCATGAATGGTTGGACACATGATATTCTACAAACTACGTAAATTTATTTCCTCGTCAGTAATCCAATTATTGTGACCTGGTTAAACTTTAGAGTTTGAAAAACATATAGTTGATTACTTGAAGAAAAAAAAATCTCAAATTAAACAAATCATTAATATCCTACCAAATTGATATGTGATGTGTACAACATATTAAGGAAACGAAGAAATAACAAACCAGTAAAAATGTAATGAGGTAACACCTTTTCAATTTAAATAATTTCACCAAACATATAATATAAATTATGTTAAAATTTAGTGAAAAGAATTTTTCCATTTTTAATGGTTCTATCCAACTTAAATCTGAATAAAACAAGTCAAACTTAAATAATTAAAAAAATAACATTTAAGTGAATAAATTACATATGCATATGCATAAATTTTCTTTACACGCATGTACCGTAGAGTTCAGTAAAATTATTTGCACATTTTTTTAACCTTAAATATTGTCCGCTCATGAATCAAAGTTGAAAAGCTTAACCGGTAATTTATGCTAAATATTACATGCACGTCCTCATATTTGTTATAGAATAAACATATATAAACTTTTATATACTAAATTTAATACACGATTTTAAAAGAATTCCCTGGAGTTATTAATTTTTTCAATGAATTAGGTCACTTTGCTCACATTAAATATTTTGCATTTTTACATTTTTTGTCCACAAATATATTGTTTAAATTTAGTCAATCTTACATTAAATTTTAACATATTATAATGAAGTCATAGACATAAATATGATATGTCTTAATTCAAATAATTTGTCTTCATGATTTCTTCCTCAATTGTAAAAATAAAATCTTTTTAATTTTTTCCTATTTTATAAAATAAAATTTTCATTATTATCAATGAATATATCACTTATTATACAATAATCTATTTTAATATATGATTTTATCATCATTTAATAATAAATATATTTCTATTATATATATTTTTTAATGTTATTAAATTTTACTCAAATTAAAAAAAATCCGTGCAATACACAATAAATTTACTAGTTTTTTATATAAAAAACATTTTTTCCTCAAAAAAAAAAATGCTTTCTTATGTTTAATGAACTGATAATCCGATAAGCATGGTAAAGTGAAATTGCATTTTCTAATATCAAGTTTTTTCTAAAAGCATTGGTCATAGTGTTTTTCCTTATTTTTTCACAAATTAATTATCAATGACTTAAATGAAAATTCTCATTTTTTATTCTTCTAAAGTTATTCGAAATCTTACTTGATATGCATTTTTTTATTCTGAGAAGATTTTCTAACGCTCAAGACTAATTGATTAGCTACGATTATATAAAACTACTTGTAATTTAAGCTTATACAATAATCTTTTAAGTTGAATATTTCCTAATTTCTCTAATCGAACCATCTTTTCAAGAAGAAGAAAGAAAAGGGCCTTTTGGTTCATGACTATTATTTAAATCATCCACTATGACTATCATTGTAAATAAACAAAGCGTTTACTTCAACAATGGCAAAGAATATTAAATTGGTGAGAAAGAAAAATACATGGAGTTGATTCCACGCAGAGAAGGAATATCCCAATGTGCCCTTCGGATGGCTTCGAATACCAATCCACCAATCATTTATGCTTACGCATATTCTTCTTTTTTTCTTCATCGCGTCTTTGCTCAATTTCTCTCTCTGGCTTTCCTACCTCTCATTTCTTGCGCAAATCTAACACCTATCTTTTCAATATTGGTATCGAAAATCAATCATTTATACAATGTATAAATTTAATTAATTGCATACCAAAACCTTGTACGATAAGATAAAGAAGAAGAAGAAGAAGAAGAAGAAAATACTTCTACATCAGTTTAGTTTTTATATTTTCATCTTCTGAATATTTATTTTTTCAAATTCATATAAATTTTCTACATCTTTATTAGAGTTTAATGGTCATATATTATTGGTGTAAGAAATTTTACATTATCAACCAATTAAAAAGCACCACTGATATGACTTTTAAAATATTTATTATAAAAGTCAATAAACTTATAATAAATGATTGTTTGTGATTAGATGACAGTGTAAAATTATTTTACACCGTGAATGTATAGTCGGTTTTTCTCTTTTGATTATTATTTTTTAGTTGGAGACACTCCATTTCATTTTTTAATACGCTGGCCTGCAATCTAATCGTCTTAAATTTTTTTCAATAGTTTAATTTATATGCACCATTAATGTATTTTTTTTTTTTTACACAGTCATCTAATAAGAATTTACTCTACTACTACATCATATTAATAAATAAACTAATGTGATAATAGAATTAATTTTTATTACATATTTACGTAAAAAAATGACATTGATATTGGATAGAAATTAAACTCATATAAGTTATTTTTTTTAATTTAATCGTGCTTGCAATTTAATAAATCTTTATTTTTGTTCTATTACATTGTAACTAAATTTTCAATTTTTCAATTTTTTTTTCAAACAATTTTATGGTAAGTAGAGTTTTGCACGTTTTGCTTATGATAGGAGCGCCGCACATTAGTATGTTGCCACGTTGGAATCACCTATCTTAACCCTTCAATTTTTTATTTTTTTTAGGAAAGACCATTCAAGTTGGTTACAATATGAAAGTTTTGGAATTGGTCAATGTTGAAAACCGATTTAATATTTGTAGTTTTAAGTTTCATCATTTAAGATGCATTTATATAAATAATTAAATTAAATATTTATCAAATAAATTCTTAATAAATAAGAATTTATTTATACGTTCAAATATAAAATATATTAAAATAAATTTCAAAGGTTATTTTAATAAATTTCTTCATAAAATTATTAAAATTAATTAAAAAAACTTACAAAAAACTTTTTTTATATAAATTTAAATAAACTCTTTCAAATATCTCTTAATATATATTAAACTTTAACCATTGTGCAAATGAAGTGCTTGGATAACATTTTAATTAATTATTAATTTATAAATAAGTTGTATTGTTTATAATGTTTTTAATAGATAATATATAACTATTATCTTGTATGTTTTATTTTTTATAGTTATTATTAAAGAGATTAATTTTGATATATTGTCAGACTATTAATTAATTAATTACCACCAAACACGTGGATCAACTGCTACAAGGTTGTTTCAGCTTAATTAATAGTCCAAGTTCGAATCCTAGGTATATAATTGCATTAAATACTTGGAGGGAGAACTTTATTACTCATAAAAATCCTACTTAACTCGAACTGAATTATTTCTAGTAGATAATACTTGTAGCCTCTAAAAGAAAAATTATTAATTAACTAAAAACTATTTTAAATATGACTTTTAAATTAATTATTATAAGTTTATAATCTTATTATACATAATATTTTATAAATAAATAAAAATATAAAAAAACTACTGTAAAAAATTTAATTAAATTCAATATTGAAATATATGAGGAATTTGTTCTTGAAATTTAATAATTTAGGTTATTGTTGATTGACGAATCAGACAATGACGACCCTGTTATTGGGATTAATCACATGCACTTTATCATCTATTGGGATTAGATGCTACTCAAATCAAATAATAATAAAAAATGAGTTTTGAAATTATTATCATTATTATTATTATTTACAATAACAGCAACAGAGTTTGAATCTACATGAGGACTTCTTTTTGGTCCAATTTTCAGCTGAGGAGGACTACAAGTTTGCCCTCTTTGAGAGGCCCTGGCTCATTTTAGATCATTATTTTCTTGTCCAACAATGGAGGCCTTTCTTTAATCCGTTTGAACACTCTATCAATAAAGTTAATGCTTGGATTAGGATTCCAATGTTGCTTGTAGAACTGTATAACAAAGAGTTCCCCTAGGAGCTAGGTGAAAACTTCAGTACCATGCTCAGAGTTGATGAGAACACCTTGGTACAAAGTAGGGGGAGTTTGCCCACATCTGTGTGGAACTAGACTTGAACCGTGAGTTTGTTCCTTCGTTCACAATCTTAGGTCGTGAATTCAAATTGGAATATGAGGGTCTCCATCTTATATGCTTCAATGTGGGAAATATGGTCATCATGAGAACCAACGCCCTAAAAAACCCAAGGAAGTAAACGATCCCCCTCTTCAATGGTGATAATTAGAAGTCGGCGGCTGCTCAAGCTCTAGAGGAAAGCATAACGGATGCTAATCCTTCTGTGACAGAGATGCAAAACCTTGATGAGACCTCAAGGGAAGCGGCAATGATGAGTGGGCCCAATCGAGAAGACTCTGGGATCTTTGGGCCATCGATGATTGCAAAAAAGGCCAATAGGAAGTGAAACAACATGTCTAAGCAAGGTAAAATTGGGCCAAAGGAAAAATAAGTGGATCCTACAAAGCAGTCGTCTAGATCCAAATTTCAAGCTCTAGATGCCGATACCGAACCCTAGGACAGAGACATCCCGTCTCAGCCTTTAGACCTTAATCCTATTATCCACATGAAACAAACACCTTATAATCCTACCTTAGCCAAACCCAAGATGGATAAGCCTACTCCAAAAACATCCTGCATCTATCCCTTAAACCCGATCATTCCCAGCCTATTTATAACTGCAAAAACCAGCTATCAAATTCCAACTCACATAGACCAAAGACTTTGTCCTCTCTTGAACAAGCTCCATTTCATAAGCCCTCGCATGACTTGATTGTGCCGTCTACCAACCTTGGACATTCCCCTCCTTCTCTCTCCCCGTCTTATACATATTCCTAACCTATGGTTGATAGAAATCCTGGGGGGTCGAATCCTCTAATGGATACTCTAGCAGAGCCTTCAGACCCAAAGGAAGTAACTTATAAAATGGTGGATTTGGATACTCAGCTTCTCCCTAGTAATGCTGATGGTGCTAACAGTGAGAACATCCTGATCATGGCTATTGATAATGAGGATTTTCCTCAGAATTAAGTTCTTTTTACCTTGCTTAATTTTCTAATGAATTTTTTAGTTTGGAACTCTCGTTGTGTAGGTAACCGAGTTTTTTTGGGTATTATTCGTGACCTGTTAAGAATTCATGATCTGGACTTGGTGCCTATCCTTGAACCTCACATCAGTGGGGAAAAGGCTGCTAAGGTCATTTAAAAAATTGGTCTTGACAGTGCTTTCCAAGTTGATGCGGATGGCTTCTCAAGAGGTTTATAGTGGTTATGAAGATCGCACAGAATTAATATATCTGTTATATCTTCTTCAAATTTTCATATCCACTTGAATGTTAATCCGCAATCCAATACACCCTGGTTTCTTTCTATTGTATATGCTAGTCCTCATCCTAGCCTGCATCATTTTGCTTGGGAAAAGTTGTGTCAGATAAGTGCTACTATGAGTCATCCATGGGTTGTTGTTGGGGACTTTAATACTATTTTGTTTGATCATGAGAAAGTGGGAGGAGGGCCTATTAATGCAGTGTCCAGCAAGCATTTATGGGACTATCTCAATCAATGTAACCTGATGGATATGGGCTTTAGTGGCTCCTTCTTTACCTAGACCCGTAGAATTTTATGTCAGCAGCTTGATTGTGTTGTGGCAAATAAAAAATGGCAGGAAGAATTCCTTAACTCCAAGATTGTCCATCTTGGAATCTCATCTTTAGACCATTGTGGTCTATGGGTTAGTATAGACAATCACCCCTTTAGAGGCCCAAGAAATTATTTCAAGTTTGAGCTGCTAGTTGGACCACCCTAACTTCCCTGACCTTATTGCTAATTCTTGGGTTTGCACTGATGGTTGGGGCACAAATATTGATAGAATTACCTCTTTTTTTAAAGATTGGAACCGTGAGGTTTTTGGTAGCATTTTCAAACGAAAAAAATGCATCCTGCCCAGATTAGAAGGTATAAACAAAGCTCTGATCTCCAATTCGTCAAATAGATTGAATGCTTTGTGCCAATGTCTTTGGAATGAGTACACTCAGATTCTTAGTCATGAAGAAACCTACTGGTTTCATTTATCCAGAAGCAAATGACTCAACATGGGGGACTGAAACACTAGATTCTTCCATCAATCTTTTATGGCTTGGAAGGGGCATAATAAAATTGACGCTGTTATGGACTCCCATAACAATTGGGTGTACGACGAGGGTCAAATCAAAAGGATGATCTTGGATCACTATGTTGGCCTTTTTCCCTCTCAGCCTCATAATCCTCATGGTCTTCCTCTACACCTTGAGTTTCTTTCTTTTTCAGGGGAAGATTTTGCTCTAATGGATTCAAATTTCACTTTATCTAAAGCTAAAGCGGCTCTTTTCTCTATAGGAAATCATAAGGCCCCTGGCCTAGATGGTTTCCATCCTTTATTATTCAAATCTCAGTGGGACATAGTGGGCCAATCTATATTAAATTTTATTTTTAAGGTGCGCTCGGACCCCAGCTTGTTCGGTCAGTGAATCACACTTTAATTACTCTTGTTCCTAAATGTCATGATCCCTTGTCTGTGACCCAGTTTCGACCTATAGTGCTTTGTAATGTAATTTACAAGGTCCTCACAAAAATGTTGCCCAACCGCATTAAGAGAATTGTGAATATTGTTGTGGGTCCTTTACAAACCAGCTTTATCAAAGGTAAAAACTCAGTTGATAATTATATTACCCTTCAAGAGATTGTTCACTCCCTTGAGACACATTCGGGTAATAAGGGGTTCATGATTCTCAAGCTTAACTTGCAAGAAGCTTATGACCAGCTTGAGTGGGACTTTGTGACTGATACGTTGAATAAGGTGGGCCTTCCCCCTTGGATGATCTCCATCATTTATCATTGTATGAGCTCCACATCTATGGCTATAAACTAGAATGGCCAATGCTCTGACACTTCCTGCCCATCTAAAGGTCTAAGACAAGGGGACCCTATCTCCCCTTATCTCTTCATTCTCTGTATTGAGCGATTGGCTCACCTCATTCAGGATGCAGTGATTAATGGTACTTGGAAACCTTTTGTTAAGCCAAAGGACGGATTTATAACCCTTAAATATTATTTTTTTTACAATAATAAACAGTTAAAATATATGTTTTTATGCAATCGTCTGGTCTGTTTATAAGCAACTGTCTGATAACTTTAAATATATATATATATATATATCGTCTTTAACCTTTGACTAAATTTGTAACAGATCTTACAGACGATGACAACGTTCTAAAATGATCTGCACATCAATCAGAGCGTAAACTATCTCGAAACTCATAAAGCCTATATACCCATTCTCCAGGAAAGTCAAGGAAAAAGAAGGTATGTGTGTGCCAATGTCAGAACATAAAAGTAGACATGACAACTACTGTAATATTGAGTACAAGAATAGATAAGATAAGCAGACTACTTTATCTTATCATATGACAAGTTGGTGAAAGACATTAAATGCTGCATTTAATGCTCCAACGACTCTCTTCATTAGACGAAGGCTGTCTCTTGCAAAGCACTCAATGGATACTTTTGGAGAAGCCTATAAATAGAAGAAGAAACCTCTTTCGAGCAGTTGTTGTCATAGTGGCTGCTATTTCTGAAAAATCATAACATCTTTAAGAAAAGAAAAAGCTCTTGTATACTCTGATTGTAAAATTCTTTTTGTACTTCATTGTATATTCGTCTGTTAAGACATTAAACCCAGTGAGGTAACTCACACGTAAACCTTTTTCTTAATAAGATTAATGGAAGCCTGAAGAGGCTTTGATTCAAAGAATACTTGGGTTTTTGCTTGGAGAGACAAGTAAAAGACTACTTGGGTTGAGCCTGAAGAGGCTTGTGGAAAGAATACTTGTAACTTGAAAAAGTTAGTGGAACTAAGCTGTTGCCAAGAACTGGACGTAGTCTTTGGGATGAGACGAACCAGTATAAATCCTGTGTGCTTTCCAATTTGTCTTTCAACATTCATCTTTCTTATAACACATTTTTGAAAACTTTTTGATCTTATTTCATACAATACGTCTTTAACAAAAGTTTTTTTTTTTAAATTTGCTATAATATAATTCAACCCTACTTCTTGTGTTATCTTTGTGTTTTACACCTTTCATCTTTGGCAGGTCCTAGTCTATCAAGGTGTCCCACCTCTTTTTTGATTATGATATTATTCTTGTTGCCAAAGCCTCGCATGATCAAGTGGAGGAGAATAATAGGGTTACTAATCTTTTTGGAACAGCCTCGGGCCAAACAGTCAATCTCCAAAAACCCAAGGTGTTTTTCTCTAAGAAGGTTAGTAGTAACCTTGCTAAGGAGTTGAGCAATTAGCTTAACATGCCTATTACAAATGATATAAGATCCTACTTGGGATTTCCTATCCTCCACCAAAGGAAGGCTTACCACCAGTTTAGTTTTATTGTGGAAAAAGTTTGCCGAAAGCTCACGGGCTGGAAAGCTCGTACCTTTTCCTTAGCAGGCCAAATTACTCTAGCTCAATCCTGTTTGCTGAATATACTATCTTACTACTTGCAAGCTTAATCATTGCCCATTGCTATCTGTAATGAAGTGGAAAAATTGTGCAAGGATTTTATCTGGGGCGATAATGGGGACACAAACGGACGCACCTCATTTTGTGGGACACAATTTGTAAACCCAAAGATCAGGGTGGTCTTGGATTTAGGAGTTTAAAAATTCTAAATCAATGCTATATTATGAAGTTGAGTTGGGCTCTTATAAATCAGCCTCATTTGCTGTGGGTTCATATTTTGTAAGCCAAATACAATTGCGGCATTGGTACCGTTCCTGTTGTTAAAAAGGGAAATAAATGCTCTCATATTTGGAAGGCAATTACTCATAACTGGCATCATATTTCTGACAATTTAGCTTGGTCAGTGAAAAATGGGAACTCCACTCATTTCTAGTTGGATTCTTGGATCCCAGGCTTGGCCCCACTGATGTCTCTTTGTTCTAATGTCATCCCCTCCTAGGAAAAAAAACCTTCCCTTGTTTGCGTATACTACTCTTTCCAACTGGAGATGGGAAGTTCTTAATCTTCTTCTCCCTCCTCATATTTGTGCTAAGATTGCCCCTATCCTTCCCCCTAAGCTAGATTTGGAGGACGTCCTTTTTTGGAAGAGCTCAAAGAATGGTATGTTTTCTATAAAGGCCGCTTACGATTACTTGTCGGACCAGGACCAAACCTCCTATCTGTATATGAAAAATTTCCCTCTAGTTTGGAAATGGAATGGGCCTCAAAAAGTGCGTCTGTTCCTGTGGAAGCTTGCTCACGGTCGCCTTCTCAAAAACAGTGAAAGAAAGCATAGGCATATGACAGATTTTGGTGACTGCCTTTGTTATTAACAACAAGAGGAATCTATGATGCACACGCTTAGAGATTGTGACGAGGTCAAGGAATTTTGGTCCGCGTTTAGCAACCATGACCATTGGGCTAGATTCTTCAGCTTAAGTGCTAACGATTGGATTCTTTTCAATATTTCCTCTAAAAAGCTTAAGTCTCTGGTTGGATCTCGGGCCTCTTTCTTTGGCACAATAGTTTGCTCTATTTGGAATGACCGAAATGCTCTGGCTTTCAATAGAGCTTCTAAACTAACGACGGATCTCCCCCTCCAAATTATAGGCCAGGTGGATTTTATCCATAAGGACATAATCAAATCCCACAACTCTCAGTTTAAACCAATAAATAAGGAAGTGCATGTTGCCTAGAAGCCTCCCTCGCCCTGCACTTTTAAAGTAAATGTTGATGGCTTTTACCACAAAAGTTCAAGCTCTGCTACTGCTAAAGGATTAATCCGTGATTCAACTGGGAAGCCTATTCTTTGCTTTCATGTTAATCTTGGAATGTGTAATGCATTATGGGTAGAATTTTGGGGGCTAAAAATTGGAGTTCAAATGGCCAAGGATCTCAACCTCAACAGAGTCTATTTTGAAATGGACTCCCTTGCTACTGTCCAAATGATAAGAAACGGTCTTATTCCTGACATTTATCTTAGCCACATAGTCCGAGAGATTAGAGATCTTCTCTATGCTTCTGATTGGACAACCTCTTTGTCCCACATTTATAGGGAAGCAACTAGATGTGCTGATTATATTGCAAACTTAGGTCACCAAAGGTCCTTCGCTGTTACTATTTTAAACAACACTCTTCCGTTGCTGGCTTTGATTGTATGGGAGGATGCTAGGGGCTCCTTGATACTGCGGGTCATCACTTTGTAGTTTTTGCTTTGTTCCCTTTTTATCGAAAAAAAAGAATCTAATACCTTGTGAAACTATCCAAATTTTCTTATTTGGCCAACAAAGTTTGAACTTAAAACTTTGTACAAATTATCCAAATTTTTCACTAGGCTGACCTTAGTGGAGTTTGAAAATAATTTTAAAATCTTATTTTATCACATGTGCACATACTTAGAGATTTTTACAATGTAACGTGTTTTTTTTTCTTCAAACAAATCACATTATATGTTTCATAATTTGTAATTTATCATTAGGGGTGTTTAAAAATTAGATTGAATTGATTTTGAAAAGAAAAATCATCCAATTCAATCATTTCGATTTTCTTAATTTATCATTTAATTGGTTTGGTTTAAAATTTAAATTCTATCCAATCTGATTGAATCCAATCTAAAGCAATTTAGATTTGATCAATTTTTGGTTGTGTCTTACCTTTATTTTTCTTGGGAGAAAGCATTAAAAAAATACTAACATATTTAGTACATATAATAAAAATAATTAAAAATAACAAAAATTGCATCTATAAGTTGTTATATAACTAATAGCAGTCTAACTCTTCAAATGTAAACTATTAAAAAAATTACATAACTTGATAATACATTTATATACCTTTATGCAAATAGTCAGTAAAAAATCATCTTTAAATAAATATATTCTTCATAAATAAGTATAAGTTATGTGATAATTTTATAAATATATAAGAAATGAAAATGTAAACATGAATGGTATAATAAATTTATAAATAAAAATATATATGTATGTATAAATTGGATTTGGATTAGATTGGATTGGTTTCCAAACTCAAATCCAAAATTTGATCCAATCAAATATAAAAAAAGTTTTTTTTTAGTTTTTTTTTTCAATTTTTTGGTTTTTGTTTTTTCAAATTTTTGGATCAGTTTTTTTGGTTTTTATTGGATTGGATCAATTTTATGAACACCTCTTATTTATCATATAAATTGAGTTTACAAATAGACTATAAACTTGTCAGGAAGCATTGAGACTCATTGCAGTGATTGGCTAATAAGGTTCGGAATTACTCTCTGATGTATTGGCATCATCATAACTAGAGTGCCTTTGTGAATAAAATATTCTAACCATAATAGGTAATCCATCATGTGAATCGCTACATTCAAGAGTTGTTAACTCTAAAGTGAAAGTGAGCCAGGGCGTCCGCTCATACCAAGAGTGTTTAGTAGGATGGCGATTTCCCCCTACCCATTGGGTAAAGTTTAACGTGGATGTCCCTTTAAGGCAAGGAGTGGGACTTGCAACATGTGGAGGACTGCTCTGTGATGAAACCAGAAGATGACTATTAGGTTTTGCCTGAAACCTTGGTTCTTGCTTCATTCATATGGTCAAACTATAGGACATTACCACAACATTCTCTTTGGCTTGGGATTGAGGGTATAAGCAAGTTTGGTATTGAGAAAAATGTAAGCATGCATTTGTATATAAGTCTACTTGTTGGTATTGACATGATGCTCTAACAATCCTGGAGGGTCTCCATTACGCATGCATATAGGGAAGGCAACAAACTTGTAGATTACTTGGCAAATTTGGCTTATGATTTTTCTTGTGGTCTCCATGTTCTACATAGTTCATCGTCAGTGTGTAGTTCATTGATTTGGCACAATTTTATTGGTGTTTATTTGTCCCATTTTATTCTTGTATAGTGGCCTTAAAGGCCTCCTCCAAAGCAAAAATAAAAAAGAGTTTACAACAAGACACTTATATTGTATTTGGATTAAAAGTAAAACAGAAAAAAAAGAAATAAAAAAGGTTGAAATATAGGAGAAATAGAGTAAAAAATATATTTTGTTTATATGAATAGAAATAAAAAAAAAAGAAGTGAGAAATTTTATTGTGTGCTTGTTTAGATAAGTAAAAGAGTGAGTGAAAATAAATAATATAAAAATTGTATTAATTAAAGAAATTAAATTTAACTTAAAAGTTCTGAAACTTTTTATTATATTATTTTTTTCTGAATCTAAAATTATTTATTGTTTTTATGTTATAAATAAATTATTTACTTTTAAAAAATTAAAACAAACAAATAAATAAATGTAACACACATTTCATCCCTGTTTTACTTCATTTATTAGGGGAAATTATTTTGCACGTGAGATCTACGGAAATATTCATCCTTTCTATTTTTTTCTTAAACAAATAGTGAAATTTAGTATTTTTATTCTAACTCCCTTCACTTTTTTATTTATTTATACCCAAACAAAGTAGAGTTTAGATTCGATTTATTTAGGAAAATACAAACTTTTCAATACATAAAATTACTTTCTAAAACATTAAAAGATGAACTAAGAACTTGTCTCATTTACTAGGAATTTAGACTTTTTCCTACTATTAAGTATCATATGATCATATTAAAAAACTATATAACTTTTTATTAAATAAAGATTTGCTATTATTAATTATATTTAATAAAACTTGATTTTTTTTGTCTAATATGACCATATTTTATTATATTTAACAATAAAAAAATCAAATTCATTTTTGGAAAGAGTTTATTTTCAAGAAGTTATCATCACCTACCCACTTTATCTTCTATTTCACTTCCACCTCATTTTCTCCCTTTCTCTATCTTAACTTTTCTCATATCACTTATCATATTTATGACTTTTTCTTTCTATTTTTTCTCTTTTCTTTTTATCTCTCTTATTTTTCTACACCAATCTAGCCCATTTTAGGGTTGCCGAATATTAACACTCTTTATTTTTGTAATACAATGTGTATGTTTAGATTTCAATTAAGAGAGCTCAAATATACTTTTATTTCCAAAACAATAAATTATTTCTTTTTCATTTTGTGCATTAAAATTCACAATTATGTATTGAAATTCATAAAAATATTTTTTCAACTTTAATTCAAACATAATCTTACTAGCTACCAGTTGGTACTTGGATCTAAGTACGACATTTTCAATGTTTTGCAACTGTTGGAAATAGGAGAATTAATGAATGTCTTTTTTTTCTTTTTTTTTTATCAATTATAAAATGTGTCTTTTTTTACTTAACTTATGTATTTTGTTACATAAATCATAACTTTAATTTATTAATTCTTTTTTTTAAAACTATGATTTGTTGGTAAACCACAACTAACTCGGTAATGTCTAAGAGCATTTTTAATTGTGTAATTACGGTGGAATTGTATAACTCACTTTTTGTGAGTTCTACAATGTCACATGAGATTTAAGAATTTTAACATTTTTTTTAATAGTACAAATTTTAAGAACTTAAAATGAATCTTACAATTGCCTCATAATTTTATAAAATGATCAAGAACAATTATTTATATAAACAACAGTTTTTCTATAATAACTGTTAGGTCAACTGTTTTAATGATGAAATTGCATAAAAACCGGTTTTTAATTAAGAATCCTAAGTAAATGTACGTGTCAAGCATTTCTTATTTGTCAGTTGAACATTAAACTAATTAAACAAAATAATTAAGATATTTTCCTTCTTTTTTTTCCGAATGTAACACATGAATATATAAAATGGTTCTTTTCTTTTGGTATTGTTATTCTTTTTCTGGAATATTTGACTTCGGAAAGGTGTGAACGACTGGACTTACGGTTTAAGCTAAATAATTTATCATTTTCAGACAATAATTGGCATCGGTCGGTAATTGTAGGTATGCTAAACATGCCTAATAAATTTGTCATAAATTTTTCTTCGTTGAACCTTCAACAGTTCAACTAAACTAGCTTTTTAATAAACGAAGCTTCCCTGCAATATTGTTTTCTTATGTTCAAATGTTGGGTGTAATGCAATTTAAATTTAATTTCTTTATCAAAACAAGAAAATTTGAAAATGAAAGAATTTCAATTTAAACAATTGAAATTTTTAGAATTTAAAATTCTTTAGAATTTTAAAATCCTCCATCAGCCAAACACAACCTTAAGGTTTTTCAATCTAATGCACTACACTAGTTGAAGGGTATTTATTTAAGTTACTAAACATTTTAAAAAAAATTTAAATAATCATTAAATGCAATAACTTATCATCAAATAGTATTTTATTTTAACCCACTAGGATCATTTTAGTGGTGAGGGGTTGGAATAGCTTGCATGATGTTATAAGTTTTAATCTCAGTGCCGTCATTATACACAAAAAAATAGTATTTTATTTTTATATGATATTTTTATTTTCTTAATAATTAGTCTTTGAGATAAGAAAACCCTATTTTATCGATAAACAACTACATTGTTATATATAATCATGTATATATGATTAAAAATTAAAAATGACTGCATAAAAAGTAAAAGTATTTAAATATATTAAAATTTCCAAAATATTAGATATTTTAAAATGATTAATTAATTGTAATAAATGTTATTTACGTTCTTTAACAAATTATTATATTTGTTAACAAAAATCTTATTTGTGTGTATATATCACATATAGAGAGTATATTAGGTGAAAATATTCATCTTTAATTTACATATTGAGAGTATGTTAGGTGAAAATAATTTACAAAATTACGGCCTTTCTACATCTCTAATTGCTTTGTGTCTTCTTGTCTTTTTTTGTGTTTTATTATCTTCAACTACCCCCCCCGGCAAAAAAAAGGCGAAAATACTTAGATGTTCTAATAAAAGAAAATAATGAATATTGGCTATTAAATTTTATTTGAATGCTCGATATTAAAATATAAATGTATACGATATTGGCCATTCAAATATAATTTGATTATAAATATTTATTATTTTTGTATTATTATTATTGTTGTTACAATGTTTAGTTATTAGGTAGTATAAGAACTACTCCTTTTTGTCACATATATAAGATTCTTTTAATCACTTTACAATAATTAAATTTTTTAGTTAATTAATTAATATATTAAATTTGTTAACTGTCTGTATAATTTTTTTTTATCGAATTACCCTTAAATTTATTAGAATTCCATTCTCGTAATCTTTTTCACTTAATTAATTAATATATTTCTATTTAAGTAGTACTTGCTAGTGATTTTTCCTTGTCCTCATGAGAAAGAGGGCTCAAGAAAATAATTTACAACATTTATTATTCATTAACCTAAAAGAATTAAGGGCATTTTGTAAAAGAAAATATAATGGAGTAGACAATTTGGAGGATCTTATAAAAAGAACCAAAGTAATCTTCTTAGAAGGTTCCTATAAAACGGACTAGAGAGTTTTTTTTTTTAAATAATATCATGTATACATTATTTTTGGTTGAGAGAAGAGTTTAAAAAGTCAATAATTTTTAATAATATAATAATTCGTAATTAATTGACAATATAATTATTTTTACACTATTAATATATTTTAGTTAAATCCTTGAGAAGGGAATTTAACTTTAGTCTCATTTAACCAAAGGTACTTTCAACTCCATGAAAATGAAATTAAGGCTATTGAAATAATATGAATATATGCTGTAGTAGTTACATTTATGTCACACACACACATATTAGTTTTTGTTTTTAGACACAAAAGAAGTAGATAAGGCATTGAAGTGATTGACTTTAACTTATTTAACAAAATAATTATATATATATATTTGTCAATTTCTTAAAATAACTTAAAAATAATAATTATTTTGAAAGAAATAAACACTTGCATTACGTTTAAGTTTAACTGTTTAATTCAGGAGAAAGAGAGATAATAGAAAAAAATAAGAAAAAATACAAATAATAATATATGTGGTGGGGCGCACGATGATGGGAGAAAGTAGAGCAAGAGTCTCGCGGGTTGGGGGTGTCCTTTTAATAAACGTGGCCAGATCTTTCAACGTAGTTGTCGACAGCTGGCATCATGACGTGGCACTACGCGGACATCTCATCTTAAACCACGTGATGTTAACGTCTTCACCCGACAACCAACGCCACGTGTCTTTTCTCTCATTCCGTATCGCCTTGTTTTGCCCACTCGCCAGAAGCGCGTGCCAGTACTCCCTCCTCTGTCCAACAAATGAGACTCACCTTGTAATTAATTTCGTGACGCAAACTAAGGCCGTAAACATGATCTTCATATAAGAAAATCATACCCCAATTTTGGTAAGATTCTTTCTTTCATACACCCCCAAAATGGGATGGATGTTCATCATTATCCCATTTTCTCAGCTAGTATGAGAAGAGTTATAATATGGATCCAATTAATGTTAATATATTCTTTGTCTTCTATTTATATGATGTTCTAAACTAAAGAAAATGCATGAAAAATGGTGTCTCACTCTTGGTTTCTCACAACTAAAAAATTAAAGCATAATCGGCGCACAGGTTAAGTTAATCGAAACACCTTTTAATTTGGTAATCTTAATCATCACAAACATACATAACAAAAAATTTGAAAATAAATTATACTTTCAAATTCAACATGAATGTCGAAAATAACAAATATATCAAAATGTATATATTGTCGACCAAGATCCATAGAACTTCATCAAATCCAGTGATATATATATTCATATGATATAATATAGTAGTTCACTACACCAAAAAGATTAACATAACTTAAAATATACCCAAAACTCTCTACATTATAGCAGAATGTACAAGAATATAATACCAAAGGACCACCAAACAAGGACGGCCTATCAAAAAAGGAACATTGGTGGGATGATCTAAATATGCTAGTAACCTACTACTTAGTTACTTAAAAATCTGGATGAAAAAAATGATGAGTTACACAGATTCAGTAAACTCATAATAATCCGTAGATTAGAAGGAAAAATGCATAACCTACAATCTTTTTTTTCTTTTAATTTTTTTCGTACTCAGTAACAAATAAGTTAAAAAATTCACTCTCAAAAACAAAGTTAAAAAATTAAATACAGTTTATTCAAATAGTTTCAATATATAATATATGCATAAAAATCAAATAATTTTCAAATTACCTAGTTCAAAAGAAATACTTTTATGTCATTCGTTAATGCTTCTATGCCAAACGATTTTTTAACTTATCATTAAGTGTTACATCACTGTAGAAATGATATATAATAATGGTAAGGTCTAAAAAATGTTATTTTAGTAATAGTTAATTAGGACTCTTAATTTTTGCTATTTAAGATTCGATTTCTAATTATGTCTATATAAAATATTTTATTGAGAGAGTTGCATATACTCCAATAATCTTTCTATTTTAAAAAAATTAATCTTCTATTATTAATGGAAAAAAAAATTGGGTGTACAATTAGTGAAAGATATCTTTAGTACAGATGGAAAGAAATTAAAAAACAGAAAGTTAAATTCAAGTTAATAATATTCACTGAAAAAAATTGTCATTTATTAATAGATAAAACTCATCAAGTGTGTTAGTATTGCACTCGTTAGTGTAGTTTTTGTCTAACGAAAATTCAACTATTAATATAAATATTGATGATTTACATGCATTAACCATACAATCAATGTATTATATTAATATTTGATAGTATATGTCAATATTTTATACCAACTAAATCATTTGATAGTATAAATTTACAATGTCTCTATACTAGCAGTTTAACTTTTATTCCTAAAAAAAAAATTACTTTTATTACACAAATTAAGACTATATTAACAAAAGTTAATCCAACACTAAACCGTTAGTAAATAACATTTTTTTCTCAATGATTTAAGCCATTAGGTTAATGTCCTTCTAACATTACAAATTTAGTTAGTAGACAACAAGAGCACATCATTTAGAACTTGTTGTAGAAATACATGTGTATATACTTATATATAGAGTCGTGTATAATCATTTATGTAATATGAGTTTCACATAAAACTTAATTTGTAAATAAAACTGTTAATAATTTGGTGAGTGTAATATAATTTTTTTCTTCAAAACCTTCCCGGTCCGGTGTGTTCTATTTGATTTTTGTTTACTTCGTTTTTAATTTACATTTCCAATGAATTAATAATCATGCTTGAAAATTTCGATCATGTTTAATTTTGAACGTAAAGGAGGAAAAAGAAAAACCTATGTGTGTCCAATGTTTCGATACCGTGTGTTAAATAATTTACTCCATTCATTTGAAGCAGCCATTTGTTTTTCTTTATTGTTGGCTTTTACTGTACATTTGGAAAAGTAAGTAAAACTTTCTTTTCTTCAGACTTTGTATCAGATCGCGTTTACGTTGCTCTCATTCAGTCTTCGGCTTCTTCGGCTTCAGGTGACTTTGTCCACGTTTGACATGACCCAAAATCAACATATACACTGCAGTAGAGCCAATTAATCAATAGAGAGAGTGGAGAGAAAGGCAATAATTGAGAACGTGAAAAGACAAACGCAAAGGAGGGCGTAACATGTCAAAACAAAGCTTTTTATTGATTCTTTTCATATAATAATTGACGGGTGGATGATATATTCTTTAATTTTAGATGAGATTTGAGAGTTGAGAGTGAAGAGCAGTATCAATTATCAATTCAATTATTACGCGGCACTATTATTCGATAGAAACAAAAAAGGATTCAAGCTCATCACCACTTGCATACTTTTCCACTAGCACCTACACCTTTAATTTTCTGCATGCAACTCTATGAATGATATATCATTTCTGCAACCGTAAAGTGAAATCCACGTCTTTATTACCAATATGGATGGCAACAAAGCCGCCACTGCATTGCCTCTCTTTGCATCTTATCCCAATTCCCAAATGGCCAAAACCCTATATACTTATTAAGTATAGCAAATTCACCATCAAATAGGTGGTCTACCTCTCTAAGCTGCTAAATATATGAATAAAAAAATTAACAATTAAGATTTGTTAATTTGATTAACAATCTTAACCATTGATTTTTTTTATTCATATATCTAATAGGTTGAAAGGTGCTCCACTAGTAAATCATTTGTTATGTTTCTTCACTGTAGAAGCTGCTATTAAGTATATCAACAAATTAATACTTTGTTTTTTAAGGAATTTGCCACATGACGGTGGAACTAAAGAAATAGTTGATTTATCCTTTTTTTTTAATATTCATTGTAGTCGCTTTGTGCAGTTTTATGGTATATATAAAGAGAGAGCCTTACAAATTGTAATGCTTATTTTGAATCAATTAAAAACAAATCTTTTATCTCTAATTTAGACTAAATATCAAAGATACTTAGCCTAATAAAATCGATCAGGATATTTTAATAAAGGTACAACACCTTGACAAGATTTTCCTAGATCGTAAAGACCATAAATTTTGGTTGATTACTAGTCTAGACCAACATCTTGCCTCGAATCACTTGAAAAAATTAAATTCGTTTAAGCATATGTTACAAAGAGAGGTATACTAATGCATTTATGTAATAATGTCCTCTCAGGAAAGTCCATGTGTCCTTCCCATTACATTAGGCATCTCTTGTCACATCAAGTCTCCACAAAAGACCACTAGACAACCCTTGATCGTTAATTTTAACTAAAACAAACAAGCATCTAATAATTTCTTGTACTCCATGTCGAGATACGAATATAGTTAGCCACCAACCACTAAAGTTGATAATCGCCATACACCTTATGGTCAATCACCCCGACTTATAACCCTCACACAAGTATGGTCTAATGTTCCATTTGTACTTAATAAACTAGACAAAATGGATGCCACATGTTCCTAGCCTAGAACCTTCCTAGCTGGCCTAGTCACAGTCCGTTACGAGTGTTGTTTTCCCTTTTCCCACCTTTTAGCACTTTGATTCTGTTATTGCTTCTCATAGGGTGACTACTTGTATAAAAACTCATTCCATCTTCATTTTAGCATGAATTCAATACGATTAATCTTTTTTTCTTCTATACACAGTATCTCTTATGTTTATCTAGATGGTATCAAAGCTTTTAAGCTTTGTTGTGCATTTATGGCAAGAAACTCAAGTTCTTCCAGTTCTAGCCAGAATAACAATACCAACCCAAATAGTAATGTCACAACTAATGTCGATCCTTCATCAAACCCAACTAGTCGCTACTATGTGCACCCTAGTGAGAGTCTAACTGCCATTATCGTATCACTGCCACTTATTGGTGAAAATTGTCATACATAGACAAGATCTATAAGAAGGAATCTCTCCTTCAAGAACAAATACCAATTTGTGAATGGAATGATTTCAATTCCAAATGTTCACTATCCAAGCCACAAAGCATAGGAACACGTGGGTTCCATTTTGTCTATCTTATATTGTTACTCTATCAAAATTGCTTACTAATTTGGATGTTAGAATTCATATTAGTACCACTACCACACTTGTTATGTTCTACCTTGCCTCACTTATCCCTAAACTAGTAGTCACCCAAAGCAACACCTAATAATTTGAGAATCAATAATGAGATTATCCTTCCTAGTACTACCTCAAATCAATCTCTATGTTAAACTTAATTTATTTAATAATTATTATTATAATATGACTTAAGTGATAAATAAATTTAAATTAAATTTCTCTATGTCAAACTTAATTTAATTGATAACTAGTATTTTAACCTGTGCATTGCACAGAATAAATATTTATTTTATATAATTTAAATTTATAATAAATATATCCTTTAGAATCATTATAAATAAATTTGAGAATCCATTCACAAGTTTAGATTACACGTGACGAATCAAGAGTAACTTTCAAGGTTTGGATGACATGTGTCATTTACAGAGAGGTTTGAATAACACGTGTTGTTATATGATGCTTCGTAAATATTTGGTTCGGTTATAGACCATAATTATAATCATTATAATTATTGCATTAATGAGTTTTAAATAGCTATATTTGAATTTTGAATTTGAAAATTCTATTAAATACTTACCTTTAAATAGATAAATTTGACGAATTTGACTTCAAATTTTAATATATCAAAATTTTGTTTTGTATTAAGGCTTCACACTAAGGTGTCTTAGATTTGGATCGACAAGCTGGTGGATCAAATGCAAGAGCAGCTGAGGAGGTTGTACAGGTAATTATATTATTAACAAGTTGTAAATAATTTATTTATTTAAGTATGAACAAATGCTCAACACACAACTAACACACGTGTCATATTATGTAAACAAGACCTAATCGGGAAATTTGATGAATCAATGGTTGATTCTATAGAGGAAAAGACTGAAGCGAATGTCGTGGACTTATGTTCAGATTCCCCCAATGTTCTATTGTTGAAAATGACCTGTCCTACAGGTGGAGATTTAGCACCGCTAAAGATTTCTAAAAAAGATATCAAAATTGAGAAAAAGTGGAATAGTTCAAGCTAAAGGATTGTGAAATTTCTAAAGAAAAACTATTTTAGATTAGTTGTTATTTTTGTCTTACAGAATTTTTATTTTTATTCTAAGTTTCTGCATTTTATGTTTAAATTTTAGAGCAATTTGTTCAAGGTTTTACCTAAGGCTATTGTTCAACTAAGCATTTTCAATTTCCATGATATAAAATCAACTATGTTTTTTAGATTTATCAAACAATTGATAAAGGATAATTTTTTTATTATCATGATTTTATACTAACTTACTGTAAGACAAATTGAATAACAATTATTCTATTATTCTACACTATTACCTTAATTAACTTAATTATGTATTTATATATTATAATGATCACAATGATAATTATGATAATAAATTATTATATTACATTATTATATTATATTAACTACAAATACTAATGTCATTGATTATTAGTGGATATTTTTTCCTATTCTTTTTATATGTTTTGAAAATTCAAACTTTTTTTTAAAAAAAGATTTATAGGTAGTATAAATAATTTATTTAGTGAATAAAAAGCTTTGCGACAGTTTTTTATTTATAAATAAATGAGATATTATAATTAGGATAATTTCATGGATATTGATTTTATAATTTTGATAATACTTTTATGTATCTTAATTTTATAATTCGTATAATTTTTTATTATTACATTATTATATTAAATTAAATACGAATAGTAAGTTATTATTTTTAAAGTAAATTATATTAATTTATTTAATGCCCAAATTGAACATACTTTTAATTAATTTTTGTAAATAATTAATTTAGGGCAATAATTTAGGTTAAAAATAGATTTTATTTAGGGCAATAATTTAATTACAGTTTCATGGAACAAAATAAGTGTGATCATTAATTATTCTATAAATAAAATTTGGTCCATTAAATTGCAATTAAATTATTATCCTAAACAAAATCCAATTTGAATTCTATTATCATTTGATTTTTCAGAATTTTATTTTGTCTAGCAAAATAATATTAATTTATTTATGTATAAAAAATTCTATATTTAATCTCATTACGACTAATTAGCATTTAATTTAAATTATTTCTAAAAAAAATTTCATGTTAATTAATTTTCGTAAATAATTCATTTAGTGCAATAATTCAATAATTATACTAGGCTTATCAATGGTATTTAGTACAAAATAAAATTCCCAAATAATTACATGAATTATTACAATAAATAAATTATTTATGAAAATTAATTGACATGAAATTTATTTTTGGAAATAATTTAATTTGAATACTAAATAATCATAATGATTTTAAATGTGGAATTTATTTATATATATAAATTAATAGCATTTTGATGGACAAAATAAAATTTTGAAAATTCAAATCATAATAAAAATTGAATTGGATTTTATTTAGGACAATAATTTAATTGCATTTTAAATGACCAAAGTAAGTGTGATCAGAAATTAGTTCTGTAAATACATTTTGATTCATTAAATTGTAATTAAATTTTTGTCCTAAAGAAAATCTAATTTAAATTCTATTATGATTATCTATACTATTTTAAATTAAGTTATATTAATTTTGTTACTTTATATAATGCCCAAGTTCAGCATACTATTAGTTATTTTTCATAATAATTAATTTGGGTCTTTAATTTATGTTAAAAATAAAAAAAATTTAGAGCAATAATTTAATTGCAGTTTCATTCACCAAAATAATTAAGATAACATATGCTGATTTCTGTAAATAAACTTTTGTCCATTAAACTGCAATTAAATTATTGTCATAAATATAATCCAATTTGAATTATATTATAATTTTATTGTTCTAAATATTAATTAAACTGTCAAGATGCTATTCATTTATTTTTATAAATCAATCTCAAATTTAATCTCATTATGACTCATTAGCATTTAAATTAATTTATTTCTAAAAATAAATTTTATGTTAATTAACTTTTTTAACTAATTTAGTTAGGGCAATAATTCATTTTAAAAATGGATTTTATTTAGGGCAATAATTTTTAATTAGGATAATTTTTTTTATTATCACAATTTTATAATAACTTACCATAATACTGTTATAACGAATAACAACTGTTATTACCTTAAATACTAAGTAATTACATGTTAATTATTAAATCAATTACAATCATTCTTTTATTCTATACTATTATCTTAATTTCCTTAATTATGTATTTATGTATTATAATAATTAATTGATTATAATGATAATTATGATAATAAATCATTATATTACATCAAATATGAACATTGATGTTATTGATTATTTATGGATATTTTTTTTGTATTATTTTCACGCAATTTGAACATTCAAACTTTTCTTTTTGAAAAAGATTTATAAGTACTGTAAATAATTTATTTTGTGAACAAAAACCTTTGCGATGGTTATTTTATACGTAAATGAGATATTATAATTCGGATAATTTTATCTTGATTTTATAATTTCGATAATTTTTGTTAAGGATCTTGATTTTATAATTAGTATAATTTTTTATTGTTACATTATGAATAGTAAGTTATTATTTTTAAAGTAAATTATATTAATTTTGGAAATTTATTTAACACCAAAATTCAGCATACTTTTAATTAATTTTTGTAAATAATTAATTTAGGACAAAAATTTATGTTAAAAATGGATTTTATTTAGGGCAATATTTTAAATATAATTTCATGGAACAAAATAAGTGTGATTTGAAGTTATTTTTGTAAATAAATTTTGGTCCATTAAACTGGAATTAAATTATTATCCTAAAAAAAATCCATTTTAAATTCTATTAGGATTTGAGTTTTTAGAATTTTATTTTGTCCATCAGGTGATATTAATTTATTTATATAAAAATTTCATATTGTATCTTATTATAACTAATTAGCATTTAATTTGAACTATATCTAAAAATAAATTTCAATGAATTAATTTTCATAAACAATTTTTTTAGTGCAATAATTCAATAATTATATTAGGCTTATCAACAAGATTACGTGCAAAATAAAATTTCAAAATAATTACATGAATCATTTCATTAAATAAATTGTTTACGAAAATTAGTTAACACAAAATTTATTTTTAGAAATAATTTAATTTTAATGCTTAGTAGTTATAATGATATAAAGTGTGAAATTTATTTATATAAATAAATTAATAGAATTTTGATGGACAAAAAAAAATTCCAAAAAATCAAATCATAATAGAATTCAAATTGGATTTTATTTAGGGCAATATTTTAATTACATTTTAAAGGACCAAAATAAGTGTAATCAGACGTTATTTCTGTAAATAAAGTTTGGTTCATTAACTTGCAATTAAAATATTGTCCTAAATAAAATCTAATTTGAATCCTACTATGATTATTTGTACTATTTTAAAAACAAATTGTATTTCTTAAGATTTTTATTTGTCCGTCAAAATGTTATTCATTTATTTTTATATATAAATCTCATATTTAATCTCATTATGACTCATTAGCATTTAAATTAATTTATTTCTAAAAATAAATTTCACGCTAATTAATTTTCTTACCTAATTTATTTATGACAATATTTCATGTTAAAAACAAATTTTATACTGAATTTAAATTTACGGTATGCTGAAATTTAATTTTACAGATTTTATACTGAATTGAAACAAAGGAGGATATGCTAACTAATAATTATATGTAACTAAATTTCAGCTCGTTGATTTCCAATGTTTTAAGTAAAGATTAAGTTTTTTTTTAAGGGTTTGGTTTCATACCTATCATCTCTTACAGAACCAATAGTTCCTGTAATCTATAATAAATTTAGGAAGTAAGAATAGCTAACAAATTGAATGATAGACTAGATTGTAACATAACATATGTCCCGTGCAAGGCACGGGTTATTACACTAGTATATATAAATTATATTATAATTAAAATTTATAATAAATAAATATTTTTAAACATATAGATTATATTTTAAATTTATAATAAACAATTATTGTAATACAATATTAATTTTTAATTATTGATAATTTTTTTTAAAAAATATTGGAATTTAATTTAAAACTAAACATATTGAAAATGATAGATTGAAAGAGATAAGAGGTTAAAAAATCCTTAAAAATGCTCTCATTGAAGAATAATAGCTAAAAACACTATTGTTGAAGAATAACAGCTAAAAACGCTCTTGTTTATAATAACTGTTCTTATTTAATATATAAGGTGGATTATTAATATAGTATGACTTGAGTGATAAATAATTTTTACTTAAATTATTGAAAAAAATATAATGTCCATAATTTAGCATGCAAAAATATAATATTCAAAACATTAGTACCTAAAGGAAATTAGTATCGTATTTTATATGAGAATTTTTTAAATAGATATAAGTATCTACTATGTAATCTCCTACACATTAAACTCAACAATTAACACGTATAAATATATTATTTAGAAATTGATGTATTTTTAACTTGAATTCATAACTTAACAAATATATATAATTAATACTCCTTGTATTATTTTATTTATCATTTAATATTATAATACGTAGATTTAAAAATATAATTAATTTTTATTTCTATTAAAATTATTTATATTTTCTTAACATGTCATTTATCTCTTTTATTTATTACTCTAATAGATATATATATATATATATATATATATATATATATATATATGTATATATATATATATATTTCCTATACTATTGTTTCTCTCTCTTTCTTGATATGTATAAAAATTGTTGTGTTTGAGGTATAACTTGTATTTTAACTTGTGCATTGCATAAAATAAATATTTATTTTATATAATATAAATTTATAATAAATAAATACTTCTGAATATATAATATAAATTACATTATAATTAAAATTTGTAATAAATAAATACTTTTGAATATATAGATTATATTTTAAATTTATAATATATGATTTAGAGTAAATTACACTAATACGCCTTGAACTTTTTTTTTCAAATTGCACATAACTTTTCTATTTTTTTAACGTTTACAACAACCTCTCTTGTAGGGGTACACAATGTAATGTTTTTCAAATAATTAAGGGGGTTAGTGTAGGAATAGAAAAAGAAGGAATATTGTGTGTAATCTGAAAAAATTACAGAAGTGTCAGTATAATTTATTTTATAATTTATATTGTGATACAATGTCATTCTAAATATTAATAATTTCTTTTAAAAACAATTGAAATTCAATTTAAAATTAAAGATTTTGAAAATGTAGATTAAAATATATGAGAGGTTAAAAAAATCCATAAAAACACTTTTGTTGAAGAATGACGGCTAAAAGCGCTCTAGTTAAAATAATGACAGCTAAAATGCTCTCTTATAAGATAGTTATTCTAATTAATATATAGAGAGGATTGTTGACTTTGACCAAAATTTGAAACGTTTTGGCCAAGGTCGAGGTGTACTCTATGTTGACTGAGACCTGAGATGTATGGATGAAGGTGCTGTACTTTGGCATGATTGAAATGTTGTGGACAAGGGGTGAATACTTGAAAAAAGTACTTCGACACTCATATTAGCAGCTATTTCACCATAGTGACAATATATAACAAATATTTACCTAACACAATGATGTTGGTTGTATTTATAGGGATTTCAGATGGGCTAAATGTCTTGGCATGATGCTTAAGGCCTTTCAAAGGTAATATTACCCTATTCTAGTGTAGCAACAATATAACTTTACTTCAGACTAAGCTGTGATTCATTGTTTACAATTGCATTGTAAGAACTCTGCACTTGAGTGGAGGTGTTGACCTTTGTCAACACTTGGTGAATTTGGGTTAACCCCATACTTTGGGTTAAGGTAGCGAATTACACATATTGGGCTTTAAGCCCCTAGCTTGACATGCTCTATAAATATGTATGATGACTTTATAACTGAGTTCCAAGGTTCTAACATAGTTGAAGGTAAAAGGGCATCTTGGTTCAAAGTGTAGTTGTACACGTCTTTTCATATTTTGTTTGAGTTGTAGTTTGCTAGTTAGTAAGGCATATGGCATGCTTTGGTTGGACATTGGTCCTCGAACCTTACATTAGTTATGACAATAGCTATAAGGTTTGGTGTGGCAATCATGTCAATTTAAACGTTGGGTCAAGGTACCATTTTCACCCTTGATTATGAGGTGAAAAAGTTGGTTTTACCGTTATAAATTTGCCTATAAATAATGCTTCCCCTTCACTATTCTTTTTCCTACTTTTTCGAACCTTTGTCTTCTCCTTTCTTATATAAATTTTGATAGCTACCAACCATTGCAAATCTTAAGCTTTTCTGGTGTTTTCTTCAACTTTTTTCAGTTCTCCTCCACCATAGGTACTACTTCTCCACTCTTTTTTTTTCACCTTTTCTTTCTTTGTTCATTGTGGTTAACCTTAAAGAAGTGGAGGAAGATGACAGTGGAAGCTCTATGTAGATTTTCTCAAAGCCTCCATCATTGTGGCTGAGGTTTGTTCACAACAACTTTTATTCTCAAGGACATTCCCAAGGGTCAAGTTACGTCTTTACCTTTTAGAAGTCTTAGGACACCTTTATTTAGCAAGGTCTCATCCTTTTCTAAGTAGATTGAAAAGGTCAAGCGGGTTATTTTGATGTTTGTCGAGTATTTTGACCTTGATTTTGACTCTTTTGATTCTTCATATTATGACCTGACTTCCCCTATCCTTACTTTTTCTCCTCTTATCTTAGACCCTATAGGTCAACTTGTCATTATGGGGGAAGCTAAAAGAGGTGAAGACTTCATCAAACTTGCAAGGCTTGATTAATATGCATGGGTGGACCAAGAAGTGCTTGGGATACCCATTTGCTTACTTACTACTCAACAAGACCAATTTAGGGCGAGTGTAATCTTGACCTCACTATCGAAGCTCTAATATAAGCCATTGCTCTTGCGACACCCTTTACCCTAAAGCTAATTATTAAATAAATATTACGAAAATATAATATACTTTTCATTTGCGAAATAAAACAGTAATTTAGAATCTTTCTCCTCACATGGTAAAGGACATCACATGCACAACTCACATTTACTAAAACTTCATAAGATACTTTACTGATTAACCAAAAGATGGTGGCCAACAGTTGGCCATACAAGTCTTTGGAAAATAAACCAATTTAAAGAAGTAAACGATTAATCTAAGGTTCAAAAGCTAAAACAATAAATAACTAAGACCCTAATGTCACATTATTATCAGAGCTGACAAAACCCAAAGATGCTATAAAATAAATTGCAATAAGGCTAATGCCTCTACTTTAAGACTCCTCCTCAAGGTCCTACTGGACGTCATCTGTGTATCACAGACATAGACAAAAAACACCAGAAAATAAAGGAGTAAGATACATCTCACATCATGCTCAAGTATGACAATAAAGACAGGTAGAATACATATCACATACATAATTATAATAACATTAATTTGCAAGAATCAAAACACATAAACATATGTAATGCAATACCTAGCTTCTACTTCTCATGCACATGTGGTACCAATCTAAATTCATTTCGAAAGTAGACTAGGAGTAAGTACACGACCATAAGAAGAGTCATCGGCATCGATGTCTTCGACTTTCGTATCCTTAACTAGTATAATATTCCCTAGTGACTAGTTAGGGTTACCCAGCTTTGCCAGTACACTCGAACTCCATGGGATTAGCATTAGCCATTTAAGTTTCAACACCAGGTACCACCCCCAAGGCTAGGGTTAGACAACCCATCTCGGCCTCCACTAGCCGAATTCCTACATACTTTCTTTCTCCACATGATTCAATGTCATGATGCATGGTCACATACAATGCTTACAACTTTTCATAGGCTTTTATTATAGAACATTGACATAAGTTCACATCACACTCAGTTTTCTCAAGGTAAATAACAATCACAAGGTATAAACTTAACAAGGCATCCAAAAAAAGCAACAATAGGTTAAAGACCGCAAAAAGAGTTTATAGGTGCAAAAACGGGCGAGAAAGAGACTCAGATGTGTGTTTTGGAGCAGCCAAAGTCACACTTACTCAGCAAGCCACGCTAGGACTCACCCAGCCTGGTGGGTTATGCTAGGACTCACCCCATCCAGTGGATTGTGTATCTAGTCGGGTGGGTTAGCACGCCTGGTAGAAAATGTAGTCACCTGATACCAGCACGGAGTCCAGATTTCAAAAAAAGTCGCCTAGCGGCTATCTAACCCCACCAGACGAGTTTGAGATTCAAATTTTAATTTGTTTTTCCTATTGTCTTTGGCTTTTAAACGCTCCAAAACAAATAATTAAATTCTTAATCATTTTTTCTACCTTGATGATTGATCAATCTAATTTATAAATTCCTCACTCACTCACAATCCCCTCAAAACCTGTTAAATCTCTAACTTAAAGCACAAAGGAAAAGGTAAAAACAATCCATGACAATCCATAATAAATTAAACATAAAATTTTCACAAAGCACATCAATGATTTGGGAAAAATCGCATTCCCCTTTGCACACACAATTATACAATTCATAAACAATTGGGGTCTAGGGCCAACCCTTCTACCCACGATCAAAGCCATACCCATGAGCGAGATAACTCACTTTCCCCTTACCTTAACAGAGACGATCTCCAGTAAGAGGATACGAACGGTGCGGCAACGTCTTCCTACGGTTCCTCACTTCTTAACTGCAACGGCTCTGACGGTACAGTATCTCCAAAGAAGCATAAGAGAGAGAAAATGAAGAAAAAAGGTTAAGTTTTCAAGAAATCTAAGGGACTTTTAAAACTAACTTTGGGCTTATAAAAACTAAGCCCAACATAAGGGTCTTAAATCTTTATAAAAACATTCTAATTATAAGACCCCATTTTAAAGGCCCAATATCTTTTTTTTTTTTTTCAAAATACCATTTTATTAAAAACAAGGCAAACAAAATAATAATAATAATACTAATAAGAATACATATTAATTAAAAGGAAAACATTGGGGTGTTACAACTCTCACTTCATCAAGAAAGTCCAAGTCTTCTCTAATTGCTTTTCCATTTTTGACCTCTTTAAACTCGACCATCTCCACAATGATTCCCCAATTTTCCATTGAAATTATAACTTTGGTTTTATACGTAGTTAGAAAGGCATTTCTCTAGTTGAGGAATCAGTTGCCAACTAATATGCCTACAATACATGGTCGATCCGTTTTGCCCAATATCCTTTTGCTTCTTCCAAGCATTTTTTAAGTGACTTTAGTATCACCATGTTTGTTGCTAGAGGTATGAAACAGCCTAGCTCAGCTTGACGGGCCAAACATTAAAAGCGAGCTAGGCCAAAATGGCTCATGACTCTTTTTTTCTTATATTTTTATATATTTTACAAAAAAAAATATAGCACCGAGCCAAATATTCAGTTCGGCCTAGCCCATTAGGCCGTCGAGCCAAGCCAATTTTGCCAACTCTATTTGTTGTCTTTGCTTACTCATTTGTCTGCAAATGTTCAACTGATGTGAAGTGTTGCTTTAAGTGCATTCCTTCTAAATGAGTTATGAATCCTTTGTTAGCAAATTAGGTTCCATTATCTATAACCAAGGCCTTATAGGCACACCAAATTGGCTAACAATATTCTTGTAGAAAAACTTTTGGATCTTAGCCGAGGTGATAGTAGCTAGTGTCTCAACCTCAATCCACTTTCTAAAATAATCAACTGCTACAATTAAAAATTTTATTTGGCTAGGTGTTGGGGGAAAGGCTTCCAAAATGTCCATTCCCTATTGATGAAAAGGCTAAGGGATGGATGCCACCCAAAGCTCGCCTGTTGGAAAATGGTAGAGGTCAACATGCTGTTGGCATTTATCACATTTTTAACATACTCGGTTAAGTCTTGTACCATATTTGGCCAATAATACTTGCTCTTAAAGTCTTTCTCAACAAATATATATTACTTCTTTTGAAATAAAATTATTTTATTTATATATTTTTGAAATAAAAAATATTTATTATTTTAACTTTTTTTTTGCATCTTAAAATTCATTATCTTAATTAAAAAATGCGCACTTTGTTTTTATTTTGATTCCAAATTCATTACTTAATTATTGGAGAGTCATAAATATCTCAACATAGAATTTCAAATAGTAAATTTATTTACTCATTTATTTGTGTACAATAACAACAATAAGGTTTGAATTTAGGATCTCATGCAAACTACTGGTTTGAATTTAGAATCTCATGCAAACTATTCAACCTGCTATCATTAGGCTGACCCCAGTAGGTTATTGTTAATTTATTTCTTTAGCAACACATTTATAAAGCCGTTATAATTTTCTAATGACAACACACAAATTTGAATCTATAAGCTTCCATGTCCATAAGTTATATTCTCAAGTTGCATCTCTCGACCATAAATTCCCAATTTTTTAATATTCAAACAACTGCTTGATAGCGTAAGGCCTCGTGAACTTTGGTGGTCCACTCCACATTAACTCAGCTAATTGGTGATTTGCTCCTTCTCCTGTATGTGCACCATCAAACCACATATATTCAAATGGGTTAATACATAGTTGAAACGTGGGTTCGTATTTTTCTCCACAATAACTCCCCCCGAAGTGTCCAACACAGCAGCATGCGACCTTGCCCACCTTAAATCCTTGACAACATAATATGGGCAGTGGCAAACATTGACCATATATATAATTGCTGAACTCAAAATTCAACTACCGTATTTGGATGGGTTATCAGTTCTATCTAAAGCTGCATGATAATAATCAAGTATTGAGTATATAAATCCGGGAAACTCCTTCTCTAATTCCTCAAGTGTTGTAGATAAAACTATGTTGTGGTGTCTTGCCAGGCTCAAAAAATTTCATCACAATCATTGCAATCAATTCTGCTATAGGGTAGGCACCGCAATGGTCCTGCGTTCTGAAACACAATTTTCCAACCTCCTAAACTATACACATCCTACAATTAAGAAATAATGTTATTTCTAGACTGCAAATTCAATGCTTATCAACTTAAATCAAGCGCATCTTAAAAATTACATAACATAAAATAATACCTTAATTACTAACAAAACAACCATAAATATAGCAATGACCAAAGTCATATTTTGTGTCATGCAAGTAAAATTCTTAATAAAAAGACTTGTTCGTAAAAATTGTTATATATAATTGCAGTATATTTGGAATTATTTTTTTAGAATAATAGGTAAATGAGAATGAAATTATATTTCATTCATATATAATAAAAAATAACGTTTCTTTGAAATTAATGAAACTAATATTTTTAATCATATTAAAGGATCTTTTGATTATGTGGAGAAATATAAAGCAATACTAATTTAAACTAATTAGTCGATCAAATCTGAATAATGTTAATTACATTGGTGTTAATTTCATAAATATCTATGATCATATTTGGGTACAACTTATAAGAACTTATAGGACCCCATCATTATATTTCCAAAAAATATTTAAAAAAAATTAGATGCATACTTTACCTTGAGCAAATTAGTCAAGTTTCCAATCACCATCTTAGTGAAAACTTTCTTGTATGATTCTGTTGTATTGGGGTTGCTGTCGTGAAACTTAAAATAATTAACGCTTCCAATACTAAATAAGTACACTGCATTGTTCAAAATACTTTCAGCTTATATCTCCTAGTTCATCTTTTAAAGACTTCACTGTATCCTTGAAGTATCCAAATTGTCCGCGAAGATCGATCTAAAAAGCGAAAAGAAAAGAAAAAAACATTTACGTCAATTTAAAAATAAATGCTATAAAATATACTACATATACTTATGAAGTGATATAAATTTGACACAAAAGTTTAAAAATAAATATATAAATTCCACTAGTCTCAGAAGGAAAACTATGGATTACTCAACCTAAAAGTTAGCTAGCCAAATAAAAGAAAAAAAAAAGGTTAGTAAGTGCTCTTAGATCATAGGTTAAAAAAATATTTTTTTCTTATAATATTTAATTACTTAAAAAGAAATATATATTTTTTGATTTCCAAAATATTAAATTTTTTATATTTTACTTTGTAAATTTTTCTTTTTGATTTGTTAATTGTTAGCAAATCCATAAAGAAAAAGAAAATCCTTAAAGGATCATGATGAAAATAACAAAGTCAATGGTTGGTTTAGCTAATTAACTAGTATGGTACCTGTGCTTATGCACAGGTTGTCACATATTTTTTATATTATTTAATTATTAATTTATATAAATATTTTATTTATAATAACTTAATCACTTCCTATAAAAGGTAATAGAGTGCAGAAAAATATTAAAGTGTAAATGAGAACGTTTGGTTCAAAAAGATATATGTTGTAAAATAATAGTGCAAAAATTTCCATTTAGAAATTGACAATATAAAAAAATACATGAAAGAATAAGATCTATAGACACTTGAGCTAAATCAAAATTAATATAAATTTATTTAAGTTTGTATCATTACAAAAATCTCGTATAAAATTGAAAGATGATATTATTTGAATAGGCTAATTTTAAAATATTTTAAATTCAATTGTACAAATAAATGATGTTTTATTAGTTTCATTAATTTATATATAAATCCAAAGATATTCACATTTATAATTTCATTGATATATATTAATTTTTTTAAATGAAAAAATACATGTGTTTGAATTTAAAACTATTTTTAAAATATATTTTTTAATAAAATAGTATATCTTGATTATTGTTGTAAAAATGAAAAATATTTTTGAGTAATATTTATGCGATGCATGAAGTGATTAATTTTTATTTATTTATGATGTTAGTGAAGAAATAATTTAAAATTATTTTTTAATAAAAATATATTTAATAAATCAATTACTCATGTAATTTTAAAAACTAAAAATCTTATTGAAAATATTACATGAAGAGGATCTACCTATAACTAGAAATCATTTGTTCAAAAATAAAATATGGATATACCTTAAAAAATATTATATGTAGACATAAAAATAAATAATAATTTAATTTTATGAGTCATAAAAATCTTAGATACTATCAAAAGACAATGCTACTTAAATAAATAAATTTTAAAATAATATTCATTCAATTACTCAAATATATTTATTTATGTAAAGTTTTTCAACACTTGCATATAAATATTAATCAATATAATTTTTATATATGAAGTTATTAAAGATAGTGTTAAAATATTATTTTGTAGTAAAATATTAACTAAATTTTGTAGTAAAATTTTAACTAAATAGATGATTAAGTTGATTTATCATATAAAAAGTCAATATCATAATTTAAATATTAATTTATCGAACTTTTATTTTTGAAATTGCTAAAAAAAGTTTTATACAATTTCATAGTGAATATAAATTTAGTTAATTAAATTAAAACGTTTTTTATGTATGTTTAGCAATTAAGATGATTTGTATGCACTTTTATTATATTCTAATTCTAACCGTTAATCATATAATGTTTAACTATTAAATGGCCACTATGCACTCGGGTAAGCTTGATCTTCTAGCAAGAGTATTTCGGCAATTGGGAGAACATTATCCTCAAATCAAACAAAAGGCAAAATTAATTACATATATGTAGTGCCTAGAAAAAGGAGGTGGGAAACTTTGAGAAGGAAAAAAATTGTGTGAGAAAAATTTTAGGTTCTGTTTGCTAGCGTCGAAAGTGGGCAGAGGAGGAGGGAAGAGGAGAAAAGAGTGAAATTTACCTATTTTGTCTCGTTTGTTACAATAGAAGATGGGATATATATTTTTTTTAAAACTGTGGGCCCCACGACCAAAATAATCCTTGCAAAAAGTCGAAGATTGTTGAAAAAATCGTACAACTCTCCTGCGTATGTGTGGGTGCCCAAAATAACCTCTGCATTGTAGGCTTCTCTTTCCCTTACTGTGTTTGTCAAGGACGAAATCTATTTGTTGAAAAACAAAAATCGATTTTATTACTACAAAATCGATTTTGCACACTAAGAAGTCAAATCCAAGATTCAGAATCCAGGGTAAGGGCAAAGATCGCCAAATCATGTAATCATATAGCCCCAGCTTCCACAGCCAACCACACATTTACTACTTATCTTCCCTGTGAGATCCAAGCAGAAATCATGAAGTAAATCAAGAAACTCCTACTAAACCAAAGATAAGAAGACACGAAAGGCAAATCTTAGAATTCAGAATCCAGGGTAGTAGAGATCACCAAACCATGCCAGAGGCTGTATGCTATGCAGAATGTAACATGAAACTACTCAAAACACTACTCGGAAGAAATGAGGTTCACAACTCAATCCATATCCCCATGATCAAATTCAGAAACTAATAATACCCAGATCCCACCCATTGAAGAAAAATTAAATTTATCTAGACTTGTTAGTCATTCTAATCTTCAGTATGAAGAATGGATGGCAAATTGATACACACCAAAATCTCATATTTGTACTTCAGCCTGCTGCAAACAAATGAATACGAGCAGTTCAACATAAAAATCTCCATGATAACAATAATATTTACAATGATTGATGTAAAAAAAAAAGACACAAGAACTATCAGTTTTTCAAGATCTTCAATCCAAAGCACATCATAAAATTAAGAAAAACAAACTTGACAATTGGAAAAGAAAAATCAAATAGAATTGAAAAGAGATCTCCAAAGAGGAACTTACTAATCCAATAAAATACTATAAAAATTCATTATTGTTCTTTGCAAATGAGAAACAAACAGCTAGAATGCAATATAAAAATAACTGGAAACACTAACTGCATAAAAACAGCAATTCGAATCTCCCAAAGATCTCTACGACCATTCTTTGCTACCAAAATCGATTTTGTTGCTTCGAAAATCAATTTTGATATTTGTTTAACAGACAAAAGTCGATTTCGATGAAAAGCAAATCGATTTTCACATTATATACATGCTCTCTAAAGCTATCTGGAGCTCACTAAAAATCAATTTGTTCAATAACAAATTGATTTGAAGAAAAAGAAATTGAAAAAACAAATGCCGTATATTTCAAGGGTATGAATCATTAGCAAAAAAATACCAAGGAAATAAAAAATCCAACGAATTGTGAAAAACAGGTGATTTTGTCGCTCATATTCTATCTTAGGTTCTAATAATAAATGTATAAAAGTATTGGTTAAGAAATTTATAATAAAAAAGTTTTAATTAAAAATTATAATAGAATTACATTAAAATCAAGGTAAAGGTTTATTGTAACATTTTTCTATAAAAAGTTTTAACTTATAATTTCTTTAATCAGTTAAGGACATTTGCTAACATTCTTCTATTTTAACATTTTTCTGTATCTTGAGCTGATCGCTATACACATGCTTTTGACAGGAGTTATTAACTCATATTATTCAAAGCACTTTACATGTTATCACCTATATAAATAACTTGAAATTAACTATACTTTTGCCATGTTACCAAGTCTAATTGTTAGTTAGTAGTTGTGCTAGCTAGGCAAGGAAATTAGGTTTTTACTTTTGAGCCTGCTCAAAGATTAATAAATAATGGTCTGAATAGGTTATGTCCGCTAAAACTATTGATATTTTCATATTGGAAAGGCTGATATCATAAAATATTTGGAGTACCGGGAAAGCTTGGCGGTACAAACAATAAAATAAATAATGAAAATCATCCCCTTTAATTTGTTACCGTTGGACACATTAACTAAGGCTTTGTGCTTTATTAATTAACACTTATTATATATAATAGTAACGTACGTAATATTTGCTTGGGGAAAGAACACATGCTCCAGCTAATGCAAAATTAGCCCCGTTAATGAATTGATGGGGACCGGGTTGCAAATATGGTGGAAGCATAGGCAAGTCTGCAAATGTTGCTGCGACCATAAAATTATATATGTCGAAGGATATATATCAGCAGCAAATTAAAATTGAAGCATGGACAAAATGATAAGAGAATCTAATGCATTCTTTCTAACACATTTTTTATTATTATTAAAATTTATTAAAAATTACAAATTATGAGTGAGACTCATTAAATTATAAATGTGACTCACACTTATAAAGTTTAACGATTTTCAATAAATTTTAGTCAATAAAAAAAGTATGTTAAATTCAATAAGGAGCGTATGTTAAAAAATGTGTTGTTATGAATATGATAAACTAATAAGTGAGGAAGAGACTTTACCAATGAAATCAGGGACTAAACATCGATCTGAGTATCTCCCAGTGGGATGCATGAAAAATGTTTCTCAGTATAGCTCGGTAAGTTGATTGTTCTCTGCTAGTGCTGTTGAAATAGACGTTATTTCCCGAGTCAAACAGTGAATCACCAAAGACAAACAAGGACTTGTGTTCTTTCTCTAACTTGGGCTCATGACAATAGCTTATAGTCTCTAAGTTGAGAATGTTTATTAGTAACAAACATAATACAGAAATTAGACTTGCCATGATAAGGAGGATTACAGGCAGAGATATTTACCTAATCATGTGCTTCTCTATGTTCCTTATTTATACTAAGAATTCAACCACAAATGAGTCGTTATTAGGCATTCATTATTGAATTTGAATGTTAGACAAGAGCCAAACCGTTCTTCTCTAATTTTTTCCTTTTGCATGCAAATTAACCAAAATTTGACAGGAAGATGTTGAAAAGCCTGTAGCCTATGAAAATTTGTGATTTCAATATGTAGATACCGCCAACACCTTAATACTGTGAAAAATTACAGGCAAATATGATTGATGCAAACAACAATTACAGTCATGCTACAGTTGTAAATAACAATATCCAAAACCTTAATATTGTGTCTGCAATTACAATCTTAATTAGATTGCAATGTAAGACCACGATATAAACAATGGACAAGGAAAATGATATGCTCATATTGGTGATGGATTAGTATTTCAGCTAACCGTACAATTAATGTAAGCTGTCTGTTAATTGAATATCTATTGCTGATTAATATTTAAGAATATGTGTGTGTTGAGTGGAAAATTTCAGAAGAGCCACGTAAAACTTCGAGTATCTGCTTAGTGTAGATTGAATATCAAACGGTGAAAATCAATTTTTTTGGTCCTTTTTCAGAGAACAAAGGAGGCCCATATCATCTTGTAAACGAATATATTTTGACAAAAGCCCGTTGAAAAGGCAATGGAGACTGGACAGACACCACTTATCGAATCACTGACTGAAATTTCGTTATCATAGTAGAAACATAGACAGTTTCAACTTTGTACACCATTAACCCACTAGGATCGATCTAGTGGTGGGGGACTAAGGTCGTATGCATGAGATTATTAGAGGTGTGTAAAAAATCCAAATTGACTCGAACCGTTCCAAAATCGAACTGATTCAAATCTAAAAAACCGATTTATTTTCAAAAAAATCCGAATGTTCTCATAAAGCGGATCGGTTCGGTTCTTCAGAAAATCAAACCATACATGAGTATGAAATGGATAACTGAACCGATCCAAATAAAAAAAAAATGAACCGTTTTTTAAAATATCCAAACCCTTTAAAAAAAATGGTTCAGATCGAATCAATTGGTTTTTTGAAACATCCATTTTTTTCACTATAGGTTCTAACTTCTATGCGGTCATTGTACACAAAAAAAACTTTGTACTCCTTTTCAATTTCAATTTGTGAAATATTTGAAGTAGGTACTTCTTTAGGAGATTAAAAATTAATTAGTATTTTGACCTGTGTATTGGGTCAAATCTAATAGGTAAATTATATGATTAAAATAATTATCATAAAAAGTTAAAAATTATTCATATTATATCATTAAAGTAAACATATGTCAAATGACTTCAATAAAAGTTAATAATTTTATTTATAGAAAAACATTAAGTATATCTAAATATAATAATTGTAAACATAATGAACCAACATAATTAAAATTCAAGAATAGTTGTCTCTTGATATGTTTTGAGGATTGATCAATGTGTTTAAGATTATGAAATATATTAAAACTAAAATAAAACATATTATTTATCTATACATATTTATTATTTTATCATCCACAAATCTTCCTTAATTGGAAGAACGAATAGTAATTGTATTTTTGAAACATTTTTTATTTCGTTGCATCAAACAAAAAATATGTATAATTTTTTCATTATTTATAGTTAACCAATAAGAACTCATACCGATGAAATAAAAAATGATAAAATTGAATACTTGTTTATCTTGTAAGGATTCTTCTCAATTCTTTATACATCTCGTTATCAATAAATTATTGAAATATGAAAAATTATAAAATAACTTATACAACATCATGTATAAGTATGAGATATTCAATATCCTAACTGATATCCACCTTATAATTTCAGTTGGACAATATCTTAACTAATATAATAGTTAATAAAAGAACATATCACAACCTGGAAAAAAAAAACAAATATTTTGTTTTGCTTGAAAATTGCTAACATGACAGACTATCACTCAATATTACATTTTCAAGTTTTCTAATAGTGAGAAAAAAATTGAGTTAGTATTGATTTAAAATGGAAAAAATGTTACAACTTATTTTATGGCAGATATATACATATATGTGTGTGTGTGTGTGTTATTATAACTACAACATTTATATATCATTAACATCGCGGATACAGTATTTTAAAGGAAATGTATTACATTATCTATTTATTTTTTGTCAATAATTTTTTTTTTACAATCTTTCAAAGTTGAGTTTTATTTGTTGTTACTATGAAACCCCACCCAATAGAATATATTTTTAGATGATAAACCAACAATAAAGAAATTTAAAACATTAGTCAATTGACAATGACATAATATATAGATATTACTATATAATTTTATTTAATCTTGTCATTTGGGCAAATTGGTGCAAATGATTGTTCATCCTTCCATATATTTGATAATCATTGAAATACTCCCTCCAAAAATATATGTAACAAATTATTGAAAATTTGAAAAAATTAAAGTAAAAAATAAATATATAACTTGTCACCTAGTTGTTTGACAAAGTACATATCTAAATGTTTTCTTCTTAACTCTTGACATAATTGAAAGTAGTGTTATTAGAATTGAACCGGTCACTAACTTGGTCAGGGTACTACGTGAATTGGTCACTGGTCAAATTAGTGAGTCATTGTTTGAATTGCATGAACCATTTTATATTAAAAAATTAGTGTGAGTGTTTGTGTATTAAAATATTAATAATAATATATGCATGTTTAGAACATTTTATTTTAAAATAATGATTGAGTATGAAATTAGTTAAAAATATTTCTTTAACAAAAAATATTTTTTTAGTCTAATATTAGTTAAGTAGTCCAATATATTATAAATGAATGATCATGATTTAGGCCTAATATAAATAACTTGTAACAATAACAAGTCCTAAATAAAAAAAATAAAATAGCCTTAGTGAGCTGGGTGATGAACCAGCCCATTTAATATGTGAAACCCTAAACAATTGGCAACCAAAGGTTATAATGAAAAAAAAAATGATGCAATTATCAGCCATAGCCTCTATTGGCTCCATTGTGAAAGAGAAAGAAATAATCACCTTCTTCATACATGCATCACTTCTTTATATTTCATTAGTTTGTTCATTACCTCTATTTTTTTTGTCCCTCAAAATGATCACACCTCTTTCTGTTTCATATTATTTGTTCATCATCTCTGTATTTTTGTCACCCCAAGCAAGGTCACAACTCTCCAACAAGGTGACCAAGTTCATGCCCAGAACTTTCCAACGGTGCGCCAATGAACTTGTAGTGAGGACACACCAACAAAGCTCTTCCAAGACTTCTTTTAGCATGATTGTTCTATTTATTGTGAACTACATGTCATTGATTTTTGTTCTAAAATTGACATAGTCAAACCAGATTCTATCAAGTTAGTTACACTTCCAATCCAACAAGTTGCTTCGATTGCCACATGTTTGGTTCCTAGTCCAATCGATCGATCTGAGTCATTTCTAATAATATTGGCTAAATGATATCTTTGAAATTTAGTTCGTTTGTACATTAAAAATATATAAGATAATATTTAGCTGTTAATTAAATGTTGTAAAATTTAGTTAGTCTAATAAGGTAAATGTACATATATAAATGAAAAGGGTATTGTTAATTTACTGACATAAAGGTGAAAATGACAACAGTGCATGTCGACCATTGATCTTGATTGTATTAAAAATTTCCAAGAAAGTCTCAAGGTGAGTGTGAACACCCAATTTTATCCGAGTAATTCACATAATATTAGATAAAAATTAATTAAATAATAAAAGGGGAGGTTTTTAATAAATTCTTCCTTTTGTGCTTATTGGTCTAGGTGTGCTTTTAAGCCCACAGAAAGAAAAGACTCAAAATCTAAAATAAATAAATAAACAAAAAATAAATGGAAAGTATGTTGATTTTTAATTTGAAAATAAAAAGAGAGAAAATGGAAGAAGGATCGAGAGGGGAAACGGTTACAAAGCTTGTTTTGGTGATGGGGTCATAAATAAAGAAAAGGAAAATGAAGGGTTGGGGAAAAACTGTTAGGAATTGTATTGAATTTTGGTTTATAAATAAGGATACGGGGCTACACTGTGGGGGGAGGAGGAAAGACGGTGAGGCTAGATTAAAAAAAAAACTGAGGGGAAAAGACAGAGAGGCTAGCAAATTGAAGAGAGAAAGGAGGGAGCTACTGAATGGTGGGTGGAGTAAAGAAAAGAAATGAGACTGTTACTCTATTGAATTGAAGGAAGGAGGGGAGAAAAGAGAAAGGGGATTAGTGAGAGTAGATCATGGACGAGAGGGTTGCTGCTAAGTGAGGGAGTAAAGAGCTACAGACACTACTGGATTATAGGTGTTTTGTGAAGCTGTTGAGGTATACTTCCTCCTCTCGTACTCGGTGTTATTTCTAATATTTCCAATCTTTTCTCCAATAATGGTGTGGTTGTGATCGGTAAATTGCTTCGCGTTGTTCATTAATGTGTGGATGAATTCTTGTCTCTATATTACGCTGTATCATGGTCTAATGCTTGCTATTTCATGAATAAATGTAATGTAATGCTCCTTTGATTCTTAACTGTGAAAGAGAAACACGTTGATAAGTATTTTTTCCAGCACTAATACTTCAATACGTTCACGTTCACACATACTCAAACATACGTTCTCGACTTAAGCACCAATAGGTTCTCTAATGTCCAAACCATAATCACAGTTATTCAGATATTGGCAAATCTGGTCATGAGCGTCTCCAATTCCTGAGAGCGGCTTCGCAATCATAGTCTGAGTGGTGTCATACATTCACATATAATCAATTTTTTTTCGTTGCAGCAAATCACATAAATCTACATTTCACATTCAGTTTCTATGGATCTAGATCTATTTTCAGAAACAAAAAAAAAAAAGAAAAAAAAGAAACAATAAATGGAAAAGAAAATCAGTAGAATCAAATCACTGTCAGTCATTTCGTCTCCTTCACTCGCACCACCTTCTTCCGCCACCACGCCGTCATCATCGTACTGCCGATGCGGTCATTCGCACTGCCACAGCTCGAGCGTCGTCAATCGCTGCACGCTCGTGTTGCCTCTTCCCCTTTTCTCTGCAGCGGCGGCATTGCACTTCTAAGGTGCTGGGAACTGCATCTCCTGGGCAGGGAAGTGTGCCCTGTACGCTTGCCCAATCTTTCCGAAATGGTAAAATGGGCTTACGGCCTGTGTGTGAAAAGAGGCTTCTGTTTTTTTTTTAACTTTTTTACGTTGAGTCTCTATATTTTGATTAACATATCTGGATGAGGAGTTAATAAAATGATGGGATCAAATGCTGCCAATTTGATTTGCCAACGTGATGGGTCTTTTGCTATTTTGATTTAGTAAAATATTTAATAGTCAAAATATTTTGTTTACAATTAAGTTCTTATTATTAAAGATTCCGTATGTTTCCCCGATTTTTATTTTCTAATATGAAATTAATTTATAAATTATTAACTAATAAGCTATCTTTAAATAAAATACTTAAACTTGATAATGACCATTTTGGATGCACTTCTTATTTGAACATTGTTATAGTTTTAAAATATTAATGGTAACCGTTGTAAATATACTTCTTCTTTGGTTATCATTTATTATTATTATTATTATTTTGAATTTCTTTTTTTAAAAAATGCATAATCAAGTTTAATTAATAATTTGCTAATTTTTTTTTGAATGAGTTTTAATGATTTTTCATGTTGGGTCTAGGATCCACTTGAATATCACAAAAAACTTCTCGAGTTTAAAATTAACTAATAATTTGTTAATTGATATTTCTTTTGTAATAAAAATAAAACATATAGATTTAGTGATTTATCATGTTGGGTCTAGGACCTACTTGAATATCATGAGATCTTCTATAACTTTTTGCAAGAGTGTTCCAAGGTCGCCTATCATTGTGGATAATACTCTATAATATCTAAGATAAAATCTTAATAATCATTATAAAATAATAAAATAACAAAAAAATAAAAATAAAAATATACAACTAACAAACATCGACCCACAAAATGATTTTCTACGAAGAACTACGTGAGTCTAATTTCCTCATTGCATTGGAGGATACGTAGGAGCAGGAGCCCATTCCTGTTGATCTCAAAAACAATAAAAATAAAATAGTAATGACAATTTTTTATTTTTTTTAAAATCTACAATAAAAATATAAAAAAATAGGATTAATAATTTTATAAGCAAGAGGATAAGACAATTAATATTTTCACACATCAAGTTAAAAGGTAATCGTTTTTATAACGGACATCATAGGGTGCTAACACTTTTCCTATGCGTAATCGATTCCCGAATCCAATCTGTGGTTCAAGACCATTTTTTAGGGTTTTTCCATGTTTTTCCTTAATAAACAATGGTGGCAACTCCTCTGTTTTTAATATCTTTTTCGTCATCTTGTCATGACCCCGGTTGCGACAGTGAGCATTGGGATCTTCATTCTTATAGCTAAAAAATGGATTGCTTTTGACCAAAAGAGCATTAGGATCTTAACTTCAAAAGAGTTGGTTGGTACAGGTTGCCTAACAATGCTAGATACATGTTACTTGAAAGATTTAGCAAATCCCCAAATGTATGAGATTGTCTTCTAGGATCAATCATATTTTCATATGGTTTTGGAGGTGTGAACAAAATTTCTCCACTGATATGCTGCAATTTAACTTCTTCCGTCTTTTTTCCTTAGTTCTCTTTCTATTTGTTTTTGTTGTCTTTACAATTTCAGGATTGAAAAGAAGTTTATTTGCGCTTATACCTTGCATACACAATAAAAATATAATGAATCAGTGAATTTTTCAAAAAATAAATGAATGCAAGAAAGATAAGGAAAAATGCCTAAACTAATAACACCTTGGTTGAAATGGTATTACTACACAATTCTCAGCAACGATGCCCTAAACTTATTAAACCCGCATGTGATGCCAATAAAATGCGTAATTTAAATTCAGCAAGAATATTAATCGAACAAGTAATAATCTGATAAGTATAGATATCGTTGACGTAGAGTTTTTTTTTTTGAAATTGTCGTAGAGATTATTGTAATGCCCAGTTCTAACAATTAATTATTATTTAGACAAACAAGATAATGTGATGAAGTTAAAATAAAAATAATAAAGAAATGGAAAGTAATTAAACCTAAAAAAGCTATTGTTTACAATTTCCAATTTTTAATGATGACAATGAATGATAAGAATGGTTAGGGGTTCAAATTCCCTTTATGGTCCTTCTTTTATAACTTCACCCAATCTAATACAAGGTAATTCACAAGCATTAAAGTTCAAATTCACTAGATAAGATTCAGTTCAATTCCTCGATGTGAAACTTGTTTAAAATCAACCCTAAATCTAGTTAATTAAGAAAATAGGAAAAAAGAGAGTGTTACAATTAACAAACTCACAAGAGAATTGAAAAAATTGATGCTAAAATTATAATGTTTGTATTAGATAAATCAAGAAAAGTCACAAGAAGGCCAACTTCTTGAACATTTAAACCTTCAATTAGATTCGAATAAGGCAGTAATGTAATATGTTAACTTTGTACTCTAATTAGACTTATACCCCACTAGGAATAAAACATTATGGTACATTTGAAAGTCTTCTATCCTAAATAAATTTAAAGTTACAATTTCACCCTTTGTATGACCAGGCTATAGTTGGGCTCTTTCAATTCATTCAACTTAGACAACACAAACTCAAAATATCCCTTCATAATTTCTTTCATCTAATCGATCCCACTATTTATCTTCAAAATAAAGTCTCTATTATCATTATACCTATCTTGATTAACCATTAATACTTGGAATATATAACACAAATCCACCCTTATTGACTTTACTACACTATAAACTAGGCAACATCATTTTTAGTAATGGACACCTCAATATGAAGTCATTAATGAGTTAATTTTATCTAATTAGATCACTACTTTTACCAAAATTCATCATACAAATCATGTCATAAATATCAAACTTCCTAAAGTTGGTCATATATAATAAAAATAAAATTTTACTTGTCAAGAAGAAAAGTAGCAAGGAGATGCCACAGGAAAAGAACATGGATAAGTCCTGCCAAACTTAGGATTCACGTCACAACAACAATCAATTCTAAGTATGGATATACAATGGGTAAAACAATCCAACTACAATAAATCACAAACAAATGATGAAGAACCAACTAACACATTTTGCAATGGAATATACAAAATGCATGTCATATGAGACATCTTTATAGAGGATATTGTAATAATATAGTAACATGACTAGGAACTCGTACTCCACCGATGTAAGCATACAAATCAAGATTCACCATCATTAGGTGATAATAGTTACATGCCAGTACACTACATTGATCGTGGATAAATTGTAGTGATTTGTCAAGAATGTTAGTCTGCAAACCCCTTTGACCATGATGTAGAGTCATGAGTCTTTGGTCACATGTAGGATGTCATGCGCTAGGTATCTTCAAGGTCTTCTTGGCCTTTACCACAAAGTTTGCACCCCATCACAAAGTGTAACTATTCCAAGGCCTCTGGCTCAATAAACAACGATGTATGATCATAATTGAGTCTAACTAGAGTTGATATCAATCAAGAATTTCACTAAGAATATTAAATTTTCAATATCAATTTCATGATTCCCTATTAGTAGGCATCACTATTGTTTCACTTTGACAAACGTCAATAATTTCATATCTTAAATCAATACCAACTTTAATTTGAAGGACCAAGCGTCATGTATGTGATAAACTCGATGAGACTCCTTCAATAAAATCTTCAGACAATTCACCAATTCAATCATCAAGAGTCAATTTATACTATGATAATTACATAAACAATTCAATAATAGTATAAAAGAATATAATTCCACTTATTGAAGCTAAACTAGCTTTACTTACCACAAAGATATGGGTGGTCCCTAACACACAAAAATATGTAAATTCTATTCATCTTACTTCTTAGCAAAAGATTCTTCCTCCTCACCTTATTTTGGTATTGTTGGAGGCTTTGAGTGTCGATTTGCTTTCAGTTCCTTCTGTGGTGGTGTCTTTGCCATGTGTTGGTTTCTTTCAAAAAAGATAAGTGACTCTGAAATATCACCTACATAATAGAAACGCAAAGCTCAAAATGTATTTCTCTATAGTAACTTGACTTCTATTACTTGTGCTTAGTCGAAACTTAAATCTAATATACTTAATTTGCTCCTTTTGAATTCTTTTTTATATTTTTATCATAATCAAGTTGGTTATATTAAATTATACATAAATTGGTATATCTTTTTTTTTTTACGTATGCTCGATCTAATTTGTCTAAAGTTTAGCTACACCTATCTTACTACGTGTTTCAGAACAAGATGTTTCACTATTAAGTTACACAAGTTTTCTTTAATAGATTATCGTGCAATTATACCCTTTTATCATCTTTATATCTTTAACAAAACCTATTTTCTTAGCTATATTAGGACTTTTTCTCAATATATGTATAAACAATCCTTCTCTAATTTATGTCTCTATATCTCTTTATTTTTATATTCTTACCTATGTTAGATTATTCGATATAGCTTATTATGAAATTTACACTTTCTATCTTATTGAATTTTATGACAATGACCCAATCTCACCATTTCATCATTAGTATTACCATATTACTATTATTATATTTTATTATTATTAACACTTAAATCTTATTCAAGTAAAAGAAATGATATAACCTATCATAAAGATTTTATTTGTCACTCATCATTTTCCTTTTATTACTAGCATAATTTCTATTATTGTGGACATTGTTATTTATTATTATACTGTTATTATTATTTAAGGCTTAATTAAAAGTTATACTGTTCTTCAATTTAGGTAGATAGTTAGTTATCTTAAATTTAGAATGTAACTATACACTTTATCTCTTTTATGCTTTATATTCTTAATATATGTATATTTAAGATGCATTTGTTGCACTCATTGATCAGGTAGAAGACAATGCATTCGTTTGCTGAAATTGAATAATGAATTGAGGTACCTGCAATTAGATTTCCAGTAAGAGTTGCACTCATGCATGCTGTGTGACTCTTTTTTACCCTTTAATAATGTCCATTTTCACTTTTAACAGCCATGGGAGTTTGGCCACGATTTTGTCGAGTTTACCTCAAAAGACAACTGTTTTCGGTACGGGTGATGTAACGTACTACATGATTTTAGAAAAAGAATAATAAAATGCCTTGAGCTTCTTGAGAGATGAGTTCTATGTTTTGATCCTACATATAGTAAGAAAGAAACAACCAAACCCGTACTTTGGTACGTGTAAAAATAAAGATAAAGATTCCTCTCGAACTCATCAAGCCCAAACGTCAAAAAGATTTACGATTATAAATGAAATAAGAATATTGTAATTTGTACTTTTAGATTCTTACATTAATTTTTTAATTCTATATCCCCCCTCATATTCTTTTGATTTCATATAAACACACCTTACTTTCTTACTCGTCACTTTCATTCCATTTTTCTTTTTATTTCTTTCTACAATTTTTTATCACATTACATATCAAATTTATTATTTTCTCTTCACTTTTTTTTCCCTCTATATCTTTCCCTCAAAATGAGGTGGACTATATAATTTCTCTATTCTTTTATCTCATCCTTTTATTCCATCTTTTTCTTCTATATATATATATATATATCCTAGCAGTAGAAATTATGCCAATATAATGAAATTGACGTTACCCAATAACTATTGCCATAAGCTATGAGAGAAAAACACCCATATCATGTGTGGGGGAAAAGGGGCGGTCACATTTTCAGAAATGTGGAAAATTTGGTATAAAAATATACAGCCAATTTTGAATTCTCTTGCGTCTAAACTTTGACAGATGAAAAGGACATATAATGTACGGCACATCATATATTCAAATCTGCTCTACACCCAGGTATAACTTCGATACCCCCAAAAAAATTATGCTCAAGCAAACCACAAATGCATACGGCATCATCCAACACATTATCAAAACTACTTTAAACGTCTCAAACAGAAAAACAGTGACTCCAGATACACTAAAAATCTACGCAGATAACATCCCATCCAGTCCAAACAAGCTAATAATCGCGAAGAACTTCATAGATCTCCTTTCCTTCTTACACCCCAATTCGAGTCATGAATTGAACACCTCAAAAACCAAAACATAGCTATATCCCATCTACATTTTCATTCCAGGACAAAACTAAAGCACAACCCATCAGCAATGCTCATGCAAAACCAAAACGACACCGCAAAATCCCTCAAAGCCACTTCACAAACAGGAGACACACTTGAGATATTTTAAATTGGAGCTTTATAAATACCAATTAGGTATCAAAGACCATTTCATTCTATTAAAATTTCAACAATCTCTCTTGGAGCTTTAAGACCATCCATTCATGCTATTCACATCACTAACAGAAAACCTAACTACAACTACAAAGCACAATGATCAAAACTACAAAACATCGAGAGGAAAGAAAATCTAAATTCCTGAAAAACGAAACCCTATTTAAGAGTCATCGTCAGCAGCAGCGCCCTTGGACGAGGCCCCGGCCTTCTTAGGGAGCAAAAGGTTGTGAATATTCGGCATCACACCGCCGTTAGCGATGGTCACATCTCCAAGAAGCTTGCTCAACTCCTCGTCGTTCCTCACCGCCAACTGAATGTGGCGAGGCACAATTCGAGTCTTCTTGTTGTCCCTCGCGGCGTTCCCTGCCAACTCCAGAACCTGAAAACACAAAACATAACTCCACACCTTCAATTGAAGCCACAATAACGCAAAATTCAACTTCCAGAAATTGAAACATAATGAATATTTGATTATTCGAAAAATTATAAAAAAAAACCTAACCGAATTTCGAAACCCTAGATCTAACAACAAGCGCGAAGGGGAAATTGAAGGTGTATTTGAGGTGGAGGAGGAAAGTACCTCGGCGGCGAGATATTCGAGGACGGCAGCGAGGTAGACGGGGGCGCCGGCGCCGACGCGCTCGGCGTACTTGCCGGCCTTGAGAAATCGGGCGATGCGGCCAACGGGGAACTGAAGACCGGCCTTGCTGCTCCGGGAGGTGGCCTTCTTGGCGGCGCTGGATCCTAGGGTTTTGCCTCGACCTGCCATTGATGAAGGATTCGTGACCTGGTTGCGAAGGTTCCAGAAGTGTATGCAGATAGAGACGTGTTCTTTCCGGTGACTGAAAATACAAGAAGAGAGAAAGTATATTTGATGACTTTCACCGGTTGCGAGGTTTATATAGTGGGATACGTGGAAATTGGGCCAATGAGAGTGAACGACGCGGATCGATGATGGCCGCCGTTGGATAGCGTTTATTACGGACGGTTGAGATGTATGTGGTTCGATTAAAAGGGGGGATGTGAATTAATGGATGGAAATCCCCTACTAATTTCTACAATGGTAATTAAATATTAAATATGCCTCTACATTTTTTTTATTTTTTTAAGTAAATTATACTCCTCTCCTCTCCTCTCAAAAAAGTGAGTATTATATTCTCCTTTCCTATATTGGAATATATAATTTAGTCTATTTAACTTAACACCATTAAAAGTGAATTATTTTCTCTTCTTCTGAAAAATGCGAGTGTTATAATGTTCTCCTATCTTATATTAAAGTATAAAATAAATTACACATTTCTTTTTTAAGAGATATGAGTATTAAGCTGTTTCTCTCCTCTCATATTCAAATATATAGTTTACTCTGCTAATCAAAAAATATAGTTTACTCCATTTAGTTTATCATCATTAAAAAATATTCTTTAAAAGAATCTAAAATATATACTTAAATATATAGGTATTAAATTTTTTAATAATTACATTTTATTTAATAATAAAGTTTTAATGTGTATGTATATGTATAATCTTAAATCTAATAAAATAATAAATATTTTATATTTAATAAATATAAAAATTAATATGTCCATAAAAAATATAAAAATTAATACTATACAAGAAAAATACCAATTTTATTTATATATTTATTTAAATAATACATTATTAACACTAATTAAATGCTACCTTAATACTTGTACGTTTAATTATATTTTACCTCTCTCTTTCTTTATACATATATACATACATACATATACATCAGGGCCGGCCTTGAGATTTTTGGTACCTTGGGCAAACCGAGAAAATAATCCCTTCGTAATCATTTGAATATTGTCATTGTTGCATTTTTTTTTTTGTTACAAAATCATTAATAATTCATTCATAATCAATATTCTTTAAAAAATTGTTTTTGATATAAATCAAAGCAGGATTATTTAATGTACCTTGTGACATAGTAGATTGTAAATAGGATTTTAAGTTTTTAACACTTTCAATTTCCAAAAACTTCTCTCGGTAGATGCAACGATAACAGGAATAGTTAATATTATTCTATAAGTTGTACATGCATTAGGAAAACAATTAAATGTCTTCAAAGAACTCAATATCATAAAACTTAATTTTGATTCAATTGTTAAAACCTCTCTAATGACTTTTAATTCTTCAAATAAAATTTCACCATCAAGATCATAACTACTATCAAGTTTTAGATAAGTTTCAAGATATTTGCAACATGATTTCAAATCCTGATCAGAGAATGATTTAAGTTTTTCAATATTAAACAAAAATCCAAAAATCTTTTCACATGTGCTATATTTGCTCAAATCTTCTATTAAGTGAGTCAATTGCTTGATCTACAATATACAAAAAATAATGGATCCTAAAAGATTCTTCGGTAAACTTAAGGTTTGATTGTATGTATTGAGAGGGATTTTCAGCGTGGTAGAGAGAATAAAGAGAGTGAGACACAAATATTAACAGTGAAAAGGCACGACTAGCAGTGGCATAACATGATTGTTCTGTGTAACTGTGTGTTCAAGTGGTCCGACATAGTGAGGTAACAAGGAGAGTAAAGAGAAAGAAATCAGAGATGGAGAGATTAGAGGGAAAGAGAAAAAGTTCAAGGCCCTTGTTTGCCTTTTATGTTAAGGTTGAGAGAGAGGTTCACATTGAGAGAAATGGAAGAAAACAAAAGACCACACTTTCTTCTTAATTTATGTTCAACATTGTGCATAAATTACACTATCACTAGTTCATTTTCTCGAAATTGTGGGTAAATTTTTGTTGAAAAGTAGAAACATCATCCATTAGTTGACTAATTACTTGTGAATGTTTTATTTTTTATATAGAATTTTTCATTTTAATATTTATATAAACTAAATAATATTTTTTTTGTGCTTCTCTAAAAATAAGGCCTTGGGCGAGCGCCCAGCTCAACCATGCTCAGGGCCACCCTTGATATACATATATATGGAGATCAAGTTACTTTAAGAATAACTCTTGGTAGAGTTACTCCACATAATAACTCTTTATATGTATTGAATTTCAACGATTCAACTGTTGAATATTTTGATATTGTGTTAACGGTTATGCACAACAAATTTTAGGTAAATCGGACATTTGTAGCAAATTAATCTTATAGACGACATTTACTTATAATTTAGAAAAGCATATTATACGCTAATTTGAATTTATCTAATAAAGTATCAAATAGTTTTCAAATTTAATAAAAATTTGTATAGTTGATGTACTCAATAATATCATTTAATTTAATAGTTAGATCGTTGAAATCCAATATATATCAAGAATTATTAAGTAGAGTAACTCTACCAAGAGTTACCCTTAGAGTAACTAGATCCCCACCCTATATATAAACACACACACACATACACATATTTTGGTAATGATTTTTCTTAAAAGAAACAACGAAATTTTAATGAAAAATTTTAAAAAATAGAATAAAGTGTCATATATTTGAATCTGCTTGGAGAGGAGAGTGTAAATTTTAACATAAGAGAAGAGAATGGTGTAATATTTACATCTCTTAGGGGAGGAGAATGTAATTTAGTCTTTACTTTTTTTTTTAGTAACATTAAGAGAGTGAGAGTAATTAATTTATAACGTAGGGTTACTTCGGAAAGGAAATTGAAATTGAAAAGTAATAGATGAATGTAAGTGAAAATATAGGACTGTAAAGAGTGTCATGATTATCATTATGATTTTGGCTCAAAGGATTGATTAAGTTGGACTTTGGATATAGCAAATTTTTTTTTAAACTAATCAATATTGAAACAAATTGGACACCGAATTAATTTAATTTGGTTTTGGTAACCATGGGGTTAGGGGTGTTCGTGGGATAAGTTAGAATGAATTTATTGACCTAAAATTTTAATAAAGTTATTTATCTAAATCCAAACTTGACCTAATTAAAGATCTGATAATATATAAGTCAAGATTGGGTCAACCTAATTTATTGACATAATATATTATTAACATTATGTATTGTTCAATCGTAAAATTTAAGAAGTATACAATTGCGATTAATGTAAATTTTACAGCATATAATTATTAATACATATATAGGACCTATTTGGGTAAACAATTTAATTAAGTGTTTATTGAATAAGTGTTTATCATCTACGAATTTATGTATAAGTTATTTCTATCATATAAAAAGAAATAAAGCAAAACTATTTTCACATAAGTTGTAAGTTATTTTCATAAGCTATTCTGAAGGGGTCATTGAAATAAGCTAAAACAGCTTATAGACATATCATAAGTACTTTTGATAAGCTCTCTCAAACACTTTACACAAATGTTAATTTCATAAGATAAGTTGTAAAGAAGTTTTTTCATGCACACCTATAATATTATGTTATACAAAATATTATCCATTAAGTCAATAAATTTTATTAGTAATGCATAATTATTTTAAAAATTATATTTAAAAAAATACATAGTTCACTAAATCAAGTTGGGACAAACTAAAATGTAATGTTTACTCGTTCTTATAATGCATCAAATTTAATTTTTAAAACCTAAGTCCATCAAAATTAACTTCAGATCAAGTCAAGTTAGTGGGATGGACATGTCTTGAACAACCCTACACGAGGACAAAAGGTATGGAAAAATTAATTAGGTATAATCTAATTAAAAAGAAAAATATTCATGAGAGATTATACTAAAATAGTGTTGTCCTAAGCCTTAGTATGGCAAAATGGGTATATATGCCTTGTTCTTCACTCAACTTGTCAAACATTGAATTGTGTGAGATTAACCATTTTTTAAAGGTTAAACTATTGAGTAGGTCCCTGAACTTTTAAGCAATTTTTATTTTGGTCCTTATACTAATTTTTTTTAATTGAATCCTTCATCTTTTAATTTTTTTTAATTGGGTCCCTAAGGTTAAATTTTGTCTGATTACTATTTGCAAAGTTAACCCTAAGGACCAAATTGAAAAAAGTAAGAGATTAAGAACTCAATTAAAAAAAATAGTACAGGGACACAATAAAAACTACCTAAAAGTTCAAAGACCTACTCAATAGTTTAACCTTTAATTTACTAACATTATGTTAGTCCAGTAAAGTCTTGTGGATGAAAAAAAGGTAGTTGAGAGAAAAGACCTCATTAAAAGTGGTTAGCCAAGTTCTCTGCCAGAGATTAGTTATCAACAAAACCAGTAAATACTTCATATCTACAATATGATAACCAAAAAAATATTTAATTTTTTCATCAATAATTAAGTTTGCTTCTTTTTGTTTTGTCGCAACCGGAGTTGCGGCGCGACGGCGAAAAAGAGTTTTTAAAAATAGGGAGTCGCCACCAATATTTATTAAGGAAAAACATTGGAAAAACCTAAAAGAAAATGGTCTACGAAACCGGATTTTAGGCTCGGGAGTCAATTACGTGTAGGGAAGGTATTAGCATCCTACAACGTCCGTCATAAAGACGGTTACCTCTAATTGATTAAGCAAATTATTAATGACTTTTAAAATATTTATCTCACCCTAAAAATAATTGCAAGAAGAATTTTATTATTATAAAAAAGATTTTTATTTTATCTTAAATTTTTTTATTTTTTTGAGATCGACAGGAGTGGGCCCCTGCTCCTATGTATCTCCCATTGCAATGGAGAATCAAACTCACGTAGTTCTTTTGTAGAAAATATTTGTATGTTGTTATTTTTTTTTAATTTTGTTTATTAAATTTTAGGATTTCTAAACTGTCACGGCTTATATGTCCTAAAAATAGAATCAACAGAGGTGTACACCCAAGTCAATCCATTGAAGCAAATTAATTTTCGTTTAACATCTCTAATTTTAGAGAAGAATTTAAAGACATCAAGTTGTCACAACTTGTGCCTTAAAACCTTAGGATTAAAAAGATGTCACATCCAATTAATCCTTTCTCTAAAAAATTAATTAAATATAAAATATTTCTAATTTGAAAAGGATATACAAAGAATAAAATTTAACAAAACAACAATGACAAAAGAAAATAAAACATATATATAAAAAAGATAAGGTAGACAAATTTACCTCAAGATATAATTTGTGGTGAACACAAAACAATCCACCACAAGCTTCTAGTAAAAGCTCCAAGAGAAAAAAAATAAAAGAGATAATAAAAAAAGATTAAACTTTCATAGGCTCCATGCTTTGCATTAAGCCCATAATTAATGGATTTTTTTTTTGCCTCCCTCATTGCTTGGTAGGCACCTCTTTATATAGGGGAAGGAGAATATGCATGAATGTAGATTGTCCAATGTGGGACTTTTAAGTGAAGGGAAGGTAATGTGGGACTTGAGTTTTTTTATGATTAAATGACTCACTTCGGGGTTGATTTTCATCAAGATAGAAGTTGATTTTGGTTTTTGAGATAGAGAGATGAGTTGTAGATTTTTCTACAAGCTTTCCAATAGTGCAAAGAATACCTCAAACGAACAAGTATAACTCAAGATACGACATTGTCTTTCCTATGGTATTTATCATAAAAAAAAAAGAGTTTTTTTCTTCAAAAGTTCTCTTATTTCTTTTTTCATTTTTTTATATTTTATTTTTATTTACCCAGAAAAAATTGGGTGTTCACATGTTTATAAAGTAGGAGTTTTTTATGTTTTATAAAGTGAAAACTTAATTTATAATTAGGGGTGGCAAAACGAGTCAACCTAACCCAATCCACCCCCTCAACCAACGGAAAAATGAGTTAGGTTGGGTTGAACCCATTTTTTGATTGGGTTGAAAATCCCAACCAAACCTAACCTGTTTTTTAAATTATAAATATTTTAATTATTTTTTTGCCTTAATTTTTTTCAAATTTTATAATCAAAAATAAAATTATAAAAGAGAAAAAAAAAGTTATAAAACTAATAAATAAAAAAACCTACTTAATACTTAAGAAATGATCAATTGATCATAAACTTTAAGCTATAATTTTTATTTGTTCTAAATTCTAATGGCAAAAAAAATTTGCCCTGTTGTCTTAGGACCTCACATATGACATTTAAATAAAAAAAAGCTATAATGTGCATTGAAAATTCAAAGCCTAATAAAAGAGGAAACAAAAAGCTAACTTGGTGGGCTAACCCAACTCAGCCCGTCATTTGGCTAGTCGGGTTGGAGGGTTGAATTGTATAACCCAACTCAACCTGTTTTATTGGGTTATGCGAGTTGACCCACCAGGTTGGACTCGTATTACCACCCTTATTTAGAATAACCAAATAGTCCATTCGTATACTATTTAGAATAAAAAAAATAACATGTAAAAATAAAGAAAATATATGTGCATTACTAAGATATAGCCTTTGTATAAACACTATTTATATTATTTGATAAACTTAATTAATTAACAAAAACATCATGTGATACAAAAAATATTATATAATCATTTAATATAAAACAATATTATATTTATTATTATTTTATTTAATTTATTATATAAATTATGTCTATGGCAGTATTCCAACCTGTTTTAATTTAAAAGCCCTAAAACACATAATTAGTGTTCATCGGTCACTTTGACACTAGCTGGGGTCAGTCAATGCTCAAGTCTTGTAATTTTTGTCATATATATCATAATTATATGTAAAAATAAAGAAAATATATGTGCATTCAATATAAATTATGTCTACAACAGTATTTCACCCTGTTTCAAGTTTTGCCATATATATGATAATAAAGAAAATACATAAGCTTATTTGCAAAAACCAGTAATGTAATGATACAATTACTAAACAAAAAAAGAAAAAGAATTCATATTGGAGATCATTGTTACAACTCTCAAAACAAATTCGACTAACCCTGTTTCAGAATTCAAATTCGACCAACCCTCTTTCAGAATTCAAACATCGTGTTAGCGATGATGGTGACGCAAGTTGAGCTACCTATCAACTTTTGAATAAAAATAAAGATTAAGACATCTTAATTTAATTTAGGTTAAACTATTGAGTAGGTTTCTAAACTTTTTGTTAATTTTTAATTAGGTTCTTGTACAATTTTTTTTAATTGAGTCCTTAATCAAGGAATATTTCGTCTAAGTTAAAAGAATCTTCACAGTAATTTAACCCTAGGGACCCAATTAAAAAAAACTTAAAAGATTAAGGACTCAATTAAAAAAAATTAGTATAGGGGCCTAATTAAAAATTACCTAAAAATTCAGAAACTTACTCAATAGTTTAACCTTTTTTAAATTAGGGTTAAAAAGATCAAGTCATTTAATTTCTAGCATGTTAGTGAATTTACTCGTCTAATAATTTGAAAAATTAAACAAAAAAACATAAAAAGTCTCAAGACCCAAATGAACAAAATCAGAAAAAAGTGGGTTAATGACTATGTATACCTTCTAAAAAAATTTAGACTAGTTCAAACTAATATCAAAATGGTTAAATAGTGAAGGAAAGGCTGGCGAATAGTGAAATGTTAGCAACACACTATTTTAAATACACTTTTTACTATTGGTCGAAATTTATTAAAAATCACAAATTTGTGTAGGTCTGATTTTTTATTTAATGAGCCTCTTTCCTGATTTTATCGTTTTAATAAATTTTAACTAATAGTAAAATATGCGTTAGAAATGTGTTAGAGAGTATGTTGCTAGTACTCTTCAAGGTTGATATGGGGTGAAAGTGTTGTAGGTAGTACCTAAAGTGTAATACCAACACTGAATATCAAATAGCTAAACTAATGGATGGTGAAGAATGAAGGTACGTAGTTTCAAATCATTGGGGGACATAAAGAAAGGAAGTGATAAGCAAATAACTAGATGTTGGAAGGATGGAAGCATAAAGATGGTGATCGGGGGCAAAAACATTGGGAGTTAGGTGGCGAGTAAAGGCGACATACGTTGAACATCAGAATGAAAGATGAAGAAGAGAACCCTAACTTACCATCTAATATTTTAGTTATAATTAAATTAAGAACAAATGGCAGGTCAAATTCTGCTATACTTTTGGGTCATAAGTTAAACGAGACATGTTTAGTGGTTAATTAGTGAGTTCTTTATCAGAACCCAACCTAAAAGCAATTTACATGGACTAGCTTGGTGGGTCATACCTGATTTGCCACTACTGTCACACCTTAAAAAATGAATACTCAAAAAGTGTAACTTAGCTCCAGTAAATATGGAAACTTAGCAAGCCAATCTACAACATGTTTTCCTTAATTTTCATAGACAATGATAGATGCAAGTCATCCAAGGTTTATATTTCAAACACTAAGTGAATGGAACTAGGTATCAAGTTAGTTTAATTTAGATAATTAGGTTTTAAGTTTTTTAATATGTAAAAAATAATTCCCTTCCACAATAAACAAAAATTCAATCTCCATTATTGGCTTTACAAACACACATTATCGGCCAAAATCAATAAATTTACACATCGCCTCATCACATTATCAAAGTTTAAAATTTTGAAAGCTTGAATGTATGGCATGCACGAGAATAAGAATCCTTGTGTAGAAAAAGACACACAATCATCATTAACGATGAAGAGGTTTGAAATTAGTGGAGAGGTTAGGAACCTAAGAACAACATATGACAATTATCATTAAGATTTTAAACAATTAGATTTGAGTATCACTATCGCACAAGGCAAGGCTAAAGATTAGTATCGTAAGCTAAAGGTGAAACATTGTTGTAAGATCAGTGCAGTGGCTAAGGCATTGGACAATGAGCACAAAGAACAAGGCGAAGAAGGTGGTCATGTGCAAAAAACTAAGGTTTGTTTGTGGTTTGATTTTGATTTCTAAAAGTGTAACGAAATTAAAGGGTTTAAATACACAAGATGACAATATAATAATGTTTTATTCTCGAATCATCACATTTAATAGATTATTTCTCTCATTTTATTACACAAACTAATGAACAGTTGGTTCAAATAAATTCTACATGAATGAACTAATAACCTAAACTGATAAAAAAAATTTCAAGTCAGGTCAAATTGAGCATGATGAGCTTACTCATATCCGTGATTGACAATATAAACATCCTTTTTAAGGTATGCACATAGGGCAATGTTATATTCTCTTCCAATATCCCTTTTTAATTCTCCTAATAATTTATAAAGGAAGCATAGGTTATCGATTAGCAATGATAAACTTTTTATCTATCCACCAAGCACCGAGTTTTTAGATACCATGATGAGTAGAATGGGGTCTCATGAAAAATGGAGGAGGTGGATTACACAATATTTATTATTAGCAACCGTTTCAGTGTTAGTCAATGGAAGTCCCATATTAAGGAATTTACATGTGGCAGAGGGTTGAGGCAAGGTGATCCATTGTCACCCTTTCTTTTTCTAATTGCTGTGGAGGGTTTTAGTGCCATGTTCAATGCAATGATTGAGCAAAAGTTATTTCATGATGTTATGGTGGGAAAAGGGGACCAAAGCATAACTCATTTGCAATTTGTAGATGACACACTTGTTATGGGTGAAGCAACCTGTAGTAATATTTGGGCTTTGAAGGCAACACTTTAATTATTTGAGGTGGTGGCAGGGTTGAAAGTGAACTTTCTCAAAAGTCAAATTGTGGGTTTTAATGTAAGTGAAGGGTGGTTGAATGAAGCAACAAGTGCATTGAACTGTAAAGTTGGGTCGGTCCCTTTTAAATATCTAGGGCTACCTATTGGAGCAAATCCAAGATGTATGTCCATATGGGCACTTGTGGTGGAGAGCATCCACCAGAGACTATCTTTGTGGAGGAGCAAAAATCTTACTTTTGGTGGTAGAATTGTCTTGTTGCAATCTGTCTTAATAGCGATCCCGATCTATTTTCTTTCCTTCTTCAAAGCTTTTTCAGGTATTATTTCTCAACTTGAGGTTTTGTTTTAAAAATTTTTGGGATGCAGGTGGGGAGGATTAAAAGATACATTCGATGGCGTGGGACAATATATGCAAAGAAAAAAGAGTGGGGTGGGTTGGGTATAAAAATTTTGAGGGTTTTTTATTTAGCATTGTTGGAGAATGAAGGTAGAAAAGAATAGTTTGTGGTATAAGGTGTTGGTAACCAAATATGGTGATGAAGGGGGATTATTAGAGAAGGTGGGAGTTTAGGGTTTGCATGGTGGAGGGATGTTTGGTCGGTGGATGGGGGAGTAGGTGGGTTTAAAGCAAATTGGTTGAAGGATTTGATTGGCAAAGTGGTAGGAAATGGGCAAGACACATGTTTTTAAAGTGACCCATGGATAGAGGGGGGTTTGTTATGTAACCATTTTAATAGGTTATTTAAGTTATGTAATAGTGCGGAAGAAAAAATAAATATAAAACATTCTCAATTTAGTCCATATAAATATTTTCTTATGTGATTGCCACGCAGCACGTCCATGTGAATGCCATGTCATACAAGACAGTCACGTGACAGGGTTGACGTGTATCACTGTTGGACACGTCAATACTTAATGGCCTCAATTTATTGTTAGGAACTAAAAGTGCTGATGACAAATAAATAAGGACAAAAAAGTACTAAAAAAAATTATAGGAACTAAAATCAAAATATTGTATATTTATAGAGATTATAAAAACTTAATTAACCCAAAAATAAAATACAATGCCTACTTGCGAAGAAATTATTAGATAGTTCAAGACTACCAAGTATTCATGGTCCTAACTAGTGTTTATATATAACATATAGTCAAATTTTACAATTTACGAGAAATAATTAATAACATTTGATTACATGTTATATAAAGATTAATGGAGACTATGGTGGTCTATGACCACCAAATAATTTCTTACTTGGGGGAGCTTTGAATTTTCTAAGTCAAAAATGATTTTTGGAAACCCGAAAACCTATTTGACATGTAGTGAGAGAGATAAAAAAGAGAAAAATATATGTATAATAGGTAATATGATGTGATAGGAAGAGAAAGATAAAGAGAAATAATGAGTGTTAATTAGGTTTTTGGAAATGTAGAGTATTCAAAAATCATTACTCTTTCCAAATCTTCCATAAAATTGTTTGTGTAATATCTAAAATTTTTGTTAATGGTAATGATAATGTTATACGTATGTATAACCAAGCATTCTATCATGAAAAGCAACAATTAAAGCAAGCTTTATTTCCTATCTTTTAGGAGAATTATTATAGAAAACATCTGCAGATGTGTATTTTCAAATAAGATATTTGATTTCTAATGAAACAAAGGAAATATTGGTACGACATTTTGTGTGGGTGTCCTGATACAAGGCAATTTTCTCAAACCTCAAGAGTCTCATGCGTAGTAGCTGTTACCCTTGGACTATGCATCTTCAGATGACTGTCCTTCAATGATAATTACTCTGCCATACTCAAACCTCAAGAGTCTCATATCTTAAGTTCTTTCTAAGATTCGTTGCCCTCAGAACCTTCACATGAAGGATTCTAACTGGCACTTTCATGGCCCTGATCACAAACCAAGCAAAATTGGCTAGTCCAACACCTAATTTTTTTTTGGATAAGCTAGACCAGCACCTAATGTTATAAACTTGACGATATATACTTTGTTGGATCCATTATTTGCACCTCTGAGGCCTTGAGCCACAGATACATTGTGCTACTCGATCTTTAATGAGTTCCTCAAAGGACAAAAAAAATGAGGAAGAGAAATCAATACATACAAGCACAATAATGACTAGCCATAAACAATTGTTGAAAAATTTAGAGGATATGAAAGTGCTATATGCTACCTGGAGAATCCTATAAAGACCAGGAATAGACATTGCATTAGCTCCAGGCAGCTTTAGTCCAAAATCAACATGCGGCTTCATTCAAGAGATTCAAGACAACAAAGGGGAAGAAAAAGAGGAAAAGATAAGAACATTATTGCATACATGGATGCAGGCAGGTGTGACATGGATGCTGTGCTTGCATGCTACAGAGACACACGTTGATCTAATTTCCATTAAATAGGGTTGTGTGTTTAAGAATACTGTGATACTATTCTTTTGCTCGTCACTATGTCAGTTAAATAGAATCCCCAATGGGTCAGATATCTTTGTCCTCGCTCTTCACTAAGAACAACGACGAAATTTAGTCATTAAAGAGTTTGATATCATACTCACCTTCTCCATGAGAGACACGTAAATATTGGCAAAACATAGAAAGCTTGGAACCAAAGGCTTCATTGTTATAGGTGGAGTAGCAAATACTTGCAGATCAACAACCTGCGATTATTTAAAAGCATAAATATCTTTTATGGGGTGATGAGAACAAAGTGTATGCAAGTTTTCTTTTTTCTTTGGAAATGAATACAATAATTAGGGTCTTTGACTCTTTGGTGGAATTCCAAAATATTCTCACAAGCTTGAAATTTCGACCATTTGGACCAATTATAAGACTAATCCTTAGTTCGAGAATTAGTCACACTTAAAATGTCTCGTCTGTCTTCAAAGATGTGTTCTGTAAGAATCAAACTCAATTTGTTTTCTACAAACTCAACGTGTGTATTGCTAATATAAATTAAACCAAACATTTTTTTTTTCTGTTCTTCAAAAGGTCGAAGGTACTAATATACCTGGACTGTGGCTCGAAGCCCAAATATGCTTTAATTGCAACTATGATGTTAGGATTCCCAGCCCACTTCACTGATGGTTACGTAATCAACTTCTTTTCGTCAGTGCTATAGACTTTCATTCCTGGCATATATTCAGATGAAGATAAACGTTAATCAATCTAAACTTCTTCTATTTGTTGAAAGAGTCATCAAGGATCAGGTGTAAAAAAATCTGGAACCATGAAACATGACGTGACAATGATTTTACTTTGCAGTTCAAGCAATAATACATGTAACAGTAACACTGAAAATAAACTTTAATTGTAACACTATTATAATATTATATCATGTTTTAAAGGTCAAAATTAAAAAAAAATACTTATGATTTTTTTTAAATGGTAATGTGATCCTTACTAATTTATAATTTTGACCATTCATATATGATTTTATGATCTATATTTACAGTTTTTATTTTTTACCATAATAAAATGTTCTTGTAGGAGTTACCTCAATATATATATATATATGGCCAAAAGAAATGCAAATAAGGTATAGGAGTTGAAGAAATGGGAAAACTTGCCACTTGTCATGTGGTTTCCAAAACCTATCCATACAATTATCCCCATAGTATTTTTTCGGTGGCAAAACGGTAGAAGTCGGCGGAGCTCGGACGAATGTTGTGGAGAGGAGAGTTTGTTGGTGGTCTCCTATAGACACTTTGATGCTCAATTCAATATGGGAGTGGAGAGTAATAATTTAAAGTTAGATTCATACCTGGTGGGTGAGATGCTATTATATAGTGTGAGTTTTGTTATGCTGCACGTGACTGACGTGACAGGCTGTTAAGAGTCACGGGGGTGAGTGACGAAGCATAGGTCAAGAGTTGACCTGGTGTGGTTGGCATTATTACATCGGTTCTTGTATAAGTTGGCCATGAATTGTCATTTGTTGGCAGTTTTAAGTCTCTAGAAACTAACTCCAAGACCTACTCTTTTATTTTAGGGGCCTAATTACAATTATTTTTTAGTTTGAGGACCTGATTAAACTTTCCTAAATAGTTTAGAGACCAACAGATTAATTTAACCTTTCTAGAATAAATGCATGTGCATGTGCCACTGGGACACATACAGGGTACATTTTCAAATGTAGAAACTAGATACTGATAAATTACCATTACTGATGGCTTAGGTAACTAGTTCATTCTTTATTAAGGCAGTGTCACTTTCATTATTTCTGATAAGAAGCAGGAATTTGTTATTCTATCCTTAAACCAAAAGTAGGCTCATATTGACAACAATGTTGGATTGGAGTTTCAAGTATAACAAACCAGACTATCAAAATGACGATACCAACAATGATGTTCAACATGTTATGGAGCTCATCTACAACAGTTTTTGAGTCTTTAAGCGATAATGCTAGTGCCCTTCTCTCTTTGAATGCATTCACATAAAAAAATCTAAGTGGAGATTTTACAGGTCAAAGAAAAATGTTACCTCTGCTAGTCTACCAAAAAAAGTCCTTAAACCCCTGCCCTGAGCACCAAAGTCTGGGTTTTGTACTACATACATGTGTACTAGATACTAGATACACTTGTGAGTTTTGTGGTCTTAGTTAATAGATAAACAATAGAGCAGATCAGCTCAACTGAAACTTAACCAAGAGGCAGATGAACTATTAATTTATGTACCCATTCAAGTTCCACAACCGAGAGGAACTAACATTGTTTTCTTCTTTAGTTACTTTTTTGTGTTTTTTGGTTTAGTTCATGGATGGAGGATGTAGGAGGGAAGGATAGGAAGTGAGGTAAACAAGCAAGCAAGCATTACTTGTAGTTTGATCTTTAAATATGTGATATTGTTTCGTGGAAAGCAAGTTGCGTTTGGTGAGTTGGTGAAATACCATACTACTGGCATTGGTTCATTGATATATAATTGGCACTTGGCAGCAATGATAAACGTGACAGGAAACAATGATCCAAAGCCTGTTTTAAGGCCCACAATTTCAGTGAGAGATGTATTTAAAACAGAGATATACTTAATATCTATATTAGTAATTTTAGATGAAATTGAATGAAACCTAATTTTAATGCTTTCTCATTTGAATCAAATTAATTTTTTGTATTCTTTTTTTTTTTCTTAATTCTAAGTAAAAATCTCAAAAATAATTTTTATTGTTTCTTTTTACTTTTAATTATTATTTCTCTCAATCTATTCAAAATCAAATTCTTCTTCGAGGTTCCTATTTGAATTGTTTTGTGAATTGTGAGTCATCCTTCGATCCTTGAGAACAATGCTTAGATTAAACTGTTTTTTTGTTACTTGTAACAACCTAATACACTTGCCAATGTCTCATCAACAGTGTAAGAATTTTTATATATTCAAAAAAAAAATTTATTATAAGTTTTAATTATATATAAAAATAAACATTAACATATGCAAACTACACGCTAAAATACTAGTTTATAATATCAAAATAGATTTTCAAAATATAATTTTTAGAGAATGAAAGTGAAGGAAGAAAATAAGACAATACAAGGAACAACGTGAGTCATAAAAAGCTAAAAGTAAAAAATCAAAATAACTTAGAGATGTTTTGGTTTTTTATTTTAAAAAATAAAAATAGAGATATTAGCTTTGGAAACAATTTTAAATAATTGCTCTTATCAAATAAGAGAGTATTTGATAATGTTTTAGCTTTTTAGTTTTTAAAAACTATTTTATAAAAAAAAAATTCAAAAGTTGATTTTCAGATAATAGAAGCGAGGGGAAAAGATGTGTATAAAAAATATGAGTAATAGAAAATTGAAAATAAAAAACCCAAACAACTTAGAGATGTTTTGTTTATCTTTAAAAGCTAAAAAAGAAAAAGATAGTTTTGAAAACAATTTTCAAAAACTATTCTTATTAAACAACTTTTTGATTTTATAAACAAAAAATTCTTAGAAGTAGGAAACAGACCCAATTTTATTTTATTTTTGAAAAAAGAAAATATTTTTAAAATAAGAAATAAACAAGCCGTTATTTCATTATTTTGAGGTGGAGAACACAATTGTATTAGGAAAAAAAAAAGACATTGGTAGAGTATTTAAGAAGACATTGCATAGAGATTTCATATGTTTATATTATAGATTATTGATAGAAGAAATATATACTTAACACATGTTTGGACTTTGGATAGAAATTATTTTTAAGAAATAATTATTTTTTAAGTCTCCTTAGGCTAAAAAATATTTATTTTTAAAATAAATTATTTTAAATATGTATTTAATTCTATCTCAACAAATATATATTGCTTATTTTGTAATAAAATATTTTTTATTTCATATATATATATATATATATATATATATATATATTAAAATAAATAAAGAATTTATCATTTTTAACTTTATTTTTGTATCTTAAAAGTTATTATTAATTAATAAATACACACTTTGTTTTGTTTTGACGCCAAATTAATTTCTTAATTAATTATTGGATATTTAGTCACAAGTAGTATCTCAAATAGAATTGCGAAATTTTAAATTTATTATTATTAATTTTTTGCGTACAATAGCCACAAAGAAATTTAAATATAAGGCTTCATGTAAATTACCCAAATCTCCCATCTCACTAGCCTAACTGTAGTGGGTGAGTAAATTTATTCTTTAGAAACACATTAATTAAGTTTCCATGGCCATAAGTTATTCTCAAATTTCATCTTGCCATCATTCCTAAATTTTTAATATTTGAACAACTGCTTGACATGAACTTTGGTGGTCCGTTCCACATTAACTCAGCTAATTGGTGATTTACCGTATTTGGATGGGTTATCAGTTCTATCTAAAGCTGCATTATAATAATCAAATATTAAGTATATAAATCCAGGCAACTCCTTCTCTAATTCCTCAAGTGCTGCAGATAAAGCTATGTTATGTTGTCTTGCCAGCTCAACAAATCTTCATCACAGTATTATAATCAATTCTGCTATAGGGTAGGCACTCCAACGGTCCTGCATTCTGAAACGCAATTTTCCTGCCTTCTAAATTATACATCTCCTATATATAATTAAGAAATAATGTTATTTCTAGACTGCAAATTCAATGCTTATTAATTAAATATAGCGCATCTTAAAAATTATGTAACATAAAATAACACCTTAACTATTATAGCACTGACCAAAGTCATATTTTGTGTCATGCAAATAAAATTCTTAATAAAGAGACTTGTTCATAAAAAATGTTATATACGATTGCAGTATAATGGGGACGATGTTTTTAGAACAATAGCGTTTTTTTATGATAAAAAAATTGAAATCAATGTTTATTTGAAATTAATGAAACTAATACTTTTAATCATATTAAAGGATCTTTTGATCATGTGGAGAAATACAAAGCAATACTAATTTGAACTAATTAGTGGATCAAATGTGAATATTGTTAATTACATTGGTATTAATTTCATAAATATCTATGATCATATTTGATTACAACTTATAAGAACTTATTGGAGCCCATCATTTATTTTTCCAAAGAAGTTAAAAAAATTTAGATGCATACATTACCTTTAGCACATTAGTCAAGTTTCTGATTTCCATCTTAACGAATACTTTCTTGTATGATTCTGTAGTATTGGGGTTGGTATCGTGAAACCTACATTTATTAACACTACCAATACTAAACAAGTACACTGCATTGTTCAAAACACTTTTGGCTTTTTTATCACCTAGTTTCTTTTTTAAAGACTTCACTACATCTTTGAAGAATTCGAGTTGTCCGCGAAGATCGATCTGGAAAGAGAAAAGAAAAATATTTACGTCAATTTAAAGGTGAATTCTATAAAAGATACTCCATATGCTTATGAAGTGGTATAAATTTGACAAAAATTTAGAAATAAATAAATAAATTCCACGATTTCAAGGCTCAAAAGGAAAACTAGCTTACTCAACCTAAAAGTTAGCCAAAAAAAAAAAATGTTAATGAGTGCTCTTAGATCACAGGTTAAAAAATATATTATTGTATTATTTAATTGCTCAATTAAAAAGAAATATTTTTCTTTTAAATTTCAAAATATTAAAATTTTATATTTCACTTGGTAATTTTTATTTTTGATTTGTTAATTGTTAGCACAACCAAAAAGTAAAGGAAAATCCTAAAAGATCATGATGAGAAAAATTGCCTAGGGGTTTTAAGGTACCTAAATTCTCGAAATTTTTAGGAAACTAGGAGAATCAATTGTACAACATGTTGCTCAATATCTAATCGAATGTGGTGACTTGGCAATAAATGAATATCTTTGAATGAAGTATTTCCCAAGTTCGTTAAGCAATAGTGTTTTTACTTGGTTCACCACTTTACCCCTAAATTCGATATATAATTGGGTTCAATTAAAAAGAATTGTCCATGAACAACTTTTTAGGGGAGAAACTATAGTGAGTCTAGTTCATTTAATCAACATCAAAAGTTCAATAGTGAATCTATATCTTAATAGATTTAGATAGATGAAATCTTGATGTTATACTCAGACACCAGAACATGAATTGGTTCAAATGGTTGCTACTAGTTTAGAATTTCCCATTCAATAGAAATTGGTAAACCAACAATTGAGAGATATGACACAATTGGTTGATAAAGTCAAAAGGATCGAACAAATTGAAATTTGAGAAAGAAGGGAACATAAAGTTTGATGAAGTTGTTTGAAAGGATAAGATAGTCTATGTAAAGGTTTCCAATAACCACATAGAAGAGAGTGAACCTAACCTTGAAACAGATGTTGAATATGAAGGAAATTTTGTTAATTTGGTAGAATTAAAGCCAGGCCCTCTATATGTTTGTTAGTTGTTGAAACCTGATGAAAATAAGAATAAGGTTTTCAAATAAGAAATATGGCTTCAATGTAACCAAAGTTGATAAAAATTTCGATATTCTTTTAATGGATAAACATATTGTGTTAAGTGATAAACATATTTCCTTTAATTGCAGTATATTTGGGATGATTTTTTTATAATAATAGACAAACCAAAATGAAATTATATTTCATTTATACATAATAAAAAATCTATGTTTCTTTGAAATGAACTAATACTTTTAATCATTTTAAAGGATCATTTCATCATGTGGAAAACTATAAAGCAATACTAATTTGAACTAAGTAGTCGATTAAATGTGAATAATGTTAAGAGTTTAATGATCATATACTGTCAATGTTTAAAGTATTTATTATAAAAGTCAACAAACTTACAATAAATTGTGTATTAATTTCATAAATATCTATGATCATATTTAGATACAACTTAAAAGAACTTATTGGAGTCCATCAATTATTTTTCCAAAAAAGATTTTAAAAAAATAGATGCATACATTACCTTGAGCTCATTAGTCAAGTTTCCAACCACCATCTTAACGAATGATTTCTTGTATAATTCGGTAGCATTGGGGTTGTTTTCGTGAAAATTAAAATAATCAACGCTACTAATACTAAACAAGTACACTGCATTGTTCAAAACACTTTTGGCTTTTATATCACCCAGTTCTTGTCTTAAGGACTTCACTACATTCTTGAAGAATCCAAGCTGTCCGCGAAGATCGATCTGGACAGAGAAAAAACAAAAAAATATTTACGTCAATTTAAATGTAAATTCTGTAAAATATACTCCATATACTTACAAAGTGGTATAAATTTGACACAAAAATTTACAAATAAATAAATAAACTCCACCATTTCAAAGGAAAACTAACTTACTCAAACTAAAAGTTAGCCAAATAAAATATTTGATAATGAGTGCTCTTAGATCACATGTTAAAAAATATATTATTATATTATTTAATTGCTTAATTAAAAGGAAATATTTTTTTTAAACATTCAAAATATTAAAATTTTATATTTCACTTATTAATTTTTATTTTTGATTTGTTAATTGTTGGTAAAACCAAAAAGTAAAGGAAATGTTTGGTTTAGTTAATTAAAATGATTGGTTTAGTTAATTAATTCTTTGATTTTCATCAGCATAGTCGAGCATCCTTGTTATATATAGCCGTAAATTCTGTTGATGCTCGTCTAGGTAAACCCAAATCTTTAGCGCAAAATACCAAGGAAATGACAAATCACAAATGGTTCGTTTGTTGCAGTTCATTTTTTAGTAAAAGAATAATTTGTTTTTAAAAATAATTATCTTTTTTGTCTTTCATGCGTTTATTTCAATTTTTCAAAATATTTAGAAACTGAAAAGAATCCTTTATATATATATATATATATATATATATATATATATAACGAAAGTGTTTTTAGGAATTATTCTTCAACGAAAATATTTTTAGCTATTTTTAAGAATGACAATAGGTAGGGTTTGGGTCGGGTACTATATTACCCGTCCCTATACCTGCGTTTGAAAAAAATACCCATGCCCGGTCCCATACTTGCGCGGGTAGCAACTTTAATCCCCATTTCCGTACCCACTGAGTACCTGTATACCCATATCTGCACTCGCAACCTGCACTTTACATATGTGTAAAATCAATAAATTAATAAAAAAATAGTAATTAGAAAAATTGCTATAACCAAATTAAAAATCCACTCTTAAATCATTCAAACATAATCTTAAATTATTTAAACTTATCCTTAAATCATCCAAATATAACATTAAAAATATCTAAACATGAAATTAAATGCATCCAAACATAATCTTACATCATTCAAAAATAAGGCATAACAAAATAATATTAGAAACACAGTCATCTAAGAGTGCAACAAGCAATAAGAGAGAGATGAGTTGATGACGCGGAGAACAGAGGCAAGCCGCATGCATCAAACGTGAAGAACAGAGGTGCAGCGCAATAGATGCCAAGCATGGGGAAAAGGAAATTTTATTTTTTAGGGTTCAATAACTTCAGTTGTTATATTTTATTAATTAAATTAATAAATTAATACAGAATAAAATTATAATTATATATATGTATATATTATAATTAAATATTTATATATTAGTATGTGTGGGTATGGGGCGGGGTGAGTACTATAGTACCCATTCCTGCTAAATTTTGTGGGTAATTACCCATCCCCATTAAGCGGGTAATTCCCCTTCCCGTTACGGATATTTTTTGCGGGTACCCATAGGGTCCGGACACAATTGCCATCCCTAGCTGTTTTTCTCAACGAAAGTGTTTTTAGAGATTTCTTTAAATCTCTTATCTCTTTTAATCTATTATTTTCATTTTATTTCTAAATTGAATTTTAATATTTTTTAAAAAAATTATCAATAGTTAAAAGTAACCTTGTATCACAATATAAATTATTTAACACAAATCTAAAATATAATTTAATGATAAAAGATATTTATTCATTATAAATTTTAATTATAATATAATTTATATATTTAGAAGTATTTATTTATTATAAATTTTAGTTATATAAATTAAATATTTATTTTGTGTAATGCACAGGCTAAAATACTTGTTAATATGAAAACTTTTTAATTTTAGTTATATAAATTAAATATTTATGAGACTTTTTAATTGCATTTTCTTTCTTTTAATTAAAACAAAAGCCCAAAAATTCCCAATTCTTTCTTTTTTCCACATCAAAAGAGTAATTAATTGATAGCATAGTTGTTAAATTATAATCCCCGTGAAGACAATACTCTACTCACATCTTTATTACTTGTGTGAATGATACACTTACCACAATCTTAACAGACCATAAGAGTGGAAACCAACATCTCTTGAAGGATTTATGATGTTCTTTTTTTCTCTTTTCTTTCTTTACGTTTGCTTCTATTTTCTCTATGTTTAGTTAAACCCCTTTTGTTGAAGGGTTAGGTGAATTTTAATATGTAATCTATGGATCACTAAATTGGGTTACTAATGAAAATTTGATTTCCTTATTTTAGTGCTTGAGTTCTCTATGCTTGATGCTCTTAAGACTTGATCAACCTTAGAATGATTATTGATTTATATTGTGAATGGAAATTTGTTTTACAGATGTGTTTCAAGACATAAACCTTGTAGCCCTTTAGGATAGTAATTAGATGTTCGTTACCGTTAGGGATTTTTACACTTAATGCTTATTACTTTTTAATTTTACCTAATGAATTAGGGTTATTAACTAAGAAAAAAGTTTAATTGTGTACGGAATTATGATTTAAATAAATTAGTAAATTCGATAGACAAAGTGGAAACTAAATTGAATTAATATCCATATTAGGAATTTTAGATGAAATTGAATGAAACCTAATTCTAATGTTTTTCCCATTTGAATCAAATCAATTTCTTTTGTGTTCTTTGTTTTCTTAATTCTAAACGAAAATCTCAAAAATAATCTTTATTGTTTCTTTTTACTTTTAATTATTATTTCTCTCAATTCATTCAAAATCAAATCCCTTTCCTGTAGTTCTTATTAGAATTGCTTTTGTGAATTGCAAATCACCCTTTGATCCTTGGGAACAATACTTGTACTAAACTATTTTCTTATTACTTGCAACAACCTGATACACTCGTCGAGGTCTCATCAATAGTGTAAGAATTTTTATATATTTAAATTTTTTTATTTATTATAAATTTTAATTATATAAAAATAGACATTAACCTATGCAAAGCACATGCTAAAATACTAGTTTATAATATCATAATATATTTTTAAAAACTAATTTTTAAAGAATGTGAGTGGATCCAGGAAGGAAATAAGACAATACAAGGAAGAAGATGAGTAATAAAAAACTAAAAGTAAAAAACCAAAACAACTTAGAGATGTTTTGGTTTTTTTATTTTAAAAATAAAAAAGAGATATTTGTTTTATAAACATTATTCAAAATCTGCCCATATCAAATAAGAATGTGTTTGATTGTGTGTGTGTGTGTTTTTTTTTTAGTTTTTAAAAATTATTTTATAAAACAATTTTCAAAAACTGATTTTTAGACAATAGAGGTTAGAGAAAAGATGTCAAAGTGTAAGAAAAAAAATGAGTGATAGAAAACTGAAAATAAAAAACCCAAACAACTTAAAGATGTTTTGGTTTTCTAGCTAGCTTTAAAAATTAAAAAAGAGATATTAATTTTAAAAATGATTTTCAAAAATTATTCTTATTAAGAAATTTTTTATTTGAAAAAATTTTTTAAAAATAAGAAACAGGGCCCAATTTTTTTTCAAAACAGCAAATCATATAAAAACAAGAAATAAAGAAGCCGTTATTTCATTATTTTGAGGTAGAGAATACAAAATTCCTTGTATTAAAAAAAGACATTGGAAGGGTATTTAACAAGCCACTGCATAAAAAACTCACATATCTAAAATATTTTCTAAGAACGAGATTTCATATGTATATATTATATTTTAAAGATTATAGATAGAATAAATATATACCTAACACATGTTTGGGTGGAAATTATTTTTAAGAGAAATGATTATCTTTGAAGTCTTCTTATGATAAAAAATATTTATTTTTAAAATAAACTATTTAAATAAGTATTTAATTCTTTCTCAACAAATATATATAATTTCTTTTGTAATAAAGTATTTATTATTTCATTCATATATATATATATATATATATATATATTAAATTGAATTAAGTATTTTTTATTTGTAACTTTATTTTTGTGTCTTCAAAGTTATTATTAATCTAAAAATGCGCACTTTGATTTTGTTTTGATGCCAAATTAATTGCTTAATTATTGGATAGTCGTAACTCATAAGTAGCGTCTCAAGTCTCAACATGGACTTTTTTAATCAGACAGAATATGGAAAAAGACAAAAAAGAAAAAGTGCCTACAGCATCAGCTAGCCAGCAAGCGGGGATAAAGTGAACTTGTCCCCCACATGGCCAGCCATAGCACGTTATTTTCAAATTTCATCTGGCGATCATTCCTAATTGTTTTTAGTATCCGAACAACTGCTTGACAGTGTAAGGCCAGATGAACTTTGGTGGTCCACTCCATATTAACTTGGCTATTTGATAATTTGCTCCTTCTCCTGTATGCCTGCCATCAAACCACACATATTCAAATGGGTTACTACATAGTTGAAACGCGTCTCCATATTTTTCTCCACAATAACTTCCCCTGAAGGGTCCAACACCGCAGCATGCTACCTTGCCCACCTTAAAACCTTGAACAACATAATATCACAAAATTATGTTATGGGGGCAGTGACAAACATTGACCATATTATATAATTGCCGAACTCAAAAGTATTCACTTACCGTATTTGGATGGGTTATCAATTCTATCTAAAGCTGCATGATAATAATCAAATATTGAATATATAAAACCCGGCAACTCCTTCTCTAATCCCTCAAGTGCTGCGGATAAAGCTACGTTGTGCAGTCTTGCCAGACTTAACAAATCTTGATCACAGTTATTGTAATCAATTCTGTCAACGGGTGTGCACCCCAAAGGCCCTGCATTTTGAAATGCAATTTTCCTACCTCCTAAAGTATACACCTCCTACAATTAAGAAATAATGTTATTTGTAGACTGCAAATTCAATGCTTATCAACTTAAATCAACGCATCTTGAAAATTATGTAACACATAAGAACACCTTAATTACTAACAAAACAACCGTAAATATAGCAGTCACCAAAGTCATGTTTTGTGTCATACAAGTAAAATTATTAACAAAAAGACTTGATCGTAAAAATTGTTATATATAATTGCAATATATTTGGGATGATTTTTTTAGAATAATAGATAAACCAAAATGAAATTATATTTCATTCATACATAATAAAAAATCTATATTTCTTTGAAATGAACTAATACTTTTAATCATATTAAAGGATCATTTCATCATGTGGAAAACTATAAAGCAATACTAATTTGAACTAAGTAGTCGATTAAATGTGAATAATGTTAAGAGTTTAATGATCATATACTGTTAGTATTTAAAGTATTTATTATAAAAGTTAACAAACTTACAATAAATGGTGGTTTGTGATTGGATGACAGTGTAAAATTATTTTACACTGTCGGTGCATAGCCTATTTTCTCTAATATTAATTACATATTGGTATTAATTTCATAAATATCTATGATCATATTTAGATACAACTTAAAAGAACTTATTGGAGTCCATCATTTATTTTTCCAAAAAAGATTTTAAAAAAATAGATGCATACATTACCTTGAGCGCATTAGTCAAGTTTCCAACCACCATCTTAACGAATGATTTCTTGTATGGTTCGGTAGTATTGGGGTTGTCTTCGTGAAAATTAAAATAATCAACGCCACTAATACTAAACAAGTACACTGCATTGTTCAAAACACTTTTGGCTTTTATATCACCCAGTTCTTGTCTTAAGGACTTCACTACATTCTTGAAGAATCCAAGCTGTCCACGAAGATCGATCTGGACAGAGAAAAAACAAAAAAATATTTACGTCATTTTAAATGTAAATTCCGTAAAATATACTCCATATACGTACAAAGTGGTATAAATTTGACACAAAAATTTACAAATAAATAAATAAACTCCACCATTTCAAAGGAAACTAACTTACTCAAACTAAAAGTTAGCCAAATAAAATATTTGACAATGAGTGCTCTTAGATCACATGTTAAAAAATATATTATTATATTATTTAATTGCTTACTTAAAAGGAAATATTTTTTTAAACATTCAAAATATTAAAATTTTATATTTCACTTATTAATTTTTATTTTTGATTTGTTAATTGTTGGCAAAACCAAAAAGTAAAGGAAAAGTTTGGTTTAGTTAATTAATTCTTTGATTTTCATCAGCATAGTCGAGCATCCTTGCTATAGCCGTAAATCCTGTTGATGCTCGTCTACGTAAAGCCAAATCTTTAGCGCAAAATACCAAGGAAATGACAAATCACAAATGGTTCGTTTGTTGCAGTTCATTTTTTTAGTAAAAGAATGATTTCTTTTTAAAAACAATTAATTAATTATCTTTTTATTCTTTCATGCGTTTATTTCAAAATTTCAAAATATTTAGAAACTGAAAAGAATCCTTTATATATATGTATATAACGAGAGTGTTTTTAGGAATCATTCTTCAATGAAAATATTTTAGCTGTTTTTCTCAATGAAAATGTTTTTGGGGATTTCTTTAAACCTTTTATCTCTTTTAATCTATTATTTTCATTTTTATTTCTAAATTAAATTTTAATATTTTTAAAAAAATTATCAATAGTTAAAAATAACCTTGTATCACAATATAAATTATTTATCACAAATCTAAAATATAATTTATATGATCAAAAATATTTATTCATTATAAATTTTAATTATAATATAATTTATATATTTAGAAGTATTTATTTATTATAAATTTTAGTTGTATAAATTAAATATTTATTTTGTATAATGCACTGGTTAAAATACTTGTTAATATGAAAAAGAAGTGATTATGTTGCTCATATGCTGTCTTGAGTTTAATTAATCAGTCTTCTAATTAAAGAAATTAATTAAGGGATTAATAATAAAAAATTATTAAAAATTACAATAGAACTATACACTGAAAATTACAATAAAAGTCTATTGTTACCAATTGGAATCAAAACTCAGGCTTAGGGCTTTACTAATTAACACTACTCAAATAGTGACGTACGTAATTTTTGCTTGGGGAAAGAACACATGCTCCAGCTGACGCAAAGTTAGCCCCGTCAATGAATCGATGGGGACCGGGTTGCAAATATGGTGGAAGCATAGGCAAGTCCGCAAATGTAGCTGCAACCACGAAATTATATATGTAGAAGGATATATTCATATATATCAGCAAATTGAAAGTGAAGCATGGAGAAAATGATATATAAATAAGCTAATAATTAAGTGAGGAAGAGACATGACCAATGAAATCAGGGACTAAACGTCCATCCGAGAATCTCCCAGTGGGATACTTGAAAAATGATTCTCCGTAGGGCCGGTAAGTTGATGCTTCTCTACTACTGCGGTTGATGTAATCGTTATTTCCCGGGTCAAACAGTGAATCACCAAAGACGAACAAGGCCTTATGTTCTTTCTCTAACTGGATCTCATTACAATAGCGCACAGTGTCTAAGTTGAGAATGTTTATTAGCAACGAACATAATACATAAATTAGACTTGCCATGAGATAAGGAGGATTATTACTGGTAGAGATATTTACTTATTTGCTTCACTGTGTCCCTTATTTATTGGTATCATTCACTAAGAACTCAACCACAAATGACTCATCAGTAGGCATTATTGAATTTGACGGAAAGATGTTGAAAAGGCTGTAGCCTACAGGCAACGTATGAAGTTGTTGACAGATATGATTGATGCGGCAGCAATTACGTACAGTGGAAATTAAAAACCTCTAAAGCCTTAATATTGCGTTATCAATTCAAGTTGTAGATTGGAATTAATTCAAGACCATGATATATAGACAAATGGACAAGGAAAATGGTGCTGCTCATATCTTTTATAGACACCACTGTTGCCCCAGTTAATTATAACCACCGTCAAATATTGGTGATGAATTAATATTTCGATCAGTTAACCATACAATTAACGTAGCTAACTGTTAATTAAATATTTATGACTGAGTAAATATTTAAGCGTATGTATCGCGTGTGTGTGTTGAGTGGACAATATCAGAAGAACCACATAAAACTTCGAGTACGTGCTTAGTGTGTGTAGATTTGAATTGAATATCAAACGGTGGCCTTTGATTTTTTTTAATGTCCTTTTGAGAGAAAAAGGCCCATATCATTAATCCCTTCAATTCAATCTTGCGTCCGCTTCGTACCTTTGGTAATACATCTTCATCTTGCAAACCAATTTAAATTTTGACAAAAACACGTTGAAATGGCAGTGAGCAGACACGAATTAAGCAACGTACCGAATCATGGACTGAAATTTCCTTATCATGATAGAAAACTGAACGTAGACAGCTTCAAACTTAATTTGTACACCAGTGAAACTTTTGAAGTAGGTCTTTCTTTAGGAGATTAAAAATCAATAGGAAGACAAGTGTAGAAAGAAACAGAAATTCCCGATGATTAATTTTGCATTTTTTTTTTAATTTTGCACATGTTCGATGCACAGGTGAATTGGGCTATTTTATTGGTCCTTCTTAACTAAAGAGAACAAAGTGATCCAACTTAAAACCATTTTCATCTAATGGATCAGTTTTTTTTTTCCCCTTGGCCCTTTCGTTCTTGTTCCTATTTTCTTTATTCTTGTTCTTCTTTTTAATGGTTTATGGTTGTTGCTTGTTGGTTTTTCTTGTTAGTTTTTCTTCTTTTTTGTAATAGTTTATGGTTTTTCTTCTTGTCTGTTTTCTCTATTCTGCCTTTTTTTTTTCTGTTTTTTTCTCTCTATTTTTGGCGTCCATTCTGCGGAAATGTGTAATGCGAAGAATATGTATAATCAAGTGTTTTGTGAAAAAAATAGGTATACTGAAGTGTTGTTTTTTCTCTGTAATTGAGAAGAAATGTGTATTGTGAACTCGGTGATAGTTTAAATATTTAAGACACTAATTTAGTAAGAATATAATATTAATTTAAGAAATAAATTTGGTCATAGTTTAAATTTTCGAGTCACAAATTTAGTAAAACTTAAGTAAATATAATACTTAAGTAATTTTTTTTAAATAAATTAAGAAAAATTTTTGATAGTTTAAATTGATTAAATATGTTAAACTTAAGTAAATATAAATAATAAAATAAAAATTGAAATAAAGTTTAATAATAAAATAATAAGTAAAATTTAATAATAAAATTCAAGTAAATTGATTAAATATGTAAAATTTAAGTGAATATAAAGAATAAAATAAAAATTGAAATAAAGTTTAATAATAAAATAATAAGTAAAATTTAATAATAAAATTCAAGTAAATTGATTAAATATGTAAAACTTAAGTGAATATAAATAATGAATAAAAAATTGAAGTAAAATTTATTAATAAAATAATGTGTAAAATTTAATAATGCGCTTCCTACTTGAATCGTGAGGCAACCTTCTTCTGCTCTCACTATTTTAACAACTCAAGCTTGTTGCCAAGTACAACCTAATTTGAGGAACAATTCTCGATCAGGACATGAGGACATTGATGCAATGCTATTAGTCTTGAGCAAATCGGGACATTCAACTAGAAAGCCCCAAACCCACTAGTTAACAAATAAGGAGTGGAACTTTGCTCATGTACACGTTCTTATCAATTTCAATGATGTTAAATCATTTCTTAAGTAAGTAACGTATCATATGTGTCAATTATGTTCATTATGTGTTCAATAATTTACATTGACTAAAAAAATGTGATTCATTTTAGATATTGGCAGCACTACCACTCAATGAATGATCAAGATGTTTCCAATTGTATCCATGCAAAGATTTCTACTTGGTTTAAGGCATATGTAAGTGTAACTAATGCATTAATAGCTAATCTTCACTAAACTCTTGACGTAATTAAGCCTATGTGTATCTTTTTCATAAGTATATGATGAGAGGAATAAGGTGACAAACAGAGACTTAAAAGTCATTAGCTTGAGGTCCTTATTCGAGGGCAACATCTTGGATCATGTACTTGGTTAATGGATATAGATTTGAGATTAAGAGTCGGAGTAAGGTTAAAAAGACCTTCAATTGCAGGTTCCACATAAAGGGTATTACCAAAGGAGGAGAGGATGATTTTTGTGGCATCATCCAACATATCTTAGAGTTGGAATATCATGGTTTAAGTAATAAGATATGTTTGTTTTACTGTGAATGGTTTGATCCAACAAGGAACAGAGACACAAGGTCATTGTATAATATCGTGAGCATTAAAATGTTCATAAGGTATGGCCAATACAATCCATTCATCCTTGCACAAAAGGCAAGATAGGCATACTATGTCTTTTATCAAGACATGTGTAAAAGACATGCGTGATTGGTGTGCACCAATCATGACAAAACTAAGGGGTCATGTCGAAGTTAACGACATGGACGTTGAAATGCCTTATTAGGCCGATAACATATCCCAATTGTGGAGGTTCAACGTATTGCTAGATTAGTAGATGGATCTACAACAGAGTATGAAGAGATCGTCACTGATAACCTTCAGCAAATGGAAAATGATGATATGAGAGGAGACGAAGAAGGAGGACAAAATTAACGACAATCAAGGAAAGCAAGAAGACATTAACGAGGAAGATGATGATGAAGAAGAGGAGGAAGACATGTGACGAAGATGACATTTAGAATAGGCGATGTAAGTTTACATTGTACAATAATGTTAAAAAACTCTAATGTTTTTTTATGACTATTTACTATATATATATATGCTATACTATACTATATTTTGCTATATTGATGGCAGGGTAAGGAGGTTCCCGAGATATGGGGAAGGTAGTTGTCTTATCCTCAACCAAAGGTGGTAGATTTGCACCTAGGTTTGTGCAACCTAGCCACCTTGTAGCACAAACACAGAACCACTGCCGTCAGAGAGAGGCATCAACTTAGGGAAACTTCCAGGAGTGACCCCAACATCACTATAAAGGTTCTTCACCACAACCCCACGACCTTACACATAGACCACCTACAGCATGAGTCACCATAATACTAAATTCAGGTCATATTTTATTTTATTAGAGGCTTAAGTAGGGCATATTGCCAGCTTGGCAAGCTTATGCTAAGCTTGAGGACGATGGGCTTCTATATGAGCCAAACGAGATGGTACCCTAAGAGGAGGAGCAAGAGGAAGAAGTGTTAAGTCCAAAGCCCTTGTGTTTTAATTATGACAAACTTTCTAAAGACAAATCATAAGCCTTTAGAGTTGAATTCTACTGATGAGGTTGTTAATTGTTAGATAAACCAAAAAGAAAAGGAAAATCCTAAAAGGATCATGATGAAAAAAAATAAGCAAACTCGCTTAATGATTGATTTAGCTAATAATTCTTTGATTTTCATCGACATAGTCCAAAATTTTGCAATAGCCATAAATATTGTAGAGACTCGCCTAGGTAAAGCCAAATCTTTAGCGCAAATTGTATTTTGAGAAAATAAGCACAAATAAGTGTTTACTTTCTTAGCCTGTTCAAGATTAGTAATGGTGTGAATAGGTTATGTCTGCTAAACTACTCTTAATTTGCATATTGGGAAGGATGATATTGTAGAATATTTGAAGCACCACATATATATGGGAAAGGTTGGTCATACAAACACTAAAAATAATTAATGAAAATCCCTTTTTGTTACCAATTGGATTAATCATAACTTAGGCTTTGTGCTTTATCAATTATTAACACTCAAATAAGTAACGTACATAATCTTTGCTTGGGAAAAGAACACATGCTGATGCTGACGCAAAGTTAGCCCCATCAACAAATCAATGGTGACCGGATTGCAAATATGGTGGAAGTGTAGGCAAGTCTGATGGAAATAATAATAATAATAAGCATACATGTTGATACAAATTATAGCATGTTGATATAGATAGTATGTAATTAAAAGAGAAATACTAACCTGAGTTCATTGCAGAATCCATTGTAATATCTTCAGAGGAGAGAAACCGCGTTCCTGAGTTGAGAGCTTTCTGCCCACTTTCTAAGAATTTTGCTCAGTGTAAATTTGCTTAATGAGATAACAATATTATAATCCCTAGTAGTAGGTAGGGACCTCTCAACAGGCTATTTATTGTGAATGATCCAACCCATCACAGGGTCACTTTTAACACAAAACCTGTCTTCTAATATTTCACAACCGACATATAATAATAAAATCCTTAATTGTCAATTAATGATAATTAAATAATATTTTATTATTAATTAATACAATCCATTATTATAATATTATTATTTTTTTTAACATTCTCTCACTTGGATAGTATTAATTAATCATTAAAATATGAGAATCATTAGGACTAGAATGACAATTATAGTCTAATCATATGTCAAACAACAATATAAGAAACATGAGCCTTTAACGATGCAAAACAATTTCCGATAGGGATATATATCATACATGTTAAACACTCACATTTCTCACAAAAAAAAAAACAAAAAAACAAAATTTATTAATAGAAATATTCGACAATGGTCCAAGCATCTGAAAATGCTATAAGAGATATGATATTAAAGTGACGTCATCTAGTACATATCTCTTAAGAAATACATAATATTAGACTCCCACTAACCCAATACATCAAAAGTCTTAACTAAACCCATATGAGCTACATGTCTTTGAAAAGCTCCAACAGTTACGGCTTTAGTCAGTGGATCTGCCAACATGTTCTCTGTGGCAAGATGCTCTATCCAAGTCTCAAAATCCAGAATTTTCTCTCTAACAAATAGGTATTTAACATCAAAATGTTTTGTACAAGAAGAGCTATTGTTGTTTTGAGAGAAATGCACAACAGCAGTATTGTCGTAGTATATCACAAGTGGTCTAAAAATGCTTTCAACAACATGAAAGCTAGAAATTAAACTTTTAAGTCACATAGCCTGACGAGTAGCCTTATAGCAAGCAACATACTCTGCTTCCATGGTAGAAGTAGCTGTAAGAGTCTGTTTAACACTCTTCCAAGAAATAGCTCCTCCTGCCATTATGAAAATAAAGCCGGAAGTAGACTTTCGGTCATCAGGGCAACCTACAAAATCAGAATCAGAATAACCAGTGACTTGAAGTTGATCAGACTTCTTATAGGTCAACATATGATCCTTGGTTCCCTGCAAATATCGCATAACCCTTTTAACGACTTTCTAATGACCCAAACCTAGGTTGCTCAAGTATTTCCCCAAAGCATTAACAACAAAAGCAATGTCGGGATGAGTACAAACTTGAACATACATCAAACTAACAACAACGAAAGCATATGGGACCTTTTGCATGTCAGTCATTTCTATATCATTTTGAAGACATTGATCTTTAGAAAATTTATCACCTCTCTGCACAGGTGCAGCACACGGGGAGCAAGAATTCATGTTAAACCTTTTAAGGACCTTTTCAATATATCCTCTTTGAGACAATCCAAGAACGCCATGTGACCTATCACGATGAATCTAGATGCCCAAAACAACTGAAGCATCACCAAGATCTTTTATATCATAGTGGCTACTTAACATCAATTTTGTCTCGGTCAAAAGGTTAATGCAATTGCTAGCAAGAAGAATGTCGTTGACATACAAAACAAGAATTATAAAATTGCTCCCACTAATCTTCAAGTAAACGCATTGATCTGCAACATTTTCCTTGAAGCCAAAAAAGGTGACAACCTGATCAAATTTTAAATACCATTGCCTAGATACCTGTTTTAGTCCATAAATAGACTTTTTAAGCCTACAAACCAAATGTTCATTGCCTGTTTCAACAAAACCATCAGGTTGAACCATATAGACATCTTCAGCAAGATCTCCATTCAGAAAAGTTGTCTTCACATCCATCTGGTGAGTGAAGCTCTAAGTCAAAATGAGCAATTAAAGCCGTAACAACTCGAAGTGCATTTTTTGTTGAGACTGGTGAGAAAGTCTCCTTATAATCAATGCCTTCTCATCGACTATAGCCCTTTGCTACTAATCTAGCTTTGTATCTCTCAACTTTACCATCTAGACTACGTTTGGTCTTGAAGACCCATTTACATCCAAAAAGCTTACAGCCAATTGGCAACTCCATGAGATCCTAAACATCATTATGAGACATGGAAGACAATTTATCATGCATAGCATTCAGCCAATCAGAAGCATGAGAACTAGAAATTGCTTCTTGAAAAGTGATAGGATCATCATCATCATGGAGATCAAACTCGTGCTCTTGAAGATACACAACATAGTCATCTGGTATAGAAGGCCTAGGTACTATCTGAGATCTTCTCAATGGAGCTACTTCATCAATATCATTAGGATGTTGCATATCACTTGGTGGTGCTGCTGTATTTTCTTCTCCTCCAAAAGTCTGATCATTAGTATAAATAGTTGGAACCATAACATATGTAGGAAGAAAAACGACTGGTGTTGGAACAATGGTCTAATCTTCTCTAAGAGTGACTGGTCATGGTGTATGACTCCCACTATCCAAATCATCCTCAAAGAAAACTGCTCGATCATACTCAATAATTCGCATGGGTGAGAAGCACAATAAAATCTGCAACCTTTTGAACCCACACAATAGCCAATGAAGAAACCGCTAACAGTCTTGAGATCAAGCTTCTTTTGCTGTGGATTATAAGGTCTAACTTCTGCCTTATAACCCCACACATGAAAATGTCTCAAGCTTGGCTTTCTTTCAGTCATTTGCTCATAGGAAGTTTTAGGCACAAATTTGCTAGGTACTTGATTAAGAATGTACACAGCAATCCTTAAGGCATCTCCCCAAACAAAATCTAGCAACGATGAAGGGCTCAACATACATCTCACCGTATCCATAAGTGTGCGATTACATCTTTTTGCAACTCCATTCTGCTCAAGAGTACTAGCATGGCGTATTGAGCTTCAATCCCACACTTATCAAGAAATCTGGCAAACGATCATGGGTTTCTTCTAGTTTCATCATAATGGCCGTAATACTTACCTCTTCCATCAGACCTCACACACTTAATCTTCTTTCCTATCTTCAATTCAACAGTAGCCTTAAAAGATTTAAAACCTTCCAAAGAGCTAGATTTATCCTAAAGAAGACCTATCCACCCAAATCTGGAGAAATTGTCTATAATGGTAATAAAATACCCATAGCTGCCCATAGTAGTAGGTGTAATCGGTCCACACATATCAGTGTGAATCAACTATAGCACATCATCACACCCATTTGCTCCTTTATTCCTAGTTTTGGCAGTGAATTTGCCTTTGATACAATCAATACAAGTATCAAAGTGGGAGAAGTCAAGATCATAAAGAATACCTTCCTGAACAAGTCTCTCAATTCGAGGCCTGGAGATGTGCCTTAAACGCCTATGCCATAGCATAGAAGAAGTCTCATTAATTCTGTTACGTTTACTCCTAACAACGGAGTTAACAGACATATTATTCATATTTAGCATATAAAGTCCATCACACAAAACTCCTGACCCAATAACAACTGAATTGAAATTAATCACTAGTTTACCATTGCCAAACTCAAAACTATAACCACATCTGTCTAAAGCTGAAACAAAAATCAAATTCCTTCTCATGGAAGGTACATAAACAACATCTCTTAACAATAAAGTGTGTCTAAAAGGTAAACATAAAGAAACAACTCCTATGTCAACAATAGGTACTCCAGTTCCATCTCCTATAATGATCTTGGACTTAACATTACTTGGCTTCCTGAGGCTTGTGAACCCCTGTAAAGAATTCACAACATGAATAGTAGCACCTGAATCTAACCACCAAGAATTTGGAGGAACATCAATCACATTAGATTCGAAACAAGTTAAAACCAAAAGTGTACCTTGCCTTTCCTGTTTCTTTTTCAGTATATAACAGTCATCTATCTTATGACCATAATTCTTGCAATATTTACAGCTACCCTTAAAGAACTTCTTCTTAAGTTCTAGATGTTGTACTGCTTTTCCAACTTTCTTCTTATTAGAATGAAACTTCCCTTTGTGATTGAACTTTTTTACACCCTTTGTGCCTGAAGTAGAAGCAACAAATTGAATACTACGGGTCTTAGCCTTCTTAATTGATTCCTCCTCTTGAGTAACTATAGCAATCAATTCATCCACCGACCACTCATGTTTCTGTGTATTATATGAGGTTTTCATAATGTCAAATTGTGGAGGCAAAGATTCAAGAACACGGAAGATCAAAGTATCTTCACCAACTTCAACTTTAAGGGACTTCAACTTATTATAATAGTGTATCATCTTCATAATGTGCTCACGTACACCACTAACACCATCATATTTGGTTTTTTTCAAAGAGAGAGAGATATTGACTTTTCTATGCCTTGTCAAAAGTCGTGAATTTCTCACCAACAGCTTTTAGAAAATCCTTAACACTATCATTCTCTAGAATGCTTTGTCTAATAGATTTCTCCATGTTGTATTTAATCACCTTCAAGCACACCCTATTAGAGTATTCCCATTTATCATGAGAAATCTTTTTAGCCTCAGAAGATTGACTAGTGAGGGGTGCAGGCTTCTCAACCCTCAAAGCTAAATCCAAACTAGCAATGGCCAATTAAAGATCTAAAGACTCTTTCCAGTCCTCACAATTGGTCCCATTTAGAGTCTTGACACAATTAGGGAGGAAAATTGAACATCAAAACAATAAGGAACCACCATGTGATTCCAGAAATAAAAAATTGTTCAGTCAAAAGAATCCCTAACAAATAATACAATACAATGTACTATAACTTATATTACCAAGATCCTAATACCGATAAGGTACCAAAAAATTGATTAACATAAGCAAAAACTAAAAGCACATTGTACAACAATAAATTACATTAATATTAATATATCGATAGGATATAATTATTATTAATGTAATATAAAATTAATGATAATATTTAATTATATAATTAATACAAAATTTCACATAACTATACCCACGATTGGTGAGTTACAATTACACAAATTAAAGAAAAAACTATGCATGTCAAAATATGACAATTTATATCATGCATAATATAATAAAATATTTAATTGTATAAGGACCTAAAATTAATTCCTTAATAGTGACATAATACCAAGAAAAATATCATGTACCAAAAGTCTAACACAACGGGAAATTACCACAAAATTTTAGGTTCAAAATATGAGAATATTATATTTAAATTCCCAAATTAAGTCTCAGATTAAAATAAATATAATTAAAAAAAACACGTTTTCATATTGCATGCAAAAGTCTCATATAATAACAATAACAATACACCAAATAATCATCGTTAACAGTAGGGGTGTTCACATCTAAACCAATCCAAAAAAAAAATGAAAACCGGTCCAAAAAATTGAAAACTGAAGCAAACCGAAATTTTTTGGATTTTATTGGATGGTTTTGTGGTCAACCGATTGGTTTAGTTCGGTTTTCGAATGGTGGCTCTAGAACCAAACCGAAATAATAATATTAAATATGTGTGTTAAACAAGTGTTGAATTATTATCATATATGTGTCATGCTTAAAGGGAAGTAGCATTTCTTTTTCCTAAAATTTGTAGTACCAAAACTATGTCCACTTCTAAATCTGCATATATAGGTAGATGTAAACATATATATTTGAACACGTACTAGCATCTATATAAAATTTGCAATGCCAAAATCATGTACCCTTGCTAGCTAGTTGTTTAGTTGAACACTTGATGTATTTGGTAGTTGATGTATTTGATGAATTAATATATTGACTAGTTTCCTTATTTTTTTCTTCACATATCTTATTTTTCTCATGTATGAAAATAGGAAATTAAAGAATTGGTAAAGATGATCGATAAAAACTGAATCAACCGATCCAATTCATACCACATTTTTTGGATTGGATCGGATCGAATTTTTTTGTGTAAGCTATCCAAACTGAATCGAACCGCATGATCTTTTTATGTTTGGATCAGATGACTTTTTGGCTCAAAACCGATCCAAACCGATCCACAAACACTCGTAGTTAACAGTAATGTTAAAAAACTCATAAAAAAAACGGTAATCCACTTAAACACCAATGTGAGGATCAATCACGATGACGTGTTATATATCATATATCTTTAATTAAAAAAAAAACAAAAAAAAAGGTGTCAATACGTTTCCAGCTTTATTGATTTAAAGACATATACATGTCATCTCAAATCATTCAAACCTATGTTTGACATTTGCGGACTGAACAAAAGGCAAAAAAATTTAAAAAAAAACTGAAACCAGAGATGAACTGAAACTGGGTCATCTCCAAGAAAACATTTCGTCTTTTCGACACGGGTCATTATGACTCGCGATGAATATCCGATTGGATTTCTCATTTCCAGCAACGAAACTTAGTATTCTTGGATGCACCTTTTTTTTTTATTATTATTTCAACAAAGAAGAAAACCCCTCAATTAATTATACGAAATAGTTCAAATCGTGGAAAAAAAAAAAACGAAGAAAACTTCACATGCGTAAAACGTCCAGAATGTGTTTTTTCGTAAATACTCTCTTATTTGTGAACGAAATCCAGATTTCTTTTATAGTTTTGATTGAAATCCATTTCTCTACAAAAGCCCTCAATCAATTTTATGAAAGACAAACTCAACTGGCAAAAACAAACATAAAAGAAACCGGGTTTTGAAAGCGTTTATGCGTTTTAACACAGTTCGTTCTCTCAAATTACTCCATGAAATTATATGTTCTTTATTTCAATTTGATCACAAAAACACGCAGAATAAAAACCCTCAATCAATTTTGAATTTCATACATAAAATAAAAGCGTTTCAAATGCAATGAAATTTAGGTTAAAGGTACTACAATTTTTTTTTATTACATACTGATTGTGGAATGATTTGAAGAAATTAAAGAACTCCTAATTTAATTTCATATATAGAAACTAAAAAAAAACAACATGGGGTTCATACAACAACTATAAAATATATCAAAACCTGACTCTGATACCAAATGATGGAAATAATAATAATAAGCATATATGTTGATACAAATTATAGCATGTTGATATAGATAATATGTAATTAAAAGAGAAATACTAACCTGAGTTCATTCCAGAATCCATTGTAATATCTTTAGAGGAGAGAAACTGCGTTCTTGAGTTGAGAGCTTTCTACCAACTTTCTAGGAATTTTGCTCAGTGTAAATTTGCTTAATGAAATAGTAAATTTATAATCCCTAACAGTAGGTATGAACCTCTCAACAGTCTATTTACTGTGAATGATCCAACCCATTACAAGGTCACTCTTAACACAAAATCTGTCTTTTAATATTTCACAACCGACATATAATAATAAAATCCTTAATTGTCAATTAATGATAATTAAATAATATTTTAATTATTAATTAATACAATCCATTATTATAATATTAAAAAAAATTTAACATTCCGCAAACGTAGCTGCCACCATAAAGTGATACATATGTGTGTAGAAGGATATATACATATATATCAGCAGCAAATTAAAATTAAAGCATGGACAAAATGATAATTAAACTAATAAGTGAGGAAGAGACTTTACCAATGAAATCAGGGAACAAACGCCATTTGATTACGGGTAAACAAGTCAAGTCGAGCTGAGTTGAGCACTTAAAGTTTAGGTTTGACTTGTGAAAAAAATTAGGTGCTCAAGTTTGACTCATTTATTTAAACGAGCCTTATTAAAAACTTGAGCTTGACTTGTTTGAAAAAAAATGAGGCTCGAACTTGGCTTGTTTAACTCATTTTTAACTTAATTATTTTTGTTTTATGAAAAAAATTCTTAAATTTTTAACTTTATCATTTTAATATTTAATAAAAATTTAAATATTATATGACAATCTATAAATAAAAAAATGTGCTTAACATATGACATGTAGAACTCAAACATTCTAGATTATTATATTTTCATAATTTAGTAAATAAAAAATTCATAACTTCTTGACTATTACAAAAAAAAATTCAAAAATATTTTTTAATGCTCTCAAGAAAGTTTTGCATATTTCCATAATGTAAATAATAGTAAAGTTTTCAATTATCAATTTAAATAAAAGAACTATTCACGACCTATTAATGTCGAGCTTGTAAAGCTTAAGCTTGATTTATTTAAATATCAAACTAAATTTCAAGCTTGAATTTGTTTATTTAATTAAACAAATGAGCTTGGACGAACATTTAATAAATTGAGCTTTAATAATTCACGAATAGCTTAATTCATTTATAGTCCTACATCTAAGTTTATCTCCCAGTGAAATGCATGAAAAATGTTTCTCCGTAGGGCCAGTAAGTTGATGCTTCTGTGCTACTGCTGTTGATGTAGACGTTATTTCCCAGGTCAAACAGTGAATCACAAAAGACAAACAAGGCCTTGTATTCTTTCTCTAACTTGAGCTCATGACAATAGCGCATAGTGTCTAAGTTGAGAATGTTTATTAGTAGCTTACATAATACAGAAATTAGACTAGCCATGAGATAAGGAGGATATTATTACTGGCAGAGATATTTGCTTCTCAGTGTTCCTTATTTATTGGTACCATTTGTTAGAATATGTTGTGCAGGTTTAATGGGAGAGTGTTAATTGTGCTTAGGTGTATATAAACAATAGGAGATGTATTTTCAAAAAATATAAACTAATTAGATTTGATCTCTCTATTCTTATATATATTTTGACTTAACTTTATTTGTTTGATATGAGATTTTAGTTTTCTAACACTCCTCCTTCAAGTCTAATTGGATTGTTTTAGTTGTGACTTGTGTACCATCATTGAGTAGGCTATAGATCCTTCTTCTTCTTCTTCTTCTTTTTTTAATTTGGACTTCACTTCTACTTTTCTTTCATTTTTCTGGAGTCTTGTACTTAAGTTAGTCTCAGAAGCCTTAGGTTTATATATATATATATTTTAGTGCCTAGGCTTGTGTCTCTTTTAGTCTTAGAGGTCTAATTTTTTTTTTAATCTTTTTTTTTTTGGATTGATATGAATTTTTTTTGTCATTTGGGTTCTGTTACTATATTAGAATATGAAGTGCATGCTCAATTAGAGAGTGTTGATTGAGCTTAGTATATATGAAAAATAGGAAGTATATCACCTAAAAAATTTGAATCAATTAGATTTAATTTCTTTATCTTTATATATATTTTGACTTGACTTTATTTGTTTGTTGTAGAACTTTAGTTATCTAACTCACGAAGAATTCAACCGCAAGTGAGTCGTCTATTTGAATGGTAGCCAAGAGTCAAACCATTCCTCTCTGATCTTTTTCTTTTGCATTCAAACCAAAATTTGACAGGAAGATGTTGAAAAGCCTGTAGCCTACGGGCAAGGTTTTAAAAAACTTTGGGACAAATATCATTGATGCTGGTTACAATCATAATATACAGTTGTAACTAAGATCCTCTAAAACCTTAATATTGCGTTAGCAATTAGTGTTGTAGATTGCAATTCAACACCATGACAGAGACAAATGGACAAGGAAAATGCTGCTCATATCTTTTATATATATTACTTGCACCGGTTAATTAATTAACCACCTTTAAATATTGGCGATGCATTAGTATTTCAGTTAACTATACAATTAATGTAAGCTAGCTGTTAATTAAATATTTATGGCTGATTAAATATTTAAGCATATGTGTGTGTTTGTGTTGAGTGGACAAAATCAGAAGAACCACATAAAACTTCGAGTATGTGCTTAGTATTTCCTTTGTTCCATTTTGATTGATGTTTAAGATTTTTTTACACAGATTAAAAAAAAACAAAAAAGAAGCTATTCAGTGAAATAATTTTATTAAAATATCCTTGTTTTTCTTTTCAAAAATTGATAAGCACAACATTCAAAAATTATTAAGTTCATGTATTTATTTAGGATAAATTTAAAATAAAAGTGTTAATATTTCATTGAAAACTAAAAACATTAATCAATATGATTTTTTTTTTGAATGCTAAAACATCAATTAATATGAAACAAAGAAAGTACTTGTGTGTAGATTTGAACATCAAACAGTGGTAATTAATCTCAAATATTGAATATTTTATAAATATATCAAAAGGTAAAAATTGATGATTTATTGATTTACCAAATATTTACCTACTTCACTGTAGAAGCCATCCCAACTTACCACAATGACGTGGTAATAAATTTTTAGCTTAATTACACATTTTGCCATTCATTTTTTACCATTTTATAAATTTTGTCACTCAATTATTTTAATTACACTTTTACCACATACTTTTAAGATTTGGTATATTTTGCTACCCGATTATTTTATTTGCACATTTGGTCACACAATTTTCAAAATTTCACACATTTTGCCATCTCGTCTGGCACCGTTAGTTGACTGATGACATGACATTTTGATTATTGACATGGCAAATTGTCACTTCATCACTAGCTTGACACGTCATCAGTTCACATTGGCAGTCAACTTGCCATTTTAAAAATTAGGTGATAAAATGCGCAAATAAAATAATTAGATAATAAAGTGTGCGAAATTTTAAAAATTGAGTGATAAAATATGTAATTAAAATAATTGGTGGCAAAATTTATTAAATCATGAAAGATGGATGACAAAAATAAACCTAATTTTTTTTCCTTGATTAGTCCTGCATTTTTTTTGTAGAAAAAACAAAACCCTTTTGACGACAACGTTTTGGAGTAGAGCAACACGAAAATTCTCGTCTGATTGGTGAAGCAGAGGACACAAGTCGTAGGAGGTTGTTGTTGCTTCTGAAATCTGTTGTGCACGTGAGTGTGCATTCATAAATGTGTAGAACTAAACCCAGATTAATAGTTGTTAATGTTGTTCGAGTGCTCTAATGAAAATTAATTTCCTTGACCCACACTTGCACTTGCAGAAGATTGCAATTTCTCTGTAGTTTTTAGAGCTGTCAGTTTAGCTCCTATCCCATAGGCTTACCTATTTGTCCCCCCTAAATAACCCCTATTTTTCAGTCCCACCACCCACCAAAAATTGGGTTGGGTCAGGGTTGAAAGGGGTTCAGTCCACACATGTTAAAAAAAAAAACATGAATTCCTTCCACGTTCTAGTTATGGTTTTTAGATGAGATGAGTGTGATACATTTGGTCATGGGGCAATAATAGAAGAGTCCAGCATGCCTCAAGATGTTGAAGACTAACAAACCTTGAGAGGAGCTAGCAATGATATTAAGGAGTTGATGCATGCCTTTGTTGATAGATTCTAATGCTGCTTTTGAATTCTGGACGCATTTCTTAGTTCTGTTATTAGCATACTTTTAATTTGTACTTTTTGTAATTAAGGATAGCTTATTTGGATATACAATACGATACCTAGTGCTATTATGTGCACTTGCACTTATTGTAGATATGTTACTGTTCATATTAGTTTTTTGGTTAAACATAACACTATATTTCATATTAGAACACTTTGTGGACTTTGTTACCATTTGATACAATAATAATAATGTAAAATTTTCCACATCAAGATTCAAGAGATTAAAATGATTCATAATATTGTTGTTATTATTTGTCCAAGTATTATGCATTTGTCTGTGAGATAGGATAATATTTTCTTAAAGATGGCCCATGGAATAGGCTAGGATAATTTTTTTTAAAAAATAATTTTATTTTTTTGAAAATTTTTTGGTCCTAGGCCACGTGGGCTAGGGTCAAGTGGGGTGAGCTGGCCCATTTTGACAATAATACTTACCAGTAAAATTTAAGTCATTGCATTCCTGCCTTCACTCTGCTTGTTTATGAGTCTAGAACTCTAGATGATAACTTAATAACTGAACTTTATATTGAGCATCAACATTCTCCGGGAAAATTTTATGAATTACAAATTACGATTTGTTCTTGCTTGTTTGGTGCTTTAACAAATATCTTACGATTTTTTCTTTTCTTTATTGGCTGGACTACTGACTTCATGCCAATCATAGCCTTTTAACAATTAAGTTAGAAAAAAATTTAAATCTACTCTACTTCTTGATAACCACGTTTCTCCTTCTGCTCTCCTTTGCATTATACTTAGTACTGAATTCTTGGAACTAAAATGTTATGAACAAGTATCTTTTTCATGTTTTTTTTCCTGTTATGAGTAGCGGATTCTTAATTTAGTTTTAAATATTTGATAGGGCATTTATGGAGTCGCATTTGCCAATGTTTAAGGAGAAGAATCCTCAATTAGAGGTGGTTACTGAGCTCATTTGTGGTCAGCATCCTCATCTGAAGGTTTTTTACAGTAAGATTGTTGTGCTCACTTGTAACTTTGTTACTAGAAAATTTCCTTAGTTGTAATTGATGACTCGCCTATCCAATGTTGTATGGGATTGAATATTGGGCTGTGTTAAGCCAATAAGAAAATTAAGCTCAATGTTGCAAACGTGAGACGTGAGAACGTTACAATGGATGAGTGGAACCACAGGAAAAGATGGGATAATGAATGCATTAGAGAAAAAGTTGGGTAAACATCTATTGTTGAAAACATGTTAGAATCTTGCCTTAGGTAATTTGGGCAAATGTGAAAAAGACCTGTAGAAGCTGCCAGTAAGGAAAGTATATTAGATGTAGATGAATGGTAGTTCAATAGTTAGAGGGAATCCAAGAAAGAGCTATAGGATAACATTTAGAAGGATTTAGATTTGAATGGTTTGTCATTAGCTATGACTTTGGATAGGACTTTATGGTGGTGTTTGATCTGTATAGCTAACTTCACCTAGTGGGGAAATGCTTTTGTTGTTGTGATTGATGATTCTCCTATGAAATGCAGAGAACAAAAATCAGCGAGTGATATGTGTGAAGAATATGGATCCGGAAGACATACTTTTGCATGCAACTAGACTAAGGAATGCACTGGGAAGGTAGGTAGTAAAATTGAGGGCAGGACATGTAACCAAACACCCTAGTGTGCAAGGTACTTGGACAACTGCTGTGAAATGTTAAAATGGAAGAATAAGGCGTATGAGAAAGTTCCCCTTGGTGTAGTTCAAGAGATTTTCCTTCTCTTATTATGGTGATTTAATCATTTGTAAACTAGTGAGTGTAAGTTCTCATCTGGTCTTGGCACAATTTCCAGTCAATAGATCATATGCCCTTTTTTTTTCTTTTTTTTTTTTTGTGGTTTCGTTGTTTGCTTCCCCCTGACAAGGCTAATGAGAAAAAGTGAAAACTATGATAAAAGTGATTATTGGTTCCATTTAAAGCTCTCATCCGTTATGTTTTAATTGAGGGAGTGTTGCAATTGGCCGTTCGGCCAAAGGAAGAAATATTTACTTCTAAAAAGACCACTTTGGGATACATTATTTTCACGTTTGTAGTTGTGAATAAATAACCACGTGTTTGGATATCCCATCAATTAACATAGAATCACATAAAAAACGATAAAGCTGCTCTCAGTTGTGTTAAAGAAACGCTCCTCTAATCTTACTTGATGCAAATCTAAACATGTGGTAAAACATATAAGCTGTAAATAAATAAACCTTCTGGTGGTCGAAACTTTATACCTTATTCTGGTCTTTTAAGTGTGTTTGAATGAAGCCATGAATGACCTTGATTTTGTAAAATTAATTTTAGTTGAAATTAAATTTTAAAGGGCAGTAAATTATGTTTAAATATCTTTAACTGAAAAGTGATTTTAACGCAGTGAATATTCTCAGGGGAAAATGTTAATTGCACAAACAACAAATTATCACTTCTACCTCAACCCATGTTTGAGATCTTAAATTGTGATCATGAAAAATTTGCCAAACAAGGTATGAATTTTTCGAACTCTTTAAATGACAAACTTATTTGCAAAATTCTAGTAACATACTCTCTAATATATTCTTTTAAACACTTTTTATTGTTGGCTAAAATTTATTAAAAATGACAAATTTTTGTAAGTTTCACTTATTTAATGTGTCTCTCTCCTGATTTTATAATTTTTAATAAATTTTAATTACTAGTAGAGTGTGTGTTACTAGTACTACTCAACTTAATTTTGTACCCTGCAATTGTATATCCAACACAGGTGTGTGTTTGAAGTGAAATCATTTATATTTAGATATGAAAAGTGATTTTGGTATTATTAATGTTGCCATTTGGCACAAATTTCCTGAATTTAATGCAAACGCAAATAAAAACCTGCACGTGCATGGAATTGATTTTGGAGCTAGAATCTCATTAGAATCAGATCCTTAAGAGGGAAAAAAAATCTTAGAACATGGGCAAAGTTAGTGGTATGTTGCAATGAACTATTTTTTTAGTATGGATTTAATTTGTTTTTACCTCAGATTTCTTTAACTCCATTTTTAGGAAAAATATTTTTGAAATCCAAAAATATTTAAAGAAAAGAAAAGAAAAGTCAGCTTAAAATCTAAAACGAAAATGAAAGAAAAAACGGAGCGAAAGGTGGACTTTGTATTACAAGACATATAAAGTCAATTAAGAAATATAAAGTTAAAGGTGGATCACAAGACATGACTAGGAGACACTCAGCTTTACTTTCTCCATTTCATTTGATGATAAAATAACATTCATCATTTTGCTGGCAGGAAAAATATGCAAAAGTTAGATAATAAAATTACAATTAAAACTACCTAAATATTCAGCACAAAGATATGCTACAGATGAATTAAAAAAATAAAATAATAAGACAGGTGAAGCATCTCATCAATAGATTTTCCCAATCCCATAAGCACATAATCATATTTTAAATATATACTACTAAATACTAAACAGGAAATTTCACTCAGGCGTCATTCAAATGGACAAAATTAATTAAAATCAGCAAAATAATATCTTAATTTCACAATATAATAAAAGCAAGGTACTGCATAGACTAAAGGAACCAGTCATTACTATTGAATATTGCATCTTTTTTCTTTCATTGCCATGCATCTAATCTGCACTATTCACTTTGTTGCAGTTACATGTGACTTCTGTTGTAAAAATACATATATAGACTACGCAAAAGATCAACAAATGTGGAAGCCACTAATCAATAAGCACATAAAAAAACTGGTTCTAGAGTAGGCAAGTTTCACGCAGTAAAACTTTCTCAAAATACAGCATAATTTAGTTATTTAAATGTAAGTGCAAGCACATGAATATTGACCAATAGGGTGGCAGCTATTGAAGAGGAACTAGAACCTCTAATTTCTCTAATAAATAGGTTCTAAATCTGTATATCTCTCTCCCTCCCTCTCTCTGCTTTTCCCTTTTTGGTGAATCAATGTATGTTCTGTATTTGTAAGTTCCATGAGCCATATAATTGATCATCTAAGTATTTCTTTTAAAAGGACCTAAAAGTTTTATAGAATAATTAAACAGCCAATCAGATCTGTTTCTTTTAAAATCATTTCTAGAGCATATAAAATTATCATTACTATAGTCTAAACATTTCATATGACTTTCGAGTCTTGTAGCAGCTTCTCATGATTGTAGTTCTTCTCAATTCCATTTTAAAAATATTTTATTCATAAAATATATAATCAAATGAAGGAGCACGCAGTCTTAATGCAAGTTGATACCTTAATCTATTCATTCAAAATTTCAAAAGTAGTCTCCTCAGTGTAACAAGTTGATGAAGACATAGTAACTCAAGTTTATTTAAGCTAGTTTACTTTGTTAGCCTACAGATAAGTTCCTATATAAAACTAGTTAGAAGTTAGCATCATTACAGCTAGCAGTTAAAACATGTTTAAGCTCAAGATAGCTTCATTCCACTTATATAAATTTGGACATACATTTCCTGTAATCTTAAAGACACTGTGATCATTCCATCACCAAACGTGGAACCAAACATGTGGTTTGTATGGACGGCATTAATCTTCAAAACGGGCAAAATGGTACATAATATTATAATACTTTATTATAGATTCTGCATTAAACACCGAAGACAGAAACTCTAAATCAGTAAAACACTGAAAGGATTATTACAGTTCTCATTACCAAGGTCAAACACAAATTCTAATTGAAGAACAGTATAAACAACACCTAAGAACATGTATATAGGTTTTGTCCATATAAATAGAACATTATTAACCTATTTTGTATATCCAAATAGTTGCTTAACAGTGTAAGGCCCTGTAATCATTGGTGGTCCATTCCATATTAACTCTGCTAATTGGCGATTTGCTTTCTCGGTGGTATGACCTCCGTCAAACCACACATATTCAGCAGGGTTGTGGCATACCTCAAATTTCTCTTTTCCACTAAATCCTCCTCCACACCCAGATGCTCTATATGCTCCATTACCACAGCAAGCTGCCCTGCCTTCCTTAAATTCTATACAATGTAGACAATAATGTTAGAGTATTAGAATAAACATAATGCACAAGTTATGAAAGCTACGAATCAGTCATAGTCTACCATATTTGGAAGGCTTGTTGGTCTTGTCTAAAAGTGCACTATAGTAATCAAATATGGAATACTTAAATCCCGGTAATGTGCTCTCTAACTTCTTCAGTGCTACAGATAGAAATCTGTTGTGTTGTCTCGCCATTGCTGATGCTAATTCATCACATCCACCACCCATTTTTGCTTTTCTTGCTCTAAAACTTGGCGCACAACCCAAAGGCCCTACGTTTTGAAATGCTATTTTTCTGCCTCCTAGACCGTAAACTTCCTGCCATCAAATTGCAGAGAAAGAGTTCAATATAAATGGAAAAATGGGAGACATGGCTTGGTCAAGTTTTTTTATATAAAAAAATTAAAATTATTTACTAACCTTTAGTGTATTGGTCAAGTTGCCAATCACCATCTTGGCATATTGGGTTTGGTATGAGTGAGTGACATTGGAGTTTTGGTTGCGAAGGCCAAAATAATCGTTGCCTCCCATACTAAACAAGTATACAGCATTGTTCAAAACCCTCTTGGCTTTTTTATCTCCTAGTTTTTGTTCTAGTGACTTCACTACAGTCTTGAAGTAGCTCAATTGTGTTGGAAGATCGATCTGGAAAGGGAAACATTCATTGAGTGCTCCATTGGAAGATTATGTGGAATTAGTACTATTAGTTACCAAGGGAGGATTATTGTAAATTACATGACATATGTAAGAAATAAAGGGGAAGATTCATTGAGTGGAGCGCATACTTACAACTTTTGACTCATTGTGAGCAAGAACGCAAGATCCAGCTGATGCAAAATTAGCTCCATCAATGAATTGATGGGCACCATGTTGGAGGTATGGTGGAAGTATAGTCAAATTTGCAAATTGAGCTGCAAAAAACTAAGCATCAGTGTTCAGTGCTTACATTATTGCAGTTAAGTTACTGATGAATTTAGATTGAAACATCAAAATGGAGTGAAAAACAAAGATAGACCTATGAAGTCAGGGACTAAACGCCCATCAGAGAGCCTTCCAGTGGGATGCTTGAAGTAGGTTTCTCCATAAGGCCAAGTAGTTGAAGCCTCCCTGATGCTGCTATTGAGGTATTGGTTATTTCCAGGATCAAAGAGTGAATCCCCAAAAACAAAGAGGGTCTTTTGGATAGGCCTAGCAGCATAGCAGCTTACTGTGCTGAGAATGATTAATATTGCATACAACACAGATCTCAGGCTTGCCATAGTCTGCAACGTTATTACTATGGATTGCTATTGCTTTTTTCTTGAGGAGTGAACTTTTTGCTTTTATTCAATGGCTGATTGACCAATATATAGGGACATTTTTAGAAATTATCTATCAAAATAGGAGCTGTTTTGAAAGATATTATTAAATTTTGCTGTTTCGGGTCAATCCGTCAGTCAAATAAGCAAGTTCAGGTACGCTAAAGTTCAATTTATAAAAATAAAAATAAAAATGCTAACGTGACACTAAACTCACTAATCCAACTGACATAGTCAACTTGTCAAAAATAGTCCTGATTTGATAATATATTTCATAACGGTTCTTCTTTTAGTAAATAGTTACTAAAAATGGATTACTTTGGTCAATCAGCCAAGCTAATTACGTATTTATATGCTATTAATTTTTTATTAATTTTTGGAATGGTTAATGTATTATTTCGTACTTCTTTGTCCTATTCTCATTCCAAGGCATTAAATTGCGGTTGTGCTTGATGTACACGTACGAAGGCTTTGCATGTAATGGACACGGGGTCAGTGCTGATCACATTACTTTTTGCGTAAGATAAATAATGGTCTTTTTGTTTAAATGAAAAAGGGCAAAAAAAATGATTTTTTTTAGCGGAAAGGAATGATTTAAGAAGGAACAAAAAAAATAAAATTTGAATTTTTTATTGTTTAAAGTGGCTCAATAAAGGAAGAAAAGAAAATATATGTGTGAGTCTCATTGAAAGATGTTTTTCTTTTAAATTGGAAAGAAAAAGAGAGAAGAAGGTTATTTATATACAATATTCTTCTTTATGATATATTTCATTTTTTTTATAAATGAAGATAAATATTTAATAAATTGTTTTTATTTTAAATAATTTTTTATTTTTATATTTTAACAAGTATCTTTAAAACGTTTATTAAATGTACTTTTAATAAATTATAGGAAAATGCTACTGATTAAGGAATCAATAACAGAAAATTTTTATTGGAAAGTGTAGCAAGACCCTAAATTATATCATTGGCCATTCTCCCTTTGATCTCGAAGCTCATTTTAGGGCTGGACTTTCTTGTTTTAGTGTTATGGTACTCACGAATCACGATCCCAGTGTTGTTTCTAACGACACATCTCTGTTCGACATGATGCTGGGGGTAATTGCCACTTGAGTTTTGCTGTATTCAACGATTTTTTATTATTAAATAAAAAAATTATATTCGATATCTTACACAAAGAAGCATTTTATAATTTTTACTCAATAATCAAGAAAAAAAATGGTGAGAAGATTTAGAATTATTGATTTCCCGTTTGGTGTGGATTTGAAAATTATTAACACATTTTATTTATTTGGATTGCTTTTGCCTTGCAGACAATAGATTTAATTATTAGTGTGTTTGATTTCTTATCTTCATATTCAGACATTCAAAAGAAAAGGTAATAATTATGATCCTGAGAGCCTTAGTCTCGGACAAAAACGAAACACACAACTGTTTCCATTACAATTGTTCACTTTGCTGTTTGTTTAAGTTGATGAAATGGTTCGTAAAATTATTTGATTAAGATTAATTGAAGGAAAGTGATTTATGTTGCTTTTTCTTTTAAAGTATGACTCAAAAACAATACAAACACTTAAACAACATGTTTTGAACTCACAATTCTTTAGTATGAACTACATGTGTTTGGTTCCTTCAAAAAATAAAAAAGATGTTTCAACTGATAACTAGCTGTTGCCCTTCTATAAATTGCTCTAAATACGTGTCTGATGGGTATCCAACACTGGTCAATCGGGTAAGTTTAAACGCCATTCAATTTTTTGTTCACCTTGCTTGCAATTAACCTTCGAAGCAAAGCTTTCTAAATGGCTAAGGATAAAAATAGGTTATGTTGAATCAGAGTTTGCTTAATTGGTCTAATTTATTTAAAAGTTAAGACTTCAACTTAGTTTGTTATTTGTCATAATTGTTTTCTTCAGCATGACTTGTAGCGTGTTGATTTAGCGGCGAGACCTCTCAACGCATATATTTTATGTGAAGGGTTAAATATGTTTTTAGTCTTAAAAAAATATGATAGAATTGGTTTTAGTCTAGAAAAAAAAAAATTCTTGAATAAAGTCCTCAAATATTAAAAATACCATAATTAAATTTTTGTGCTAAACTCTATTTAACATTTCTGTTAAATGATGGTCACAGTAGCATCACAGTCACCATTCATTTGCTGATGTGGCTGTCCATGTCAATTGTTATATCCAGGTCATATTAGTAACATACTTTTTAAATAAAATTATCACATGTTTAACCCTAAACCACATATTTTTTTTAACTTTAAAGCAAAAGTAATTACATGATTTTTTATTAAAAATTATCACTTGACACTTCTGGTAATAAAATACTTTACTTAAAAGCTAATGTGGCCATCATTTAATAGAAAAATTAAATAAAGTTTAGTATAAGAATCTAATTAAGATATTTTTAATATTTGAGAGACTTTATTTAAAGAATTTTTTTTCTGAAAACTAAAATTAATTTTGTCATATTTTTGGAGGACCAAAAATATATTTAACTCTTACGTGAAAATGTTGAAGTGACCTCAAGTACCATAGCAATTATTGTGGTTCTCATATCAATTTTTTTAAACTGCCTCTTAAATAAATACGCTATTAATCTTTTTGAAAGTCTAACTTACACTATTACCTTTCTTAAAAGTTCATTTCATATTAAAGCTTTTAAATGAGCTTGACATATTTCAAAATAAGCTAATTAACTAATAGGCCAATAGAAAAAACTTTATATGACAAATTATTTTAAATTATGAAATTAAAATCACTGTTACTCAATACATGAGACAAGAGTAGAAATAAGTAGGCTAAACTTTATAAGAATTAAGTCTGACTTGTTTATATGATATAAGCCTATTTTTATTATTCAATTTGATTTTTAAGGTAACTTATTTAAAAGCTTATTTTGCAATAAGACTTCTATATAAGCATAAATTTATCCTTCAATTATTTTATAGGTTTTTTTTTGTAGTGACTTATCACATAGGTTTGATTTTTTATGTAGATCAACATATTTAATATTTAAAAGACAAATAAATATATTAATTTAATATATTATAAAAATATAATTAATGATAATAACAACAAAAAATTATTAGTTACATTTATTTAAATAGATTGACTTGGTAAACTTAATTTTTTTAAATAATCTAAAATTTAATTTTTTAATTAAATTGATTTTTATAAAAATTTTGGGCTTATTAATAAAAAAATCTGATATAACCTAGCTTGGTGTTATTACTATGGATTGCTATCACTTTTTATATTTTTTTAAGGAGTGAATTTTGGTTTCTTTTATTCCATACTTGTCAGAAATGTTTGTACATCAGAAAACAGAAATCATTAGTCAGGAGATTTGCATTGGATTCTCCTCTATACGAAATCCAAACACACTCATGAAAATTAAAAAGTAAAGGCTAATTGTGCCAGCCCATCTGCTACTTTATTAGCTGTACGAGGTACAAACAGCAGTTATGTTTTAATGTTTGCCAGCAAAAGCATTTATTTAGGATGTGTTTGGTAAAAAAAAAAAAGATGAAAGAGAATGAAAGTGAATTGTTTAAAAGGAGAAAAGTAAGAAGAAATTTTTAAAAAATTAAATGGGGCTCACACACAGTAATTTTCACTCTGCTATGTGAAGAAAAGGGAAGAAATGAATACTGTTCACCCTATTTTCCTTTATAATTATTGTGCCCCACCTTGCCCCCAGCTAATCGATTTAGTGCGGAGCATGTTTTGGACGTGAAAATTCTAGTCAATACCAAAGTTACTCTTTATAGCTTCTACATCTTTTAAGAATTGACGTAAAAATATATGTTATACGTACGTTATTGATTAGATTCCAAACATGCTATTACACTTCTTCTCCCTAATCGATTTTCTATGCCCTTGCTCCCCGCCCCTACCTCTTTTGTATAATAATAATAATAAATAAATAAATAATAATAATAAATAAATAAATATTAATAATAAAATAAATATTATCAATAATAATAAAAATAATATTGATAATAAAAATAAATAATAATAATAATAATTGTTAAAAAAAAATTCAAAAATTAAATTTCTTTTTATTTTTCTTCAATCAAATAATTTTATTTTTACTTTATTTTTTACCAATCTGTCTTCTTTTCTCTTCCTTTCCTTTTCATTTATTTTTTTCTTCTCTACCAGACATACTCTTATATTTTTATGGACACGTCGTGAATGCTGGGCACTTTACTTTCTTGCGTAAAATAAATGAAGTTTTGTTGACAGCGTTTGTAGAGCAACTTTTTTTTACTTTTTGGTAAATAAAAGTTTAGATTAAAGAAAGATACAGTCTCTTGTAAGGCTAATGAAAATTATCAATATCAACAAAGATTTATAGTAGAATTTACATATAATTTATTAATAGAAAAAATTTGATAATTAAACCGAAATTACAGTTAGTGTAAGCAGAAACTTGACTAAATGTATTAATCTCTGTTGGCTGGCTTTGTAGAGGAACTTGTTAATGAAGTATTTAATAAATAATTTTTTATTTTTAAATAATATTTTTTTATTTTTAATAAGTATCTTTGAAACATTTATTAAATATACTCTTAATAAATTATATCATTGGTCATTCTCCCTTGATCTCAAAGCCCATTTCAGGGTTGGACTTTCTTGTTTTAGTACTTGAGTTTTGTTGTATACTAATGATTTTTTGATATTAAATAAAATAAGTATTAAATAAAAAATAAGTATATTCAATATCTTAACATATAAAAAGTATTTTATATTTTTATTCAATAATTAAGAAAATTATTAAGAAAAAATTGGAAGAAGATTTAGAATTACTGATTTCCCATTTGTTGTGAATTTGAAAATTATTGAATTTGAAAAGTTTTATTTATTTGAGATTGCTTTTGTCTTGCAGAAAATAAACTCACCATCTTATTTTATTTTTGCTACGTAAACAAATGCCAGCTTTGTACAATTATTAGAGCATATCTGTCGGACACGTTTTTGCTGGTTCTTCTCATTAAGCACCGGTCCTTAATAAAATGCAATCTTGGGACAACAATCTTCACAAGCACACGCACCGTGTCTAAATTACTTTTGTGTGTCACAATGTCAATAAATATCAGCTTTTGTGATTATAAAAAATATAAACTAATGTTAAACAATTTTTGTGGGCCAAAATAAAAATTTATTGATGAAATGTGGGGTTTATTTAGTAAAGTTTTTAGATTAGACAAGTGAGTTGCTTAAATTATAAAAAGTAGATATAAGTAATGCATAATGGTGAGACTCATTTAAGAACTCTAAAAAAAAAAAATGAGTTACTAAGATGGAGATGGTGTTTGATTTCTTATCTGCATGAATTTTTAGACATTCAAATAGAAAAGTAATAGTTAGTTGATTCTTGATAAACGCACTAAAATTCTTTTCAACAAAAACCTAAACACACATTGTATATGTTTCACGTTTTGCTGCTGCTCTGGTCAAATTTGTGGCTAAGATTAAATGCCATTCAATTTTTTTCTCCTTGCTTGCAATTGATTTTTGAGGTTGAGTTGTCTAAATGGGCCAAGTTAGTCATGTTGTTTGAGTAATCCGATAAAAGGGGTGCGAACGATAAAGGAGGCTATTTCTTGCACTCCCTTTGCACTACCCGTAATTAATATATTTTTTTACGAAAATTTCCTTTACAAGAATTAGTTTTCTCTGTGTATGATTATACAACCAAAACTAGTTTTCCTTGCATATCTGGACCAGATACATTATGAAAATTAGTTTTCATTTTTTTGTCAAATTGACGCACTCCTCACCCTCACCCCTCCTCCTTCTTCAACAACCACCCTTTCCAATCACAACTTGTTCACCCCACACTCCTCCACCTCCTCCCACCTTCCACCTTCTCCACTTCCCTCGTGGAAACCATTTTTAGCCAATGTTCGCTTCACATTCCAATGACAAGGCCTTGGATTTCTTCAACTACTCCTTCATCCATTCCCACATCCCCCAACTCCCATTTCACTCAACACCACCCTCCACAACCTCACAACAGAGTTGGCCTAATGTTAAGTAAGACCTAAAGCAAATTTTGAAAGAAACTTTTTTACTTTAAACGAGAGAGCTACATGTTGGGCCTTTTAGTTAACATATAAGGCCTTTTGTCAATATATGAGGCATTTTTGCTTTATAAAAAAACTAATAACAAATAATTTTTTGTTGGTGGGCCTAAAGCTTTAGTAACTCTACCCTTGGGTTAGCTTTGCCTCACAAGATTCGTTACTTTGACAAAGCCTTGGACTTGTTACAAGACATTGCAAGAACCCATCCTTCTTTGCTCACCCTCAAGTCAATGAGCATTATGCTCTCCAAAATTGCCAAGTTCCACTCTTTGAGGACACCCTTGAAGGGTTTAGAAGGATGGAGGATGAGATGTTTGTTGGGAGGGAATTTGACACTGATGAGTTTAATGTGCTTCTCAAAGCTAGTGTTTTAAAAATTGTACTAGTTATTGACTCGGTCAGGGTAACGAGTTAATGGTTTATTGGTCGAACCGATGGGTCTCTAGCTAAACATATTTTGTACATGTACATCTAAGAAAAAGTTGTAATTTAGTGGCACATGTTGTTTTAAAAAAGCTTGCATCTTGGGTTCGATTCTTGTGCAAAATATTTTAGCTACTTTTCAATTTTCACCTTCAAGCTTCTTCAATGTTATAATTTGACTAATACAAATATGGTTACACACTTGCACAGACGATCTTCTTTAATGTTATAATTTCACCAATAAAAATCTGGTTGCACATTTGCACGCACCATTGAAATATGCATCAGTGTGCATTTGAGGCTGTGTGCAATTGTCACTTTGTAGGAGAGTGAGCGAGCCAGGTTGTCACTTTACAGATATTGATGCTGCCAAATGACACGCAACAGTGTACAGCAAGCAACTTGCAAGACATTGGATGCAATGTACAACAGGCAACTTTGTAGCATTGTGCAAACCGGCCAAGTCAACCTGCTGAGTTATCACCACTTTTTACTGGTTTAAAACCAAGTTGACTAGTTCTTACCTAGTTAACTACATAAACGATCTAATTATGTAACTGAGTTGACAATGACATTGGTTCTTGTCAAACCAATCCAATTGGCGGTTCGGTCCAGTTTTAAAACAGTACTTAAGTATTTTGCATACAGAGACAGATGAATGAGGCAAGTCTGTGAGGTGTGCCAATTTGATGGAAACTAGTTTTCATAAAGAGTGTATTTATCAAAAAAATTACAAAAAAAAAGATAGATGGTGCGAAGAGCAAAAAGAGAGGTGTAAATAATATCTCCTTCCTATAAAAGATGAATTAATTTTTGGTAGAAGAGTTTTCTTTTGGTCCAAAAAAAACGAGTTGAATAAATAAAATATATTTTGCTTTCGAAAATGTTAACTTGTACAAAATATGGAAAGGTTTAACGGCCCAGTTTAAAACGATACAGGCCAACAAGCATATCAAATATTAGATTACCTGGACGTTGACTAAAACCAAAAAACATAAATATTACCTAGACCAAAAAACAAAGGAACAATTGTGTTTCTTTTTCTTTTTAATAAAACCTTCCAATTGTCATCAACAAACAAAGAAAACCCTTCCAATTGAAAATGTAAGAGCATAATGAGGAAGAGTTTAATCTATGAAATATCTAAATTGCAACTAATGAATTGACACAACATGGTACCACACGTAGATCATTGATACCTTTAATATAAGCATATAAAACATACCATTTGAAATGGTGATAAAAGTTACAAAATATAACAAACTATACTACTAATATCCAAATAACTGCTTCATATTGTAAGGCCAGTTACAGTTGGTGGAGCACTCCTATAAAAGGCCAGCCATTTGGAGATTTACCCTTTCAGCTGGATGTGCTGAATCAAACCACACATATTTAGATGGTTTACTGCATATCTTAAATTTCAATGCTTCACCACAACCAGTTCGTCTAAAGGACCAACACCACAACATGCTATCTTGCCCTCCTTAAATCCTTTACAAAATATAGGCATCAAATATTAATCAGGTATAGTAATTCAAAGCAAATTAATTAACACCTTGGTGGAAATTTTAATTTGAATGTACAAAGCACGAACACAGCAGGGGAAGGGCGTGTTGAGGTGTCTGACACACCTCCGACATCGACACACAACAAACATGTTTTTACTGTGTCGAGATTTTTTTTTGCCTACTTGGACACTGCCCATGTGGTTGGACACGGCTAAGACACACATCCTTTGTTTTTTTTTACCATTTTTTTTAAAAAACCTAATAATTAAATTTTAATAAAAACAAATTTCCTTTTTAAAATTTAACCAATCATCGTCACTCTTTCACCTCACCCACATCGTCACTTTTTCACCCACAATCGTATATGTGTGTACCTTCCGTTTCCCCTTTTGCAAGTTCCCGCTCGTCTGTTCAAGTTCAAGTTCACGTTCCATTTCACATCATCTTTGCAAATGTCGCCGCATCTCCATATCTCTGCAAGCATCGTTGCGTCTTCGCGTCTCTACAAGTGTTGTCACGTCTTTACAAGGGTCATCACATCTCTACAAGCGTTGTCTCTGCTTCGCGTTGTCATCACGTTTCTGCTTCATGAAGTCTTGTGTATCTGTTTCACGACCTCGTCGCGTCTCCTCATCACAATCGTCGTCATCACGTCTTCTCTTTAGGTAAGTTCGCCTTTTGCATCTCTATTTTTATTTTTTAGTGGCTTTTGTTTGTGAGCATGCTTTTCGTGCTTTGTTTGTGCGTCTTGCGTATCAGTTCTTTTTTTTTTTTTTTATGTTTCTGTTGTAGGTCACTATTTTTTGCTTTATTTTTATGTCTCTATTTTTTTTTGCTTTGTTTTTTTTTTTTTTTGCTTCTTCATGAAGTCATGATCATCACTCTATTGTTTTTTGTTTGTGGGTCTCTGCTCTGTCATGTTTCTTTATTTCTAAATATTGGTCATTGTTGTTTTGTATTTTAATTTTGTGATATTGACTAATTTTTTAGAATTTAAATTAAGTTCATATGAAATTATTGTAGAGATGAGTACTTCTAATCAAGCTAAAGAACAAGATGATGACAGCAAGCCTTTATGGAATTATGTCACAAAGATAAAATGTCTAAGTGCTGGTGGTGGAAATTTTGAAGTTAAATGCAATCTATGCGAAGTAATTTTTAATGGGTCTTACACTAGAGTAAGGGCACACTTGTTAAAAGTTACAAGCAAAGGAGTTAGAGTTTGTCAAAAGATAACTCCTTCAAGACTTGCCGAGTTTAAAAAGATTGACAATGAGGCTGCATTAAAAATAAAGAAGTCAAAGATAAAATCTGTCACTTTACCTCCGGTGTTAATGAAGACCAAGAGACAAACATTGGTGTTGATCCAAAAAAGAGAAAGGCATCTACAACTCTAGAAGGTGTTTTCAATATGCAAGCTAGAGAGAGTCTTGATTATGAAATTGTTAGGATATTTTACTTTTCAGGGCTACCATTTCATTTAGCAAGGAATCCTCATTATAGAGGGCATTTTCTTATGCCGCCAATAATTATATAAGTGGGTATCAACATCCGGGTTACAATAAGTTGAGAACAACCTTACTTGCAAATGAAAGAAGACATGTAGAGAACTTATTGCAACCAATAAAAAATACATGGAATCAAAAAGGTGTGAGCATTGTTAATGATGGGTAGAGTGATCCTCAAAGAAGACCTCTTATCAATTCATGGCTGTCACAGAGAGTCGGCCAATGTTTTTAAAGGCATTAGATTGTTCTAATGAGGTAAAAGACAAAGATTTCAAAGTTGAATAAATAAGGATGTAATTATGGAGGTTGGGCCCTCAAATGTGGTGTAAATTGTGACTGATAATGAAGCTGTATGTAAGGCAGTAGGTTTGCTCATAGAGGTTGAGTTTCCTTCCATCTATTGGACTCCTTGTGTTGTGCACATCTTAAATCTTGCATTGAAAATATATGTGTAGCCAAGAACACAAAAAAAAAAAAACAATATTATTTACCAAGAATGTTCTTGGATAACAAAAATTGCGAAGATGCCATGTTTGTTAAAAACTTTATCATGGGTCACTCTATGAGATTATCAATGTTCAATACATTCAACTCATTAAAGTTGCTTTCTCATTGCTCTTACAAGATTTGCTTCCACCATAGTAATGCTCAAGAGGTTTAGACATTTGAAAAAAGGACTCCAAGAGATGGTTATTAGTGAGCAATGGTCTTCTTACAAAGAAGATGAAATTGAAAAGGCAACATTTGTGAAAGAAACATTGTTAGATGATATTTGGTGGGATAAGGTTTATTATATGTTTTCTTTCACTAGTCCTATCTATGATGTTCTTAGAAAAACGAATACGAATGCGACTTCTCTTCACTTGGTATATGAAATGTGGGATTCAATGATTGAAAAAGTGAGGAAAGCCATATATCGATATGAAAGAAAGGGAGAAAGTGAAGAATCAACCTTTTATGAGGTAGTGCACAAAATATTAATTGATCATTGGACTAAGAGTAGCACACCTCTTCATTGTTTAGCTCATTCTTTGAACCCAAGGTGATATATTATATCCCTAAATGTCATTTATTAATTTTCAATGTCTACTTTCTTTTCATACATTTCTATAGGTTATATTAATTTATAATCATATATTTTTATATTGTAGATATTATAGTCATAAATGGCTAAGTGAAGATTTGAATAGACTTCCCCCACATCAAGATATGAAACTTACTTGTGAAAGAATGAAATGTTTCAAAAGGTACTTTGTTGATGTGGATGTAAGGAGACAAGTGAATGTGGAGTTTGCACACTTTTCTAATGGAAGAGAAGGCTTTGATGATATTGACTCTTTAAGGGATAGAGGTCAAATGGAGGCAAAAACTTGGGCAACCATGTTCATCTTCATGTTGTGAAAGAAATTGTAGCACATACTCTTTCATTCATTCTACAAAAGAAACAAGACGACACCCCATAAGGTAGGGAATTTAGTATTTGTTCATAGCAATCTTCGTCTCCTTTCAAGAAATTCCCCACAATACCATCAAGAGGAAACTAAAATGTGGGACATTGTAGGAGATGAGTTTGGATCACTTGATGAGAATGGAATTCTTGAAGTTGCTAATTTATCACGTAATGAACCAGAGTTAGAAGCTGTGTTTTTCAATGATGATGATCAAGAAGGAAGGGGAAGAGCTTAGATGGATTAGGATTAGCAAGTTGTTTTTTTTGGATTTTTCTTTTCAATGATGATAATGTCTCTTAGTACTTTTTGGTGAGACTCTTTATTAAAGATCTTAGCAAGTTGTTTTCATAGATTTTTTTTAGTAAAGAGACAAAGTTCTTGTATTGTAGAATATGATGCCTCTTAGTATGTTTTTTGTGAGGCCTTTATTACACGAATTACCAAGGTAAAACTCTAATTTTGATTAAAAAATAGCATTAACAGTACATATAGAACTGCATATAAGTTTTGTCTTATTTTAACCATACAATTTTTGTCTGTATATTAACTTGACATCTAATATTTAATAGAAATATTGACATGGCATGATGGTAAAGTGCTTACATGAATGTGCAATAGAGTATCACATTAGTATTTTCATTAAATAATAGATATCAAGTTAACAAATGATTTAAAATTACATAATTTAAATAGTGGAGAAACCAAATTTTAAAAAAAAATAGGGGAACAAAATTCAAGAATGTTAATATATAATAGAAGAATCAAAATAGTAATTAAGCCTAAATGAAAAAAAATATGCGATAGGTGTAAGGTTATTTTGTACCCTTGAATTGAACACGTTAGTGAGGTTGCCAACCACTAGAGTAACGAATGCCCTTATGTTTGAGTCGGTAGTCTTGGGTTTTGGCAGTGAAAGGAAATGTAGTCTTTTCCCCCAATACTGAACAAGTAAACAGCATTTTCCAAAACTCTCTTAGCTCCTATCACCCAGTTCCTGTTTCAGTGACTTAGCTACTTCCTTGAATAGCTCAGTTGTGTGGGAAGAATAATCTGAAAAGAAATTTAAGTCAAATTTGAAATGCCTTCTGTGCATGCATCTTACCCAAACTTATGTCAAATTTCATCTTATAAATTGGTTCCTTCATCGTGTCTTACGCCATCCAAACCAAAGATTGGCCGAAAGAAAAATTATAATTTAACCATCTTAGATTTTAAATTTATAATTAACATTAATTTAAATATATGCCACAGTTACGTCTGATGAATAAAATTAATTTTATATATGAAAATCTAAAATATGTACTTTAATATGTAGATCTTATGAAAGCACATACACTTGGATTTAGACCACGGGTGACACCAGCTCCACCTGAAGCGAAGTTAGCACCGAAAGTAAATGGAGTAGGGTGTGGCTGCAGATAAGGTGAAAGTATAGGCAAGCCTATGAAAGTAGCTGCACCCTCAAATTAAAGACATGCACATAATGAACAACAAAAAATGGGTACTAAAAACATAGAAAAGTTATTAAAAGGAAGAAACTTAATTGACCTATGAAATCAGGGACTACACGGCCATCTCCGAATCTTCCAGTGGGATGTTTGAAGTATGTTTCCCCATAAGGCCAGTGAAGCGTTTGCAGTGATCTGCTGCCACTGCTTTTGATATATACGTTGTTTCCTGGGTCAACCAGCGAATCCCCAAACACGAACAAGGCTTTCTGTTCTTTCTCCCTTTTGATTTGACCATGACATTTTTTTTCTAGGCTCAAGATGTTTAATAACAGCACCAAACATGGTACAACAATGCTGGTTACCCTTCCCATTGTTTACTACACAACTCTCTTTATTTTCTTCATCAGCTGCTGGCTTGCTCTGTTGATTTATATGAGTTTAATGACGAAACACTATTAGTATAAAAAAATTTATATTGTCAACTAATTAAAAATTTTTGTTATTATCATTTTTAAGATAATTATTGTAAAAGTTAACAAACTTACATACATAATAGTTTGTGATTAGATAAGATGGTTTTACATTGCCAATATATAGCCTATTTTCTCATTGTCCTAGTTGTCATCCATACCTTACTTGGCATGAAGGGCTCTTGAGTTTTCGTGATTTAGTTCACAAAAAATGGGTTGTCTAACTTATTCTAAGTAAAAATAAGATTAAACAATTTCACTAAAGATGATTAATGTAATTTTTTATGTATTTAAAAATGGTTGACATAACATAAAAAATTGCACAAATCATCTTTGATAGAATTATTTAATCTCATTTTTACTTAGAATAAGTTAGACAACTTCCACAAAAATAATAACAATAACTATCACATTTTTTACCAAAACAATAACTATCACCTTTTTTTTAGCTGTCTTCTAATTGAGAGCTAGAAATTAATTCCTCGAGATATTAAAGTCCATTTAAGGAGAAATTATTAGGTAGTCCTGAAACACTATGTCCCCTATTAATCTTCATATGACATGTAATTAAGTGTTATTAATTCTTTTTGATAAATTGTAAAATTTAACTACATTATATAAATATTGGTTAGGATCAAAGACACTTAGTAATCCTAGACTACCTAATAATTTCTTCCATTTAAGGGGATGACTTCTCCTAATAAGATACTCTTCCATACACATGAAAAGACAATCTTGACCACATATTTAAAAGAAATGATTATCTATTATCACCCAATTTTTTGCTTTTTCACCCCATATATTGTTTGCTATTTTTTTTTTCAAAAATACCCTTGATGAAAACATGTTTCCATTGTACAATATAAACAATGGAAACACGTTTTCATTATGTTAAAGGGGTGCACCTCCGTTTCTGTTGTGTATATTGTACAATGGAAATGCGTTTCCGTTAAATGCGTTTTCGTTATGTATGGAGAGCACACTCCCTTAAAACAACAAAAACATATTTTCGTTGTGTTAATTTTTTTGAAAAAAAAAATTGAAATATTAATTATGATATGCTTTTAAAAAATATACGATACAAGTTATCATAATTAATTTGATTATTGTTAAAAATGATAACTTGTATTGTATATTTTTTAAAATTACATCATAAAATTAATTACGATACACTTTTAAAAAATATACAATATAAGTTACTATAATTAATTTGATTACTATTAAAAATGGTAACTTGTATCGTATATTTTTTAAAATTGCATCATAATTAATTTGATTATTATTTAATAGAAATCAAATTAATTATGATATATTTTTAAAAAATATATGATACAAATTACCATAATTAATTCAATTACTATTAAAAATGGTAACTTGTATCGTATATTTTTTAAAATTGCATCATAATTAATTTGATTATTATTTAATAGAAATCAAATTAATTATGATATATTTTTAAAAAATATACGATACAAATTACCATAATTAATTAAATTACTATTAAAAATGGTAACTTGTATCGTATATTTTTTAAAATTATATCATAATTAATTTAATTACTATCAAAAGAGTAAATTGTATTGTAATTAATTTAATTTCAATTAAAAATGGTAATCTATATCATAATTAATAGATTAATATTAAAAAGAGTAAATTATATCATAATTAATTTTTTTAAAAAAATTAACACAACGAAAACACATTTCTGTTATGTATTAGGGAGTGAGAAGAAGAGAGAGAAAAAAAAGAGAAGGCGGGCGGGGGGGGGGGATTAGCAGTCCCTTCAGTCTTTTAGCTTCAAGGAGACAAGGAGTCCAAGCCCACATGATCTCTTGCAACGTGCAGGTTGCTATTGAGCTCGGCCCATGTACTTACTTTGGATGGATAATAAAAGTCAAATGTTAACCCTTTTTGTTTATAGTCATAGGGCCGCATTTATAGCCACTTGTTAAGAGGCATTTCTCATTTTCCAGTATATTAAAAAATAAATCCAAGTATGAATGGCTTTATATTTCTGAGAAAGCTTGGTGGATACAACAATACTACATAGAAAGGCACAGGGGTGAGATGTTATATATTAGCATCTTAAGGTTTAGGTTCGGCTCTCTCTCTAGCTACTTCTCTTTATGTTGACTGCGTTCAACTTTCATATAGTTCTCTAAGATTGTAAGGCCCTGCAACCTTGTGATCTCCATTCCACATCAGCACAGCGATTTGTTGATTGGCTTTTTCCGTTGGATGAGCAGCGTCAAAAATCAAGTATTCTTTAACATTGTCACATAATTCATATTCTTTCACAGTTCTTTGCCCTCCACAGCTTTGAAATCCTCTGTAAAAACCACCACCACAGCATGCTATATTGCCTTCCTTGAAGCCTATAAAACGTTTATGAACAAATACACAAATTAATACAATCAAGTAGATGTTTATAAATGATAAATGAGGCCCAACAATTTGTTTGGGGTATAGGGGTGGGAAGAAATACCATATTTTGAAGGGTTCTTCATCCTTTCACTAATGCAAGTGTAGAAATCGATATATGAATACTTAAATCCTTTTAGCTTAGTTTCTAGCTTTTGGAGGACTTCCCTTAGAGCGCCATTGTGCAGTTGAGCAAGTTCCATAGCCTCTTCAACACAGCCATCTTTAGTTCGTGGCATAAGTGCTCTCATTCCAGGTAGACAACCCAAAGGAGGCAAGTTTAGAAATCCAAACTTTCTTCCTCCTTTCTCATATATTTCCTGAAAAATAGAAACCTCATTAGTTCATAAGCTACTCAATGAGTAAACATTAATTTTTGAACCAACCTTAGACCTTAGTGTGGGTGCTTACTTTGATCACTGAGGTAAGGTTCCCTATCACCATATCTACATATACTTCTAGATGGTACATTTGTAGCATGGTGGAATTAGAAATGAAAGGTACGAAGTAGTCGTTGCTTCCTATGCTAAACAAGTAGATAGCCCTGGACAACAATCTCTCAGCTTCTGCATGTCCCAATTTCTGCTTCAGCAATCTCTCAACTTCAATGAAATATTTCAGTTGAGTTTTAAGGTCTATCACCTGAAGCAAAGAACAACACAGAGCCAAATATATATATGACTAAGTCCTTAGCCATAAACATACAAAATTTATAGTTAGTTGAAATGAACACTTCACACAAAATTCAGCAATGCTGTGGTAATATCTCCTTTTTAATTTAAACAAACACATATATCATCATTAGAGATATGTCTAGCTAAGCAGAAGGATCGCATACCAATCCTTGATTGGTTTCAACGAGGGCACCAGCACCTGCTGATGCGAAATTTGCTCCATCAGTGTATCGATGATAGCCAGGTTGTAAGTGTGGTGGAATAAATGGTATGTTGGCATATTCAGTTGTAAAAGAGCTTCAATATTATCAATATGAGATAACAAGCTAACAAATCAAGCTTAAATATAAAACAAAAGTAAATGGCTAACCAATAAAATCTGATATCAAACGTCCATTTGAAGGCCTTCCACTGGGGTACTTAAAGGAAGTCTCCCCATTTGGCCAGAAATTTGCTTGCATGTCAGTTGTGGTGTTGATGTAATTGTTATTTCCAACATCAAGCATCGAATCTCCGAATATGAATAATGCAATATGCTCTTCTGGCAGGCAAAAGCCATGGCAGAGGGTTGCAATATAAAGGTTGGCATAGGAAACCAAGAACCATAGTTGAATCCTTAAATTTGCCATTCTGAATTTGGTGAATCTACCATCAGGTAGCGGCTGCTATATATAGAAATAATATGTATCCATTTTCAAACTGGACCCCCTAGATTTGATTTCATCAAACTGCTAGCTGATTTTACGTTTAAGTCAATATGTAGAAATCTCTAGATTAATCTTCCATTTTCTTATCAGCTTATGTTTGCCATGAGATAATAAGATGAAGTCCATGTTCAAGTTTAAGCAGTCAACCCCCCAACCCCCCTGAAAAAAATTTATTTACTAGTCAAGATTTTATTAGTGCTCTTGTTATTCCCTTTTTGTTTTCTCCTCTTTAAAACTTTATATCTATAACAGCTAACAAGTGTTCTTTTTTCTTTCTAGGGGACAAAAAAAAAAACCTGCGATCCTTGTGGCTTTCCGCTAGCTCCACCCGTGAGGGTTCATCTGTAACTCGGTATTAATACTACCAATTAAGTTGCGTACTGGTCTTAGGCTCGAGTATTCATTCGAAAATATTTTTTGAACATAAAATTTGGACAACAAAAAGTTGTCTATTTAATTTTGAAGTGTATTTTTAGATGCTTATACGTGAAAAAAAATAAAATAAAATATAAAAAAATATATATATATATAAAATAAATAAAAATAATTATATAAAATATCACATGTGTTGTCAAGTTTTTAATGTTCAAAGAATGAAAGAACTGCAGTTCGTTTAAATATCCCTAGCTAATCAAAAGCACAAAAAAAAAAAAAAAACCCAAGGAGCATAGAAGTAGCAACAAGACACGCTGGTGGCTCTAGAGCTCGCCAAATTTACCCTCTCATGAATTTTTCTTGCCTTTTGACTTTCACCCCTTTTAGGAGAAATTAATACATAATTCGGGACCACGATTTGTTTATGGTCGTGACCAATATTCATATGATATCTAATCTTGTATCGTATCTCACTGTGTGTATCATCGGAAACTCCAAATTCCTTTTTTTTTCTTTAACCAAACAACCACCCGCATATCTTGAAGTTGGGCCCAGTTAAGTTTTGCTATGGTCCTCCATTGTGGGCCAATCCGCTTTTGCTTTTTGTTTTTGTTTTTAAATTTTGGGTGAGTTCGATTCTTTTAATTTGATTGTTGGGTTTTTGGTAAGTGTGTTTTCTCTTGTTAAAGATAGAAAAAATTATTAAAAAGAAAAATAATTTGGCAGTGGGCAAAAATACAAAAAATAAAATAATAATATTCGCATGGTTGGTTCACGTTAAAGAATTAATTTTAAATTGAAGCAATTTTAATTTTTTTTAGGTTGAATTAAAAAATTTGTATAGAATTTTATAAATAATTTATTTTTAGAATAAAAATATTTAAATATAAATCACTTCATTTCAAAATTAATTTTACAAAATCAATTTTACAAACACTAACCCAATCACACACTAACCCTATGTTTGGTAGGAGTGAAATAGATAAGAAATGAGAGAGAGGGGTAAGAAATAAGTATATATGTTTGTTTGGTAGGAGAAAGAGGAGAGAAATGCACCAAATATTGAGGTGGGCCCCACCAAAGTTTTTTATTTCTGTACTGAGACGCGCAAAAATACATAGGAAAGAGACAAAATTCAACAATTTGTTGTGATTTTTTTTCAGTGGTTAAAAATTGCCAAAAAATGTCATTTTTTGACTTTTTTGACATTTTGTGAGTCGCTACAAAATACAATAGTTAACTATCCAAAATCATAAACACACAATAGTCGTGTATTTGGCCTGTAACTCAATTTTTTTATTTGTTTTTTTATTTCTCACCTATTTCTCTTAAACTAAACATATTTATTTTTACTTTATTTCTCATCTATTTCTATTCACCTGTTTTTCTCTTTTCTATTTTCATTTATTTTATTTCTCACATATTTCTTTCTTTCCTACCAAACATAAGATAAATTTTTCTACTAGAAGGTTGAATCAAATCAATTCGCAAACAGCCGTGTTTGAACTATCTTTAACCGCTACACCCAGAAAGAATTGCATCAGAAGTCAGGACACGCCCTTAAGCAGAACTTTCATTTCAATTTTCAAAATTCAAAGCCGCCTTTGTATTTGTCCTCGCTTTACTTTGGTTTACCATTTCATAGTCAGAAATTCTATTCCTCTAATTCTTTTTAATAATTAAATTTACGACTAATTTTATAATTAAGTTTATCGGGTATAGTCTAAAGACTTTAACTAGGAATATGAATCTCCTACAGTCTGAAGAAGAACTGCATCCTGTGCAGTTAGTTATTAATCTCACATTGGTTCCAAGTACGAAGTCAGTTTGCGTCTGTTCAAACTTGCAACATGATTCTATTTTGGCATTTCAATTTTTTGTACATAGAAGAGAAACAATTTTGGTATATCAATTAGTATAGATCATATTTTAACTTTCACGTACGATTTTATTTTGCTATTTATTTATTTATATGATAAAATATACATATACAATCATACACCAAACAATAAATACCTTAAGAATTTCTTATTTTTGCTTTATTCTGTAAAAGACTAAATTTAACTAGCTAGATTTTAAACGTCGAACAATTGCTTCAGATTGTAGGAGTCAATCACATCTCTGTTACCACTCCACATTAGCTGGGCGAAATGTTCAGCAGCACTCTCCGTTGGATGAAGAGAATCAAAGAACACATGCTCATTAACATTGTTGCACAGCTCATATCCTTCAATCCCTCTTTTCCCTCCACAACTATAATCTCCTCTGTAGGGACCACCTCCACAACAAGCTGAATTACCCTCTTCGAAATCTTACCCCAAAAAACACAAAAAAATAGAAAACAATCATTACATTGCAATAAAGATAAATTTCAAAAAATAAAAATGTCATATATATACGGTTTAAGGGCATATACCATATTTTGAAGGGTACTTCATTAAGTTTAGAAGTGCGTCGTAGAAGTTAAGATTTGAGTATTTGAATCCCTTTAGTTGCTTTTCTAGCTTTTGAAGTATTTTGGTAAAAGCACTATTGTGTAGCCTTGCAAGTGCCGAAGCTTCTTCTTTAACACACGCATCAATTGTTGTTCCGTTTACAGATCTCCTAAGAAGTGGAAGGCAGTTCAGAGGAGCCACATTCATAAACCCAAATTTTCTTCCACCTTCATTGTAAATTTCCTGCGTAAGATATCATTTCTCAAAATTACTAACAGATGATGGGAACGCTATCAGAAAGAAAAAAAAAGTTAGTGCAATATTTGTGAGGTCAAAGGTTTAAATCTACTTTAATTGCTGCTGTAATGTTGCCAATCACAAAGTCCACAAAATTTTGTTGAGAGTATGGAATGACCACAGTTGTATTGGCGTTTGTATAGAAAGGGGCTGCATAGTCATTGCCTCCGATGGAAAAGATATAGACAGCTGAGGACAGCAATTTCTTGGCTTTCTTTTCTCCTAGTTGCCGCCTGAATAGCTTACTAACTTGGGCGAAGTACTGTGCTTGAGCTTTCAAGTCAATCACCTAGAGTACGAAAGTTTACGCGGATGCATAAGATCCAAGTAATTGGAATGTACCGTACGTAAGAAACCTATAATATAATATAATATATACTATGAGTCAATCTAAATTTTAGTTTAGTCATGATAGTAACGTACACTAAATATTTATAAAAAAATTCACTATATTTTATATAAATAACATAGTTAATATAGTCATCATAGTAATGTACACTAAAATAATGTAGCACGAAATTACATAAATTCCAAATCAAGAATAAAGGTACACTCATAACCATTCAAAGGTGAGACAAAAGTAATTATAATTCTCCATGAAAATAACATGCATGTATCCTAAATTTTACAATTAACCATATTAATATTATAATCAATAACTTAATTAATTTCAAATTATTTTTCTTATTTATATTGGATCTGACGCTCTTGATTTGATTTTTTTTTTTTTTTTATGAATATCAATACGTTTAACTATAGCACTCAATTAAGAATTAAGAATAATATATAAAGGGTTCCCTTCAATTCTCTTCATAATTAAACCAATTCATGGGGCTACGTATTAAATAGACGATGATCATTTATAGACTCTTTAATGGAACTTTTGCAAAAATTAGGAAAAGGAAGCGTACGTACCAGTCCTCGATTAGTTTCAGCCAAAGCTCCAGCTCCGGCAGATGCGAAATTCACCCCATAAATGTATTGATCATGGTATCCGGGATGCAAGTATGGCGGAATAAGTGGCAACTCTGCATACTCAGCTGCAAACATGCACTCGGCGAATTAAAATATATGAAATTAACCTGACAGCTTCACTTTGTCTCGTAAAATCAAATAAAATGATATTGCTTCAAATACGTAGTGAAAAAACATACCAATAAAATCAGGAATTACACGTCCATCAGAAAACCTTCCACTGGGATACTTAAAGAAAGTTTCTCCATATGGGGGAAAATTCGCTTGGAAAAATGTGGTGGCATTGATGTAGTCATTGTTTCCAGGATCATATATCGAGTCTCCAAATATGAATAGAGCTCTGTGGTTTTCCGGCAGACATACGCTGCTTTGCGAATGCGATTGATCAATGTTGAGAATGAACGAGCTCAGGAAAACAACCAGCATAACAAAGACACTTAAACTTGCCATGTTAGAAATTCACTCTTCCCATGCATGCAAAATTATGTACCGTGTTGCCAGTCCTTATATAGGCTGCATTGGTATGGCGTGGGACATTTTTTTATTCAGATTCAAACAAATCGTGGCTAACTAAACTTTGACATGGATGGTATTACGGACTACTATGAGAAACTAGGTAAGAAATATTAAATATATTTATTAAATATTTTTAACTGGGAAGAGATCAGCTTGTTTTTAGAAGTTTTTGACATTTATTTCTATTAATAATTTTTATAAAATACAAAAATTTACAAATTCAATTGTTGAATAACGTGATATCATTTTGATGATAATGAATGTCAAATTTTAAATAAAACATTCATAGATATATAATCTTATAGGTAATATTTATTTATATTTTGAAACATATATTATACATTAAAATTAAATAAAATTAATTGTTAAATATCAAATAATTTTTAATTTATATGAATATTTATATACTTGATTACGTAATATAACTTTCTAAACTAATGGTTAGATTAATGAAATTTAATGTTTATAAAAAATTATTAAGTGAAGGTTTTTTTTTTTTAAGTCAAAGTGATGTAAGTTAAACAAAACTTACTCTTAAAATAAGTAGATCTCTTCACTTAATTTTTAATTATTTAAAAAATATTAAATAATTTTTATATTTTTTTATATAATAAACATTTTCTGATGAAAATTTTCTACTCTAATTTCTTTTAAGAATAGTTATTAGTATTTGCCAACTTTTATTGATTTTACGTAGACGTCTAATGATCTTAGAAATTCCAGTCAATTTTTGATTCTTGTTTTTTGTTTATTGTGGACAATTCGTCTCATGGGCGCCATGACTGCTGCAGCATGTGTCAGCGATGGCGTAAGTGGTTGGTTTTGATGAAAATAATACAAAATTACATCAGCATAACTAATAGATGCAGATTATAACTTATGAATTAATAGTATCTAATTGAGATAGGTAGAACACTTATTGAATCTTATTCCTTATTCCATTTGATCCACTTTATTGAGAGAAATCAAAATCTTGAATTGAGAGTAATTTTGTTCACTTTCTAGACAATTTTGTTCACCATAAAAAATAGTTTACTGGAATAGTAATTTTATAACTCTCTAGTAGTAACCAGGGACTTCTCAATGGACTACTCACAATGAATGACCGAATTCATTACAAGATCACTCTTAAGACAAAAATCTGTCTTTTGATATTTCATAATTGATATATAGCAATTAATAGAATCCATAATTGTCAATTAATAATTTTAAATAATATTTTAATTACTAATTAATGTTAATTCACTATTATAATTATTTTTTTTTCTAACAGGTTTCGTATTGCAACTGACATACATGGTGATGAGTAATGATCAATGAACACTCTAACTTAGGTGAAAAGAAGAGAGATAGGAAGAATGAAAAAAAGTAGATAGGAAAATTGATAGATATAACAAATGATATGATGAAAAAAGAAAAGACAGGTAGAAAAAAATAGAAATGAGATGAAAGAAAAAATAAGCATATACATTAAGCATTTTCCATATATTCATTAAAAGTTCATTAAAAAATTATGAGACTCCAAAACACAAAAGACCTGCTCACCTCTTTAGCTGTCTCACACCTCTTTATCTTTTTACATTTTTTTTAATGCATTTGTTCGGTCACTGTGGAGGACTAGAAATTCATATGAGGAGCATCTCACGCACACACAACACACAGTATTATTCGATTTCAAACACATACACAAAAACATTTTTCCTAAATTATTTCATTTGTCTTCAAACCCATGCTGTATTAATTTTTTTTTTTGTATTCAAATGTAATTAAATGACTTAAGTGATGTTCATAATATTACTTTTGACTAAAACTATTTTTCGGACACAACATTTCAATGAAGTTTCGATGTAGTCTTAAACTTTTATTTATTTATGTCTTAAAAATTACTTTTTCATTTCAATGTCATCTATCAGTTTAAGAACATCCAAACTATTAAGAAATGCCATATGTACACGAAACAAAAACTAAGACTTATAACATTATAGAAAATGAATAATATTGGAATGGAACAGAATAAATTGAATTTAAATTAATCATTCCTTACACATAGTGTATACTAATCTATCTCATTGGAATCATATAGAACTTTTATTTATTTTTACAAATAAGGTCAATATATATATATATATATATATGGGTGGGGATCAAGTTACTCCAAGAGTAACTCTTGGTGGAGTTACACCACTCAATAACTCTTAATATGTATTAAATTTTAATAATCCAACCGTTGAATTAAAAGATTATATGTCAATGATCATATATACCAAATTTTAGGTAAATCGAACATTTGTAGCTAGTTAATCTTATTATCAACATTTACTTATAATTTAGAAAAGTATATTACGCATTAATTTAAATCTATTTAACGAAATATCAAATAGTTTTTAAATTTTATAAAAATTTGTAGACTTGATTTACTCAATAAAATCTTTTAATTCAACAGTTGAATTGTTGAAATTTAATACATATCAAGAGTTATTAAGTGGAGTAACTCTACCAAGAGTTACTCTTTGAGTAACTTCATCCCCACCCTTTGAATTAAAAGATTTTATTGAGTAGATCAAGTCTATAAATTTTTATAAAATTTAAAAACTATTTGATATTTCATTAAATAGATTCAAATTAACGTCTAATATACTTTTCTAAATTATAAGTAAATATCGACTATAAGATTAATTAGTTACAAATGTTCGATTTGTCTAAAATTTGATGTGCATGATCGTTGTCATAATATCAAAATATTCATCGGTTGGATCGTTAAAATTTAATATATAACAAGAGTTATTGAGTGGAGTAACTCTACCAATAGTTACTTTTGGAGTAACTTGATCCCCACCCTACACACACACACACACACATATGAGATTTGCTAACATATACGCATTTGTTTTTTAGTTGGAGTACGTTAACAAGTTATAACTATAACTTATCTTAAAATATATCATAATGTAACTTGCTAACGTACTCTAACTAAAAAATAAGTGAGTGTACATTAGCAAATGCTAGTGGGGTTTGCTAACATACATGGACTTATTTTTTAGTTGAAGTATATTAACAAGCTATAACTACAACATATCCAAAAATATACCTATGGTGTAGCTTAACTTACTCCAACAAAAAAATAAGTGAGTGTATGTCAGCATATATATATATATATGAGTTTAATGGTTATACACTGTTAGTGTAAAAAGTTTTACACTATCAACCAATCAAAAATCAAAATTGATATGACTTTTAAAGTATTTATTATCAAAATTAACAAACTTACAATAAATTATAGTTTGTGATTGGATGACACTATAAAACTATTTTACACTGTTAGTACATGACTTGTTTTCTCTCTATATAACTCTTAGTATATATTAAAATTTAATGATCCAACTATTAAATTAAATGATTTTATTGAGTAAATCAAGTCTACAAATTTTTATAAACTTTGAAAATTATTTGATATTTCATTACATAAATTCAAATTAACGGATAATATATTTTTCTAAATTATTAGTAAATATCAACTATAATATTAACCAGCGACAAATGTCTTATTTATCTAAATTTGATATGTATGATCATTAATATAATATCAAAATATTCAACGAGTAAATTGTTAAAATTTAATCTATTCCAAGAATTATTAAATAGAATAATTCAACCAAGAGTTGTTCTTGTGTCTCATTATAATATTATAATGTTTACCTTTTCACGTGAAAAACGCTAGAAACCCTGAACTTTATCAAATATACACAAAGAGGTGTATCCTAAAGCATTGAAGCAGCCCTTGATTACGTGTTCCGGCTAATTACGTGTTGGAAAGTACCTTTAATATGTGTGTGTTGCAATTGAGATTGTGAAGGGTCAATGAATCCAAAAATATTTTATTATTAAAAAGATGGAGTCGTCATTAAAGTTTTTATGCTTAAATTGTTCATTTTGTCCTCTATGTGTCACGATTTTATCAATTTTGACTGTTTGTCACTATTAATTGACTGATGACATAACTTATTGATAGTTGATGAGGTGAGTTAATTGTTGACATGAATTGATGACGTGATAATAGACGTGACAACTAATGTGGAAAAAGAATTAAATTGTATATTTTGTTTCTCTATCTTTAAAATTTTACATATTTTGTCACTCAATTTTTATTTTTGTTTTATATTTTACCCCCCAACTTTTATTTGCACAATTTACTCCTCAACTTTTTAAAATTTTGTACATTTTGCCCCTTACATTGTAATTAGGCATTTTGCATTTAGAACAAAATAATACACATATGATTGAAGATATACAAATATTTGATAATTTTTTATGTGAATTATCCAGTTCAAAAAAATTGAATCGTGTTCCTTATTTACCTATTTAAATTTATAACAATAGTGATAATGGTAATCAAATAGGGTTATGTAATTATTTTTAGAATTATGGATTTTGAGGGAGATGAAATACTAACGTGAGTAATCACTTACATTCTCTTATCATAAAATAAACAGATGTGATGAGCTACTAGACAAAGTCACATGAGGATAAATTAAACAATGCTTGAAATAACATGTGTTTATCTTATTTATTTTTTGAATTTATAAGTAACTAGATATATCTAAAAGTTGTACAATATTTAATTATAGATATGAGTAACTTATTAAAAAGATGAATTTAAAATAACAAAATAAACTAAGAGTTTAATGGTCATGCACTATAGTTTTACACTATCATCGAATCACAAATCATCATTTATTGTAAGTTTGTTGACTTTTATAATAAATACTTTAAAAGTCATATTAATGCTTATTTCTGATTAGATGACAATGTAAAACTTTTTACACTGACAGTGCATGAGCATTAAACTCATATACTAATACGTTTTTTTTTTATAAGATCATTAATAGGTTTGAAGAGAGAACAAATTAAATTTAATACAAAATAAAAAATCTAAAAAATTAAAAGAGTATTTGTTTATGCTTCTTCTAAAGGAAAAACAAATATTTATAATAAACTATTTTAGTGTTTTTCTAATAAGCTAAAATAATAACATCTAAACATTCTAAAAAAGGCTTATATCACATAATTACTTGTTTAACAAGTCCTAATTTGATAATATAAATAGTTAAAATTTTGAAGGAGTGAAAAAAAAAACATAAAAAGAAAAATTATAAATAATTAATAATTTGAGAGTTATTATATAAACATAAATAAATAAAATAACTAAATTTCGCATCACATATAGGAAGCAAATTAATCACACGGATGCATTCTCTCATAAGAGGAATAAATTTTGATCATAAAATTATAGTGAATGGGAAAAAAAAAATTATGATTTTGAATGATCACATAAGTACCGTATATATTGGAGGCAAATTAATCACAAGGAAGCATTATAGTGAGTGATTACTTTTCATTATGTGATATATGTCTTTTGGATTTTCACATCAAATAGAATTGATATTTTTAAAGTTTCTTTACTTTCGTTAATTTAGTGTTTCAAATGTCTATTACTTTTATTTTAATTTAATATTTTAGTATCAATAAAATATTTTTTTATCGATTGAATCAATTTTTCTTTAAATATATTCTTATTTTATTTATATTTAAAAATATTCATACATGATGGACAGATATTTACTAATAACAAGTTAATTGTATGTCACTGGCATTTTGCCCCCATACTGAGAGCAGGTATTCTTCTTAAAAAGAAAAAAAAAATAGAAAAAACTATGCTAGTTAAATTATGGAGTAATATTTTGTAAAAGTGAGTAAAATTGATTATAATCGTAGATTATTAATTTTACACAGCAAAAATATTTATTACAAAATTCTTTTTAAACATAGATTGATTATTCTGTAGACGTGATTTGTTTATCAAATATGCTCTGCCTTAAAATTGCTTTTTATTTATTATATTAAAAAATCAATTTAATTTAATTTATAATAATTAATTTTTTAAAATCTTATATTTAAACAATTGTTAATTTTTTACAGCTAATTTAAAGATGCATTAATTCAAGTTATGAAATTTTAATTCCCGTAAACAAGTATTTTGTATTTCAATTTTTACTATTTTGTTCTAAATGTGAAATGCTTAATTACAATGTAGGGGATAAAATATACAAAATTTTGAAAGTCGAGAGCAAAGTGTGCAAATAAAACTTGGGGAGCAAAATATGTGAAATTTTAAAAGTAGGAGACAAAAAGTATAATTAATTCTCTTGTCACATCAGTTGTCACGTGTACTACCACCCCATTAGTTCACATCAACAGTCAACTTACCATGTTAGCAATCAACATGTCATGTCAACGGTTAACTGATGGTAGGTCAAAAAACACGAAATTTTTAAAGTTGGATAGCAAATTATACAAATAAAAAGGTAGGTGATAAAATTCACAAAATATGAAACGTCAAAGTTTTTATTTGTGTAGGAAAATATTAGATAAACTTACTTAAAAGAAAATTATTATTTGAAGCTAGATTTTGAGTTTCAAAGCCAATTACGCTAAGAAATGTACTAGCACCTTACAACGTTTGTTCTAGGATGGTTAGCTCTAATTAAATGTTCAAAAATTAAAATAACTTCAAAACTTTTGTTTTACTTCTTTATAATAAAAGAATCAAATTTAAATAAATGAATAATATTTAGAGTAAATTACAGTCATACTCTTGAGATTTTTTCAAATTACACATAATCCTCCTTCTTTTTTAACATTTATAATAACCTTCCTTTAGGGATATACGATGTAATGTTTTTCAAATAATTAAGAGAGTTAATGTAGGGATAAAAAAAGGAGAGGGGTATCATGTGCAATCTGAAAAACACTAAGTGTAATTTACTCTAATATTTATTTAGAACTTATGATAAATTAATTCTGGCTCGATATATAGTTTGATTCTCACTTCTACGTATCCTCTAGTACAATAAGGATCAAAAGTCAAAGTCACATAATTATTTACAAAATGATTGCGTATTAGTATATTTTAATTTTTGAAAATAATTTTAAAGGAAAAAGTTGAGAAAAAGGGGCTTCATTTTATGAAATCCACATTATACATGATATAAAATAACGCAATCATATGTATGTATAACACTTCAAGGTAGTGTAAACCACACATCTATGTTGTGAATCGTTGTGTAGATTAAAAATAATTTAAATTATTTTTGGTGTTATTATTGTAAGAGGAAGAAAAGGTATTTTTATCTTCCCAGATAAATTTGCGACACCCTTTACCCCCAAGTTAATTATTAAGTAAATGTTATGAAAATCTAATATACCTTTCATTTGCGAAATAAAACGGTAGTTTAAAATCTTCTATTCACACGGTAAAGGACACACATGCATAACTCGCGTCAACTTAAACTCCATAAAATACTTTACTAATTAATAAAAAGATAGTGCCCAAAATTAGCCTTACAATTATCTGGAATAAAACCAATTAAAGAAGTAAAACTATTAATCTAAAATTCAAAAGCTAAAGACATAAAATAGTAAATAACTAAGCCCCGATGTCACATTCTATCAGAGCATACTGAATCCAAGCAACCGTAAAATAAATTGTAATGAGGCCAATGCCTCTATTCTAAGACTCCTACTCAAGGTCCTATTAGACATCACTTGTGTATCATAGACATTCAAAAAAAAAAAAAAAAACCAGGAAACAAGGGAGTGAGATACATCTCACATCATGCTCAAAGTATAACAATGGAAATAGGTACAATACACAACACATGCATAATCAAAATAACATTAATTTGCAAGGATTAAAAACACACAAGTAGATGTCATGTAATGCCACTCAACTTCTACTTCTTATGCACGTGTGGTACTAATCTAAGTTTATCTTGAAAGTAGACTAGGAGTAAGTGCACAGCCATAAGAAGTGTTGTCAGTACCGATGCCTTTGGCTTTCGCACCTTTAATTAGTATGATATTCCTAAGTGACTAGTCAGGGTTACCAAGTCTTGCCAGTATGCTTCGGCTCCATAGGATCAGCATACGTCATTGGAGTTTCCCACCCAGGTACCACCCCTAAGGTTAGGATTAGACAACCCATCCCGATCTCCACTAGCCGAATTCCTACATACTTTAATTTCTTTCTCCACATGATGTAATGTTATGATGCATAGTCACATACAATGCTCATAGCATTTTAAAGGTTTTTATCACAAAACATTAATACAAATCAAAATTATACTCAGTTTCTCAAGGTAAATGATAACCACAAATATAAGTTCAACAAGATATCCAAACAATAATAATCATACAAGAAATAGGCATAGAAGGTAACATCATAACTTATAATCCTTTTCTCTTAGCTAGGACATCAATTTTAATGTCTTAGAGGGTCATGCTTAACGCCACTTTACTTTACCTCCAGACCCACTCTTTGGTAGGTTCACGCTCAACGCCAAAACACTGGCGCTTAAGGCCACTTATACATGGAATGTATGGTTATACTCACGCTTAGCATCAACTTTCTAGCACTTAGCACCACCACACTTAACGCTAAGTTTTGATGCTTAACGACAAACCTCTAGAGGACCAAGGGTTGCTCCCTGCTTCTCCTAAGCTTAGCACCACCACGCTTAGTGCCAAACCTCTAGGGACTCTTTGTCTCTTTCACATTTAGCATTAATTGCGATTTCTACATATTGCAAGGGTTCGCAAAATCTACAACTCGTGGTTTTCCTTGGCTTCCAAACACTCTTAAACAGATTAAATTCATTCCTAATTACTACTATTACCTTTCTAATTGGTCAATCTATTATATAAACTCCTCATTCACAATCCTCTCAAAAGTCATTAAATCCTTAACTTAGGCACAAAGGAAAGGAAGAACATTCATGATAGTCCACATTCAAAAATCAAATACAAAGTCATCATAAAACGTATTAATAATCAAGAAATTCGTTTTTCCTTTTATGTATACATATAGACGTTCAATCTACAAACAATTGGGGTCTAGAGCCAACCCTTCCAACCACGACTAAATTCATACCTATGAGCGAAATAACTCACTCCTCCCTTACCTTGAAAGAGATGACCTCCGACAAGAGGATGCGAACGATGCAGCGACGTCTTCCTACGACTCCTTACTCCTTGACTACAGTGGTTTCAACGACACAATATCTCCAAAGAGGCAAAAGAGAGAACGGGGGAAATGGTTAGATTTTCAAGAAACCTAAGAGACTTTTAAAGCTAACATTGGGCTTATGAAAACTAAGCCAACATAAAGGTCTGAAAACTTTTAAAACATTTTAATTATAAAACCCCATTTTAAAGGCCCATTATCTCTTTTTTCCAAAATACCATTTTATTAAAAACAAAGTAAGATAGAAAATAATAATAACAACAACAACAACAACAATAATATATATTAATTAAAAGAGAAACATTAGGGTGTTATAAAAGTCATGTTGCACAAGACTTAAAATAACACGACTACATGTAAGTCCCTATTTTCATGATTGTGAAATTTTGATCTCCCCATTTTCAATTGGGCTAATTGGGTTCCAAATTTTTTTTCCTTATGACAATTGGGTTCCTCCAGTGCCATCAATTTTTTAACAGTTTTTGTTGTCATGACACTAACAAGTGTTTAAGGTGAGATTTGAACTCACAACCCCATTCTTTAACATTAACATAATAATCACTAGGACACTTAACTTCTTTGGTATATATATGTATGAAAAATATATTACATATAACATAAATGTGTGAGGACAAAAAATGCACATATAATTACTACTATTAAATAAACTATATAATATTATAAAACCAATTAAATAATAACTTATACATTTTACTACTATATATGTTAATTATAACTTAATTCCTTAAATTAGTTCAATAAATCTTCATGAATTGAATATTCATCAATGATGACCAGGAGTAGTTGCCTAAAACGGCGACGCCATTGTGTCAATGGTTGTGAGTTTCTTATTATTTTGGGATTGTTTTGTTTTCCCTTTTTTTAGGGTGGTTTTTTGAGAGGTTTGCTTATAACATTTATTATGGCTATGGTATCATTGGTCGTTTTAGTGGAGATTTGATGTTGCCTGGTTTAATAACTTGGTGGTTTAGGCGTTATTTGTGTTGATTCAAGGTTTGGTTCCAATTAATGGTGGATGTCCACTGTGTAGGCATGGATACTAGTTGTAGGCATGGTGCTTCTAGCTCACGATGGCTTAGTGATTATTCTTATTTTTTTGAATTATATCTTGATGGTGTTAAGTTGCTAGATTTGGCATTGTTTGATCCCACTATTTGTATGAAGATAAAGCGTATGTTTGTATCTATATGTTGCGTGTACCTAAAGTATATCAAGAATTATGCTATTTGCTAGAAAAGAATCCATCACATTAATTTTATGGAATCAATGCTAACAATTTAAGAACCAAATTATATTTATTCTTCCTTGGTAGTTCTAGGATTAGCTTTGTGCCTCTATTCTACTTTTCTTTATTAGTAGATTTCACACAAATTTAGTTCTTTGTTTTTCCTCAAAATTCTGTCCCCAACTTTTTCCTATCACTACTTTACTTGGCAGTATTTATAGATTCTGTATTTAATGTCTAGTAATGTAGTTGATAAGATGAATAGTAGAGTAATTTGAGGTTGGTCTACCCATAACTGTTGATGATAATTGTGGTGTAGAGAAGAGACACAACTATTGATAATGGTAATGTAGCAGAAACTTGTTGATAAATCATGAGGATGAAGACTTTTGGCATTTAAAATTTTTGATTTTGTATTGTATTTTAAATTGTTTTTCGTATTTAATCATCTAATTTATCTTTATTTCTAAAGGAATCAGATTTGGGCTTTCGACCTAGTATGGGTTTTTGTATTTCAACATTTTTTGATGCAGTTTTTTTTTTATTGGGCTCAGCTAGCCAATTTGGTTTTGCTACTCTTTTTTTAATAACTTGGACAAAAAGGATAAACTTATTAATTAATCAATTATTATTAAGATAAAATGAAAAAAAGGACAAACTTGGGTGTTGACAATGGTTTCCAAAAGATCACTAGCCTAACTTTGAATCATTCAATAGTGTCATCAGAGTATGTTTTATTTTAAAGACCCACTAACATCGTATTAGGAGGCAATGGAGTCACAATCTAGGAACCATTATTTTCAAGGGTCGTTGACTCTTTATGCCTTGCATCTCGCCATCTTTGTATTTTATAGACTCTAAAAAATGTATTGGTTCTCTTTGTATAATGATGGTAATAAGAAACCTAAAATGATTTAAGGAAATTTTGTCACAATTTACATAATGTATAATAAGATATCGTGTACCTGAAGGTTGCATTGGCACTAATGAACTGAGGAAAGAGCTTAATTTTTGTATTGTGTAGGTCACATAGTCACACAATTAATTTAAAGGTTACTTGATATATGGCTATGACCAAGCTAGGTGTTGTCATTTTGTTTGGGCTTATTAGTAGTTGTGTGTCAACCTTGTTCGTTAATTCTTTATTCAATATCTTCACCTATGCCACTGTGTCATCAATATTTTTATGCTCGATGCTATGTGTTTGGATTGCTTTTTATTTTATTTTATATAATTGTGATCTTCATAAGCTATGGCTGGGTTCACATTTTTTTCAACTATAGAAGGATTAATGCAAAAAAGAATTATGTTTTGACAAATGTTACACCTTTCAATGCGAAATTCTTTGGTGTCTAAGTCAAACACCTTCCATCATCTTTTAACATATGGGTTACCTTGAAAAAATATATTTTCAACTTCTACTAATAAACTTTATCTCCCTTTTACCTTGATTGTATACATAGCATAATAAACCAAACCCTTAAGTTAGTATATAAAGGTGTGGTTATATACTTTTTCAGTATTTGTTAACATATATTAGATTTGTTTTAGTGTGACCTAATATATACAATGCTGCTTATATATATGGTACTATTCTCGGTCAAATTGTGTAAGTTGGTTCAATAAAAAGTGTTAAAACCAAGACAGCAAAAATTGATATTGAGAAGTTTAGTGAGAGTAATTTCTTCTTGTGAAAATTAAAGGTAAAGGCAATCCTAAGGAAAGACAATTGTAGCCGAAACTGAAGGTAAACCTATAGATATAATTGATGAAAAATGAAAAAAAAAAGAAGGTGAATGACGATAATGTTGCCAACTTGCACTAGCAATGACATAGTCAATTTTGTCAACTGTTGTAGAAAAGAAGATCGTAAAAGAGATATGAGATGCTCTCATCAAATTGTGTGAGGTCAAATCACTTCACAATAAAATAATTCTTAAAGATGTGTTAAGACAAAGGAAGAATTTGTGACCCTTGCTTCGTTTTGATAATAACAAACAGTCTTATGCTTATGCGTGTTTTAAAGATGTTATGCCAACTAACCCTTCAGATGATATATAAGTTGAACATTTGTGTTTATTCAGAAGCTCAGTTACACGAGAACGTCTTAGGTTTTGGAAATCGCGTACCTTCTCAAAAAAGAAGACGTTTATATACCTATCTCTGGAAAGGTTTAGCTGTATGGTAAAAAGAAGGGATTTTTGTACAGATATCAATACGAAAAGTAAAATATGTCCATTGTAACAAGATTGAGTACGAGAAAGGCTAAATAAGTAAACTGCTTTATCTTATTAGAGTGACCCGTTGGTGAAAAGCATTAAATGATCCAGTGACTATTTTCTTCTTTTTACAACACCAGACGAAGGGTGTCTCCAAAAGCATTCACAATGGACACTTTGGGAGAACTCTATAAATAAAAGAGAAGATCATTGTCACAATGATAGAACTCTTGGCAAATTCTCCTTTATCTCAATCTGTAATCATGAACAAATTCTTCTTATAACAATTTCCTGAGCTTTATTGTAAACTCATCTAATAAGATGTTATTCTAATGTGACCGTTTATCATTAACCATTTCTCTGAGAAATTGGTGGAAGCCTGAAGAGGCTTTATATCAAAGAATACTTATGTATTTCCTTGGGGAGACAAGTGAAAGATTACTTAGGTTGAGCCTGAAGAGACTTGGATAAAAGAATACTTGTAACTTTGATCAAGTTATAATAGGACTAGGTAGTATACCAAGAGCTAGATGTAGTCTCTAGGGTGAGATGAACTAGTATAAAACTTTGTGTTTCTCACGTTTACAATTTTTTTTTTGACAAATCTCTTTTTAAAATATTTATATCTTATCATTTAGATGAAATTGAAATAGAAAAAACGCACAAAAATGGAGGGTTGAATTGTGCGTTTTAAAACTTTTTTGAAACAAGTTGATCAGTATGACAACGTTTTCAAGCGTAGGGATAGAGAGAAGAAGAACATAGAAAGTTTTATACTGGTTCACTCAACCTAAGCTACGTCTAGTCCCTTCACCTAGAAGGTATCCACTAACCAACCTTAGGTTACAAGTATTGTTCGCGGCCTCTTCAAGCTTTACAACACAATCATCCTAGATTGCTTAACCCAAGTATTCTTTTACACTAAGCCTCTCCAAGCTTTCACAACCCAACAAGTGTTTATACAAACAATATCAACTCACGTAGTGAGGATTTGAAAGATTAGGCTAAAAAACGCTCTGAAAAACTTTACATGATTTTTGTTATCGTCCACTGGACGCTTCTATCAAAATATTGCTAATACCTTTTTGTTCTGTTCTTTTTCTTGATCGTTCGTCACTGTCACTGTGTTGCTTCTTCCTTAGTGCATGCATATATATAGTCTTTAGGGAAAAAGTCCGTTGTAGAAGACTTTGACTTCGTCATGCAATGAGAAGCATGCAAACTATCCTTTTAGAGAGGTTAGGCGCAGCAACTTTTAGACTTGCACTAAAATGGAAAGTGCAGGACTGTGCTAGCGATCTGTTTTTCTGAACATTCTTCATTTGTCTCAACAGCTTGATAAGTTGACTTGCTTTATCTGTTTTTGCTGCGCTCTTGCACTAGAATGATTCTGATGTTATTTAATACTTCAAACAATTTGAACGTAAGATCATAGAAGTAGTAATATGTTAGTTTCAAGAAAAACTAGCATAAATAAATTAGACGTTCAAAATAGAACTTAGCCGTTTGAATATTTGTCGTTGGAAGCTTGCATCAGATATTTGAATTTGTTCTTCAGACGATCATCTTAAGGTGTTCATTGGACGATGTTATTTAATACGTCTACTTGAATGGTATTCTTTAACACGTCTACTGGACGATCTTCAAAGAGAAGTTTGTATGCTGTAAAGAATTTAGTTCTTTGACAGAAACTTGAACATTAATAAGTTTGTTATCTTCAAAACTTTGAGGGTCTAGACGCTTCTACGTCTTTGGTTCCAACAAAAAAAACTCTTCGAAAAGGTTTTACAAAATGTTTTAAACAACGCAATTCAACCCACTTCTCGTGTTGTTCCTGTGGTTTACAAGATGAGACTTTATAATCATCGTATAAGTGAATCTACTTTAGTAACAGATCACATCAACAATATAAATATATTATTTGTTTAACTTATAGTGCCAAATATCAACATAGCAAAAAATGAGAGCTTTTACTTTAGAGTTTGTCAGTTTCGTATGATCAACTCGTCATCAACACAACAAATAATAATATTGTCGACTGTTTATCCCTTGATGATGTTGCTAGAGTTATTCTTGAAAAAGAATCAAGACAAAAGAATAAGGAAGATAGGTTGGAAAGTTCAAAGTAGATAGAAGCTTTGATGATGATGAGAGGCATATCAACAAAACGTGGCTTTTAATGGTATTCAAATCATGGTAGATCAAAATCTTGAAAAAAGAACTTCAAATGTTAAAATTGTGGCATGAAAGGAAGCTGAAGAAAACCTATTAGCATAATAAGAAGAATGCATAGAAGACTCCTGAAGCAACAACTTCTCAAGGATGTTTTGCTAGTACCTCAAATGATGAAGAAATCCTGAATAACGAAGCATCAATTAGTTTCAAAGGTAGAAAATAACTTAATAATGTCTGGATAATGGATTCAAGTGCAACATGGCACATGACTCCACACTGAGATTGATTTTGCACTTATAAACATACCTAGGAAAGACCTATGTTCATGGAAATCAATCACGCCTTAAAATTGCTAGAGTTAGTACAGTTAAAATAAAATTATGTGATGGTATTGTTCACACAATTCAAGAGGTACAACAAGTGAAGGGTTTGAAGAAAAAAGTATTGTTCATTGGGCAATTAGATGACCTCAAGTGCAAGATCCATGTTGAAGGTGAAAGCTTAAAAGTGGTGAAAATACCCTTGTGATAATGAAAGCAAGAAAGATCACAACTAATTTATACATGATTTTAGGAGATATGTTGCAAAAGGCAAATGCATCAATTGCAACAACTAACCAAGAAGAAACAATAATGATGTGACATCACAAAGTAAGCCATAGGTCAAAATGATGCTTGAAAGTTCTTATACAACATATTCTCTTATTTGAGCTCAAATTGGTAAGTTTACATTTTTGTCAGCACTGTGATAGTGAGCAACATAAATAAATAAATAATAAATAAATAAATAAATAAATATATATATATATATATATATATATTGAAGTTTGATAGAACAAGTTTTAGAAGCAAACACATACTAGACTTGATCTATTTTGCTGTGTGGGCATAACCAAATGTGTCATTAAGAAGAACTAAATATTTTGTATTATTCATTAATGATTACTCTAAGAGATTGCACGTGTACCTAATCAAGAATAAGCCAAATGTGTTTGTAGTATTTAAGAAGTTCAAAACATAAGTGCAACTTAAAATTAGGGGAAAAATTAAGTGTCTGAGGACAAATAATGGTGGAGGTTATGTAAATGGTGATTTTTTGGCATTTATTAAATGACAATTTATAGTTGTATATACACATTGACAAAACAATGCAATAGATTGAATAAACAAAACTATCCTAGATAGAGCAAGATCTATATTGAGAATAATAGGTGTAGCCAAATCTTTCTAAGTAGAAGCAATTAAAACATGTTACGTGATAAATCAATCACCACTAACTATAATTGGTATAAGGATAGCAATGGAAATGTGAAAAGGAAAAGCAATTGATTATTCTTCTCTACATGTACTTAGATGTCTTGTGTATATGATGCAAAACTCCTAAGAAAGAACAATGTTGGATCCAAAATCTAGTAAATGTATATTCTTGGGTTATGTTGACAATGTGGGCATCACTTGTGGGACCCCATTAGCTACAAGGATATTATTAGTAGGGATGCAGTTTTTTTTTTTCAGAATATAAACTACAAAATAAGTAGGAAAATGACAACACTTAGATAGACTGGTTCAGTATAAATAAAGGAAAAAAAATAAAGAAAATGATTCTTCTGGAGTAGAACTAAAGCATGGAGAACAATAACTAGATGAGATCAATGATGGAGATGTTCGAAGAAAAACACGTCAGATAAAAAAATTATCTTGGTACTAAAACTATGTTATTGCAAGTCATGATGTAGATATTGTCTTCCAACTGATGAAAGAGAACATCAACCTTTCAAGAGACTTTAAGTAGTTTAGATGCTGCTCAATGGATTGCAACAATGCATGCAGAAATGGAAGCCGTACATAGAAATAAGACATGAGAACTTTTTGAACTTCCAAAGGTTTTAAAAGTCACTGGGAACAAATAGCTATATAAGATCAAATGAGATGATGATAATTAAGTACAAAGATATTGTGCAAGATTGGTGATAAAAATATATGCTTAGAAAGAACATTGACTTTAATGAAATATTCTCACCAGTTGTCAGATTTGCCACTTACCACTATTAGAGTAGTGTTGGCAATGTCTGACGGTGATGCATTTGATTTATTACATCTTGAATTTCTCGATGTAAATATTGCTTTTCTTCATTTATCTTTAATATGATGGACATGAGACTAGTAGATGCAAAGTCACTATGATAGAAAAGATAGGAAAATTTGGCTTTCACAAAAGAACTACCTATAGAAAGTCTTGGGTCACCTCAACATGCAAGACTGTAAGCCAATCTCTACCACACTTCCTTTCAACTATAAATTATCCTAAGGAAAGTGTCATAGCAATGAAGCGAAAATCATTGAAATGTCTTGTGTGTCATTTGCATCAGCGATGAGAAGCCTTATGTATGCTATGATTTAAACTAGATTGAATATTGCTCAAGCAGCTTAGATAGTCAGTCGATTTAAGGAAAATCCTGGTAGGAAGCATTGGAATGTTGTTAAGTGGGAACCTCAAGAGTTGCATTATGTTTTGGAGGATCATAATTTATTGTTAGAGGAAATATTGATTTAGATTTTGCAGGTGATCTTGATAAAAGAAAAGGTACAATAGGCTTTCTGTTCACACTTGTAGAAGGAACGATAAACTAATTATCCAAATTGCAAATTGTTGTAACTATCTACTATAGAAGTTGAATATGTGACAGCTACTCAAGCGTGCAAGGAAACTATTTGAATTCAAAGGCTAATGGAAGAACTTGGGCGCAAGCAACAAAAGATTTCTATGTATTATGACAGTTAGAGTGTCTTGCATATTACAAGGAATTCATCATTTCATTCCAAGAGAAAGCACATAGGTGTCTAATATCACTTTGTTTGGGAAGTAGTAGAAGAAAGGAGTGTGAATATGTAGAAGATTTACATCAAAGACGACCTAACATATGTTATGACAAAGACAATCAATACTAATAAGTTTTATATGGTGTTAATCCTCTTTTGACTTATTAGAACCATAAGCAACAAGCAATTGAGAAGCTAGAGAGATTTTTTAAAACTCACAAAAGTGACTTTAAGTGAAAGATTGTCATAGATAAAGCTACTTTGTGGCATAAAAGTCAAAAGCATGGATGGTAAATAGTTTTTACCTCTATGTATGCTAAACCGGTGAAGTGATTGGATGGCAGAAATTTTATGATGATATTTAATACAGTAACTCAAATAGTTGGTTGTAAATAACAAGCTCCTTGAATGAATTCAGTATTCCATTCGAGAGAGAAAACCCATAAGTATTTTTTAAATGTTTCTCTTTTTTTGGGGGCGGCGGGGTAAACAGAGGAGCCTAAGCCTAAAAAAAAAAGAGAAACTACAAATTAACTGCACGAGGAGTAAAAACTCCCAAAGCATCAGCAATTAACAGCTGACTAAGTTTAGGGGGGAACTGTCAAAACACTCCAGATCAAGTTCTTTAGCACAAGCAAGATTAGCTAACGCATCAGCACATCTATTTGCTTTCCGGATAACATGCGCCACACGAACAATCCAGTCCTCGTTTAAAAGACTCCTGATTGCTTGAACAAAAGTATTTTTTAATAATGTTTCACTTATTTTTATAAAGAATTCTTCTATTATAAAAGAGTGTAATTATTCTCTCCAGAGATGGTAAATTTTCTTCTACTTAATCAAAATATTTCTCTAACCTGCGCTTTTTCTCTAATATTGTGTGTCAGGTGTTTGAACTATCCTAAATCATCAGAACATACCCTTAAGCAGTTAAGCAAAACTTTGATTTCAATTTTCAAAATTCAAAGTCGCCAATTTGTTTTTGTCCTCACTTTACTTTGGTTTACCATTTCATAATCAGAAATTCTAATCCCCGATAAAAAACATTTTTGTAATTAATTTTACAATTAATTTTATATACAATACAGTCTAAAGGCTATTTAACAAACTCGTTATTTAAAGATCCAATTACGGAGTAAGTTACGTCTGTTCAAACTTGCAACATGATTCTATCTTGGAATTTCAATTAATTTTTTGGTACATGGAAGAGAAACAATTTGGTATTTCAATTAATAGATCATATTTTAACTTTTACGTACGATTTTATTTTGCTATTTATTTATTTATTTATTTATATGATAAAGTACATATAGGCAATCATACACCAAACAATAAATACCTTATGAATTTATTATTTTTGTTTTATTATGTAAAAGACTAAACTTAACTAGCAAGATTTTAAACGTCAAACAACTGCTTCAGATTATAAGAGTTAATTAACCACATCTCTGTTACCACTCCACATTAGCTGGGCGAAATGTTCAGCAGCACTCTCCGTTAAATGATGAGCATCAAAGAACACGTACTCATTGACATTGTTGCATAGCTCATATTCTTCGATCCCCCTTCTCCCTCCACAACCATAATCTCCTCTGTAGGGACCACCTCCACAACAAGCTGTATACCCCTCTTCGAAACCTTGCCCAAAAATACAAAATAAAATAAAATAAAAAATAGATAGCAATTATTATATTGTAATAAAGATGAAGTTTGCCTTTTTTTTTAAAAAAAGAAAAAAGTTGTCATATATATACAGTTTAAGGGCATGCTTATACCATATTTTGAAGGGTACCCCATTAATTCCAGAAGTGTGTCGTAGAAGTTAAGAATTGAGTATTTGAATCCCTTTAGTTGTTTTTCTAGCTTTCGAAGTTTTTTGGGAAGAGCAGCATTGTGTAGCCTTGCAAGTGTCAAAGCTTCTTCTTTAAGACATGCATCTACTTTTGTTCCATTTACAAATCTCCTTAGAAACGGAGCACAATTCAGAGGAGCCATATTTAAAAACCCAAATTTTCTTCCACCTTCATTGTAAATTTCCAGCGTAAAATATCGTTTCTTAAAATTAATAACAGATGAGAGCGAAGAATAATTATCAGAAAGAAAAGTTAGTGCAATTGTTAGGCCAAAGGTCCAAAACTACATTGATTGCTGCGGTAATGTTGCCAATCACGAAGTCTACAAAATTTTGTGGAGAGTATGGAATGATCATATTGGTATTGGAGTTAGTAAAGAAAAGGGCTCCAGTCATTGGCTCCGATGGAAAAGATAAAGACAGCTGTGGACAACAATTTATTGGTTTTCTCTTCTAGTTTCTGCTAGCATAGCTTCCTAACTTGGTCGAAGTACAATGCTTGAGTTTTCAAGTCAATCACCTAAAGAAGTAAGAAAGTATACATGAAGACGCAGGCTAGCGTGCGTAAGCTAACAATGTCCCCCACGGTAGGAGACAGTTTTTCAACCGTTAGATTAAGTGAGGAAAAATGGAAAGCTGTGATCTTAATTAGTGTGACTAGGGATTATCGGTATTCTGTTTCAATTTAAAAAAAAAACAAAATTCCACCTGGAATAAAAAATATTCACGTGCTGCAGTATGCTATCCTTTGTTCCCTCGCTTCTTTTTGCCATTTCCTAGTTGCCCTTTCCCCTCTTTTCATTAATAGTAATTAATTAATATTTGATGTAAATATATTCTTCTTTCATTATTTAAATAATTTTAATTAAAGTCCTACTATCATCTTTTTGTATGTAAATGCACATAATTTTAAAATTATTATTATAAATTATAAATATTTATAATAGATGTAAATGTGAAATTAAGATCATTAATTAATTTAATTGACAAATATTCATATTTGAGCATCAAATTAAATCTTTGATTAATTTGGTTAATATAGTAAATGTTCTTTACTAAATTTCAATACATTTATTTATATCTCAAAAAAATTAAATTTAAAATCACTCATTACATGCAAATTAATTGATTGTTTGAAACAAGTAAAAAATGAAAGAAGGATAATGGACAAATGAAAAACTGACAAGATGGAATGGAAAACAATCGAAACGGAATAAAAAAATATCATGAGACTCGCACATGTTTGGATATATAAATTATATTTTAAATTTATAATAAATAATTTAAATTATAATATAAGGTTAATAAATTTAGGGTTAAAAATATTAAGACTCACGGTTGTAAAGTTAGTGTTTGAAGGTTGAAATGTGAGACATATACAACAATTGAACATGTTAAATTAATTGTTAAGAGCAAGAGTCAAAATGTTAAGATAAGTGTTTGGACAAGAGTCACAAGACAGTGAAAATTAAATAACCGTGTTTAAAGACGCCATATTTTAATTAGTGATACAAAGTGTATTAGAAAGGATGTTATCGGGATTTCTCATGTAATAACCATAACTTATAAAAATATTATTAATATGAAAAAAAAATTAAACAAAATAAAATATTTTAATAATTTAAGTATGAATTATAAAATATATCTTCATAAATTAAGTATATATATAAATTAATTGATAAAAATACAATACAAGTTACTTTAATATTATCAATAATTTACATTGAATGAAAAATATTTTAATCATTTAAGTATAAATTATAAAATATATTTTTATAAATCATGTATGACTTAATTATTTTAATATAATTTAATTGATAAAAATATAATTAGTATAACTTATTTTAATATTATCAATAATTTATGTTAGAATGTAAAATATTTTAATCATTTAATATGAATTATTTCAATTAATACGAATTGTTTTAAATCAAAATGATTTGTGTAAAATAATTAAATTATAAATTTTAATTTATAATATTTAGTATATATTATTTTAAGATGAATTAATGTAAGTAATACAATCTATTTAAAATCATATTAATTTGTACGAATTATATAAATGTTAATAATAATCTGTGTTGATTACTATCGAACGCATGAATTAAATGGCATGGATTGTTTTAGCTTAATCAGTAGTCTTGAGTTCAAGTCCTGGATATATGGCTATGTTAAAATACTCAGAGGGAGATATTTGCTATTCATAATTGTCCTACTCCTACTTGATTTGAGCAAAATTGCCTTCAATAAAGGATATCGGTGACCTCCACACAAAAAAACTATGTTAATTATAAAATAATTAATAAATTAATTATAATTTAGTGCTAACTCTTAATAAAGTCATTGCCCCAAAGCTTAGCTTAATGTAAGTACAATAATATTGTCAAACTATTCATCAAAGTCATGTATCACTTATTGTGAGATTATTCACTTGGAATTGACTTTACACTCACGTATCACCAAGTCTAAGACTCGTGACCTAAAGTTGACCCTACATGTTAGTATAACCAAGTCTAAAAATACTAACCCAAACCATTCATCTTAGCCTAAGCCACCATTATAATGAGGTTGGGTTAAACATCATTGGATCACTTAGTCTTCATTAGGTTTAGGTCAAACACTATTAGTTCACTTAGGTTTTTGTGAGTTTGGGTCAAACATCTCTAGAACACAAAAGCTTCATTGGGCTTGGGTAAAACTAACTGCATCACTTGGGCTTCATTGGGCCTTAGTCAAGCACCACTTGATCATTTTGCCCTTATTAGGACTACATCAAATACCAATAATTCATTTGGGCCTCGTTAGGACTAAATCAAATATCATTGATTCACGTGGGTTTTGATGAGCCTCCGTTTAACAACAATAAAACAGTTGTGCTCCATTAGGTACAAGTTAAACACCATTAGAGTACTTGGGCTTCATTGATCCTGGGTCAAACATCCCTAGATTACTTGAGCTTCATTGGGTATGGGTCAACTCAATATGATAAATGAGATCTTGAACCTGAAATCCAATAAGATTTATTGCTAAGAATCAAGCATGTAGTGGACCACAAAATTTGTAGTGATATGCTAAACGTAACATCACAATATCACATAAATATATAAATATAATATATTCCTTCTGCCTCTAAAATGCAATTTTAGAAGTTACAATTGATTCTGACAATATTTGAATGCCTTTGATATCTTCAAATGGATGTGTGGAAGCTTGATGAACATAGATCAAATACAAGCCAATTGTAAAGTCACTCAAGCTCCAATCTTGCTCTGTTGGATGCAGGCAATTTTTTCCGTAAGGGATCGATTGCTTATGGGGGTTTGTTTCCAATTGCATCTCCTGCATAACATGGAAAACTAAGTCAGCCTTGTTTTATGGTAAAGCAAATTGGAACATTATATGATCAAGTGTTTATGGAGCATAGGAAAAACATATGATAATCACAAATAAATTTTGTCACATAATGTTATTGAGTCACCTGGGCAAGCCTTGGCACATCGTAAGGTTGTTGTCAAATGACCTGGAGGTCACAAGTTCAAATCTTGGAAGTAGTCTCTCCACTTGCAGGGGTAAGGCTGTGTATACCCTCCCTAGATACAACACATACTCTCCACGATGTATGATGAATAATCACTGCCATTTCTACAATTTGCAGGGTACTGCACTTGGGAATCTGATGGGAGATTCTTAGCTAAGACCTCATGAACAACACAGGGACTATTATGCAGCACTTATTTGAGGAATAGCTGGGAAAAAGCTTCTACCTATTCTAATAGTTTGAAAAGACTTGCTCTCATCGTCCATGACTGGCCAAGATTTGGTCCGGAGACTAAATGTTTTCAATGTAGTTTTTGACGAAAGGTATAAGAAGCAATCCTATTGGGCCGTCACTGATGAGGTTGTGCACGAAAATAGATGCAAGCATTTGGTGGAAGGCATTGTACCCACCTATAGGGCCTATGTGAAGAACTACAACTTGTCAATCGAAAACGATGCTAAACTCGGAAGCCAGGGGAGTTGAGAAACCCGAAAGGGCTCAACCCGGGAGATACAGTGAGGACTGGGGAATGAACAACAACCAAATTGTCAGCAGCAGTGGCGGAGAAGGCCATCGAGGAGGCCATGGCACCAACGAGGAGTTGTGAGACGGAGCGACAATCGCCGGCAGCGTCGGAGCCGAAGAAGTTAGAGACAAAGGCCATTGGGGAGGCCATGGCGCTAACGAGGAGCTGTGAGAAGGAGCAACGGTCGTTGGCAGTGTCGAAGCCAAAAAAGTTAGAGACAAGGGTCATGGGGCCAGGACTGGCAAGGCCTCGGCAAAGGGACGCAGAGGGAGCGTGATTTTGGGGCGCAGGGTCAGACATAGGTGGTGGTGGTCGTGGTGGTTGGGAATAATGGGAAGAAAAATGGATGGTGCCAACCACTGAAATGATGGGTTCCGTCAGTTGTGGATGATGGACAAAGTAGAGTAGAAGAAGGTAAACGAAAGAAAGAGGTTCGGTGGTCGGAGGTTGGGTCCGGTTATCAAAGGTTGGTTTGATCAAAATGGTGGGTAGTTTTTTTTATATGGGTACATTGCTTTTCTTACAACTATAGTGATCTCAACATCCACGTCCACTTCATTTAAATTAAAAATTAATATCATAAATACCACACAACCGGTTAACCCTTCTAAATTGTGGCCACTCAATTTAAAATCACTAAATCGGACGGTTGTAAAAACCTTTCCCACCGTGGGGACATCATCGGGTCCCCCACGCTAGCCCGCATTATACATGAATACATAAGATCCAAGTAATTGGAATGTACTGTAAGAAACCTATAATATAATATAATATAATATATTCTATGAGTCAATCTAAATTTTAGTTTTGTCATGATAGTAACAAACACTAAAATATTTAGAAAATTTTCCCTATATTTTATATAAATAACATAGTTATTATAGTCATGATTGTGAACACTCAATTTTGTTCGAATAATTAAAAATTGGAAAGTAAAATAAACAAATTTAAAAAATAAAAAATGAAATAAATAGCAAAAAAAATCAATTAAATAAATAAATAAAAGATGAGGGGGCATATTTGCATTAAAAGAGAGAGAGAGAGAGAGAATAGAGAGATAACAAAATAAACAAAATGTAAAAAAGTTGTTGCAACAGTTTTTTTAAAAATTTAAATGAAAAAATTTAAAAACACAACTAATTTCACCCTTTCTCTCACTTAGTGTGTATTTGGATGGGCATTGATAAAATTGATTTTAGATCAATGTGATTTTATAGAATTGATTTTAAGTAAACATGATTTTAAAGTAACGTAATTTTTGTTTGGATACAGATGTTTTTAAAATTGATTTTCACACTCAATTTTGTTTGGAATCTTTTTATCAAAATTCATTTTGGGTGTATAATTACCAAAATGGGTTTTAGTTGTTGTATTGATATTGATCATGAGATGTACATTATTAATTTAAGAAATAAATAGGTAGGTATGTACCAAGTTTATTTTTAAATAAAATTAATAATTAAGATATTTGTTTAATATATTAGGTTGTGAAATAAAATGTATATCCTTAATAAAAACTTACAAACTAAATTAGCATAATGTTGAAATATAGAGTAGCAACGAGTTAAAAAGGATACAAAAAATGATATATAAAACAACACAATTTTGTCCCACAACATGAATACTAATTTTTTTTCTTGAATTGAATAATTTGATCTCGTATTGAATCTCGAACACGATCCATCTCAACCGAAGAAATGACGTTCAGAACTTGGGTTTGGTCTAAGCTGACCTCACTATGATAATTATCGTCTGAGTCAAGAATTATGTTTTCATCTTCATAACGACTAAAATCAATATCAGTTTGTGCATTTCTTCTAATAAAATTGTGTATAGCCATTATTGCACAAACTATTTGAACTTGTGTTTCAATTTTGTATTTAGGCATGTGTCGCAAAATGGCGAATCTATTCTTCCATACCCCAAAAGTTCTTTCAATTGTGCACCTTAAACGTGAGTGGTAAAAATTGAAAACTTCATTATTATTTGCAAACCCAGATCTACGTCTAAAATCAGGGAGGTGGTACCATTCACATCTGAAGGGACCAATGTATCCCATTGGTGTTGGGTAGCCAGCATCCACCAAATAATATTTGCCTAATGAGAAAGGGAAAAAATGTAAGCATTAAATAAAAATTAAATGAGATTGGAATTAAGTTGCAGTCATACTAATGATCAATACCTGGAGGAGGATGTGGAAAATTTGTGTTAGCAGATGTGAGTGCGTGATCGAAGATCTAAGCGTCATGGGTAGTACCTTCCCATCCAGCTAATACAAAAGTAAAGCACATGTTCCAATCACACACAGCCATTATATTCTGTGTTAGAACACCCTTTCTTCCAAAAAATTTGGCCTATTCACTGGCAGTCACCACACATGGAACATGCGTACCATCAATTGCTCCAATGGCATTCTTAAAAAATGGCCAATATCTTTGATCATTTTGAATCTTGCCATGACTATCACGAAACATAGGATCCTATGGCCTAATATATTCAACAGACAACTTTAGGCAAGCAATTAATACCTTATGGATATGTCTACTAACAGTCTCTCCAGAGTGTTGAAACCTTTCTTGAAGCATCCTATTACCTATCCTATGGCCAACCATGTTTAAGAACATTGCAACCATTTCTTCAACTCGCATGTGATTAGTGGGCTTTAAACCATGGTCAACTAATTCAAAGCAAAACTTTTGAAAAATGTGTTTTTCCATATGAAACATCTCATAACAACGAATAGGATAACCCTATAATATTTCTTGCACCCCAAGCATAACCTGTGTGTTCACTAGTTCTATGTGGCTCTTTACATAAGTGTTTTATTGCGTACTCACCAACTAGCACACCCACAAATGATGCCTCTTCCATAAGTTCATCATCTTCATTAGAAGTAGGTTCAAACAATTCAAGCCAATCACTCATTTTATCCAATTACTCCTGTATAAATATATGAAATTCATCAGAAGTTGAATAAGAAACATATTAGGAGTAGAACATGATTTATTTGATTAAGAAAGTCTTGGAAGCATCACAGTTTAATTGGCGAACTATGAATATTTTGACATATTGGAAATTCCTTACGTCCACTAACTATTAATACCAAGCACGTTAACTATGAATACCAAGTTATTAAATCTAATAAGATAATAAGATCAACACCTCACGCCCACTAACTATTAGCAGTGACGTAAATGTTGTACAAGCACATTAGCTTTAGGGTTAAAACATTTAGCAAAATTTTGTTGCCTACGATGCAGAAACATTCAGCAAAATTTTTTATGGCAAACTAACCTTGAAAGCCAAAGCACTCGAAATTAGCTTTAAGGTTAAATATTTGTTACCTTTACAAGCACATTAGTTATTTCTATTTGATAAATTATACTTGAAAAATATTCAGCACGTTACCTTTATAAGCTTTTGTTCTATACGATGCATAAACATTTAGCACATTAGCTTTAAGGTTAAATATTTGTTACCTTTACAAGTAAAAACATTTAGAAAATTATTAAGACTAATAACATATCAAAATTAAACTCTTATAAAATGAGATAATACAAAATTATTAAGACTTTCAGCTACCAGTTCAGTGATGAAACAGCAAAATTATGTTGGACAGTTCTTGACAGCAAAAATATTAAGCAATATACAGGGCATGCAGTGAACATATAAAAGGCCAAACATCATTCCTTGTAGAAACAGAAACATCATTCGAACACAGGTTTTTAATTCAAACTAAAATTCAACATCTTGCTGCAACATCATATTACCCATAACTAAGTCATTGATCACTAACCACTGCCCACTGCAAAATCTATACTCTAAACAAAATCTGAAATGACTAATGAGTAGAACATAACATGACTTGTAAATGCACAATTCTGGTTAGTAACTTTGAACATAACTGCCTACTGTGTATGGAAATCATCATCTAGTTGTACCTCAGACAAGGTTTTAAGTTCAGCAACCACTCCATCAATAGATGCATTAGTCACAACCTCATTTCGTGACTTACATGCTTCAGCAAGCACACTAACTGCATCAGCTATCCTTGAGGAGGTTGTTGCCTTTTTCTTACCTACCTTCTCAGTATTATTAGTTCTTTTTCTCTTTTCTCCGCTCCTTTGGCTACCAATACCTTGGCTAACAATTCCTTGTGAACCATTCAGGTTAATGCCCTTAAAAGCATTTGTTGCACCAACACTTGCATCTTCACTATCACCTGAGCCTTCCTCCAAATCCAAACCAATGCCCTCTAGGCTTGGATGATATCCATCATTAACATCGATATCGACACTAGTAGGCAAAAAACTAGATGAAGGAGCCCATTCAAACTCTCCATTAGCAACTACATCTTTAAAAAGTGTAGTCAATTCATGAGCAAATTGAAGCCCCTTATTCCTAAATTTACCATATAGAGGGTTTTCCTGCACATTTACAATTCATCATATCATAAATATACTAAAATGAAATCTTAGAGTTACAATAATTCACATTTACTTAACACATACCAACTGCTTTTTCTCCCACCATTCATCCGATGCATCAACGGTATTCTTCACATTGTCCCATCCCAAGCGAAACTCTTTACCAAATAATTTATACCATATCCTCCATTCCCTTCTAAGATTATCATATCTATTCTTAAACTTTGGCTCGTCATATTGTTTTCCAGTCAACTCCTTAAATTTGGATGCAACACCAAATGATATGCAAGAGAAAAACCCACTGTCAATATGTTTTCATTGTCTAATTAACACTCTTTTCACCTGCACGTGTAAGAATAGGCTGCAACAGATTAGATGCCTTTGTAATCCATACTACAAAAAGAATATCAACATAAATGTCACCTACCTGAAACAACAGAAACAAATTTCACAACAATAGATTTCCAGCTACCTGATTTCACAACACGGTCAATGGATTTTTTGACAACAACAGAAACATAAATTACCTTTGAGCCCTACCAGATTTCCAACTACCAGATTTTTGCCAACATAAATGTCACCTACTTGAAAGCCCAGCAATAATGACCCACAAGATGGCGACCGAACTAAAAATTTCCAGCTTCCACAATAATGTGTGAAGGGTAAAATGAGAAATATGAAAACCCAGCTCTTGAAATCAATTTTCCCCTGATGCAAAAGCAACCCAGAGCAACTTCAAATCAGATACGATTCTGTCAGGAGAATCACATTTCGGAGAAGATCCAAACAACACGGTCAATGGATTTTTTCGTGTTTGACCAAAGAAGACGCATGTTCATGGGGTGCAGACGTTGTTCCAAACACGCACTTACACTCAAACCAATCACTCTCCCACTCACATAAAACACTTTCGCGCTGACAATTCTCACCACACACTCACGTAACACACACACACACACACACACACACACACACATATATATATATATACATATATATATACATACATGTATATAGATGTATATATATACATCTATATACATGTATGTATATATATAGGGATTGCTAATGTACTCACACACTTTTTTTAGTTGGAGTGCATTAGCAGTCTACACCAAAACTTTAGGACAAAAATACCCATTTATCTCTTCTATTTTAGTTAATTTAGAATAGGGACATTATAGTAATTTAATACTTTTGTTAAAAAAATTTAAAAAAACATTTCTCTCTCCTTTCTCACACTTCACTGCATGTCGTAGCATTTCTAGGTGTCTCTTCTTCTTCCTCTTTCAACATTCTCGTTCTCTTTTTGACTGGGTTTTTGGTTTCTTGTTGTATGCCTCTAGGTTTCTGCTGCACCTATCATTGGCGTTTTCAGTGCTTGAGTGCTTCAACTTCTATTCTCTGAAAACATTTCAACCTCCTCTCTCCAGTCTTGAGCGAGGTAATTGCTATATCTTATTCATCATTTCATTTTAACTTTCTCTAACTACGCTAATGTGTGTGTGTAGCATTTATCCTAACTGATTTTTTTAATATGCTTTTTGTTTGTTTGCACTACTGTCAAGTTTGTTATCGTATATAATATTACAACAATCATGTGACTCTAATCCTTCATGCAAAATGCAAAAGTGAAAATGCTAAAAAGAATCTAATTTGTCAACTTATTAAGGGACATTATACAGGGCTTGTACCCATACTTTAATATGGACAAAATTTATTTTTTTCTTTAACTGGATGTCGAATCGAAGCAAGAGAATCGCACGGCGAAGTCAGGGTCCGGTGGTGAATATCTTCAAAAGAAAATGGGAAAGGGCAGGAACCGTGAGAGAAGGAGAGAAAGAGCACTGAATGAATGTTATGCGAGGGATGAGAAAGAAAGAAATGAATTTTTACTTTTAAAAATTAAATATCAAATTATTCCAATACCCTTAAAATAAATTAAGTAAATTAAGAAGCAAATGGGTTTTGGTCCTAAAGTTTTGGTGTAGACTGCTAATGCACTCCAACTAAAAAAAGTGTATGAGTACATTAGCAATCCCCTATACATATATATATACATACATGTATGTATGTATACATACATACATATATGTATATATATATGTATATATGCAGATATCTATAGATATTTCTTAAAGTATAAAATTTTAAACAAAAAATAAAATAAAACTAAATAATTTTTGTGAAACTTATATATTACTCCCACCCCATTAATAAATGGGTACCCATTAAGCTATCTATTTTCAGTCCGTAGCAGGTTTTATCACAATTATTCGCAGGTACGAGTTTCTTTGTCATCTTTATCTCCACCAGGAAACCTGGCTAACTTGCTATCTTTAGTGATGTCTTCCCTCCCCACCACATTTTTTCCATTCATAAAGCTCGAACTTAAAATCTTACTTAAAAAATTCAAACTCGATTCTACTCGAACTAAGGTAATGTTGGTAAAATACCTTATTAATTAACTTATTTAAGTACAGTATATTGAGTTTTTTTTGTCTAAATATATATTTTGGTCTAATATGAGTAAACTAAATTGATTCATGTTAATAAATCTCGTGTGTATTTGTATATGTGTCTAAATACTTGGAATTTTGTATTCAAATATTTAGAAATTGTTCTGGTACATCAATATAGTCCCACATCGCTTAGGAATCAAAGCCAATGGTAGTTTATAAACACTATTTTTCCTTGAACCCCCGAGACGCCGTTTAAGAATAAAACCATGTGGCCCACCGAGCGCCAAAGCAAACACAACACGCCTGTTAGGCTGCTGTTTTGGTACACCAATATAGTCCTACATCACTTAGAAATCGAGGCCAATAGTAGTTTATAAAGACCCTCCTCCCTTGACCCACCAAGGCGCCTTTTAAGGATAAAACCATGAGGTTGACCAAGCGCTGAAGCGGACTATACCTCAGATGCAGTGACCTTAACGATGCTAACAGACTTAAGGTCGGAACAAAGATATAATTTCATTAAAATTTGACAAAAGTGATTCTATTCAGCTCGAATTAGTTTATTAAGGGAATTTTTTTAAAAAAATTGCAGTTGTTCATTGTCGTGTTTTAGAATAAAAAGACAATCTATTATGTAAAGGAAAGTGTTTTGTGATTTTAAATTTTAATCAACACAGTCTGTATTCTTTATAGATCTTAGATTAGAGCTGTGCAAAATATCCGGTTTACTAAAATCAATCCATATTCACACCGGTCCACTCCATTATAAATCCATTTTAATGGATTGGTTATTATCCAAAACCAATGATAATGGATTGATTATATATCCATATCTGTTTTTGCAATCAGTTATTATATCCATATCCATTTTTGCACGAACCAAAAACCACTATACTATCTCAAAACATAAGTCTCCCTTCGCTTAGCTTAAAAGAATAATTGTAAGACTCTCCCTCGCTTTATCTCAAAACATAATTCTTTCTTGCTACATAAACTGGTTTTTTTACACGTTTCTTTCTCTCTTTGTGCAAAACTCTTTGCAATTTGTATATTGCCAATGAAACCATGAGTGAGTGAGCAATTAGGGATTTTCTAATTTCTATATTATTATTAATATTTATTTATTAATGTGCTAATAATAATTAATAATATCTTCACCTACTGCAAAAATCACTATTAATTATGCCTATACAACAAAGCAACGTGAACGCATCTTCCTATTCTTATTTCTTAATGAAACACATCTTTCTATTCTTAAAAGTTTTAAATTAATAATATAATATTCAAAATTAATTATAAGTATTAAAGAAAGTTGTAAAAAAATAAAATATATCTTAAAAATATCTTTAAAACACATGCATAATTTAAAAAGAAAAGGATAAATACAATTTTCAAAAGAATTTAATTAAAATAAATTGGCAATGTAAAGAATTTTATAATGTAGTTTAATTATAGATCATCATGTATAGCCAGATTATTAACTTTTATAAAAATTATTTTAAAAGTCATATTTAAAGTGTTTTCAGATTTATTATTATTGTAAAAAAATTTACATTAATATGTATTAAACTAATTTATAATGTTATCTTTGTTTTATATATAATTAAGGTGCACAATTTACTTTTATATGTTATAGAAAAGGTGTACCTATATTGTTAAGAGTTTAATGGTCATACACTGTCAACCAATCAGAAATCATCGTTGATATGACTTTTAAAGTATTTATTATAAAAGTCAACAAACTTACAATAAATGGTAGTTTATGATTGAATAATAGTGTAAAATTACTTACATTGTCAGTGCATGACCTTTTTTCTCTATTGTTAAATAATAATGCTAAATATCAAGTTACTTTTGCGTTATAGAAAGAACATATCAAAACTATTAAAGAATATTACTAATTACAAGAAAATGGCCAAATAGCCACCGAAATTAGTGACTAAATTTGGCCGGTCACTGTTGACAACCGATTCTGCGACCGAAAAAACTCTTAGTTACTTCAATGATTTAGCGATGAAGTTAGCAATCGATTCAGTTGATTGCAAAGTACACGATTGCTATGTCCGTTACTAATAACTCCTTTTTCTAAATTGTGTTTTGGTGACAATATAGCAATCGATTTGTGACCAAATATGATTGTCAATTAGCAACCAAAAGGATAGTGGTCGCTAAAAGTTTTAAAATAGGTGATACACAGCAACTGAATCAAATTCAGTGATTAAGTTATGCATAAGAAATATATAATTTTGTTCTTTTATATTTGTAAAGTCTTTTTAAAAATCTTAATTTTTTTTATTTCCTTGTGACCACTTTTTATATACAAATACAAATACTTTTTAAAAATTATAATATAAACATACAAATATAGTACGAGGATTTTATAATTATTATTTATGAATTATTTATCATAATATTATAATTATTTTAATTTTTTCTTAATTATATTATACATAATATTTTTACTTATTATTTATGAAATATTTAATATATTATTAATATTAATATTTAAATGTTATATTTATTATATTATTATATTATTAATAATATTTTTAAAATCACTTTATTATATAATTTAAACAAAATAAATGATGTCTAATAGCTCTATGTCTTTAGTTTTTTTAAATAAATTAAATTAAAAATATTTTTGTTTATTATTTTAGAAATTGCAAATTTGCAATATAAAAATCTTCTTAGTTTAACCATGTGGTTGAAGATCATGCAGTAAAATCACAAGAAATCATTTAGCTAGTTTTATTTTTCATGTTTTGAACTTAAAAAATTTAGTTATATTTCTTTACTCTCATACCTTGTTAAACTACTTTGCACTATACATATTTACATATTGTATAAATCGTCAATTGATTTATGAATTAAATTAACCAATATTTTACTTTTATAAGTTCATTGTTTATTTTTTTACTTAATTTTTCACTAAAATTTATATAATAAGCAGGTTTTATATAAATATAAAAGAATGTGAAATTAAAAAAAAACTAAATACTATTAAATTTACGACCAATATAGCAACTAAAAAATGGTGCAAATATTAAAAACTTTTTTGAAATTATTTATTTCAAGCGACCGAATTGGCGACCAAATTGGACTATTTACAAGGATTTTTTAATTTTTAATTTTTTTATTCTATGACCGACTTTGTGACCAACAATTTTGGTCTTTATTTTGGTATCCTATATTAGATGTGACCAATGTGTCAGCGACAAATCTTTATTTATTAGCAACCGAAAAATTCAATCGCCACATAGCGACTAATGCAAAATTGGGTCGCTACAAGGCTTAGTGACTAGGGTTTTTGCTAGCAACCACTTTAGTTGCTAGTTCGGTCTATAAAAAGATTAGCAACCAAATTTATGGTTTTAGCGACCTAAAATGTCGGTTGCTAAATAGTGTTTTTTTTTTGTAGTATAAATAATAGTATAAAAGTATTGTTTTTCAACTAAAATATTTTAAAGAGAATTTAAAGAAAAAGGATTCTTTTTAAAATAATATTGCATAACAATTTTGTACATTTAGTTATTAGATTTTACATTGTGTTAATAAATTAAAATTTTTTAAAAACCATCAAACTGTAACCAAACCAAATCGTAATTTATGTTTAAAAAATTTAAACAATTGTGTAAAAAACTAGTTTATGATTATGGTTTAAAACTAATTTTAAAATCAGTTATAAAACTAGTTTATGGTTCAAAATTGGTTTTGAAACTGGTTTATGGTTTAAAATTAGCTTGAAAATTAGTTTTGGACCATGAACCAATTTCAAAACGATTTATGGTTTAAAACCAATTTTAAAATCGAGCTAGTTTTAAAACTAGTTTTGAATCATAAAATGATTTATAACCTATTTCAAAAAATTCAAACCAGATTTTTTTTAAAAAATATGGATATATTTTGATAAGCAAAAAAGAGAAGAAACTTACCAAAAGAAGAAAAGTGTTGCTGCCTGAGTATCACAGCCTTGAGCTAATAAGAAGGTCAACTTCCATAGCTTCTTTCTCGTCGTAGGCGATAAGATGGGTTATAAAAAAAAAAAAGGATTTTTGCTTATTAGTGTCCCCAGGATATTGATTTAAAAATCAATAAATAATTTTTTTTTATTAACAGTGTTGTATTGAAAATTATGAGGAAGTGCATTATTACACTTTTCAATAAAATTTTTCTATTTTTGATTCTTTAACCCTAAAGACACTGTTTAGCATTTTACTTAAAAAAAAGTGTGCTTTAATTGTGTAATAATCACGAAGAGAGAGAGAAGGGTGAGGTTTAAATTAGTTGCTCTGGATAATTACAGAGAGAGAGAAAGAAATTAATTGCAGTGGATAAGAGAGAGAGAAAAATGAGATTTAAACGTGTGGTATTAAATTACTGTTAAATCTTTAAAATAATTAATTAAAATAAAAGAGATGATAGTTCTTCTAAATTTTTGGTGTGAGTCACTGATGCATGCCAACTAAACGTAGGGCATGCGTGAGTATATTAGCAATCTCTCTCTCTCTATATGACTTGAAAATTTTTAAAATAAATATACATTTATTTACTGACTTAAGAGATAATTTCACTTTTAATCAAAATTTTCTTTCAAGAAAGTTTGCATTGGTCAGGGTGGAAAAGGGTGCGTTCCAATTACTCACAGTATACGCTGTAAAATTTCAAAAGAGGAAATTTTACATAGTTAGGAAAAAATTTGGTTCGATGTTACCTAGGTTTAACCATGTTAATATTATAATCAATTAATTTAATTTCAAATTATTTTTCTTATTTATATTGGATCGGACACTCTTTATGAACATTAATAAGTTTAACAATTCCATCTAAGATGATTGGTATAATTTTTTATATTATACTAATCATCTTTAAGTACATAAAAAATTATACCAATTATCTTTGATAGGGTGATTTAACTCTATTTTGACTTGGGATAAGTTACACAATCCCATATACTACTATAAGGGTTTCCTTCAACTCTCTTCATAATTAAACCAACTCATATGGCTATATAGCTATATTAAATAGACCATGACCATTTATAGATTCTTTAATGGACATTAATTTTCCAAAATATAGGAATTAAAGGAAGCGTACCAGTCCTTGATTGGTTTCAGCCAAAGCTCCAGCTCCGGCAGATGCAAAATTCACCCCATAAATGTATTGATCATGGTATCCAGGATGCAAGTTTGGCGGAATAAGTGACAACTCTGCATACTCAGCTGCAAACAGCACTCAGCGAATTAAAATATAAAATAATTAACCTGAAAGCTTCACTTTGTCTTGTAAAATCAAATAAAATAATATTGCTTCAAATACGTAGTGAAAAAACATGCCAATAAAATCAGGAATTACACGTCCATCAGAAAACCTTCCATTGGGATACTTAAAGTGTCGCCATATGGGGGAAAGTTCGCTTGGAAAAATGTGGTGGTATTGATGTAGTTATTGTTTCCAGGATCAAATAGAGTCTCAAAATATGAATAGGGTTCTGTGGTTTTCCGGTAAACATGTGCTTTTTTGGGAATGCGAGTGATCAATGTTGAGAATAAACGAGCAAAGGAAGACAACTAACATAACAAAGACCCTTAAACTTGCCATGTTAGAAATTCACCCTTCCCACGCATGCAAAAGTATGTATTGTGTAGCCAATCTTTATATAGGCGGTATTGGTATGGACTGGACTTTTTTTTTTTTTTTTAATTCAGATTTAAACAAGTCGTGTGTAACTAAACTTTGATGTTGATGGTATTAAGGACTACTATGAGGTTGGATTAAATGCATATTTAATATCATTTGTTATTTTTATGCAGAAGTAAAAAAAAATTATAGACATATATCTTAGAATAACACTACTTTTGATTCTTTATGTAAAAAACAAATAACTAAATCATCAAAATCAATAAAAAAAATAATTAGGCTAATTAATTTTAATTAATAATTATATAAATTTAATTTTTGTTCCAAAAATACCTTTAAAATGAAATGATTTAAGTATTGACTGTATTTAATGTCATTGATCGTAACCCAAGAACTGTTGCAAAATTTAATTCAAACCAATAGGCAAAATTGCTAAAAATCATGATTTTCCACCAAAATTACTAAAAAATAAGGTTCATACATCCACTTATATGGGAAATTAGTGAGTGTCTTGTAAATAGACTTATTAATTAATTAAGGGTATAAAAGGAATTGAACAATTAATATATTTAAAAATGAGTCTTTGTTTCTTATAATTAGGAAAAAAAAAATACTCTCATTTGTTGCTTATAAAGGACTGGAAGGAGTACACTAAAATTTCTAGGATCTACAATATGCTAGAACGTTAAGGATTAAAATAAGGATAAAACTTAGATGCAGTTTCATAGTTATTGTTGGTGTTGTTCTTCAATCAAATTTGGAGTTTCACTTTAGAATCCACATTGATATTTAATGGAATCCTTTATTATACAGATTACTGAGGTAAAACTTCAAATTTGATTAAAGAACAACACCAACAACAGTTATGAAACTGCATCTAAGTTTTGTCCTTAAAATAAATACTTAGATCAATAGCTATTAATCACCTCAATGATGTAGAAGAATTGTAGCAATCATAATCACAAACAACAAAGCCAGTGATTGTATGGTTCTTCCTCAACTTAAGTTTCGCTATTCTTCAATAAGACCTTCACAACTCTTTGTATGGGAAGAAGAGAGATAGTAGTATGACTTGGTGTATTGAGGGCCTAACAATGATTCCTTATTTATTAATTCCACTAGGGTTTCCATTATGCCAAAGTGAGCCAATAAGGGTATTCACTCATAAGCCTATATTACATCCTTTTGTGGCCTAAGAGACTCAATTTAGTAACTTAAAATATAGTCCTCTAAATATAAATAACTAATATAATTGTTATTAAAATATGAGCCTACATTAGATAAAGAAATAATAGTTTCCTACAAAACTTAGTTAAGAATATTTATTGATTTTTTAACTGGGAAATGATCAATTTATTTTTAGAAGTAAGTTTTTGACATTTATTTCTCTTAATATTTTTTTATAAAATATAAAATTTACAAATACAACTATTGACTAATGTGATATCATTTTGATGACTATTGCACGTCAAATTTTAAATAAAATTAACATTCATAGATATATAATCTTATAGGCAACATTTACTTATATTTTAAAATGTATAGTATATATTAAAATTAAGTAAAATTGATTGATGAAATATCAAATAATTTTTAAATTATATCAAATTTTACATACTTGATCTACTTTTGAAACCAACGGTTAGATTAATGAAACACAATGTTTTATAAAAAAATTGTTATGTGAAGTAAGTTAAATAAGACTTACTTTCAAAATAAGTGGATCTCTTAATTTTTTAACTATTTTAAAAATAAATATTAAATGATTTTTATATTTTTGTTCTATAATAAAGATTAAATTAATTTGTAGGTCCCTATAGTTTTTAATTAAGTCCCTATAATAAAAAAAAAAACTTAAAAAAAGTCCTCATGTATTGATATGACATGCGAAAATGGAGAAAGAATTAACAAAATGGTGAAGGTGGGGATTGCACCTCCACCCTTGAAGTCTACCCACAACACTAGCAACAATAGACTAATGACTTAATTTGAATATGTAAATGAAAATTATATTATAAATAATTTAAATGGGAGACTAAAATTGTACATATATTTACTATTACTAAATTAATAATATTAATACTATATGAACTAATAATATTAAAATTAATAGTAATAAATATAAATTAATAATGCATACTACGAATCAAATTATACATATATTTATTAATATTAATAAATATAAATTAATAATATATACTAAGGACCAAATTACACACATATTTACTACTATTAAATAAACAATATAATATTATAAAATCAGACAAATAATAACTTATATTTTTTAATATTATACATCTTAATTATAACTTAATCACTCTATTTTAAATAATTTTCTCTTTATAAAATTGTGCTGTTTTAATTTTTTAATTTTTTCTTTGCCTATTTTAGTGATTGAAATAAGATATTATTGTTGATGTAATAATTTTTTATTTACTTAGCTAAAAAATTTATATTTATATCATATATTTTCAATTAACCTTTTTGTAATATATTTATATCATATCTAATATATTTATATTTCTATAGAAGTTTAGTAATATATATTAATTATATATATTAGTGAACTCTGAGGGTGGATGTTTAAACTCCATTCATGCTGACAAGTATATATTATGAACTTATATTTTTTAATATCCAATAAATTTATACTAATTTCTATTTTTTAACAATTTTAATGTTATTAGTTTCTATAAAATTAAAATCATTTAATTTAGTAGTGGTAAATATATGTACAATTGTAATCTCCTGTTCAAGTTATACTCTCTCCAATCCTTTATATAAGCAATAAATGAGGGTATTTTTTGTCCTAATTATAAGATACAAGACCCATTTTTAAATATATTAATTTTTCAATTCCCTTTATGCCCTTAATTTATTAAGAAGCCTATTTGCAAGACACTCACCAATTTCTCATATAAATGGATGCATCAGCCTTGTTTTTTTAGCAATTTTGGTGAGAAATCATGATTTCTAGCAATTTTACCATTTGGTTTAAATTAAATTTTTCAGCAGTTCTTGAGTTATAAACAATGACATTAAATACAACCAACACTTTAATCATTTCATTCCATAAGTATCTTGAAACAAAAATTAAATTTATATATTTATTAATTAAAATTAACTAATCTAACTACTTTTATTGGTTTTGATGATTTAGTTACTTGTTGCTTATATAAAAGACTTCAGTACTTTATATGAGCAACAAATAGATGTACTCCCTCTGGACTCAATTATAAGCAACAACAAAAAAAAAAGATTTAGTGAACTTAAATATAAGCAAATTTTAACTACTTTCACCCTATTTAATGACACCATCTCAATCTTTTTTATTCTTTATATCAAGTTCTAATGAAAGGCACTTTAGGAAAAAAGTTCATTTTTTAAATGTGATTAGTATAATTAAATGATATTAACTATAACTTTCTTAATTAGCGTAAAAGTTGGTTAATTGTGCTTATAGTTGAATCTGAATGGAGTTTTTTTTTTTTTTGTCCTAATTATAAGAAATATATGATGTATTAATTGTTATCTTTTTTTTGTAACCTTAATTTATTGTAAAGTTTATTAATGAGATACTCACTCATTTCTCATGCAAGATGCATTCATTGGCATATTAACAATATGAATTACACTCATTGGTCAATAAAATTATTTCTTGAATTATGAGTAGTATCATTAAATACAACCATCATTTAAACTATTTAATTTTATGGGTATTTCTAAAATAAAATTTAAATTTATGACATTATTAATTAAAATTAACTAACTTAATTATTTTATTCATTTTGATGAATTTGTTATTTGTTGTTTATATAAAGGACCAAAGTTAGTATAATTTTTTTATATGATTTCACTTGCTACAGTAACACATATATTCCCTTCCTTTATTATTACTAGGAAACATTAATTTTCTTTGAAGAAGGTGGAGAAGGTCGAATATATTGATCTTGGGTAGCTAGGCGTGACTACATTTATTAGGGATGACAATGGGAAAGGTCTAGGTAAGATACTATAATATTCATTTTCATACTTGCGTTTGAAAAAAATACGTATCCATTCCCATACCTGTGCGATGATGTGTTGTATTTTATACTATTATTTACCTCTTAGTCCATGTAGATTTGCATGCATTTTAGCTTATTAGGAGTAGTTTTAGTACTAATTTCCTTTATTTCCTTCAATCAATCACTTAGAATGCTTGATGTGTGTTTTTGTGTTGTTGGTGGATTTTTAGGAAAGATTTGGCATATATCGAGTTGGCTTTGGAACTTAAAGATTTAAACTGGAAGTAATTTGAAGCCAAGGAAAGCAATGAAGATATTATTAAAGAAAATGAAGAAAGAGTAAACCCCACAACCAGAGAACACCACAGCTTGACTGTGGCAATTGCCACAGGTGTGGTAGAATTCAGCAAATTGCCACAGGAGCAACCAAAGAGTGCCACAGCCTGCTTGTGGTAAATGCCACACCCTGCGACGAATTCTAGGAAAATGCCACAGGGGTTGCCAGAGAGCACCACAGGCCTGCCCGTGGCCAACACCACGCCATGTGGCGCACTACTGACGTGAATTATTCTTATTCTTCTGATTCTTTTTAGTTTGGGCTTGGATCCTTTTTGTACTGAGGAACTTATATAGAGTTCTTAGGCCTAGGAAAAGGGATCCAAATCTTGGTTCTTGACGGTTTAGAATGAGAGCTTTGGATTGGAATTTCCTGCTCTTTTCTTTTCTGGTTTGAATGTTTTCTTTTTCTTCTTGTTTGTTTTCGATGACTATGTGTGAGTAGTCATCTTTATTCTAGGATTAGGGCGTAGCCCTATGAATGCTTAATGAATTGATTTATTTTATCCTTGTGTAATTCTTGTTTATCTCTTGATTCCTCCTCTATCGATTTTCTTTATTGTGAAACGAATTGGCCACGTTCTACATAAACTAGGGATTTAGGGAAGAACTAAGAGGTGAACTTAAATACCGGAATTATAGGGAAGAAACCTAAGTCTAAACCACGAAAGTAGGTGAAACCTTTGGGGATTAATTGAATTAACAAAGAACTCATTGGGTCTAATTAAACACAACCACCACAAAAGTAGGGGGCTAATTTGATTAGCACCCCTCCATATCTTGAAAGAGAACAGATGGTACCTTAGGTTAATTCACCCTCAAGAAAAACAAGTAAGAGCACAAGATAAGAGAATTAATTTAGTAATCATTATAGGGTGAACCTCGATCCTAGAAATTTCTTTACTGAATCATTATCGATCTTATTTGCTCGCTTAATTGAATTCCCCAATTTCTAATTCTTTTACTTTAAACTTAAATTCTCAAATTGAACTCTCTTTGTTTAATTTTTATTAAATTGCGATAATTACAAAGATAAACACATAGTTCCTGTGGATTCGATATTTTATTACTTGACGACAACCGTACACTTGTGGTTTTATCACATCAAGTTTTTGGCGGTAGCAACTTTAATATCCATCCCCATACCAGCTAGACATCTGTATACTCATACCTACACCCACTATTCGCACTTTACTTGTGTATAAAGTCAATAAATTAATAAAAAAATAATTAAAAAACTATTACAACTAAATTGAAAATTCACTTTTAAATAATCTACCACATAACATGAAAACCATCCATTACAATTGGTTTATAGTTTGTACCAAGTGATTTAGCATGGCAAAGAATGATATGTGAATTCTCTTTCTGATGCTTGAAATTATAGGGATTTGGCATTTTAATTCTTAACTTTTATAAAATGTGATTCATTTAATTTTTTAATGTAAAATTATAGTAGATAAAAAGTAAGATAGATAAAATTATATGGTTTTTATATAATTAGAGGGGAAAATATAAAATTAAAATTAAAGTGATTGAGATTTATAACTTTATTAATTAAATTGATAATTTATAATATATATAATTATATACAAATAAAATATTTTATTTAAATAATTATATATAGAGAGATACAGATCTATAGTGGGGTGCATATTATAATATCCGTATCTACACCTATTATGCGAATTTTTACCCTCTTCATTAAAAATATTTTTATGAGTACCTATAAGTTCCAGGTACAATTATCATCCCTAACATTTACCTATTGTTCGAAAGTGAAATGACTTCACCCTGCATTCAGAAACAAGTAGCTAGCTATATTTACTGTTACCACTCTTAAATAAATAAAGCTACCACCTGGTAAAGTATATTTACTACAAACGAACAACATTTAATTCAATATCACTGTTCACTACTCGCTAGGGGCACAATAAATTAAATATAGCATCTATATTTTTAAGTGCTTGGCGTTCTCCAGCAACCAGCAACTGCAAGGTCTAAGCCAAAAACATGTTTCTTAACACTATATATATATATATATATATATATAGTGTATCGATCTAGCTTCTTGACCTGTAATTCTAGTATTGTTAGTAGACTCCAAGAGTGTGGGTTTAATTCTTTCCTTCAACATGCTAATACTCACCTCATTTTTGCGTATCATATCATTATTACGATTAATTTAACCTATAATAAATATCTCTTTTTCATAAAAAATAAAATAAAATTCTACGCTAATTTATTTAAGAATACTTATTAGCATTTACCAACTTTTGTTGATTTTCCCTCAAGGTCTAACAAATTTTTCAAACGTGAATTCTTAGAAATTCAAGTCAAATTTTGAATATGGGTTTCGGTCATATACAATGTATTATGGACAATGTTGTCACACGCGGGCCATGACAATGTCAGCCATGACGTAGTGGTGTGATTCGAGTTGCAACTGCCATTCTCACTGTAGATAGGTAGAATGAAAATATCAAATTTTATTATTTTTGTGAGAGCTAGAAAGGGAGTTTTTTCTGTAGAAGCCACTAAAATAGAAAATCTTAAAGAGATATGGTATTGTTTGTTTGAAAAGGGGAATAAAAAGAAAGAAAATTGTTTCTATTAGATTCACCAGAAATATTTTTTTCCTAAATCGTTATGAAATATGGAGGAAATAATCTATCTTTTTAATTTTTTTTGTTTCTTATAAATTAATTAATTTTTATAACATAAAAACTATGTTAAGAAAAATTAATAGAGTAAAATATTAAGTTTTTAACTAATATAAAAATATATATTTTTCATATACTTTATTTATTTATTTGCTCTCTTTTTCACAAAGATATTTATAGAGAGTACAAGGTCATTAAGACAATTGTAGTCCATTTTATTTTTACTAACTAGTAACTACTATTGTCATTATTACTAATTAAGAGTATCAGTTTAAAATTACTTTATTTATTTCAAATGTAAATGTATTGGATATATATTTTCTATAAATAATAGATCAATCTAGCTATTTCTTCTCTTGAAACTTGATTTGAATAATTTTTACAACATGAAATTATTTTTGGTTTTTTATTTGAATCCAAAAAATTAAAACTTTATAAGATGATGAATTGAAAAATAGACAGATTCTATGGTGGAGAACCTGCACATGTGATTCACAATGGACCATTTAATTTGACTGATATAAGAGATATTTTTACTTTTTTGTAAAAAATAATTCTTTTTAAATGAACTTACAATAATGCCCTTTTTAACAATGAACACCACATAGGAGAGAGAAAGATGAAGAGCAAGTTGTGAAAGAACGATGAGAGCACGACAGTGCAGGAGCCTCAATTTGTGACGGTGTGATTGCCAGTCGTGTGAGTCAAAGCAAATAACAGCCTGTGCGCAAGAGAGCGAGAAAGACAAAAGGGAGAAGAGAAGAAGGAACGATGGGCGGTGGTGATGCCGTCGCAAGGTCTTCATTGCTACATCTGAGACCTTCTTTCCCCATTCTTTGTTGCTACATCTTCAACCCCTACCACCCGTTAGTGTCAAAGCATTCCACATTGCCAACGAAAAGGTCTGATTTGTCGCCACTACCTCTAAGCCTCAAAAAGAGGGTCCAATTTGAAGCATGAGTTGTTCTTAGAAAATTTTCATCTTTTTTGGTTTGGAACCATGTGTTTTGTTTCTTTTGTGTGTGTGTGTGTGTGTGGTTATGTGATATATTTGTTAGAGGCTAAGAAATGTGGGTTTTGGAGTAGAGAGAGTGCAACCGCAACATTGTCGCACATATCGTGGGAGCATATACAATATTGATTGCTTGCTTCAGATTTTGGATATTGATTGTTTGCTTCATCTTTATGTGATTGATTGCTTCATCTTCTAGGAATGGATTCACAAGTTTGGACAATGCTTCATCTTCATGGATTAATGGTAATGAGACAAGGGAAAGGGGTTTTTTTTTTTCTTTAAATAAAAGGGGCAATTGTGTAAAATACACACGAGCAATTCTATCAAGTACATATAAATTTAAAAAAAGTAAAAAAATAAAAACCATCTAAAACAGTTGCAGGTAACAAATCATAACCTTTGAAATTATACCAATAAATTCAATGGTCATGACATAATTGACCACCATAAACCACTTCCTTTGTGGTCCACTGTAGCCTACGTCTGAAAAATATTTTATAAATCTTGAATTTTTTTAAAGATTTAGTGAATATTCTAATATTGATGGTTTTGATTTATTTTCAGAATTGAAAATATTGAAATAAGTATCAAGAGAAGAATTAATGTTCTAATAGAAGAATTAAATTATATCAATTTTTTTTTTCCAAATATATACATTGCTTGTAGAATGTTATTGACAATACTCGCAATGATCGCTACAATCAAAAGAAGTATTTCAAAATTAAAATTTCTTAAATCCAATGTAAGATCAACAATGTTATAAGATTGAATGAATTAGACATTTTATTTACTAAAAGTTGTTAAAATTACCTGATATTATATTTGATAAATGCTTTTGCAACTCAAAAAACTAGAAAATTAATATAAGGATTGATAATTTATGTTAAATTAAGTCTTTCTAAAAATTTTGTCTTAGGCCCTAAAACTTCAAGACATAGCCCTACAAATAAGAGAAATTTCTCTACTTTTTATCTTATTTCTATTAATCCAAATAATACATCTTTTTCACTCTATCTTTCTTCTATTTTTATATTCTTTATTGCTTTTCTTTCTATTTTTTCCCCCTATTTTACTCCTAAACCAAATAAAGCATAAAAGTTTTTGACACTTCATAGCACAAAAAACGTGCTCACCTTTTTAGCAGTCTCACACATCTTATCTTTTACTTTTTGGGAAAAATATGTTTTTAGTCCCTATATTTTCAGTCAAATGTAATTAAGGTTCCTGTACTTTTATATTAATGAATTTGGTCCTTAAACTTTAAAAAGTCATATGAATTTAGTCCTTCCTAACTTTAAAAAACATGATGATTTCTTAGAGAGAGGATGAACTAAATTCAAATGTTTTTTAAAGTTTAAGGACCAAACTCATCGATATAAATTTATAGAGCCGTTAACCACGTTTGACCGAAAGTATAGGAACTAAAAACACATTTTTTCCCAACTTTTTGGATCCATTAGTTCACTTATTGCGGACAACTTGAAATTCATATGAAGAGCATCTTTATGCACACACAAAACACAGTATTATTCAATTTCATACACACACACACAAACTTTTTTTTTCTAAGTTATTTCATATGTCTTTAAACCTATGTTGTATTAGTTTTTTTTTTTTTCTTATTCAAATGAATGACTCAAGTGTTGTTCATAATGTTACTTTTGACAAACCATTTACATTTCAATGAAATTTCAATTTAGTCTTAAAATGCTTATTTATTTATGTCTTAAAATTGAGGAATACTAGCAACACTCTTTTTCTAATACTCTCTCTATTATTTGTTAAAATTTATTAGAAATCATAAATTTTGGTATATCCTATTTATCATTTAATGAGTCTCTCCCCTGATTTAGAAATAAGACCTACTAAAATTTATAATTTTCAATAAATTTTAACCAATAGTAAGAGTATAAGAGAGTGTTGTTAGCATTCATCCTTAAAATTACTTTTTCATTTCAATGTCATTTTACCGATTTAACACCATCCAAATTGTTAAGAAATGCCATATGTACACGAAATCAAAATTAACACAACATTATAGAAAATGAAGATGATGACCAGAATAAATTGGATTAAAATTAGTCATTCCCCTTACATGTAATCTATCAAAATCTGCCTCATTAGATTAATCATATTGAACATTTTTTTACTTTAACAAATAAGTTCAAGTCAATTTCAATTTCAATATATATATATATATATATATAACTATTATACGTCACATATCAAGCTTAGGTCAATGTTTTGCAAAATAGGCCTAACATTATTTAGGTAAAGTCTATCTTAACTTGTCTCATTGCTATCATTTCTTCTTTATAGTCTACTAATTTCCACATTGATATTATCTTTCATTATAATTTAATGTTTTACTTAAAAACACTACAAAGCCATGAACTTTATCAAATACACACAAAGAGGTGTATCCTTAAGCACTGAAACAACCCTTTATTTGCAAAGAAATGTTTTGGCTTTTTGCGTGTGTGAGGCAATCAAACTTAGTTCAATCCACATATGTTAGTGAAAAGTATTAAAAATAGAATAATCAATTAATCTTATGAATAACTTGCATTAAATAACAAAGGGTTTAATTATAAAGTTCAATTATCCCTAACCAAGAGGGATTAAGCAAAACATAATAAAGAAATGAAATGGAAGAGTGAGAAATGATTATGACTGATGACAACTCCATTGATTCTTCAAGACCCTCTCCAAAGGGTTGAATCCCCAATGGTGGCAAAGGTTAGGGTTTTTAGAGAAAAACTGAAGGCTAGGTGATGAGAAGGATGTCTCCCAACACATTCTACCTAATGAGCCTAGCAAATTAGCTCAATTAGTATCTAGAAAAGGCCTACACATGATCTAGATTCTATTACAATGCACCAAATATTTTATTGCCAAGCCAATGAGCACATTGAACAATCCATGCCTCACAGTCCAGGCACAATGATGCAATTATCAGGAATGCGCTCTACCATTGAGCTAATAGCTCATCGTGCGGAACTCCCGTCGGGACCCACTATGCCAAAAGCAAGATAAACCTCATTCCTCTCTTTCCTTTCTTCACCCCCATGTCGCCCCAGGGGTGAAAAAAGGAGCTCTTATCTACTTGTTCTGACCTAGGATAATAAGCTCATGAAGGATGTCAAATTCAACGTTTCCAATGCTAAAAATAAAATATCTAGACTAGTCTTGCAAACCAATGCATAACACAGCATTTTCGACATTAGGGTGGAGGCTCAATTCACATGACTTGGCATTCAACTAGGCATTGATTATTTCAGCACGTTTTCCACACCAGCCTCAGCGTAGATGCACAACTTCTAATGTTGATTCCTACGTCAAATCTTCTCCTAGCGTAAGATGTTGAGATTTCAAAGAAGATTTCTGGATTTCTTCAATAGAGTGTGGGACACTACTTCTAGCATTTTCAACGTTATGGCTAAATGCAAGTGTTTTGCTATTATCAACATGTCTCTAAGTTCTCCAAGAATATCGAAATTTCAGTCACATGATTAGATGCCTCGTATCAATGATCCATTAAACAATTTTATTCTTTCTAAACATTCTCTCACTTTGCGTTGGTCTTATGATTACTTAACACATCTCAAGCAATGCACGCCATTGGTCATCTTTCAATCTTGCAAGTCTTGCTTTTTCCAAATTCAAGTCTCGAATATGCTTCACATTAGGCACTTAGTAGAAGGGCTTTGATACCATAACAATATTCCTTTGATCAAAAAATTTCTCTTTCTCGTTGATCCAATTTGAACATATATAAATATAGTTACATGTTACTCCTAAAATTCAGCTAATCATTATGATAACAATATTCTTCATATGGTTAGTCAACTAAAAGAAAACATTATGATGAAAATATTCCTAATACAGTTGATTAACTAATAGAATACTTACCTATAAGAATGAGCAAATCACACTAAATGAGCAAAGTCGTCATAGTGAGCAAATATGTCTCTCAATGAACAAATCACATATAATGAGCAAACTTGTCATAATGAGGCAAATTTGTCTCATAATGACTTAATAGAAATCCTTGAGGCAATAAAAATTGTTTCCCATCAGATAGTTTTATTATGTGTGCGTTAATCCTAGTTGTGTGAGAGAAAGAGTAATCATTCTTATGTTGTTAGTCTCTTATTTCCTAACAAGAATTGAAAGAAAGACATATCATTCTTTGTTGTCAGGTACACAATTTTAATATTAATTCTCTCTTTAATTCAAGATATAACATACTATACTATGTATATGATTAAATCAATTTAAGTATGTTATAAATTTCATTTGTAGATAACATGCTAAATTTGACCTTTGAAATGTATTGATCTACAAATTTATTAGGTTATTTATATAATTATTTCAAACAAATTATCTATATCTATAATTACAACAGCAACAATAACAACAAAGTCTTATCCCACTAAGTGAAGCTGACTACATGGATCACACAATGTCATTTGGCTTGGTTAAAGACTAAAGTTTTAGAGATATTGTTTACCATGAGATCCCTCTTAATAACTTCTTCCAATGTCCTTCTTGGTCTCCATCTCTCTTCTTCACTGAATTAAAAACCATGCAATATTATACTCTTGTCATCGATGCCTCATGTGGCCTTCTTTGTTCATGACCAAACCACCTTAACTAATTTTCTTTCATCTTTCCCTCAATCAAGGCTACACCAATCTCTCCTTATATATAATCATTTCCTATCTTATCTTCTCTTGTGATCACACATCCATCTTAACATTCTCATTTCTACCACCATACCTTTTTCTCTTACTGTTCCTTTAAAGCCCAACATTCACTACTATATAGTATATATAGATTATCATTAACAGTACCTTAAAATTTGCCTTTGAGTTTGGTAGGGTACTTTGCAATTGTAAATAACCTTCCATTTTAGTCATCTTGCTTGTATCTTATGTGTGACATCATCATTCATTTTCCTATCATTTTGTATTATTGATCTTATGTATTTAAACTTAGAAACAAGTGGTATGACACCTTCTCCCGTTTTTACTTCCAACTCATATTCCTCTTATCTCTTGCTAAAATTGCAATACATATACTCAATTTTACTTCTACAAAAACAAAAACCTTTTGTTTCTAAAATATGTCTCAAAAGTTCAAGTTTAAGGTTGACTACTTCCCTTGGTTCCTCAATCAAAACTATATCATCCACAAAAAGCATGCAATTAGGGATAGTCTTTTGTATGTCTCTAGTAAACACATCCAAGACTAAAACAAAAAATGACTTAAGGCAAAACCTTGATGTAATCCTATCCCAATAGGAAAACTTTTAGTCTTGCCTCTTGGAGTTCTCACACTAGTAGTTACCCCATCATACATGTCTTGTATAACATGGATATAAACCATGCAAACATTATTTCTATCCAAAATCTTTCACAACACTTCTATTGGCACTTGATCATAATTTTTCAAGTCATTAAAAACCATATCTAAGCCTCTCTTTTTTTTTTTTTTTTATACCTTTTCATTAACCTCTGTATAAGATAAATGGCTTTTATTGTAGGTTAAATATAGCAAGTAAGTCCTTGAACTACTTGAAATTTTTAATTAAGTTCTTAGTCTAAAAAAATTGTAATTAAGTTCTTGATCTTGTAAAATTTTTGTAATTGAGTCCTTGATTAGTTATTACGATTGAACTGCTAGATGTTATTACGGTTTGAAACTGCTAGAAAATAACAATTTGTGGTGGTTTTCAAGATCTTATGGACTCAACAACAAAAATTTTACTAGATCAAGGATCCAATTACAAATTTTTCTAGTTTAGGGACCTAATTAGAAATTTTGAAATAGTTCAGGAACCTACTAATTAATTTAACCTTTGTTGTAAACCTTCCTATCATAAAACAAAATTGATTCTCTGCAATCTTCGTCTCTCTTCTTAATTTATGCTCAATCACATTTTTTTCGTAATTTCATAGTGTGGCAATCATTAGTTTTATAACTATGTGATTAGCACAATTATGAATATCTTCTTTGTTCTTAAATATGGGAACCAAAGTTCACTTCTACTCATCTAACATTTTTTTGGATCTCAAAATCTCATTAAATAATTTAGTGAGTGAAATAATACCTTATTCTCTTACACATTTTTAAAGTTTAACAAAGAATACTGTCTAGACAAACAACTTTACCATATATATAATCATGCATATAAAATATTAGCTGGCTATTTTTATTTATTTGTCTTCAAAAGTAGTGAAACAACTCTTTCAGATTGTAAGAGTCGATGACATCTCTCTTTCCACTCCACATTAGCTTGGCGAAATGCTCAGCAGCACTCTCCGTGGGATGAAGAGAATCAAAGAACACATAGTTATTGACATTGTTACATAGCTCATATTCTTCAATCCCTCTTCTTCCTCCGCAACTATAATCTCCTCTGTACGGACCACCTCCACAACAAGCTACATTCCCCTCTTCGAAACCTTACCAAAAAAATAAAATAAAAGCAATGGTTACATCACAGCAAAGATAATGCACTTATTTTTTTTCCTAAAAAAATGTCATATATCTACAGTTTACGGGCATATACCATATTTTGAAGGGTACTTCATTAATTCAATAAGTGCACCGTAGAAGTCGGTAACTGAGTATTTGAATCCCTTTAGCTGTTTCTCCAGCTTGTGAAGCATTTTGGGAAGAGCATTATTGTGTAGCCTTGCAATCGCCGATGCTTCTTCTTCCAGGCAGGCACTTATGGTTGTTCTATTTATGATCCTCCTTAGAAGAGGAAAGCAATTTAAAGGACCAACATTTACAAACCCAAATTTTCTTCCTCCTTCATTGTAAATTTCCTACGCAAAATATCAGTGTTACAATCTAAAATTATAACAACTAGAAAAGAAGAAAATTGAAAAGAAGTTGTTGCAACTGTGAGGCTAAAGGCTCAGATCTTGGCGTACTTGGATAGCGGCTGTAATGTTACCAATCACAAAATCTACAAATTTTTGTTGAGGGTATGGAAGAACCACACCACTAGGAGAGTTTGTAAGGAAAGGGGTGCCATAGTCATTGCCTCCTATGCTAAATATGTAGACAGCTCTAGACAACAAGTTTTCGGCTTCCACGTCTCCTAGTTTTTGCCTGAATTGCATGCTAACTTCTGTGAAGTAATCTGCCTGAGCTTTTAAGTCTATCACCTAAAAAAGGAATAGGAAAATCTTACACATATTATACAATTACCAAAGTGGTAAAACTTTCACAAATACAGTTGTATTATTCATACAATATTTTTTATTATAGCATTGTTTTTCTCTCTATCTCTTTTCATGACATCATTCATCTTATCACGTATTTCTTTTCTTTTTTTTGTCTTTTCATCTCTCTTTTAGTTGTACAAAAATTTAAACAAATTTATCCATACAAACAAAATTTTCTTTTCAAATACATTGCTATATGAGAAAATAATATAAGTTTTAAGAAATAGCAAAAAAAAATATACTTTTGTTCACTATATATATATATGAGTTTAATGGCTATGCACTGTTAATATAAAAAGTTTTATACTGTCAACTAATCACAAATTACCGTTGTTATGACTTTTACTGTAATTATTATGAAAGTCAACAAACTTACCATATATGGTGGTTTGTGATTGGATGACAGTGTAAAACAGTTTTACACTGTCAGTGCATAACCTATTCTCTCTCTCTCTCTCTCTACATATATACACACACATAGGGTTTTTTATTCAACTAAATGCTAGCAACACATTTTTTGACACATTTTTTTGAAGAGTTTAATAGTCATGCATTGTCAGTGTAAAATATTTTATACTATCAATCAATCAGAAATCACCATTGATATGACTTTTAAATATTTATTATAAAAGTCAACAAACTTACAATAAATGGTGGTTTGTGATTGGATGACAGTGTAAAACTACTTTACACTGTCAGTACATGACTTGTTTTCTCTTTTTTGAATACATCCTCTCTTATTAGTTGAAATTTTCTAAAAATTACAAAAATTTGTGGTTCCTATATCATATTTAATGACTGTCTCTCATATTTTTGTAGTTTCCAATAAATTTCAACCAATAATAAAATGTGTTAGGAGAAGTATGTTAGAAAATATGTTGCTAGTACTCTCTATTCCTAATTTTTTTTTTCCTAAATCATAGTTGATTCATTTTCGTATATTAAATTAGAAGATATTATCTTGAGAGTGACTTTAATCTTTTAGTTTATCCTAGACAGTCATACATAGCGCAATTATTTCTGTAAAATAAGTTAGATCAAATATACACGTAATCTACATCATTACTAAATAAGATAATTTAAAAAAAAACTTTCAATTAAAAAGACAATGATTTAAGTCATGATAAAGTTCTGATCGACAAGTTAACCTATTTGATTATATCACTATCATCGTGCTGTCAACATTATTGAAAGAAACTTAAGTCCTCAAGGGGAGGCACGGGCCAGGGAGACATTGAGTTAGCTTTGAACTCGGACAAAAGTCACAAAACGTAAGTGCAGGTTTTTTTTTGTTTTTATGTGATTTTGTTATTCTTTCTAATTAAAAATGGAGATTTTATTTCGATATTTAATATTAATTTTAAATGTCAATTTTTATTGTGTGACTTGTGGAGGAAACATTTAATTTTAATTAGAAAATTATATCAAAAATACCTAATAAATTGTATTTAAATACTGTTCTTTGCACTCACATATGCATCCATCAACCTTTCACTGTGGTTGGTATTTTAAACTAACACTTGGCCTAGTGGTAATGGTGGTCTTGATGTTGGGGTGAAGGAGTGGAGGGGTGGAGGGTTCAAATCTCACTTATGGAGGAAACATTTAATTTTAATTAGAAAATTATATCAAAAACACCTAATAAGTTGTATCTAAATACTATTCTTTGCACTCACATATGCATCCATCAACCTTTCACTATGTTTGCTAATTATAATTAATATGGGTTTATCAATTATTATCTTAAGAGTAATAATTAAGAGATTAAAAATATTTTTTATTAAAAAATTATTTATTAATTCCTTAACCATTATTATTCTAATGATAATTGTTAATAAATCTGTAATTTTTATTATTTTTTACCAGGGATTTTATTATGTACTCTTGGATACATAATGTGAAAGTATTAAATACTTTAAATTACTTTAAAAAGTAATAAATAAATGAATTTAGTGTCTTGTTGATATAATAAATATATTTTTCAACAAAACTTCCTACTTTTATATTCTTGTCATATTCATTGCACAGATAATATAAAATCTTGTTATTATAACTATTTAAATTATATTATAATAAAATATTTATTAACTTATTTAAAAACATAACTTTATAATTATTTGTGTGTGTGTACTTTTTGTCTCCCGTCACCTCACTCTAATCACGTAGAGGGAAGGATGCCTCCTCTCTCTAAAAAATTTTACTCCTCCTAACTATACATGGCCTAACACTCTGTTTGTTTAGATAAATTTTAAAGAGAAAAAAGTATGTGAGAAACAAGTATAAGAAAGAATAATTTTTTTAGTTGTTTGAGAAAGGAGAAAAGTGTGAGAAGAGAGAAAAAAAATGTGGGACCACACACAAAAATAATCTCTCTATGGGTAAAGAGATTTTGGAGAAAAAGTGAAAAAAAAATTATAGAACTCATTGAAAAATTAAAATAACTTATTTACTTTATAATTTTGAACCATATGAATATGTTATCAAGAATAAATATGTCTTTATATTATATACTCAATTTTCTTTTTCTCTTACTTTTTTCTTTTTCTTTTAATTAAAACACTTTAAAAATCTACTTATTTTTTATTTGTTCTCTCTTCTCTTTACTTCTCTCTTCTTTACTTCTCTCTTCTCTACTTTTTTCTTTATTCAAATAAAGCATAGGGGTCGAAAACCATTCATAGAGTTGTGGACACGATATTTTTCTATTTTCACAAGTTAGGAAAAGAACAGCTAGCGTACGTACCAGTCCTTGATTAGTTTCAACCAGAGCTCCAGCTCCGGCTGATGCAAAATTCACCCCATAAATGTAATGATCATGGTATCCGGCTGGACTAAGGTATGGTAGAATAAGTGACAACTTTGCATACTCAGCTGCAATATAAAGGCTTCTTCACGTTACAAGTGACACATAATAAATTAATAATGCTTCAAATATGTATACTGATTACAAGGTACTGAAAACAAACCAATGAAATCTGGGATCACACGTCCGTCAGAAAACCTTCCAGTGGGATACTTGAAGAAAGTTTCCCCATATGGGGGAAAGTTTGCCTGTAAAAAAGTGGAGCTATTGATGTAGTCATTGTTTCCAACATCAAACAATGAGTCTCCAAAAATGAATAGGGCTGTGTGGTTTTCCGGCAGGCAGAAGCTGCTTTGGGAAAGTGAGTAATCAGACATGAGAATAGAATAGCTCAAATAGAACGCCAATATAGACATGGAAACCCTTAAGCTAGCCATGCTTGAAATTCTAGCCAGTTCCCTTCTCTTCTCACGTTGAATTAATTAGGCACAGCTTTGCCAATTATATATAGGCACCGTGAAATGTTCATGCTTTATTCTCACATTCATATTTGCCCAAATTGGTATATTATTTGACAGGTTTTTGGTTCTTAACTCATGATTCACGCGTTGATAAATTACTATTAATGTAATGATATTCCCACGCCGCACCCAATCCCGATATTAACTTCTTCGACTTTGAAAGTAAAGACTAAATTAAAAGTGAAAATAGCATTAATCAGCGTAGGAAATGTTGCTTTCACAATCTAATCTCGAACAAATTCTAGTTCGCGAAGTAGCAAAGCCGGATAGGAAGACTTTTTTCTAAAAAAGTATATATAAACAGGTAGGATAGAAAACATTATTTTGTCACCGCCCTAGTCTCTGAGAGGAATCAGCAAAAAGTTTATTTGTGAAAATAATATTTCTCAACTGACACGGTAAGAATCAACCATAGGACGGAAACAGCAGAATGTGTTTGATCTTGTGCGTTGGGGGAGCTGACTAAGCATGCTTGGAGGTTGGACGGCACGTTCGAGAGTATGTATCAAAAAATATATATTATTAATATTTATCTTCAATAACGTACAAGAACAAAAAGAAAAAATGATATAGGAAAAAATAATTAAATCATCACTCCTTTAATGAATTACTAATTGGTTGTTAGCGTAAAATTTTTTACTCTAAAAATATATGAAAATTAAATTTTAATGGAAGAATTTAATTAGAATATAATGACAATATGTAAGATATTTTAAAAAGTTATCCAATTACAGATTCTCATGTACAGTAAAATTATTAACTTTTACAATAATTACTTTAAAAGTCATATGTCTAGGATGACTTGTAATTGATTAACAATGTAAAATATTTTATACTCAGTGTGTGAAATTAATTAATCTCTAAAGAAATTTTTTTAATTAGAATGCACTAATAATGTAATGATATTTTCTTATTGTCATTCAATCATAGATTATCATGTATGGTAAGATTTTTGACTTTTGTAACAATTACTTTAATGTCTAAAGTAATTTCTAATTAATTGATAATGTAAAAATATTTATACTAACAATACATGAAAATTAAACTCTTTAATAGAAAAAATGAATTTTCATTTAATATGTTAAAAAAAATACCACCAAACGTCTAGATTAACTGCCATGAGGTTGTTTCAACTTAACCGATCTTGAGTTCAAATTTTGGGTATGCAGTTACATTAAATACTCAAAGAGAGAGAGAGAGATTTTACTGTCCATAGTAGTCTTACTCAACTTGAACAAAATTGCTTGCCATAAAAGTTACCTATTATCCATACCAAAAAATATATAAATAGGGCATTAAATTACTTTATCTACTTTAATGTAATAAAATTTTATACATAATTAACTACAATAGCATATAAATGAGGAGATCTTGAGCAACACATGAATTGATTTAGTTTATTCATTACAAAGGTGATGTTTCGCCTAGAAATGGTAAGATAAATTATTCTCCTTATTAGTCTTCAATACATAGATTCATCATCAAGAGGTTCGCCATCACTATTATTAAGAGAAAGATTCGGATTCATAGGTGAAGGAATGCGCTTAGCAGCATGGAAGCCAGTGTCTTCCAATTGTGAGAGAGTATATGCTTTTTTATAGACAAGTGAATGCCATTTGCTGATTTTGCTATTTTAAGCCTAAAAAATATTTCAAGTCACCAAGAACTTTCGGCTTGAAAAGTGATTGAGCTTGATGCAGTATATTGATGTTTGGACTAGTGAGAGGCATGATATCATCAACATATACATGGAGAATAACAATAGATTGACCTGAACCAGGGGTAAAGTGTGAGTAATCACTGGTGGCTTGCTTGAATCCATGAGATGTAACGCCCCAAATTACGTTATCTTTTTATTCTATTACTTAGAGTTTAATTCCTTTGATTACATAACAAATTTATTTTTATTTTTATTAAGCTTAGAAAAAAAATTCTTTTTACTTTAAATTAAAAACCGAATCTAGATATTTATACACGTAAAGTAGTACACAAGGTAAATTTTCAGGAAAGAGAAGTGGGTCACAAATGGACACACTTAAATACTAAAAGTGCGTTTGTGTCACAGATTAAAAGTTGATTCCCAGGAATGTAAACATGGGAATGTAATATACCCATATTTGTTACAAGTTTTGAAAAATTATTCCCAAGTATTGTTGATTCTTGGAAAAGTTGTAACTCTCCTTTTTACTATGTTTTCCTACATTTCTATTCCCATGAGGAGGGATGGGAAATGATATTCCATGGGAATATGGGTAGTTATTTTTTATACATCTGTAACTTCTATTTTTATTTATTTTTTATTTAAATTATTTTGAATTTTCAAAAATATTCCTAAAAATATTAAAATATAACCAAACACGTTTTTAAATATACCCAAGAATAACATTCCTAGTTAAAACATTCCTAGAAATGTGATACCTGGAAAAATAATATGATACCTCGAAACAAAAGCCTCCTCAGTCTTTCTTAGTTAGAACTTTCCTAGACATACAACTTTACCTACAATTTTTTTCACATTTTATAAAATGAATTCAATTTTATTAAACGTCATTAATTAATTAATCAATAATGTATCAATTAAACATAAACGTCATAAGATAACAAAAGATATAAATATAAGTTAACATCATATATATAGTTAGCATCATATACCAGAATTGTTTGGATGGGACTAGTTAACATATACACATTAGTTTAGCAAAATAAAAAGAACTGTCGTCATTAGAGATATACATACCAAAATATACTTATTTCCCTCCCATAAAATACATCAAAAGCAAAGGGTCTAGTTAGAGTAGTCCTAATACTAAAATCCCATCCCCATTCTACACTAGTCCTAAACAAAAGTCAGTTGTCATCATCTAGGCTAAGTCCTCGCCAGAAGCCTCATCATCTACACCATTACTAGAGTTTGTATGTCCATTGGGTGGACGCCCATCATATGCTAGTTGTCAATGCATGCTAGATGGAGCAAGAGACAAGCTGAGCCAATTGATAAATTCATATTTGATGAATTTATGTGCATGATTTTGATAAGAAAAATAAGAAATAAAATAAAATAAACATTGATACCTTAGGAAATAGATAGGAATTAGTAGAATTTAAGCTTTGCATCTAAATCTTTGTAAACATTGAATTTTAAGTAGTTTTCTTAATCTTTGCATATAAAAACAGCAATAAATTGTCATCATTTTGGAATCAAGGATTCCTAATCATGTTTTGAACATTAATCATGCAAGAAAACAAGATTTTGGAGTCTATGCTAAAAAATGCTATTAGCGTCTTAGACACTACAACCCCCAAAAATTCGTGAAAATTGTTGTACGTTGTCAATACCCCAGCATCTAAATGCCCAGCCTGCATGGGAGACACTAAACTACCCGAAAAATATCACTGGATACATTGGAGGCAATAGCATTGGACACTGGGACAACATGGAAAACATTGGAAATGATGCTAATAGCTATTTAAAGTGCAAAACGAAGCGAAATAAGGCATTAAAGTTATTTTCTCGAGAGAGTCAGCCTTAATCTTCACATTTCTCCATCTCCATTCATTATAAGAAAATGCTCAATTACCCACGAAATTTTACCCATAGATTTGAATCTGTCAATAATGTAAAAAATACCACCAAAATATTTCATTGATAATATAAATATCCATAGATAACAATAAAATGACATTTCCTACAAGCATTTTATCGAAAAATGCTTTGAAACTTTTGGTGCTTTGGGTTACGAAGGAATAGTATCTACGAATTTGGGCGTGGGTAAACATATATATGGGTAACTTAGAAAATCGGGGATAATTATAAAAGAGGAAAAAAAAATTTAAAAATGTTCTTAGGTTATCTACGAATTGGTTTGTCAATAATTGAATCCGTGCATAGTGTGAGTAAATCCATAAGTAATATTGAAAGCTAAAACCAAAAAAGGAGAGAGTAAATCATCAATTAGTGAATGTCGAAATGAAAATTAGGGTAAACATCGCTTTTCACTCGAGGCCCTAGGAACCCTCCTCCACCGCCTCGTTGGGCACTCCGAGGACATCTCTGACCTTGCCTCGCTCTTCACTCCCACTACATTTGCTCTGCTTCCGACGAGCACATCGACAGCAACTGCGTCAAGACCTTCTACAACCATGCCAACTCTATCTTTTGTTTCAACCCCTAATCCAACCTCCTTTGACGAAGCAGCACCTATTACTTCTTTATGTCTTCACTCTTCACTCTTGCTTGTCACGTCATAGCCCTTAACAGCCTCTTGCACTCTTTGAACGCTTTTGCCCTACTTTCGTGGCCTATTCTTTAGGTAAGCTGAACTTGAATGCTCAATTGAACATGCCTTTGTGCTCAAATTGAATGTTATTTTTGTTTTTATGGTTTAGGTTTTTTTGTTGCGAGGATTTGTGTCTCACAGCTATTTCTATTGGGAGGGTCTACCAAGAGATTATTTCATAGGAGTAGGTATTCTCGTGTTTTAGGTATTCGCCAATTACTTACTTTATTGTTATTGTGCTAAATGTCGACGTAAATGAAAGTTTCCTTCATTACTTTCAATATCTGGCACTACGTTATACAGTACATGTGGTTTTGTCACTTTATTATTAGCTTTCAATATTATTGAAATAAAGTTTATTAAGGAGAAATTATGTCTTGGGTACACATAATCTTGTTTATACTAAACAATGAATTAAGCACAAAAGCTAATGAAGAACTAATTATCAATCAATGAATGTCAATATGTGAAGAATGTTTATAAAGAGGATAATTAATTAGTTGTAAAAGAAATCCCATGGTTCTGACAGTTTAATAGGGTTGTGTTTGTGTATATGTTGGTGTATGCTTGTGTGTTTTGAACAATACTAGAAAAAGGTAATGGAATGTGCAACCACAAAATGATTTGTATTATTTTGAACTATTATAGCATTTAACTTTTAGTTCTAGAAACAAATTTTTATTGTTATTTTTCTATTTGAGTGATTTATTTTAGCTTCGAAAGTTAAAACCTTATGCACCCTAAACTGAATTCTATTGTGTAAATGTCCTAACTCCTAACCATGTTGATTTTGTCATTTATTTCTTGGTGTTTGTCACACAAGCTTATATTAGCAATTCCTTTATCATGGTCACTTACATTCTTAAATGAAAGCTTGTGGCTGGTTGTGCCCTATTTGATGCCTTCCAAGGCTTTAGGGGGAATTAATTGACTAGTTGAATTATAAATGTGTGCATTTATGGTAGTCCTTAGATTCCTAAAAACATTGTGATTGTTAGTTGTAGTGATTGTTTTATGTTGTAAGAATAATGTATGATTTATTTTGCAATAACTATGCCCTTAGCACTTTCGAGGTAATGTTATGCCTTTATTTTTAGCACTTTAATAACATTTTCTCATTATTAACATTTTCTCTTGATGCAGAGGTAGGTGAGGTGGAAACCTAAGGATGAGCATCAAATCAAGAAGAATTTTCACTTAAAAGCCTCTCATAGACTCTCTAAAATGTTCATGGAAGCTTGACAAGACAGAAAGAAGTCCAAATGGATGGGAGATAGTGTGTGGAACAATTTGTTAGCGAAGTGGAATGCACCCACCTTTCACACAAAATGTGCACAGACCTAGAAAAATTGGGCGTCTAAGAAGGATGGGAGCTTGCACATAGGAAGCTCCATTAGCATGCACGAGCACACCATTCGCGTGGTAAGTACATTAAAAAACATATGTTTCTGGGATTCGTTTAAAACATACCATTGATTCTTTTCTTTGCAAACAGAGTTGCTTGGTCGACTTGTACATAATGATAAGGTCTTTCAGCAGACCCATATGCGAAAGGATACTAGTTAGTTTGTCGATGAGAGATCTAGACGACACACATAAGTTTCGTTTCCTGCATGTCTTTTCATTTTAACAATGTTTTACTATATTTATGAAATAACATATTGATTTATGCATAATAGGAAATTTTGAGACTAGATTTTCTCAGGCTAGGTTTGAGGCAGCATCATGTCCTAACAGTTTAGAATCCTCCTTCTTAGACCCTGCTGAGAAGGAGAGAATTAGAACTCAGAGCTAGATCGTTGTTGCCGGTGGTAGGAATAAGGGACGGATCTACAGGGCTGGAAAGCTGGCTCATGGTTATCAATGTGGGAATAGCCTCACACAGCAAACACATGCATCTTCCAGTTGCTCTCATGATTTAGACGAGATTATCCAGCTAAAGGAGGAGGTTCATCAATCAAGAAAGGATAATGTCCACAGGTTCATTAGTTGAGGGAGGATAATGAGTGACTGAGTCATCAGTTCTAGTCATTTTTCAGTGTTGTTCTCCTACTCCAACCACCTGAAGCACGCAATAAACTACAGCAAGAGCAACAACAACAGCAAAACGATCACCATCAGCATCAAGATCAGTAGCACCAAGACCAACATGACTCTCTAAACTATTCAAATTATTAGATTGTTCAATGTAGGAAACAAAAAGATTACTTCTCGTTTATTTCTTTTAATATGTATATTGTTCAAACTTAATACTATTGTTTTTTAAATTATGACAACACTTAAATGTTAACTTAAATTTTATTTAAATTTTGTTTTTATTTTTATTCAGTTTAAAAATTAAATACATGATTAAAAGAATAGTACAATGGATATTTCAAAATTGGCTCATTTGTGGGTGTGTTCCCACAAGGGAAAGTTACCCACGGATAAATTTGTGGCAATCTACCCACAAGTTACCCCTGGATAAATTCACAAGAAATTTACCCACGAATCCATAGGTAACTTTCCCACAAATTTATCTGTGTATAACTTTTCACGAATTTATCCATGGGTAACTTCCGTCAGTAAAATATAGTGTTTTCTACGGAACATATTCGTTGGTAATAATCTACATATGTGCAAATTCATCGATAATAATTACTAACGAGCATTTTAACAACAAATTTTGTTCATAGATAATCCATTAGTAATTCTAGTTTACCGATGGATTTCAGGTGTTAACTACGGATTTTTTCCATTGGTAATAGTAATATTTCTTGTAATGATTGAAGATTCAAGCCTTGTGAAAGGATTTTTGGAGCTTCAATGCAGCTATCATCTCTTCTTATCATGTTTTTTCCATGTTTTTCTAATTTTTTTAGGTTAGGGATAGATGAACCCTATGGGTCTATTTTGTAATTGAACCTATTTTTATTTAATGCAAGTTTATTTCATGAGATTAAGAAATCAACTCTATTTTTAATGCTTTTTCACAATTATCCATTGATGAGAATGATGTGAATGTATGTATAATGAGGAATCATATGCATATGTTCTGAATTGATGCTTGATTACCTTGTCTTATGTTAAGTCTAGGAATAGCCCTTCATAAGACATATGTTCTCATGGATTTCGAACTTAATGCTTGATTCAATTTTGATAGATTTGCGAAAGTATGGTGTTGAGATCAATTCATAGAGATCTTCGTTAATGAGTTGGGATGATCTGCTTTTGTGAAATCCAAACTTCAATGTTTGTGAATGAATTGTGTTGGATATGGGTGAGATTACTAAAGGATACCCATGGAGGGATTCAAACCATAACCACCTTTATTTTAAAAACTAAAAACTCATAAACAAGTAATTAATTAGTGTCTTGCATTTGCATCTAATTTTTCTTCTCTACATATTTACTTTATTTCCATTTACTACATGTTACCTTTGCACTCTCAAATCAATTTTGTTTGTCCAAATAGTATTGTTATTGGTAGTAGTTGGTATTAAACAACAATCCCTATGGAAACAATATCCTACTCATCAGGTTTACTTCTTGTTCGACCAGTATGCTTACTAAAATAAAGACTATAAATTGAGAATTTTTATATGTATTTTAAGCATTATTGAGTCCCTTAACACTAAACTCCACCCAACCTATTTGTGGAATGGTGTACAACAAAGTACATATACATATTGACCAAAACCAGGAAGTAACTTATTGAAAGGCTTATAAGTTTGCTATATTTGTTATTAATTACAAGGGAGCTTAGCCACTTGTGAAACAAATATATCTTGTAATTAATAACACCATTTATCGAAGGGCTCATTACATTATTTTTTTATTTTCCCATCTAAAGAGGAAAGGAAAAAAAAAGTTTGCTCTATTAATGTTTTAAAGGAACTGTCTGTCCAAGAAGAAGTTCTTTTCGCGCATAGCATGAAAATGGTCAAAACACCGAGCAATGCAAACTAGCAAATCGCATAAGAAATGGAGATGGAGATAGTACCAACACAAACATACGAGAAAAATTGATAAGACTAAAGGCCTTTAGTGAAGCAAATGCATGCCACATAATGGTTACGAGGGAGGAAGCCATACAAGAAAATTGTTGGTATTAGGAAGTGGAGTTTGTGAAATAATTTAATCCCTGTCCAATTATCCCAATTCCAAAAGAAGAATTTGTAAAATTGTGTGTCCCTTGGAAAGGATCACTTGTAGTTCCCTCTTAGGCTAAAGGGTGGGCTTTACGACTATAGAAAAGAAACTAATTTTTACTTGCTTAACTTTACATGTGTAACCCCCATTTAATTTTAAATATAATTTATATTAATTTAGTTATTAAGTTTAAGTAAATAAAAATGTGTGTAAAATTTTTCCAATTTTAAAAGAAATTCCAAACTTAACAGAATTTGGAAATGGTAATAAAATATGAAAGATATATACATATATTTCATAAAACTGTACATCATGGTTTGAGTAATACATAACAGCCAGAAAACAAAAGTACATTGAAATACATATACTACCTAGCCCACTATATGCATCAAAAGAGATCCTATACAGAGTAGTATTTATCTACCCTATCCCTTATACAAAAAGAAAATACTATAGGTCTTCAGGTCCTCCCCTGTTGAGATGTTCTCTATCTCGTACTCAGCATCACGGAACGTTAATGTCATCTTCAATAATCACGACCAATCATACACAAAAGAAAATAATGGAGTGAGGTGTTTTGTTCTAAAATCACTTTTACATGTGCGGTAGGAAATCTACCATAAAACAAAAATAAAACACAACTAACAACACAAGAGATCCTAAGGTACATTCTAAGTTGTATCCGACTACCCTTGACTAGGTATGGATCCATACTTCCCATTAGTGGGTAATAGTTCTCAACAGAACCTGGGAAGTGACTAGGAGTACATCTACCTCTCTCAACACCATCACATGGTACAGTCCTCGTCATCATTGAAGAACAAAATAACAATTTAGGATATCCATTTATAGAGGTATACTCTCAAACCAATCCTGGAATGCTGAGCAGTTGTCGGGGTTATCGAGTTTGGTCAGGCGAATATCCCAACTCAAGGGCGCTACCCTGGCCATTGAGACTTTCACCACTCGATGCCTACCCCCAAGACTTCCGCAAGTGGGTCCCTGCCTTTCATTCCTCAGCGTACCAAACTGTGACTTCCCTAACAGGGTGCCATGCCACTACATGTCACTTGCTTTACATTACTCACTAAACTGTTAATTCCTAACTTCTCAAGCAAGGGTTTCCCTGGTCTCATTTAATTTGAACAGCAGTACAATCAACATTTCTGCCTTATTTTGCAGAAATTGCACAATACCATAATTTTAACAGAATAACAACATAACAATTATAGTATAATTACTAAAATTTTGGCATAATAACAAATAAATAAATACATTTTAATTTTTTTAAAATTGAGTAGAGTAACAGCTTAGCAAGTGCATTTTAATTTTCTAAAATTGAACAGAGTAACAGCTTAACAAGTATAATTTAATAATTTAAATTTGAGCAGAGTAACAATTTAGTAATTATGATTTAATAATCTAAATTTGGGCAGAGTAACAACTTATTAAAAATTAAAGTTTAACTTTAAACAATAATAACAATACTAAAATTTAAGCCTAAACCGGTTTAGGGGAAAACCTTTCCTACCAACATGCAAACTGACAGTAATTTAGAACCAACCCCACTCACCCCATTACCTCTAAGATAGTTGATTAAGAGGATGGAATTGTTGGTGCAAAGCTTCTAGGAGGAGAAATTCTACTAGTTGAAAACTAGCAAAATTTTAACATAAAAACTAGATAAAAAAATATTTTAGAGAGAGAAAACTTTAGAAAGAGAAGCTCTCTAGCTTGGGAGAGGAAAGGATGAGTGAAAATCTGAAAAATTTGACGCCTATTTATAGAAGAAGGAGGGGGGTTAGGTGTCCAAAGATTTACATCATCCATTATGTCACTATTATGTCATAAATCCAATTTTTATTTATTTTTAATCCAATTTAGGGACACATATCTCAAATAGGTGGTGAATCACCTATTTTAGGGTTGGGGACGTGCTCCACCAACTTTCCCAAGCCTCCATGTGTCAAATTTTATCTGTAGGTAAATTAACCAGTACCGACAAAAACGCCTAAACTTGAAAAATTAGCTTTTAATATCAAAATAATGTATTTTAATGAAAAACTGAACAAATACATTAATTTCATCAAAAATAAATTTTGAATAATAAATTTTAATTTTTATTAATTTATTTCAAATTATATGTATTTATTTGTATTTTTAAGCTAGAAAATTCATAGAAAATCCATTTTAATTCAATAAATACCAAAATTTTTATCAAAATTATAAAATTAAATATTTTACCCATAATTAAACTAAAATTACCATTTTCACCCTTTTTAAATGTCAAACCAGTACTGGCTGACTTATTAGACACGTAAGGGCATTTTGGTCATTTTACACAGAAATTCCAAAAAATTCCCAAAAATTCCCAAAAATTATATTTTAATATATATGACATAATTCCAAGCTCAAATTTACATTTTAATGTCAATTGAATCTTTTCCTTATGTCAGTTCTTAATGTTGAGAAATAGGGACAAAATTGTCATTTTCTAATTTCTCCGAGCTCCGACTCAGAAAAATTATTAAAAATCACGATTAAATAGCTCTTGAAATTTTGAGCAAAATGGTGGGAGTCAAAATTTCAAAATTCTTTTCCGATTTTTCAGAATTGTATTGCCAAATATATATAAAAAAAAGTGGAAAAATTAAAATAGGATTATTATATTTTTCACTACTTTTCTCTCAAAATAAAGACTTTATAATGAGAGATACTTAATATAAAATTTTTAAAATATTTTGAGATCAAAAAGTCTCTGGTTGGTTCCCACAGTCAACTAGAGGTATTTTTGTCATTTTACAAAAATTATCTCAATAAATTCTAGAAAATTTTCTAAAATTATTATTAATTGTTCTAAATACATTGATGACTTAAAAACAATTTTTAAACATACAAATAATTTAATATACAAAAGTAGGGGTGTTACAACATGCAAAGAGGATTATCACCATGCCTTATTTGCAAGTCCTTGGACAATCGCATAACACTATCTCATAGTGAAAAGATGGAGACATGATTTCTCCTCTTCGATATATAGGCATGCATATAGGTACTACACCTGATATGAAGTCGGAGTAAAATGATATCTCCTTTAACAACCAGATGACCCGGTGTGTGTCATACGGCACCCATATGACATTGTCCAACTACAACTGATCCAGCGCCTGCTTGGTCCCTAGTGCAAAGCCCATGCCCCTTGTTGGTTTTCGTCGACAAAGATGGGGAAATTGCTCTAAATAACCATCGATCGACTCCCACTCCAAGGTAGGAAAGCACTCATAGATCCACGCCTGTAATCGCCAATTAATATATTAAATTACATGAACAAAATAAACCCTAAACACATATCTAAAAAAAACAAAAAAGAACCATGATTAGGCTCATGTATCCTCCAAACTGCGTTGTACATCGAAGGCTAGCAACACTGAGCTGATCATACACGAATGCTAATGCAGCAGAACCCCAAGAGTATTTGCTACAGCCCTAAAGATCATGGAATAGGTTCAAGTAGCAGACCTGCATATGCGTTGAGCTCTTGTTAGTGAATATCGTGCAATTGACAAGATGTAACAAATAGGCTCGCACAGCAAATGTTGTAACATCTCGGGCGCTGACGAGGGCGAGGAGTGATCGCCGGTGCAAAAGAGATGAGGCACTGACAATGAGCGGCTCCTGGCAGGCTTCCAGCGGGAGGGGTACATGAATGAATCGAATACACACTCGAACGAGAGGGATCCAAAGGCTGTGCGGGTATGGGACTGTACAGTTAAGGATAGCTTAAAAGGATTAATAAGTGCTACCTATACCAACAAGATGCATCTACTTTTCGGTAGCCTATCACTTAAGAACTCCACAGTTAAGCGTGCTTGACTTGAAGCGATTTAGGGATGGGTGACCTCCTGGGAAGGTTCCCAGGAAGCGTGTGAGTGAGGACAAAACACGCTGAAAATTCTTGTGTTGGTTTGTGGGGACAGTCACTCATCGTGAAAGCGGCCGGGCGTTACAAAGTGGTATTAGAGCAGGGCCTCTCTCCCAGTACGGTGTGGTTCGAGGACGAACCAAGCGAAAACTGGTGGGCATGTAACATCCCAGGCGTTGACGAAGGCAAGGAGTGATCGCCGGTGCAAAAGAGATGAGGCACAGACAATGAGCGGCTCTTGGCAGGCTTCCAGCGGGAAGGGTACATGAATGAATCGAATACACACTCGAACGAGAGGGATCCAAAGGCTGTGCGGGTATGGGACTGTACAGTTGATGATAGCTTAAAGGGATTAATAAGTGCTACCTATACTAACAAGATGCATCTACTTTTCGGTAGCCTATCACTTAAGAACTCCACAGTTAAGCGTGCTTGACTTGAAGCGATTTAGGGATGGGTGACCTCCTGGGAAGTTTCCCAAGAAGTGTGTGAGTGAGGACAAAGCACGCTGAAAAGTCTTGTGTTGGTTTGTAAGGACAGTCACTCATCCTGAAAGCAGCTGAGTGTTACACTCGCACTCGTAGGTCGTATAAATCATGCGGGGTTCAAGTCTCATCCCTCTTATACAGGCACGATATATTGCAGCCAACAAAGGCCTTATATGTGGCTTTGTTGAGCGGTGGCATAAAGACACTAGCTCATTCCACTTGCTAGTAGGGGAGATGACCATCACTCTAGATGATGTGTCATCTCTTCTACACTTTTCTATTACAGGCAAGGTTTGCGAACATGCATATTATACGCGTGATGACACCATGGGCATGTTAGTGAGTGTGTTAGGCATGACCTTTGCTGAGGCATCTGCTGCGACCGCAAGAAAAGCTCACGTGACCTTATCATGGCTGAGGAAGATTTACATCCCACGATAGGCAGCTGGGCAGACCACATTTGTAACACCCATTTAATTTTAAATATAATTCATATTAATTTAGTTATGAAGTTTAAGTAATTAAAAATGTGTGTAAAATTTTCCAGTTTTAAAAGAAATTCCAAACTTAACAGAATTTGGAAATGGTAATAAAATATGAAAGATATATACATATATTTCATAAAACTGTACATCATGGTTTGAGTAATACATAACAGTCAGAAAACAAAAGTACATCGAAATACATATACTACCTAGCCCACTATATACATCAAAAGAGATCCTATACAGAGCAGTATTTATCTACCATATCCCTTATACAAAAAGAAAATACTATAGGTCTTCAGGTCCTCCCTCGTTGAGATGTTCTCTATCTCGTACTCAGCATCACGGAACGTTAATGTCATCTTCAATAATCACGACCAATCATACACAAAAGAAAATAATGGAGTGAGGTGTTTTGTTCTAAAATCACTTTTACATGTGCAGTAGGAAATCTACCATAAAACAAAAATAAAACACAACTGACAACACAAGAGATCCTAAGGTTCATTCTAAGTTGTATCCGACTACCCTTGACTAGGTATGGATCCATACTTCCCATTAGTGAGTAATAGTTCTCAACAGAACCTAGGAAGTGACTGGGAGTACGTATACCTCTCTCAACACCATCACATGGTACAGTCCTCGTTATCATTGAGGAATAAAATAACAATTTAGGATATCCATTTATAGAGGTATACTCTCAAACCAATCTTGAAATGCTGAGCAGTTGTCGGGATTATCGAGTTTGGTCAGGCAAATATCCCAGCTCAAGGGCGCTACCCTGGCCATTGAGACTTTCACCACTCGATGCCTACTCCCAAGACCTCCGCAAGTGGGTCCCTGCCTTTCATTCCTCAACGTACCAAACTGTGGCTTCCCTAACAGGGTGCCATGCCACTACATGTCACTTGCTTTACATTACTCACTAATTTATCACTTTCTAATTTCTCAAATAGAGGTTTCCCTGATCTCATTTAATTTGAGCACCAGTATAATCAACATTTCTGCCTTATTTTGCAGAAATTGCAATATACCAAAATTTTAACAAAATAACGATATAACAATTATAGTATAATTACTAAAATTTTGGCAGAATAACAACTAAATAAATGCATTTTGATTTTCTAAATTTGAGCAGAGTAACAGCTTAGTAAATATATTTTTTATTTTCTAAAATTGAACAGAGTAATAGCTTAGCAAGTATAATTTAATAATTTAAATTTGAGCAGAGTAACAATTTAGTAATTATGATTTAATAATCTAAATTTGGGCAGAGTAACAACTTAGTAAAAATTAAAGTTTAACTGTAAATAATAATAACAATACTAAAATTTAAGCCTAAACCGGTTTAGGGGAAAACCCTTCCTACCAACATGCAAACTGACGGTAATTTAGAACCAACCCCACTCCCCCCATTACCTCTAAGATAGTTGATGAAGAGGATGGAATTGTTGGTGCAAAGCTTCTAGGAGGAGAAATTCTACTAGTTGAAAACTAACAAAATTTTAACATAAAAACTAGATAAAAAAATATTTTAGAGAGAGAAAACTTTAGAAAGAGAAGCTCTCTAGCTTGGGAGAGGAAAGGATGAGTGAAAATCTGAAAACTTTGAGGCCTATTTATAGAAGAAGGAGGGGGGTTAGGTGTCCAAAGATTTACATCATCCATTATGTCACTATTATGTCATAAATCCAATTTTTAGTTATTTTTAATCCAATTTAGGGACACATATCTCAAATAGGTGGTGAATCACCTATTTTAGGGTTGGGGACATGCTCCACCAGCTGTCCCAACCCTCCATGTGTCAAATTTTATCTGTAGGTGAATTAACCGGTACCGACAAAAACGCCTAAACTTGAAAAAATTAGCTTTTAATATCAAAATAATGTATTTTAATGCAAAACTGAACAAATAAATTAATTTTAATCAAAAATAAATTTCTAATAATAAATTTTAATTTTTATTAATTTATTTCAAATTATATGTATTTATTTTGTATTTTTAAGCTAGAAAATTCATAGAAAATCCATTTTAATTCAATAAATACCAAAATTTTTATCAAAATTATAAAATTAAATATTTTACCCATAATTAAACTAAAATTTCCATTTTCAATCTTTTTGAATGTCAAACCAGTATTGGCTGGCTTATTAGACACGTAGGGGCATTTTGGTCATTTTACACAGAAATTCTAGAAAATTCCCAAAAATTCCCAAAAATTATATTTTAATATATATGACATAATTCCAAGCTCAAATTGACATTTTAATGTCAATTGAATATTTTCCTTATGTTCTTAATGTCAAGAAATAGGGACAAAATTGTCATTTTCTAATTTCTCCAAGCTCCGACTCAGAAAAATTATTAAAAATCACGATTAAATAGCTCTTGAAATTTTGAGCAAAATGGTGGGAGTCAAAATTTCAAAATTCCTTTTCGATTTTTCAGAATTGTATTGCCAAATATATATAAAAACAGTGGAAGAATTGAAATAAGATTATTATATTTTTCACTACTTTTCTCTCAAAATAAATTTTTTATAATGAGAGATACTTAATATAAAATTTTCAAAATATTTTGAGGTCAAAAAGTCTCCGATTGGTTCCAACAGTCAACCAGGGGTATTTTTGTCATTTTACAAAAATTATCTCAATAAATTCTAGAAAATTTTCTAAAATTATTATTAATTGTTCTAAATACATTGATGACTTAAAAACAATTTTTAAACATACAGAATAATTTAATATACAAAAGTAAGGGTGTTACAGCGAGGGCATCGAAAATCTTACCCCATGGCTAGCCAACCTCAACTCATCACGGGGCTGGCCCAACCATATATGTCCAGCAACATGGTTCTTATAGGACACGAGTAGTGACAAGTCTGCAGGACCTCCTGGAAATGGAGGTCCAATAATGCGCTCCACTAGCTAAACCGGAGACACCTCTGCCTCTACCCCTAGTACATCGATCTCTGCCTCGAGTACATCAGCATGTACCTCCTTCTGTTGTTACTACCTAAACGCTTCAACCTGTCTAGCCCGATGCAATCAGCCATAGGCACCTAGAAATGTCTGCCTCATCATCCAATAGAAGGTCTCGTCTACAACGATGGACACAAAACCTCATGCATGGCATAATGAATTTGAAACAATAATGATAAATTAACAATTAAGAAATAATTAATATCAAATATAATCAATATTATTATAGAATTATTTTAAAAAAATATTACCTAAAATTCATCATTTATTAAAACATAAAAATAAATTACATATTACATAAATACTTTAATAGACAAAAAATAATTAAAAACAAATAATTTAAATCAAATAAGTAATTAAACGATAAAAGAAATTATAAGTAAAGGGCACTAAAAAATAAATTATTTAATTCATATAAATAATTAATATAAAATACTATTTAAAAAACAAATTATTTAAATTATTTAATTCATATAAATAATTAAAATAAAAAATTAATTTAAATACAAATAAATTTAATTATTTAATTCGTATAAATAATTAAAATAAAAATTAATTTAAAAACAATTAGCTTAAATCATTTAATTCATATAAATAATTAAAATAGAAAATTAATTTAAAAACAATTGACTTAAATTAATAAATTCATTAAAATAAAAAATATTTAAAAAACAATTTAAATTATTTAATTCATATAAATAATTAAAATAAATTAATAATTTAAAATTTATATAATTCTGTTATGTATCCTCACTTGATGCACACCGAAATCTCAATTTCATTGTATATCACTAGAAAACGAAATTGTGATTCTGTTGAATCTAAAAGTCAAAAAATATTAAAATCAACTCATCTACGACGAAGGCAGGGGGATAATGTGGAGGCATGTGGCAACCTTGCCGAAGTATGGCGGCGCGAATGGGGCAAAGTAATGTGATTCTAGCGACAAGTGCAAACTGTGGCATGGTGAGGTGGGACAAGGGGTGAGAAGAGAATGGGGAGGAGGGAGGTGGGGAGAAGACGTAATGGAAGAGGAAAGAGGGGGTGGAAATTTTAAAAGAATGAGGGTAAATTTGGAATTCCATGCGTTATTTAAAAGGCAAGGGGGTGAAAAAAGAAAAAACTGAGGTGAGAATAGCAGTTCCTTCCTGAAAATCCACGTGCATGTAAACAAATCTAAAACCCAGCAAAGGTCAAGGCCCACACCAAGTTGGCCCACTAAATCATGTCCAACTCCAAAAGCCTAAGTCGAAGACTACGGTAGGTGTTGCATGGACATCCACGAACATTGGGCCTCACACCCATACACCAACAATAAGACCCTGATAAGCATCAAAAGGTTACGTTGAATGGAGGGGAACAAAAACAAAATCTACTTCAACAAACAATGCGTGTTCAATAAAAGAAAAAGTGGATCCTCCATGGCCTGTACATTGGAAGGGTAGCTGTTGGGCATACCCCCTGGGAAAATGTCCACAGCCCCATACGGTAATGGACCCAAGGTGATTACCAATGATCATAGGAAGGATGTAGGGCCCATTGACACCCACTCCCACCCTTCTCCATCTCAATGACAATTCTTTGTTGGAATTGTCGGGGTGTTGCAAATTACAAGCAAAGGCTTCACTTCTCTACTAAAAGATCCCATCCGGGCATATCAAATTTCCTTTATTGTTCTTCAAAATTCATCACACTTTCCTTTTTTGTTGTTCAAAATTCAATTCATCAATTAGGTAAACAAGTATTGCTGGACCAGAGTTATACACACACTTTATTGACACAATCAAGATATAATGATCAAGATTTTATCTTTGTTGCAAGGAAGCGAAAACAATGAACCAAGAAACAAATCACGGGAGTTGGAAGAGATCTCTGATAGTGTAGGGCCCTATATTGTAAGAGTTGTTGGTATAGCCCCACATACGATCTGCCATTTTTTTGTAAGCACTTTCCGTAAGATGATAAGAGTCCCAAAATAAATATTCATTAGGTTTGTCACATAATTCAAATTGCTTCTCCCCTCTTTTCCCCCCGCAGCTATAGACTCCTCTTAATGTTCCGCTTCCACAACATGCTGATTTTCCCTCCTTCAAACCTGCATCAAATAAATAACCAAAATTTTCAATTATTATTTTGCATAATCACAACTTAGAAGTACAAACGCTAAATTGAGGATCAAAAGTTTAATTTAATTTTTTTTTTAATTCTAACACTAAAGAATTACCATATTTCAAGGGATGGTTTATCATTTGAGTGAGATCAGCGCTGAAATCATATAGAGCAAACTTAAAGCCCTTTAATTGTTTCTCCAATTGTAAGAGAACCACAGATAGAACTCGATCGTGTAAACTTGCAAGGGCTGAAAGTTCTTGTAAGCATTTACCATTTCCTTCTAGCTGAATTATTCTAGTGCCTGGAAGACAACCCAAGGGTGGCAAGGTCATGAACACAAATTTTCTAGCCCCTCTCTCGTATATTTCCTACAAAGAACATTATAAATCATAACTATGCATGTCATTTGTTTGTCAAAACTTGCCCAACTATGTCTACGTACCCTTATCGAGAAAGAGAAAATAAGAGAGGAAAAATAACAAACACTGCAAGAAAAATTACCATTTATTATTAGTATAGACTCTGAAGGTCTACCCTAAGAGTATAATACATTCAATATTAACATTTGATATATTGATATTGATAGTATATATCAATGTTCCATACTAAAGAAATGATTTATTAGCATCAAAAATATATACTAACATTTGTTAAACAAAGATTATATTAATGGAGGCTAAGAGCATCTCTAATGGTGCAAACTCATTTTTGGTGGGCCCTATAATGTCACATGAGATTTATGAACTTTAACAATTTTTCTCTTCAATGATGCAATCCTTGAAAACTTAAAATAGGTCCTACAATTATCTCACAATTCTTTAGAAATGTTAAAAATATAAGCAACGAAATGTCATGCTCATTGCTCTAATGATGAAATTGCATAAGAATATATTCTTAAGTTTGAGAATTTCATAAGCAACTTCCATTAGAGATGCTCTAATATAATACTAAACTGCTAGTAAATAACAATTTGTTTATTGAAAAATGCATTATAAACGTCTAAACCAGGTGCAAATGAAAATTTTCTTCAAAATCTTGCTTAATATTATAGAGTAGCTAGACGGCAAAAAAATATTGCCTTTCAGTTGAATATGATTATCAAGTGTTACACTTTTCATCCAACAATACGTAATCCTATTTTATTTTTTTTCTGTACTTTTCTGTCTTGTGTTTAAATCACTGGGGAACCGACAGGTTGAATTGTAGGGAATGAAGTTGATTATTGATAAGGAAAGAGACAGGGAAATAATTTTTTTCTTTCTTTTACCTCAATCTTGCTATAAGCATTTTTGTAACACTAACCCTTGGATATTATCAAAGTTAGGAAACTCTTCTAATTAACAATTGCCTTCTAAAATTTGTATTTTGGTCTTACTTTAAGGACCGTGGTCTGCTTATTAGCGTAGGGCCCAACTCAGAGTAAAGCGCTTAAAGCTGTCATTAATTTTATAGTTTTAAAAAATGTTTTCACCTAGCAAAATATTTTTTAGAAAAAAATAAAAAGTATTTATTTAATAAATAATTATAACTTATTAGAAGTATTTAAATATTTTTCTTGAAAAATTATCATTTTATGAGTTTTTTTCTCTTTCCAGAAAAAATGTCTCATTTATCCCTTCATTTTTTTCTATTAATTATAACTCCATTTTCTCTTTTCTTTATATTACCCCCATCATCACACAGTTATAGCTTTTCTTTTCTTTTCTTCTACTAGGTAAAATGTTAAAAAAAATAATTATGACAATTTGATATGTAATTTGTATTAATCAAGAAATTTGAGAAATAAATTTCAACTAAAATTATAATAGTTTAAATAAATTATTTTTATTAACTTAAAAAGATTTCATCTTAAGTTTGATTTGGCCCAGTTTCAAGGGGAATACAACATCCATTTCATAGCAGGAACCGAAGAAAGCAGATAAATAAGAGAATTTATTACCATTTCCTTCTAACTTTTGTGAACTAACCCTAACGTTGCTGTTAAAATATATATTTACTAAAAGTCACCTTTACGGACATATAAGTATGACTACAATATTATCACGGTTTTTCCAAAACTTATTACAGTCAACCGCGGTACTTGTCACGCTGTTTGTTACTTTGGTTAAATTATATATAAGAGTATTAAGTACGTTTGATAAGATAAATAAGTTAGTTTTTTTATTTATTTAACTAGTTTAAAAGTTTCTTTAACCAAAATAAAGTATTGTTTGATAAAAGAATTTTTTTTTTAAATTATCTTGTAGCATCTTTTAAAATACTATTTCATGTAGCATTTGAGTTTATAAGTTCCTAATTTATCCATCCTTAGTTTTTATTTTCTAGCTTTCAACTTTCAAGTACCTTTTTAACTTTCAACTAGTTTATTAGCTAATTTTGTCAAACTCACTCGTAGAATAACAAGTACATGGAGTTTTTAATTAAAAGAAAATTTAAAAATATAACATAAAAGAATAATTTTAAATTACAATATAAGTATACATAATCAACTCAAATAAATAAGAAAAAAAATATAAGTAACTTAGAGATGGGGAAAAGGGAGTAAATTTTACAAATCAATTGAAAGAATTCATTTGAGAATATAAGTGACTAAACGATTGAGATGAAAAAAATTAATAAAAAATATTAAAAAAAGTTACAATTTGAAAAAAAAATGTAAATTTTTTTAAAATAATTAAATTTTTAAAAATATAAAAGAAAAATACTAAATTATAATGAGGCAAAGTATTATAAGGAGAAAATATATATAATAAAAGATGTTAAAAAATGAGAACTTAAATGTATAATATATAAAATTAAGTGATAACAATGTTAAAGTCAAGTGTTACGTACAAGGAGGTGGGGAAGTACAATAAGTGATGTTTTCATGTTTGAGAATGTGTATGAATTTATTTTTTGGAACATTTTCTTATGATAATATCTTAACCCATAAATTAGACGATTAACAAACAAAAGTTTTGGGATTCTATATCTATGAATTCGAACAGAAATCACCTGTCTTCTTTGTTTGACCCTTTCCGTGTTCTCTCAATAGAAAATTGATACTTTAACAATAAAAAAATAAAAATTAGAGAGGATATACTATTCTAAAAAAATTATTAAATCACGTGTTATTTTTTTATTGGAGAAATAGCAAATAGAACAAGAAATAGGAATAAATAATTCTAATTCCTACGAATCCCATGTGCCTCAATATATAAAAGTGTCATTATAATTCTATACATGCTTGATAAATTTGAGCAGATATGTAAATATATAATGGAAAATTTGTACCTTGATAATGGAAGTCATGTTACCAACAACCATACCAACATATTCTGAATGAGAATTAGAGTTAAGAACATCAGAATGTGTCAAGAACGGGCTAAGGTAATCATTGGCTCCGATGCTAAACATGTAGACAGCGCTTGATAACAATAATTTAGCTCCAGAACTGCCTAACTCATGCCTCAACCGAGCAGCCACTTTCTTGAAGTTTCTTGCTTGTTTTTTGAAGGGTATTACCTGAGAGGTTGGTATGACAAAGCGTCATGCTTGAGGGCATAGCTAGTTCCTACCTACCTATTTCATTTTAATAAAAACTCAAGATAACAAAATAGAAGGGGACGAAAAGTTCATCCTTTTGATTGAGATGAATTCAGCCACCCTCCATTGTATTGATTGACTATGGCATAGGGAGATTTGGGATTATAAATTGAATTGAATTGGAATCTATATCAAAGGTTTTTTATACAGTTATATAATGAGTAAACAGTTATTTTAGTCTCCAAAAGTAGAAAGCACTATTAAATTAACCCCTGAATTGAAAGAAATTAAAAAAAAGATCCATTAATTGCCAAATAAGTTCCTAAATTTAACTACTTACTATCATTTTAGTCCCTAAATATATGTAATATTATCACATTAGTCACTCATTTTTTTAATTTTGGACTAATATGATTATCAATTTGCACTTTCAAAGACTTTTTTAATTTTCTTCAATTTAAGGATTAATGTGACAACGTCTTCTAATTTCAAGGACTAAAGTAGGTGTTTACTCATTATCCATCAATCATGAATTGTCATTTATAAAATTATTGATTTTTGTAATAATCAGTGTAAAAATCATATTTAAGATCATTTTTAATTAATTAAGTTTGTGTGTGTATAATGACTCTTGTGAGAATACTTAATTAATGTGAGAAATGAACATTACAAATATAAACCATTAGATCTAATTTGAATGGTCAAATTTAAAAGAAAAATACACAAGACTTTTTGAAGTAGTCATATGACAACCAACTTATAATTTTGACTATCCATGATTATATAATTTAAATTTATAGTTTTCATTTCTCATAATAACAAAGTGTTCTCTCTCTCTCTCTTTATATATATATATATATATATATATATATATATATTTCATGAAAGAAGTTTCTGATCTTATATGAAATGATAGGTCAAGGTTTGTGCCAATGTCATTAATTGGCCCGTGATGGCTTGTTGAGGGAGACTCATGGGTCTGCCAACTTCTGTCTTCCAAAGTAAAAAAGGTAAAAACGATCATGTTCCACTGGTGTCGGTTTGAACCACTGTTTTACTTGATGTTTGACATATGACCAGGACATGCACTTCGAGAAGCTTGTGGACAAAAACATAGGTTCATCCAATCTACCAAAATAAAGCATTGGTTACTCAATTAAGCTAATCATAGTGCTCTCCCAGGTGTGATCGCGATTTGCTAGCTATGCATCCTAGATGCTTGACATGCATATGACATGTTAATTACCAATTACTATATAGTATTAGTAACCTTTTTACCCTAGAGTTGTACTTAAAAGTCCCATTAATGAAGGCAAATAGGGCAAGTGTGAATGAGAAAATTATGAAATGGACTTACCGACCCTTCAAAAGTTTCAACTAGAGCACCCGCTCCACCGGACGCAAAATTCACTCCTCCATAGTATTGGTTATTGCCAGGTTGTAAAAATGGTGGAACCAATGGCAGGTTTGCGTATTCAGCTAGAAAAGGCAGGGAATATATGACAAAAGACAGATGATAAGATAAGGTCATCAAGTAAATTATTTATTTTAATGGGAGACAAGAAAATATATGTTAGTTGAACCAAATTGGATTTTCACAAGTAACAAGACAAGAATCATGAGATCTCCAAATCCTACCTATGAAATCTGATACCAACCGGCCATCAGAGAATCTCCCCGTTGGGAACTTGAAGTATGTTTCCCCATAAGGCCAGAAATTTGCTTGGTCAAGGGTTGTAGTGTTGATGTAATTGTTATTGCCAGCATCTAAGAAAGAATCGCCAAAAATGAAGAGGGCAACATGTTTGTTGCTTCTATGGTCGATCTGGCTTCCGTGGGTCTGAGAGACAAGAGCTATGAAGAACATTAGGAGGAACATAGACAAAGAAACTGCTAGATTTTCCACCAGGAACTTCATCTTCACAAAATCTGTTGCAATCTCAAATGTGTCATAGTTGACAAGTATATATAACTAATGACTTTATTGCTATACGAGAGGACAATAATGTTTATATATGTGTGCTCAGATAAAATAATAAATAATAATATATCTGTGCTTATTAGTTTTAAGTTGGCCTAGTCAACGCGATTTGATTGGTAGAAATATTACTTGATGATGCTAGCAGAAACAGAGACATGGTGTTGAAGAATATGAATTTCCCACTTGGACGGACATTCTAAGTTAAATTTGATTCCTGAAAGCCTGCAAATAAAAGATGTTGGGGATTCCATTAGCTGATATATTTGTCCATTAGGCTGAAAACTGATGTATTGGTTGAATTTGGAGAATGAAATGTTTTGCAATGACCTGACCACGCCATATTGCATCCCTGGCTAAATGGATGATATTAATTAGAATATATTTTTTTATTAGTTTTTAAAATTATAAATATTAGTCGCTTTATAAAACTCTTGTTTAATTTTAAATTTTTACGAAAAATCACTTATTTTGATTGAGTTCAATTATATTTCGTAGCTGTGTTAAATATTAAAATAAATTACATTTTATTAAGTTAAAAACTAAGGTAATGGCTTCATAAAATTAAATATTGAAGTGCACAAATATTTATAAGAAAAATTAAATCACACACTACTATATATGATAAGTTTGTTAATTTTTACAATAACTATTTTAAAAATCAAACTAACAGTGGTGATTGATTAACAGTATAAAAATGACAATGAATAACAATTAAACTTTATTTATAATGTAAACAATCAACGTTGTGTTTATTCATTAAGAAAATTTAAACATGGAGCAAGTTTTAAATTTAAAAATGTCTATTCATTTACAACTTCGGTTAAAATTAATCTTAAATAATCACTTATTTTTTTAAAATTATATATAAAAAGTTAATAAAAATAAATAATTATTTTTTAAAATAAATGGAAATAAAAGAAGCACTTAATCCACCCACCATCGGCGATTGAGCAGTAATTCAAGGTCTGACTCGGGGTAGTTAGAATCATTGATATTTGAAAATATTTTTGTTTGATGGGGACGGTCGAGAAAGTGAAGTGAAATGTTCCATGTGGTGTTCTAATGCGGGCAGAGCCTGAGCCTGAGCCTGAGCCATTCCTGCCGTGGCTTTTGTTTGATGCGAGCCCCATCTTGTCACGTCATTGTCATAGAATTCTGACAATCACGGTACTTGATCAACGTGGCGCCACATTGTTGGACTCAAACTCTTCGCGGATGCGAAATAATTTTTCAAGAAACATTATTGTACTACATGTCAAAAGCACAGTGTAATAATTTGATTATGTTCACATTCAAAAAAAAAAAAAACCATAAAACCTTTATTATGTTCACATTAATGTGAGATTAATGCGATTTTAAATAGAAAAAATAAATTATGTATAGACAGTTTTATATTATTATTTAATCACAAATCAGTATATATGATAATTTGTTAACTTTTATAATAATTACCTTAAAAATTATATCAAAATAATTTCTGATTGATTGACAGTGTAAAATTCTTTACACTAACAATATATAATTATTAAACTTTTATAAATACTATCCTATAAATTCTTTTAATATTTTATAAAGAAGGTATATTAAATGAAAAATAATTATATTTAATATCTTAGAAACATAAAAAATATTCGATAATTACCATAAATGATAAGAAGGAAGATTAGTAGGAAGATTAAAAATTATTCAATATAATTGGACATGATTATTAGGCGGGACAGAGGCAACTTTAATGCGGCTGATTGACCAAAGTGGGTCAATTTTATAAACTATTTATCTAAGTAGAGTTGTTTTGAAACATATTACCAAAATAGGGTAATCAACACTAGTCAAATTAGCGTTTTCAATTTCATGTCAGCATTTTTATTATTTTTTTAATTTAACTGCGAAAAGTGCCAAGTGGCTGCCACGTGGAATACCCCAATGGCAGTAGAGTTTTCAAAAAATGCTACTGCCACTAGGGTATCTCCCGTGGCAGCCACTTGGCACACAATTAACAATGTTGGTAGACACGTGTGCAAAGCGCTAGCGTTTTTGCTTTTTAATTTATTTATTTTACGGAGAACGCTAGTTTTTAAAAAAAATTAATTTGGTTAGCATTTTTGCTTTTTAAATTTTTATTTATTTATTTTTAAATTTTGGAAAACGCTAGTAGTACTAGCATTTTCGCTTTTTATATTATTTTTTTTTAATATGCACCTTAAGCTTACACAACCTTATTCTTGATTAAGTGTATTGGCCTTCAATCTTGGTACAGCTCGGTCTTCATCTTAACTACTCGATTAGGCAGGATATCAACTCTGTTAGATAGTCCACAGTTTTTCAAGTGTCAAGCCTGAAAGGCGTGGATGTAACACCAGTAATATATAAATATAAAATAATAAAATCTTACCCTGCATTTGTGACATCATTACGTTTTATAGGAGATCGAAGTTAATTAAAAAAATTTACTCCGTAGTCGACTAGAAAAGAAAAGGAAAAAAAAATATGGATATATGTGCATTATATTAGCTAACCATATATATAAAAGCGTGCATAATATTTACATCACTGTTTTGCAAAATAAAAGTATGCAATTATATACAACTAGTGTCTGGCCAAAAAAAAAATACAAGTCAATTGCTTCATCTAGAAGCTATCCACTATCAACAAAGTTAGCAGCAATACTGACTATAAGCAAAACAGAAACAAACCAACACTACTGGTTGGTAAGAAAAAAAAACTAGTACTCCTATCTACTGATTTCCATACAATGCTGGGATCCTCCTCTGGTGTACTCGGCTCAGGCGTAGGGTCCCCCCTGATTTCCCTCTGTTGTACTTATCTTCATGTCATGGCTCCTCTAAGAACATATGAAGTGTTTCTGGTTTTGACTCTTCGCCTATGGTACACTCTCACAGGCACTTAGGACTCTATATCGAAACAACTAGCTACTCTCTCCAGTCATAGCAGAGAAGCGAGTAAAGGCAGAAAAAAAACTGAAGGTTCCCTCCAACCTGAAGGGAGGACCAAACGGAGGTTCAAAAGTCAGAGTGAGAGGTCATCGGTACTGTGCCGTTGAGGATGGAGGTCTCATTCTCCAACCATCCTCTGAGTGACATTCCAATTCAATAATGGTAGTGTGAAGAAGGTCCATTGTCTAAAAAAATAATAAAAGAAAAACATACATAGAAAGAAAAGACAGGGAGTGAGGTTCTATCTAAAGCATCCATATAACAATACACAAATAAATACCCAATATAATAAGTAGTTACAACAACATTATAATAAAGCAAACAATTCAATTTATATCACATATATTATTCGTTACGGACTGGCCGTAACTCATAATCTTCTTGACCTAGTGGCACCACTAGTGGGATATTACCCACTAGGGAGTTTTTGCCCTTCCCAACAATCGAACCCCCACACCATCCTCAAGTGGTACTAAGGCCAGCCCTCCATACGTACTTAAGGATGGTGCGAGGGTTTAATTCCTGGGAAGGGCAAAAACTCCCAGTGGGTAATATCCCACCAACGGTGCCACTGGGTCGAGAAGATCATGAGTTACGCCAACCATAAGATTATTCAATCAAAATGTCATATATGAATGCATAAATGTTGACTCATCTCCATGGAGAACATTCCAATAACATAATAGCATAACCAGGAGTTCGTACCCCATCAACCTATGTGCACAAAATCAACATTCAACCTAATCTGGAATGGAAACAGCATTAGGTGATTTATTAACCAAAGCCAGAATAGGAATAGCCTTTGGCAATAACAGGTACGTGGCAGTACACTACACTGGTTGTAGATAAATTATAATGATTCGTTAGGAGCATTAGTGCGTAGATCGCCTTAACCACAACACAGTTGCGACCCTCTGGCCCCTGTGGGATGACATGCGCCGGATATCTTCAAGGTCTCCTTAGCCTCCACTACAAGATTCACACCCCATCATAGGTGTGTAGCTACTCTAGGACTTCAAGTCCCATAATAATGGTATGATAATGAATTTATAGAGTTATAATTTCAAGTAAGATATACCACACATATCATTTCTTCCTCTTTACTTTCACTCATTCATGAAGATTAGAGGTCACATTTTATTCTAAATTTTATGACAAGGTTCCATCCTAACTAACTAATTTTAAATCTTAAATTTAAAACAAAATTATGAAATCTCACCTTACATTCCATTCCTTTTACTGGTTCTCATTAGGTGATTAAGACTTATTATTATTAATTATTAGTATTGTTGCTATCATTATTATTATTATTAATTATAATTATTATTATTATTAATTATAGATCTAAATTTTAATTATGTTTTAAATAGTATTTATTATTATTAATTATTATTATTTTATTAATATGATTAAAACTAGTTAGGTTTCAAAAAATTGCTATTCTTAACTTACTAGTTTGAGTCTCATTTGTTACTGGCTCTTAAAAGCCCAAACCATTGAAACTAAAATAAGCTTCAGCTTATTCTTTTTTTTTTCAAGTCTGTAAGGCCCAACAACAAAACAAAAACTGCAGTTAAACATCCTTCTCTTTCTTCACATTCTCCTTCTTCACATGCGCGTTCTCCATCTCTACAAGCCACAGTTCAATATCGCGTTCTTACAATAACTAATTACGAAAAAAAATGCAATTAATGTTTACGTACCAAACAGGGACAAATTATATATATATAATTGTTCTATTAAGCTATCACAACGTTACAACTTTCTTCTCATGGCAGCAACACATTTTGCTGCTCCACATTTGTCATTATTTTCTTAGTTCAGACTCATGTAACAAAGAAAAGAGGAGAAGAAGAAAAAATTTTCCAGAAATTAAAGTTCAAACCATCAATATAAAAAATGCTTATAACTAAATTACAGTACTCACATCAATCATCAACCAACCATTGGAAAAATCCCCATCAAGCCAAATCAAACAAAACAATTTCTATCTCAATTCCAAACTAAAACTAAACTAATTAAATACAAAATTACCCAATTGAGGCCTAAAACCTCCTCCCCACCTCAAATTTGTAGAAAACAAAACTTGAATCTTTCCTCCTCCAAAGTGCACGTCACTACACTCTTCCTCCTCTTAGAAATACAGCAACTGCTACCCATCCCCCAGTCTGCAGAACCAAAGAAAAAGGATTGGAAAGGTTGAACAATTTTTGGTGAAATTAGGAAAGGGAATGAGGAATTTCGCTAATAGACCATGGTTGCAGTTTTCAATCTTCCTTCCTTCTCTGTTTCCCGTAGAGTCCCGTAACGGTGGAGAAGAAGCAAAGTTTTATACTACCTATGAATCTAAGGGTGGAGATTCACCCTTTGTCCCTGACCATAGGATCCTTTAATAGTTGATTCCAGTCACTTAAAACCCATTTGGGCTGGTTGTTACGTGCGCTAAAAGAAAATGCACAACTGCATGCATAGCTGCTGGTGTTGACGCACACTGGCTGGGAAGTGTAGTTTTGGGCCAACGGATCACAGAGATGAAGAAGAAAAAAACATAACACCCTTTAACCCACATGGGCCTACAGTCTTACAAGCCCAGAAGAGGAAAAACTTCAACTAATTATCTTACTAACCCAAATCTAATCTAACACCAATCTCATTACTTAATTAATTAAATCTAACACCTGTCTATTTAATTAATTTATTCTTATACTACTCTAATTAATTTAATATCAACTAATTATTTAATAAATTTTTAATTAATTAATTTAGCTATATAAAATATAATTGCAACCCAATATTAAAGTAACAAATCAAAAATAATAATAACCAAGCATAAAATAAAAATACCAATTTATTTACTATTTTACAATTAAAATAAATTTAGAGAAAAAGAGGATGTTACAGTGCACACTTGTTAAATTTGATTAGACGCTTCATTTATATATTTTTAAATAAAATATATATTAAATTATTAAATATGTTTTAAATTAAACAATATATAAAATTAATAAATAACAAACATATTTAAAATTAAAAAACTTAAAAATTAAATTATATTTTTAGTGAAATGTGTAATTTTAACTTTATTATTTAGTTACCATTATTTAAATTACTTAACTATTAAAATAATTAATTTATAGTTTAATAATTATAAAAATAAAAGTATGAAAATAAAATTCTGAAAAACATAATTAATTTATATTTTACATGTTTTTTGATGTTACAAAATATTTTTAATTTAAGAAATCAACCAAAAAAAAAAGCACACACGAGATAAACAAAAAGTTAATAATAAAAGAAATTAAATAACATAAAAAATTAAAAGTATTTTTTTAAAAAATATGAAATATGAATTTTTATATTATAAATAAATAGACATAAATTATGATAAATATTAAATTAAACAAATATAATTTATATCATATATTGTATGAACATAAATATTAATTATGTATAACATCGCCTTGTTTAAAAATACTTATTGAGTTATTTATTCAAACGTCACCTTGCTTTTATAACATGATTTAGCATTATAGTACAAAGATTATATGGGACCTTGACTTACGTTTAAAATCTTTGTGACATGATTCAAATCTCTAAATGCATGACGACTGTATTATTCGAATTTTAGTTTATATGTATTTTTACTTGAAAATTCAAACGTTAAAGTTGCTTGTTTAAAAAGGAAAAAAAAGGTATTAAAATTATTTTAATCAGGTTGTCTAAGACTAATAAGTACTTGTTCACACATGAAACATGTTTTGCGTTAAATATTATTTCAGAAACTAGACTGGACTATGATCAATTGAATGGATCAAAAACGATAAATCATCCATATTTCTAATTCGAGCATTACCTGACTTAATAAGTATAAATTCATATCGCATTTGTTTATATCTTAAAGTTTAGATAATTATTGTAAGTTAGTGAACTAAAAATTCAGGTGGTATTTGTTTAATTAATTACTTCAACTATCTTATAATTCATCACTAGTAAAAAAAAAACGTTTTTTACATTAGAAATTTACATAAGTTGCTGGAAAATATATAGTATGTGAAGTAGTAGTATTCTTGTAAGAGGAATGCTAGCAACACTCTATCTATTATTGGCTAAAATTTATTAGAAACCACAAATTTTGGTGGGTCTCACTTCTAAATTAGAAGAGAGACTCATTAAATAAGAAGTATGACCTACCAAAATTTGTAATTTTTAATAAATTATAACCAATAGTAGAGAAAATGGTAGAGAGAGTGTTACTAGCATTTCTCTTCTTGTAATATTGAAATGGACACTCTATATCACCTGTTATATAGAACTGATTTATAAAACAATTTTTAAATCGGTTGTACTAAGAATTGATATAGAAAATATTTTCTAAATTAGTTATTTATCAACTGATCTACAATGTGGATGTCTTTTGCAACTTTTGATATACCCAACAAGATTTTCTAAATCGATTATAGTAAGAATCGATTAAAAAATATTTTTTACATTGACTTTAGTACAACTTATCTAAAATGTTCACCCATTTTGTAACTTTCAAACTCTTAAAAAGACTTTGAAAATTAGTTGTACTAAGAATCGATTTAGAAAGGGTTTTCTAGATTAGTTCTTTATACAAACGATTTAAAAAGTCTAGTATAAGTTATCTTATTTTAGTAATGCACTTATATTTCGCTATTGCTCCAAACTTAAAACTCTCATTCTCTAGTTTGATGAATCCAAGATATCTCAAGGAAAAATATTTCAAGTTTACATTGAAGACTAATGCCTCAACGATGTTGATCTTTCTCTTATATAAGTATGACTTTAGTCTTTGTTTTTTCTTTTTCTTTATACATCTCTTCATTTTCATTTTTCTAAAAGTTCTTTATTGTCAATGTGTTTGTTTTTCAAACCCTAGCCTCATGAGGTGTTCTTCATCATGAGGAAATCTTCTCTTTCTCTTTAATTATGACTTTGTTTTCAAACCTTAGCTGGTCTTTTTTCATTGTTTTAAACCCTAATCTTGTTATCTTTCTCTCGATAGGTGTGTGTTTTGTTCGAAGCCTTCAAATAATGTGTTTGAAAGCTCAAAATATTGTCGTCAACTCGCTTAAGGCATCATGGTCTTCTACACCAAAAAATAGATCATTAATATTATTTTTTCTGATTACATGGGCTAAATGCAAGAAATTTGATTGCTCATTCCTTTTGTTTTCATTTGATCCAATAGGAATTTAGTTCCTTCTTCCAAGGTAGACCACTTTGCCTCTTTTTTGCTCCCATTTTTGTTATTATAGAACTTCCACTCAGTATATATTCATTCATATCTCATAAAGCTATCATCACTGCTTTATACACTTTGACACTCATTTTCTATTGGATTTAACCTACAATCCATTAGAAAATGGGTGTTGGAGTGTAGAAAACAATGGTCGTAACTTTGTCAAATATGAATGAATATATTATGAGAAAGATTTGTAAAGACACAATTGTGAAATAAAAATGGAAGGAAAACTACCTTAAAGGAATGAATTGATTTCCTATTTGATCAAATGAAAACAAAACAAGGAGCAATCAAATTTCGTACATTTGGCCTATGTAACCAATCAAATTGCACTTGTAATAGGAAAAATGCACTTGTATTTTAATATATGAGAAGTATTATATATATCATAATGAAATGAAATTGTTATGTGTTGTTTTTGTATTTGTTTTTGTTTATGTTTATGTATTTCATAATTTTCAAAATGGAATATTATATCTTAGGAAGGCAACATAGTTAACATTGTAGTGTTTTTTTATTAAAAATAATAGACCTTCTATATTGATCGGTTGTTACAACAAATCTTAAAAGCTATTTTTTAGATCAAAGTTACTTTCTAAATCAGCTGTGGCTACAAAATAATGTAGAAAATGGACTTTTTAAATCAGTTGTGATCACAATCAAATTAGAAAGGTGACTTTCTATATCGATTGTGGCTATAGTTGATTTAGAAAGTCACTTTTTACATTGGCTCTAAAATCAATTTTCAAAGTATCAACTTTTTAAATCATTTGATTCTAAGTCATGGGACCAATTTAGAATATAAAAAGCAATTGATATTAAAAGTATTTTTTTATACTAGTGTATATAATTAAATAAGTTTGTTTGACCAAAATAAAAGAATTTGATAAATAAGTTTATCTCAATAACTTATAATATATTTTTAGACTTAAAATAGTATTTAAGATTATAATTAACTTATAAGTGGATTTTTTTTTTTACTTTTATCATTAATATTTTAATAAAATTATTTCTTTGCCCTTTTAATTAGGAAAAGACTCTCTCACCTTTACCTTCACAAAAAATATAATATTTTAATAAATATTTTAACTTAAATAAAAAATAATAGAGTCCAAACTTAATTGAAAACGTACAGTTATGTTTGCTTAAAAATATACTCATGTTTATTAAATAAAAAATTATATAGACGAATACATTTTTATCATTTTATATTTATTAGTTAATTTTACTAAATATTTCTAATCAATAAGTTAACTAAACAACTTTCGTTTCATAACTGATAACTATCAATTAAACATTAACTTTTCCAACTAGATTGTTAACTATTGTTAAACACATCCTTAATCAATTGAATAAGTTGGACATTCACTAAGATCTTACCAATTTAATCTCTAGTTTAATTTTACAAGATCATGCATAGTGCAATTCACAACATATTTACTTATTAAATTATGGCTAAAGTTTTGAAATAATGCAATACGAAGTATTAAGCAAATTTTTAATGTACCTTCTTTTCGCTCGGGAAATACATGAAGTATTATATTCAATTAAAATTGTTGATATAACTTTTCTTAAAAATAAATTATTAGTCCCTTCTATTTGTTGATTGACATAGCTTTTAACTAAAATGCATTTTACTCTTCAAAAAAAAACTAAATGCATTTTCAGCGTAGTTCTTAATTAAATACATTCCCAACTTATCTTAAAAAATGCTCAGATTTCTACATAATTAGTCAATGTGATTATTATAATTTATTCCATACATTGTCATGAATTATATTAGTAAAAGCATAATATGTTGTTTTTTTAATTGAACCTCCAACTTTATTAAATTCATCAAGGTTATTCCAATAATGTTTGTCTAGACTTAAAAGTAAGTTTTAAGATGAGACCTTTTTAAATCAATAAAGACAATTTATTGAAATTATAATTTTATCTCTAAACTATTTGAGATGAAAAATTACTTATTAAATTATCACAATTAATTTCAATTAAAATTTCTTTTTGAACAAATAATAAAGTCAATTTATGTAATTTTCATTGAGATATTGTTAATCTTAGGTGTTTCCTTCATTTCAAATTATCTATCATTTAAGGTCATGTACGTATTTTAAAAAAAATATCAATTGCATCAATTAATACGATAAATTTCTCATCAAAAATTATGATAAATTTCTTTGACTAAAATATTTTTATTAAAAGTGTTGGTGGTACTTATGAATTTATTAAGCATCCATATGAGATATCAATAAATAAGCATAGATAAAGGGTTAGGTTTAAATTGTCGCTAGAATATGTGATTGCATTTAGCGCTTCGATAGTACTTTAAATAGGATTGTCTCTAAAAGATGACACATGTGAAAAAAAAAAAAAAAGATAACCTTTGAAAAAAAATTAATTAATACTTTTTAATTTTCTAGCGTGACAAAATAATTGGAAATAAATTAAAACTCTCAAAATGACAAATAATTTGAAATTGAGGAAGTCATATCTTTTGATTTTAGTTTTGAGGAAATGGATGAAAGAGAGAATAAAGAAATAGATGGAGAGAAATCCTTTTTATGAGAAGAGAGAAAATTAATATTTTGGTGAGAGACATTTTTTTAGAAAATAAATACTTAATTGTTTTTAATAAACTAATCTTACTTTTCAAGTAATGGAGAAAATGGACAATCGAGCTTAGAACCTTTTTTATACAGAAAGAGGAAAAGTCATAATAAGATGAGGGGTCTTTCTAAGAAAAATATTGAACTACTCTTCATAAACTAATATTATTTATAGGTTAAAACTTAATTTTTTAATATTTATAAAATATTATTAGTATGTGAAAATATTTTTCAGGGGAGTAAGAGCTTTAACTACTTTATGCAATATATATATATATATATATATATATATAGGAAGTGACTCTATGAGAACACTTGCTTATATGAGAACTTGAAAACAACTAATAACAACCCTTAGATCAAGATTAAAAGTAATAGACGGTTAAGATTAAAATCCTATTAAAAACACCTCTTATGAAATCATCAATGTCGTTACTACCGTCGTCACTATCCCTACCACCATCACCTCTCCCTCACCGCCACTACCACTATCACCAGCCACCACTATCATTGTCGCTGCCACCGTCATCATCACTACCCCCACCACCATCATCGCAGCCGCACCCCCACCGTCACTACCACCACCACTACCACCACTATCACCCCATCACCTCTAACATTAGTCGTCGCCACCGGTGGCGATGGTGGCAGCGACAATGGTAGTAGTGGTGAGGGAGGGGTAATGGTGGTAGGGAGTAGTGACGGCAGTAGCAATGACATTGATGATCTCATAAGAGATGTTTTAATAGGGTTTTAGTCTCAATTGTCTATTATTTTTAATCTTAATCTAAGGGTTGTTATTAGTTATTCTCATGTTCTCATATAAGCAAGTGTTCTCACAGGAGTCGCCTATATTATATATATATATAGATATATATGAATTTTTACTATATCATTAGAAACTTGATCATGTGATTGTTGAAAACATGGTATGTGAACTAGTCGTACAAATAATAAAGTAGAAAGCATGTAGAAAAACATTCTTACGAGAATTGTGGTTTAATAACCAACATTGTCTATTAATTATGCTTTTGATCAATGAAATGGTAATTAGAGAACAAGTAATGACTAACAAGTAAAGAATTTTTTATTTTATATTTAATTAAGATTAAAGAGGACAGACGCAAATAATATCTAAGTATAAATCAATAGACAAAAATGGGTAGTATATCTCAAAATTCTTTCAATTTCCCCTTAATGTAATACTGTTCCTCCCTAAATCCCTTCTAATCATGCAATTGACATTCAATTTCACTAATTTAATTTATCCTCAATTTTTCGACAAACAAACCCTTTTATTACCAATTATGAATCTTAATTCCTTAAGTGAGCATAATTAGAAATAACCCTTAATTTCAAGAAATTACAAGTGAATGCATACATTCAAACCCTATTCCTATACATAAGAAATATATGACCAACTAGATCAAACCAATTCACTTCTCAATTTCTCAATTGCAAATTCAAATTATTAATCAATCCCAAGAAAGTCAATATAAGGAAGCATTAAGCATATATCTAATGACTCAAATCATATAAAAAGAGTTAGAATTTAGAAAAGGAATTCAAATGCAAAATGTTTAAAAAGGAAATTATAAACTCATAGAAAGAAAAAGAAAAAAAAAAAAGCAAAACTAGACGAGGAAATGAAGATAAAGCCATGAATCTTTAAGGACTGTTCCCAATTCTTTCGATTTTCAAGGGCAGAGGATGTTTCCTAGGTTCCCTTTACTTCACACTGGAGAATTCAAAGAATCCCTTTAAAGTCTTTCTTTTTCATATTTATAGGTGTTCACACTTGTAACCCACAACTTGGGACTAAAGCTGGCATTAGGCATTTCTTCAAATGTGCTAAGTGCATCAATTATATATCTTGGGTACAACTCCTCGTGCTCGAGCGTCTTTCTAGCACAGAGTAGGAAAATGGGTACATTGGGCACCCCTTGATATTGTGTTGGGCACACTTTACTAAGATGTTGGGCGCACCACTTTAGACGTAGGCACTAGCACCACTTCTTAGTATGATGGGTGCCAAATTGTTCTTCTATATTATAGTGATTTTCTCCGTCAAATCTTCTTTTCTGCTCTTTTTTTTACATTAAAAGCTCAAAAAATTAATGTAATCATATTCCTTTTCATTTAATAATATCAAAAATATGAATCACATCAAAATATATACAATTAAACTAAAATTTCACATAATTTATTAAATTAATACATCTAAATATTTCAAACAGCTCTATAAATTTACGTAATATAGCTTTATCATTGATAAGGCCACCTAAAACAACCCAAAATAAAAGTAAAAGATACAGAAACAGAGAGAGAAAGTAGGGAATTAATAGAGGGAAAATATGTAAAGAAAAGATGCCTCATATTGTATTCATAAAAGGGCTATTTAGTGAAGTGGGTGAAATCGTCTTAATACAAGATGTTTTCTAATTTTATGACTATTTACAATATCCCCTCAATATTTGAATTAGAACAAAATCAAATGTAATAAACGATGAGTATCTATAAAATAAAGATATTTATAACAGGTTTTTCCTTATTTATTTTGTAGATTAGTTATGAAAACTGATATCATATAGTATTTAAAATGTGATAAATATATGTTATTAAACTTTTGATATAAAGGACTTGTGATGATTGAATTACTTCTATCTATTGAGAATTTCATATTACTAATAAAAACTACTTTTTCATTAGATAACTTCGCACATTGAAAGTACGTTTCTCAAATAATTAGAGGCAAATTCTCTCACTTTCTTGGTTGCTCTAAGGTCTTCTATCACACTTCTGAAAATTCTCTCAACAGCGCATAAAAGATGGATTGTTATTCTTTACAGCAGATGTACAAAATCTAATTTAATTCTAAAAATAGATTGAAATAAACATGCTAATATTTTTTTGGTGTACATAAACATGCTAATAGTGTGTCTATATACGAGAATTGAACAAAGTATCTGACTAGATTTTCTATCCCTTAATTTATGGGAATAAGGATCGGGTACTCAACCTTTAGTTGATAAACAATAGTTGTTTTTTAAAATACAATGTGACCATCATTAAGAATACAAATGCAATAAATCAAAAGCAACATATTGAACACGAGCATTATCTGACACCCATCCTTGAGAATATTATTTATTGGCTTTGAAAGATTGGACTTACAAAATATACTAAAACAATATTGATCTAAAGAAACAATATTTTCTTTTAGGGATGGATTTTTTATATTTTTCTGAAGTGATGTATCTCATCAAAATATATTCACTCGTAATCGTGGTTATCCTTAAAAATTAAATAGATATTTTTCGTTTTCACAATGATATGCTCATCTTTTAAAGTGTTGTATCTCATCAAAATATTTTGCTGAAGTGATGTATCTCATCAAAATATATTCACTCTTAATCATGGTTATCCTTCAAAATTAGATAGATATTTTTTGTTTTCACAATGATATGCTCATCTTTTAAGGTGTTTGAAAAGTTATTGTCTTATATGATGTAAAAAAAAGTGTATCTTGAGTCGGTATATACATTCCTTGTAGTTTCTCAATAATATTATTCTTTTGCTGGTAAAAAAAATGCTAACAATAGCATTTTTAAACAAGTTATCATTTACAGTTATTTTCAGTTTAGTTTCTTAAGCAATATATTAGAATTCATGAAATTAAGCTAAAACCGGCCTTATATTTATAAGCCCATTTCCAAAGCTGATCGAACTACGCTAATAAGCTGAACGTTACCCAACCATTGCTTGATAAGCCCATTTCGTAAGTCCATTCATCCACAATATTTTAACCTGTGTGGGGGTGGTGGCGGGGAACTCTAAACATAGTTTGACCTAAAAAAAGTAAATTTACGGCTTTACGCTTCAATTTTGAAACATCTGTCAGGATCACATGCAATTTATTTTGAGGATTTTTTTATATTTTTAAAGTTGGTAGACTTTGATCACTCTTTTCACATAATATTATAATATTTTATAGGCTAAATTATATTTTTAGTTTTTTTATTTTTCTCAATCTACAATTTTGATTTTTTAATTTTTTTAGAGACATTTAGTTCTTCTATTTTTAAAAATATGTAATTTTAGTCTTACCATCAAATTTCTTGTATTGACTGTTATTAGAATCAACGTTTACACGTCAGATTCAACGTTGAATCACTAACGATCAATGCAAAAGATTTGACAGGTAGACCAAAATTGCTGGTTTTTTAAAATAGAATAACTAAATGTCTCTAAAAAAAAAGACTAAAATTACAAATTTTTAAAAATAAATAAACTAAATAGTCTCTAAAAAAAATAAAGAAATCAAAATTACATATTGAAAAAAAAAAAGGGAGAACAAAAATGTAATTTAACCTATTTTAAATTTCAACGTGACTTCATGTACGGTATAAATTCAACGCATACCAAACAGTATACAATTTTTCCTATTCTGGTGAAATTACTGATATGGTTAACAAAAAATAGTATTGCTATTTCACGTCATTAGAGGGTCAATGTTTTTCCAAGTCTAGACATACACGCAATGATCTTGAATGCGAGCACGGTAAGACTCTATAGCGTGATAAACTTTTCCATCGTCTTCACCAAAACAAGAAATTCCGTAGCCGCCCAGAAAGAAATTATTGAAGTCGGGAAAGACCAACTCGTCACCTCTCTCAAATTCCTTTTCATTTCCATAATAGTAAGAGTCAATGCATTTGACTTAGCTATTTGTAGATTGCACTAAAGTAAGGACAAAGCAAACATGTAAACCCGTACCGAAGAGAGAAAGAACCTAGTTGTAAACATTTAAGAGTGTATTTACTATGGATCAATGTAGGGCATCATTGACGGCATGTATCAACCAGCAATTATTTCAATTTAATTAGTGATTTTGAATTTAAGTTTAAGTACGCAGTTATATTAAATATTTAGAAAAAAAAATAATTTTGCCGCTAATAATAATCGTATCAAATTCGAACAAGATTACATCTAATAAAAATACATAAAATTTCTACTAAAAAAAAATGTGGGACCCTAGCCAACTGCTGCTACCTTTGGTTACCTGCCACGTACGGCAATCACGAGAGCCTCTCTGATTAATTTTTGTTCATATTATCAGTTGAAATGCTACAACAACTACACATGAACATGCCAGTGATGCTACGCAACCCAAAGCATAGTAGATTTGCGATCCCCAAACAACATCGTGTTGTATGTGTCACACTATCGGCAGTCTACCTAAACTTCGTAACACGGGTACACCTAAATGTTGGAGCCGTGACACTTTCCATTCCTTACCTAATCTTGGAGTATACAAGGTGGCAGTGGCAGATGAATTTGATTGGTTTTCATTTTTCAATGACTGTGTCACATGCCCCCTGCAGCTCAACTTCTGGCTCCCACATGATGGTAAACATTATACAAAGCTGCATTGGTGATCTCCGTAGTAATGGCCGAGAATGGTTTATTATGCAACACTGATTCATCTTACCATTAAAATGCAATAGATTATATTTTCCCCTTTATGAATTTAAAATAGACACTAAATGCAAATAAGATGTGAGAGTAGAAAAACAAGACACAATTTTGGCATGTAAAATATTCTTGTGCAAAAAAAACAAAAAAACTATGAGACCTTATCTAACAAAATAATCTCCACTATTGAAAACAAAATTATAATGTTTCTCTTTTTATAAGAAAATTTCTCATTCTAATCCAACGAAGACGATTTATGATACAGAGTTACTTTTCAGATGACATGTAAGGTATGTTTTTCCCTTCTCCCTCTTTTAAGAATTACAAGTATTTCTTCTTTTTTTCTAAGGAATTTATTCATCACTCTCAAACTTTTGACTCTTTTATTTGTAAAAAATAATAAAAAGTAATATTATATTCTACTATAAATTCTTCTACAAATCTACCTTATATTCTAGAAAGAAAATATTAAATGAAACTGAAAAACAATTCAATAACAGGATCAATAAAAAGATTTTGTAAAAAGATTTAAAATTATTCGATAATAAATGCTCTGCAAACAAATATTGAGACAAACATTTAATCTTTGCCTTATCCTTTTCTAAGATACAGCCAGCTACCTTTGATACTCGAGCTTGAAATTTCCTAAACGTTAGCTTAGTTCAAGTGCATATCATCGGTTGCGTTTGGTTTGTTTTATCTTTTCACTTCCAATTAATATGCTTATATAATAATAATAAAATTTATTCTTTTAAAAAAGAAAAGAAAAGGTAAAAAAATAAAACTTCAACTTGTTTTTTTTTTAATTCTTAAAGAACAAAACTTAAACGTAGTTGCTTAGATATTTTTTATGTTATTTTCCAATTAGAATTGAAATTTTATCATAATAATTTGCACAATAAAAGTTTAGTCAACACAAGTTATCAAAGAGAAACTCCAATTATAATTAAGAAACATTTAAAACACCTAAAGAACTACACAGGATCGTGGCAACTACAAGGCCAATAAGATAGTTGCCTTAAGTTTTGAATTATCTAAGTCCCAAAATGCTTTTCATATTTAAAAAAAATATTGTTAATTTGAATTATAAGTGATAAATTTTATTATGATATAATATGCTATTTGTTATTATTTTAATTAGTAATACTATGTAGTCTTATAAAATTGTATTAATTGAACAATTGAAAACTTTAGATGAAAATAGATTGAATAAAAGCATTGTATTAATCTTAAAAATATAAGTTTTATTAAGTATTATAATATTGAAGATCTTCATTTATTTTTAAAGGTAAAAATATTGTAAAAAGTACAAACAAAAATAAGAGTTTAATTTATAAGTATTATTAATGTAAAATATTTTTACACAAACATCCAATAAGAATTCATCTTATCACTACATCATATTAATGAATAGGATTATGTAGTAAGATAATCAAATTTTACTATATGTCAATGTAAAAAAAATTACATTAATAGTGTATATAAATTAAATTCTAAAAATAATTCATATTTCACTAAAAATATTATATTATATCAAAAGAATATATTGTTTAAATACATGTATTGTTTATGAAATATTACTGATAATATTTGTAATTATTGTTATTATTGAAAATAATTTCTTACCAATTTAGGTATAAGATATACCGAATTGGCACTCTTATTTGATATTATTTATATTAAAAGATAGATTAAATAAATTTATCATTTTATATATTGATAGTAAAATGTTAAAAATATTTATTTATAAAACTTTGACTAATAATTTTGTAGATGATAAAGAAAAATAAAATAAGATTTAAGAAGTTTTAATAATTTAAACTTCGAATATAAATTTGTGTTAAGACTTCAAAATTTCTAAACACTGACACTGGAACTGCAACTTCATCTAAAATTTATCCATTCTTAAAAATAATAAAACATTACAATAATTTTTGTAATTGTTGAAGCCAAAATATAAATGTAAACGTGTCCAAAGTTTTTACCTTTAGCCAAGAAAAATAAGAACTAGCTTAAGTTACACGAGCAAATCTAGTTCAAGATCTCAAGTACGTCCTTACTGCAAGACTACATTGGAATTACTCTACCTTGTACGCAACAAATATTCTAGAATTACGCATGGAGTAAGGAAAAATCAAAATTGAAGAAATTATTATTTATACCACTTAACGACAGGGGGAGGGGAGAGGGATATTTTCTTCCCAAATCCTCGCCAACTTCAATTTTATTTTACCAAGTCCTCTTATGAAAAAGCAAGGAGCTTTATGTGGACCAAAGCTGGTCCAAATTATGTACCCGACAAAAAAAAGGTCCAAATTAATAGAAAAAAACTGAACATCCAACAAAGTTGTAACTAAAATTTGAAAATCTAAAATGTAATGACTAGAAAACGGAATTGGATCCTTTTAAAATTGAACTGCATAGTTATAATCCATCGTTGCATAAGTTTCAAAAACAAAACCAAGCACCAAACTGCCGAAAGTTGTTAACACAAGTGATTCGACACTTATATCTCTTAATTAAAGACTGAAGTTTAATCCCCAGTTTGAAAATAAAGTCACAACTAAAAATACCACTTTATTTCAAAATGAGCCGACTTAAGGGTAAAGGGAATAGTTAAATCCACTTTAGCCCAAAATAGACCAACCTGGTGGCAGAGAAAATAGTTAAGTGCCTAAATAGAAGTTCCAGATATGGTTAGACCAAAAAACAAATCATGCTTTATTTTAATGAAAAAAGGAGTATTTTCAAGGGTTTAGATCTTTGCAGTTAAAATTTTAACCGTAGACAACCATGATCCCTAGAAAACCTTTATCACTTTAAAGAGACTTACCCCGCTTAACTCAAATTATTTAAGGTTCCAAATGCAATTCTCAGATTCAATGATGATAAAGCTAACAAAACAATCTTGAACAAGTAATGCGGAAAACGATTATAAACTAATCACATTTGATCCAATGATGATAAATCATCAATATAAAACTTCGCTCACACCTAAATTTCCAATACTTGAAACAACGCCAAATAATGAACAAAATAGGTTTTTTTCCCCAAAAAAAAAAATAAATCCACATCCGTAAATTAAATAGCTAAAAAAGCCAACAAGGACGATCTACTAAAGATGTCTTAAGTAACAAAACCAGAAAGCAAAACAATTCCGGCGATATAAAATCATCCACCAAACAAAGCATTGAAAAACGGCTAGTCTCAAGTCATAATCAAATTGCCATAATGAAACCAACCAAGTTAATAATTATATCAGCAGTCAAGACTGTATCCCAAGACCATATATAACATAATCCTTATGAACATCAAACAGAAAATCCCATGAAAGCAAGGTCTTTGACAAGACCAAAAAAACTCCTAAAAACCAATATAGTCCTATACTGCGTTAGCTACAAGAGAATAAACTCCATACATGCTTAAGCAGGTTACTTGCTGACTCCATCACCAACAAACACCACGACCACAATTCCTGAAAGCAATACACAATGGATAGATAAACGATAATAATCTACATTCAGAAACATGCAGGGATGCTTTCCACTAAGAGGGCAACATAAACAAAATTAAAGAAACTATAGGCAGAATGAAAATCACTAACTTGTAGCTTTATTTACATAAAGGGGGAGACAAATAAGTTGCTCAGAAAACTCCTCCTGCCAAGGAAGGCAGGTCATCAAAGCTCCAAAGGTCCATTGGGTTTCCAGCATCCTGAGTTGCATCCACGCCGAGCAAAGAAGCCAACGAAGCATCGCCCCAGGCTCCATTAAGAAAAGGGGTATCAAAGAACTTCAGCTGGGATTCAATGTCAGCAAGCTCCTCAGATAGTGTCTTTGCAGAATCATCTTGCACAGAAATCATATCCTGAGAGTTTTTCTTCTGCTCAGCACCCTGCACAAACTGAGATTCAACCTCCAAAGGAGCAGAAAGCATGGATGAGATCTCAGGAGTCTTGGGGGCTTGTTCACCCCATCCAAGATCAGAATATTCAAATGAATTGCTTGAATGCTCAGAACTGAAATATGCAGTAACATCAGCAGATGCAGCAACAGGTGAGACTGGAACTCCGTTTCCAGAGAACGGGCCAGGGTTAACATACTGGTTAACCAGTGGTTTCTGTTCCACCTGATCAATAGGGCTGAAGTAGTCCTCCAGATTGTCGCCGAAATTGAACATCTGGTTCATTTTCGGCCTCAGAGAGTTAAGATTTTCCTTCAGTGGCTGCACCTCTGGATTCACCTTGAAACGTTTTGAGGAGGCACCTGAAACCTCATCAGGGAAGTTCACCTTGGCTTTCTTGCCACGAATCCTCCTTGCTTCAGCATCATAAGCCCTCGCGGCTTCTTCAGCAGTGCTGAAAGTTCCAAGCCAAACGCGAACCCCCTTTCTTGGGTCTCGGATTTCAGCCGCCCATTTTCCCCATGGACGCTGACGGATTCCCCTATACTGATTCTTCCTCTTCCTCGTGGCACACTTCTCAGCTTGTCCCTTTGATTCTGCAGATTTTACAGTTGTTGATCCTTCAATAAAATTGGAAAATAACATAAATAATAGGGCAAAGATAATAGACATGCAGTATCATTGAAAAAAATTAATATATATATATATATATATATATCACACACCAAAAATACACATATACAATGATTGGCATCTATTTTCTCATTTCTTCCAAAACTATTCGGGTCTATTAGACAACCCCACAACACAAGGTAAAAGGAAAATCAGCAATACGAGTAAAGGAACTAATATGAACATATCTTAACAAAGGCTGTGTTCAGTAATAGATATGCTTGCCATAAAATTACCCAACCTATACAACAAAATGGAAGTTATAGTTGCATGTTATTAAGAGACATGCACAGCTTGTAATAACAACATAACAGCATGATGAAATTAAACATCAATCATTTCAATTTCATATATTATTAATCAGGGAGCAATCTAAATCAAGCAACATTATTTAGCCCACAAGCAGGAAACAACACACCAGACCAACAATCAAAACAGAAGCAAAAGAACTAGCAAGATTCAATGTAGTGCCAAATTTGGATCAACTAATGAACAATTAATGAAACACATGATAAAAGTAATATCAGGATCCTCAATTTTTTGTTTCAGTTCAGATCAATAATATAGAGACTTATCTATGTTAGATCAGACTTATCATTTAGAAGCGCAGTAGGTTAATGAAACAAATTTTCTGCATCCCATGCAAATTTATAACACCCACTGGGTCAACCATATGCCTGCTCGATTGTGCCCGCAAAGACGTAAAATTGAATTCAAACAACACAAAATCAATCCCAAAGACACACATGCAAATGAAATCCTGCACTCATCTAGCCAATGATCATGAGCTAAGCTTAAAACACCAATCAAAGCCAAAGGAAAGAATACTGTTCCTTATTTTTTTTATCAATCAGAAGTAAAAAGAGGCCTAAAAGATAAATATCCATACCCATACCTACAAAATTTTTAAAATAACAAAAAAATAAATTTCAATCTCATTAAGTGCGAGGGCAAAATTCAGCTTCACCAAAGTAACAAATTTAACATCACAACCCTAAAAAAAAAAATGTTTGAAATGGTTAAACAAACAACAGAAACCAACTCCAATTGGATCTACAAAAATCATCCCAATACATACTACTCTAAAGTCAATTGCTGTAATCCCCAAATTTCATGCACAGTACATAGACACACCAAGCCCCCAAAAAATTACAAAGGATGTTCCCTTCACTTTTCCCTCAACCAGAAAAGTAAACCATTTCTGAAGAGAAGACAAAATTTGCAATAAAGCAAAAAAAATTCCTCAAGACACTCACAAGATCTAAAACGATTTGAATAAAATTCCCCGTGCCAACTCCATAAACAGAACTCCCAAAAAAACGTAAAACAAAATTAACATCCCGGAAAATCATACATCAAAGCCAATTTTTATTTTTTTTCTGATAAAAAATTTCCTAAATTTTTTTTTTACCAAAAAAAAAGGCACAATCATGAAAAAGTCATAATTTTTCCATCAACCCACAACCGAACGAAACGCAAGACACCAAAGCAAGGAATGCATGTCAAAACCGAAACCAGAAATCCAGATTTAAAAATAAAAAATAAAAAAAGCAGAAGCAAAACTCTCCAGAGCGATAATGAGAGAGAGAGAGTTATCACCACGAGCGAGCGGCTTGAACCGTTGCTGGAGCGAGAAAAGCCAAAGCGTTTGACACCGACCGCCAAGTCCTCCTCCTCGTCCTCCTCATCCTCGTCCTCCTCGATTTCCGAGTCATCCTTAAATTTCCTGAACCCGGCCTCGAAGTCATCGTCCAGCAGCGGCTTCGAGAAGCGCTTCCCCGAACCGGGCATCCTCAAATTCGGCCACAGGATGTCGGCGGTCACGCGCCGGCACCGGCCGGCGGGCCCCGCCGGAATGAAGTCTGAGATAATAGCACCTCCACACATCCTTCAGATCCTCGCGATTTCAGCTAAAAGGTTGCGACTTTCTTCCACCCAATGGAAATTTATCGGAGAAAAGCCAAAGCTTTAATGGCTATGTATGTATGTCTTTCTTCAGGGTTTTGTATAATTGAGTTTGGTGTGAGGTGCGAGCTGCATAGTGGTATATATACTCAAGTTTTTTTTTTTTCCTTGGAATGGGGTGGGTGAAGTGGGGGTGGTGTTACCGTTTTGCCCTTGTCAATGGTAACCGGTGAGTTTTCTTTTGTTTGGAAAGGTAAACGGTAAACTTGATGTTTACTGGTAGCACCGTCGGCAATGGTCAGCAAGCACCATGTGCGCGGAGTACACGTGCCTAGTACAGCTTCGTTTTTCGGTTTATTAATTAATTATGCAAATGCAATAAGAGAAAAGGGAACCTGAAAAGGGAAAGTAAAAATGCAATGCACGATTATGTTGTACCAGAATTTTTGGGTAGTACATATTAATTAGTAGTTACATTACATGTGTGTAATGAATGTGAGTACTGCAGAATTTTCTCGTGGTCTAGAAGAAAGATTATTTTGTGTAGATTTTAAGTTGGTTTAATTAACTTTTTCTCTTTATAATTGTGTAAACTTTATTTTTTGGTCTTTTATAATTAAAAATAATCGGTTTTAGTTTCTATACATGTATTTTTTATTTCGGTTTAGTTTCTGTCGTCAAGTGTGTCTGAATTCTGTGAAATAAAACCGTCACAAAATGAAAACTGGCAGTGTAAAACTACCATAAATTGACATTTTTTATTTAATTGGTGACGGTTTAAAATGGAAGGGACTAAACTGATATTAAAAGTGTATTTATAGAAATTAAAACGAATTATTTTTAACTATAAAGACCAAAAGATAAAGATGACGCAACTATAAAAACCAAAAAAATAATTAAATCTTTTAAATTTAAGGCAGCTTATGTGTTGTACGCAAATAATTGTCATTCTGCTCTTGAAACTAAAAAGTTGCTCCTCCATATTAAAAAGTGTTTTTCATAAGTTCAAAAGGGTTAAAAATCACTTAGTGTAGAGTCTCTGCAGATATATGGTAGTCATCTTTTGAGTCTCTATAAGCTAGTAAGGTTAGGGTGTCACTTCAGAGACTTGAACGCTTACATTAATAAAAATTCAAATTAATAAATAAAAAAATGTAGAATAATACATATACTAACTAGGGTCCTTCTCTCTTATTTTGAGTACTCAATTTGTCATTTATGATCATGTAAATTCTTGTGATAATAAAATGATTCATAATCATTTTATTTCTTAATTCTTGTTGGCAGTGACGTGATCATTTTTGAGGTTACCGTTCATGATCATGCAATTTCTTTTGATAATAAAATGATTCAAAATCTTTTTATTTCTTAATTCTTGTTGGTGATTACTTGATCGTTTTTGTGGTCGTATTTCATGATCATGCAAATTCCTTGTGATAATAAAATGATTCGAAATCATTTTATTCCTAAATTCTTGTTGGTGGTCACGTGATTTTTTTTGGATGTATTTGTGTCATCGTTCACGATCATGCAAATACTTGTGATAATAAAATGATTTGAAATCATTTTATTCCTTATTCACATTGGCGATTATGTGATTTTTTTTTTTCAATTTTGCTCGCCTACATGCAGGTGCAAGATGTAGAAAGATCATTAGTTCATTAATTGAACTGATGTTGGTTTGTAACTTTGGACCATTATAAGTGTTTGGTCAACTCAAAACATGAAGTGAATGTATTTAGTAGTGGAATTAGAAGAAATAATACCAAAATAATATATGAATAGCATAACTTGAAAAATTAAGAGGGTAAAATAGTATAGAAAAGTGTTGTTAAGGACACAAAAAAGTAGAAACCTACAATATTTCTTCTAGCACCGGTTCACTCATGCTTGCTTCCAATACAAAAAAGGCTAAAAAAAAAATCACTAAATCATTATTAAAGAATGTCAATTGTTGGTCATTCTAATATGATAGTTACAATGAAAATTAATTAGGTTTAAGAGATGTGTGTGCTCGAGGCTCAAAAATATGCCCCCTGTGATATTCCAATGCTTATGTTGTTTGGTGAGTATTGTATTTAGAAGGTAATCTTTTTTTAAGGCAAGGAAATTGTCGAAATAAATATAAATTTTTTAAAATAAAACATTTTATGTGAACATGATATGAAAAATCTAATAAACACATTTAAGATATACACATTTTATGTTTTGTTATGAAATACATAGTTAAAATTTTAAAGATTAAATGATAAAATGACATAAAAATTAATAAAAGATTATTAACAAATTTATTAACTTTGATAATGTTGTTTAATTTTAAGACAATGAAAGCTTATGAATTCGAAGAATACTTAATTATAGAAAATTTGTCAAATTTGAAATCGTGTCTTAATCTATTCCATCAAGAGTTTAATGGTCATGCACTAGCGATATAAAATAGTTTTATACTGTCATCCAATCATAAATCACCATTTATTATAAGTTTGTTGATTTTTATAATAAATATTTTAAAAGTCATATTAATGGTCATTTCTGATTGAATGACAGTGTAAAACTTTTTACATTGACAGTGTATGACTATTAAACTCTTCCATCAATCTCTTGAAGTTTATCTACATGTTTGCGAAGCATTTATTTGTTTTCTTTTCTTTTTTTCGTCACATACAAAAAAACACATTTTACAAGAAAAACAACATTACAATATGTAGTACAAATTAAAAAGTAAACACCCACTTAAGGTTATGTAGTTATTACGAAGTCGTAAATAATTTTTTCTTTTATGTACTTTCGACAATATAGTAAATGTAATCGAAACATATAAAAAAAAGCATTTTTAAGATATTAGTTAAAGAAATCAAAATACTTAAAAAAAACAGAAATCAAAATAATAATAAAGTTTGGCATAATTGATAAATAGTTGGATCCTTTAAATATGTTGTCACATCACGAGTTTTATTTCAAACCATGTGTATAAAAAAAAATGTTGAGAAAAGTAATACTCATTTTGATGATTTTTTCGTCTTAAAGAAATTAGTTTCTTACTGGCAGTTGGAAAATATCTTTGTTGTAAAACAAATAAAGAAATCAAAATTTTAAAAATATTATATTCAAAATATTGAATTGTTTAGTATTTACATTTTAAAATAACTAAACATATTTGGTAAAGGGGCAAGATCCGTTGACACCAGATGTAAGAGTTAGTCAAATTACACACTTAATAACTTTTTGTATAATACAAATTTAACCAATTCAATCGTTAAATTTGATGATATTATCTTTATGATTAAGTATATCAAATTTCACACCATTTAGACTTTTTTAAATATGCTATCTAATATTAAATATTTACATATATTTTAATATCATATTGTACGTTAAAATAAAGTGATTTAATGAACTATTAAATAATTTTAGAATTGTATGAAATTTTGCATACTTAATGTAATTAATAAGAACATCAAATTCAACTGGTTAGATTGGTTAAATTTGCATTATACAAAAAGTTACTGAAGATGTAATTTGACTAACTCTTACACCTGATGTCAATGGATCCTGTCCCCTTTACCAAATATTTTCAAAATTCATTAATAAATATTTAAGAATATAATTAAAAATCTTTAATACTTCATTAATATTCTAAAATAACAATTGAAATGGAAAAAAAAACTGACTAAAACATAAAATAAAATGAAATAAAGAACTATTTTTAAAATAGTTATTGGCACGGTCAACTGGTCAAGATTAAGACCCTTGAATAGTGGTAGACTGGTGACCTACAACCTAGTATTTCGGTAAGAAAGCAGTTTTACCTTTACCACCGTTGAAAAAAATAAGCAGAACGACTAAAGGGCAATTTTGTAATCTAATCTTCCCAGTCACAGGGCCTTAAAGTTGATTTATTGTGCTCTCGAAGGCCATTGCTTAAAAGAAGTTTAACTTTTAATATAGTAATTTTTTTATACTGTGAATTAACTAGAATTTATTAAAGGTATTATTTTAAAATATTTATTAAAAAGTAAATAGTTTTTTTATACGTAATAACTTAATAATTTGCAATCAAATGATAATGTAATTTTTTTTTACTATTAGTGTATTTAATTTAAATTCATAAATGTTTTTCACATTAACTAGGAAATCTACCATTAGGATATGAAATTAAGATTATATCTCATCCATTAGGATACAAAATTTCTCTCTGTATAGATACGTATCTCGTGAGATTAATTTTTTTGCATAAAAATTAAAGAAGTATATCTGATTTATATAACTATAAGATCCAGAATTAAAGTCATATAATGTCTCAAAAGAATTATATAATTTAAAAAAGAAACACATAAAAAGTAAAAGAGAAGAAAAAATTAAAATTAAAGAAAGGAAAAGGAAAAAATTTAAATTTTTATTTATAAGAGTTGACTTTTTTACTCTTTTTTTTTTTCACTTTCTTCTCTATAAATAAATAAATAAAAATCTCTCCAATCTTTTTTTTTTTTTTCGTTTCATCCAAGCATACCATCATTGCAATGTCACGGTCTTCTTGTAATTAATGTCCCAGAATAAAGCATTTCACAATAATAGTTTATTACTTCAAAAAATTAATATTTTTAGTAATGAAACCACGAAAATTGTTTCCCCTTTTTCATTTAAGAGAAAATTTATACAATTTTTTAAGTATTTTTAGCGTTGTTCTCCTATTAAAACCAAAGTTTTATCTTAGTATTTTATGTTGATTTTTAACGAAAATTATTATTACTTGCATTATCAAGATAAAACCTTAATTTTGATTAAAGAGTAACATCAAAAATACTTAAAGAATTACATCTAAGTTTTATCTTTTTATTTAAGAGGAGTAATTAACATTCATAAAACTTGCATTGGAGGAACCATTGATGGCTAACTCCAACATTAAGATAGTCCTTTTGTATTTACAATTTTTATGACGTGTGTAATCGACATATGCTTAAGAAACATTGAGTTTATTTTATTAAATATTTTTAATTATTTTAAAAAATAAAATATAAAAACGTTTTATATTTTTGATACAATAAATATGTACTTTTAAAAAATATTTTCATTTTTTATCTTTTTAATACGTGTCTATAAAGGCTCGATGAAAAATAATTGTATTTAATAGCTTAGGACTTTCACTCTACAATTCAACTTTATGATAAATTTCATATTTAAGTTTCGTTTCTTCAATGTGAGAAGAAATGTTAATTGAGAAGATAAAGATGTATTTAATATTAAATTAATTTGCAAATAAGTATATTAGAAATTTACTTTAAATCAATAATAAACATGCATTTATTTTGTCACTTTACACATCACCTCTGACTTTTTTATGTTTTTTCACCAATAAAAAAGTATGTCCCTCTGAATTTTTTAATTTTTACATAACGAAGCCACGAGATTTATGTTAAACAAGTCAAATATTAATTGTAATTCATTAAGAATAAGAATAAATAAAACCATACTTATTTATTTTTAAAATAAACTCACACTAATTATTTGTTAAAAAAACTTTATTGTAATAATTGCACTTATTTTTCTTTTAAAATAAACACATATTAATTATTATTTTTACCAAAAACACAACTGCTAACCTTTCGTTAAATAATAAGAATAAATAAAACCATACTTATTTATTTTAAAAATAAGAAAATGCTAACTAGTGTCCTAAGAACACTGGTTAAGGAATGCAAAATAGAAAGTTTTTATTAAAAACTGTAACAATGCCCTCCTCGATGATTTTCAATGCAACACTTTCAATAAAAATTTTCTATTTATTGATTCCTTAACCAATGTCCTTAAAGCACTGATTAGCAAGATCCTTAAAAATAAACTCACATTAATTATTTGTTGAAAAATTTATTGTAATAATTGCACATATTTATTTTATAAATAAGCTCACATTAATTATTGTTTTAACAAAGCATAACTGCTAACCTTCTACGCACTTTCATTAAAGAATAAGAATAAATAAAACCATACTTAAAAAATGAACACACATTAATTATTTTTTTTACCAAGAAAGCAACTGCTAACCTTTCATTAAAGAATAAGAATAAATAAAACCATATTTATTTATTTTAAAAATAAGAAAATGCTAACTAGTGTCCTAAGAACATTGGTTAAGGAATAAAAAATAGAAAGTTTTTATTGAAAAGTGTAGCAATACACTCCTCCATGATTTCCAACACAATACTTTTAATAAAAATTTTCTATTTATTAATTCCTTAACCAATGCCTTTAGAACACTAGTTAACAAGACCCTTAAAATAAACTCACATTAATTATTTGTTGAAAACTTTATTGTAATAATTGCAGTTATTTATTTTAAAAATAAGCTCACATTAATTATTTTCTTTACAAATAACACAATTGCTAATCTTCTACGCACTTTCATTAAAGAATAAGAATAAATAAAACCATACTTATTTATTTTAAAAATAAACTCACTAATTATTTGTTGAAAAACTTTACTGTAATAATTACCTTCTTGATATTTTTTTGAATAAATTACATTTCTCTCTCTTGAGATATACGAATATTACATTGTTTTCTCCTCTTATATTGAATATATAATTTAGTTTATTTAATTTAACACTGTTAAAATAAATTACACTCTTCTCTCTCAATAAATGCAAGTATTACACTATCACTCCCTTCTTATGTTAAAATGTATAATAAAGTACACTTTCTTCTTTTGAGAGATGCATGTATAACATTTTTCTCTCTTTTTATGTTAAAATTTATAATTTAGTTTTTTTTACTTAACATCGCTAAAGAATATTTATTATAATATTTTAAAACATATTTTACATTAAACTATACACTAAAATATTTTCAATTTAATAAATTATCATTCACATACTCGATAAAGATTTTTCTAAAATATATTATTAAATTTAAAATAATTAAAAATAATTTATTAAAGTAATAATTAAAAATAGAAATTATGAGATAAATTATATATTTATAACCATTTATATATATTATATTAATATATATTTGAATTTTTATATTTTAAAACATTTTCTAATTTTTTGAATAAAAAAAATAATGTATATTTTAATAAACATATAAAAAATATTAAATTTGATAATAATTACGTTTTATCTAATAACATATTTTTGAAATAAATATATTCATTTAAAAAGTTGTACGTTTAATTAACATATATTAGCATTACATTTATTAAATTTAATAAATTTAATATTTAATAATATTATTAAAATTAATTATATATTATATTTAATAAATATATTAATTAATACCATATAAGAAAAATACCAGTTTAGTTAAATATTTATAAAATATACTATATTAATAATATCAATTAAATACTATCTTAATGTTTGTTTTTAATTTTATTTTACTTATAATAATAAGAGGAGAATAGTGTAAAGAATGTTATGGTAATTTTATTTTTAATGAAAACTAACGAAACTTTAAAAAAAAATTGAAAAAGAGAAAAGTATCATATATTAGAATATGTCAAAGGAGAGAAATGTATTTTATAACATAAGAAGAGAGAGCGGTGTAAAATTTGTATCTCTCAAGAAAATGAAGTATAATTTGCTCTATTTTCTTTCAATAATTTTAATGTGCACCTTCAAAGTATAGCTTAAAAAAGAATAAACTTAAATACAATTCTTTATATGTTTTAGGCGTTATTCTTTAATTAAACTTAATATTTCATTTCAATAATTTATCTTTTTTTTTTAGGTACATTTCAAAAATCTATCTAATAAAGATTTACATTAAAAATTAATATGAATTATCAAAATGAAATTTTAATTTTAATTAAATAAACAATATCAAAAACACCTCAGAAAATATATCTAAATTTTTCTTCAAAAAATTGGGCCTTGACACAGCCCCTCTGCTCAACCAAAAACAAATTCTGTCTTGTCTTTTTTTTAAGAAAATTAAGTATTAATGTATTTTTTGTGTTTTAATGTAATAACTATTTAATAATCTTTTACATCAATCATGACTTGCCAAAGGATTTTAAAAACTATTAATATTTTTTATTAAATTATTGTAAAAAAAGAATTTTGAAAAAAGAATTAATCATAGTTTATTTAACAAATTCTATTGTTATTAATACGTATCTTAACAAGGCATGTAATCAAAATCTTATCTTTTCTGATAAGAATGGTTTGCACAACGATGATAATTGACAATTTTTTTATAAAATTGTTTGTAGAAATATATTTTCGCAAGGATAAAAGAATTTATTTCCTAAATGAATTTATTTAGCGAATAAATAATAGAATATATTATACTTTAACTTTCAAATAATTACAATTTAAATAAAATAGAAATTTTCTAAATTATTTAGAAACAAAATCAATTTAAACATTTTTATAACGTGAATATACTTACTAACATCTTGTAATTAATATGTCAGAATTTTCAGTTTCAAAATGTTACTTGCTCACAAAATATACGTAAGTTTTCTCAAGTTAAATTTTAACAAAATAATTTTATTTATAAAATTATATATATATATATGTATATATCAATAAATATTAAATACGGATTTTCTATTTAAAATTTATCAAAATAAAAACAAATTCAAAATTTAAATTTGACCTGCCATGTACATTCAGTCATACCAATAAAAGATTTTACAGCAATAAATACTTGTTATTTTCTTTCAATAATTTTAAGGTGTCCCTTTAAAGTATAGTTTTAAGAATTTTAAATTTGTTTAATATTTTTCTCAAATTATTATTACTTAAAATAATAAAATTTTGAATAAATATATTTTTATTTAAAAACTTTAATATTAGATTACTTTCTTAATACGCATCTCCAAATGAATGTTGTCAAAATATTAAAATATATTTGACTAAAAAAATTTATTCTATTTTTATTTGTATTAATAATTAAAAAAATACCTTATTCTTCATTTTCAAATGTTTATAGAAACATAGTGAAAGCTCAAAAAAAACATTTTCTCTTTTTTCAGTATGGATTTTTAAAAACCATCGACATAGAGAGAAAATAAAAAAAAATATTTTACCATTATTTATGAAAATAAAAAATGTTTTTCAAAACAAAAAAAAATTATTAAGAATGGTTCTCACAATGATAGTTTAATTTTTTTTAGGATGAGAATTCTTTTATTTCATGAGTAAATATTGTTAAACTTACTACATTTTTTTCCTAAACAATGAATTTCACCAATCAAATCATTGGATTTATAATTCTTGTTAAGTATATTGATTCAAGACAAAATTTATATAATTTATAGATTAGCTGATATTTTATTAATTTATTTCACTTTATTATGTAATATTTTTTTTTATCTAAAATTTAAGTGTTTAATGACTATACATTGTCATTGTAAATGAAAAATCACTGTTGCTATGTGTTCTAGGGGTTACCTCGACCCCCAAATCCTTAAGCCGGCTAACCCAAGTGACCTACTTAAGGTCCACCTTAGCAACCTACAGCGGCACTGATAGTCAACACTATCGTAGTTAACCACCCCTATCTCAGCTAAGTCGATCATTACTACCATGACTACGATAGCCACGACTATCCCAATTACGAGAGATAAGACACTTAATGTGGCATCCTATCACACGCTACAACATGGCATCCCACGTGACATTTAAACTACTATAACAGCTTTTCCCGCCAAGACACTTTATATAAAGGTCTCCGCACACTAGGTATGAATAACTCTCTCATTCTCACCTCACTTTTGCGCTCTTACTAACTTAAGCATCAGAGTCTTTCAACGTGCCACCACTGGAGGTGTTCATCACCACCATAACAGTTCACCAAAGACCTTGCTCTTTTTTCTCGCGCTCTACCTCACAATACTATGACTTTTAAGATAATTATTGTAAAAATCATCAAACATACCATAGATAGTGGTTTATGATTGGATGACAGTGTAAAACTATTTCACATTGTCAATGCATAACCTATTTTCTCAAAAATTAATATGCAAAATTATTTAAATAATATGACATGATTCAGTAATTAAATTTATTAAATTCGTGTTCCATAATTTTTTATCGAGTATTTCAATTATTATATATTTACATAAATTATTAACTTGAAAATATTAAAGTCATATAATTTTTTAAATTATATTGTGTCTTTTTAATAATTTTTTATTTTCACGTCTCATAGTATAATCCAAATTTAATTACTAACATGTCTTCGGTCCGAGTGACACTAGACTTAGATCCCTTAAACAACATCTCTAGTTTGAGTCTTGTGAATGGAAAAAAAAGTGGTTGAAAGGAAAAACCTCACTAAAGGTGATTAATTAGGTTCTTTGGTGAAGATTAGTCATCGATAAAGCCAATAAATATTTCGTATCTATATCATGGTTATCAGGAAAAAAAAATCCAAATTCACTTGTCACGTGCATGCACATACAATAATTAAGCTTTTATTATTTATAAATAACTTCTGATATAGTTATTAATCGTGAATAATTAAGTTTTAAAATGAGTAAAGATAATATATTTTTTATTAATTATGAATAATTTTCCATATAGTTATTAATAAAGAATAATTAAGTTTTGAAACAAGTAACAATAATATAAATTTGATATTTCCAATAGAAGATACATGTGGTCTCTACTAAAAAAATATAAATTTGATAGATTAAGAATATGAAAATATTTACACTATCAATCAATTAAAAATTGTTTAAATAAAACTTTTAAAATAATTATTTCACAAATTAAATATTTTAATTATATAATAATATGTAATTAGATTATAATATAAAAAACTTTACACTATTAGAATATGTTAAATAAATTCATAATATAAAATGACTTTTGAGTGACCATAGCTGTGGAAGTACGGAGTTTTAGAATACTATTAACCAATCCATATCTTTTAAATTTTTTTATGAAATAAAAATATCGGTTAAAACTTTTACACAATAAAATATATTTTTATTTTCAAGAAATTACTTAACTACCACAATATAAATTTAATATAAATAATTTTAGAAAAGTAAAATTTTAAAAATATTTTATTATAATAAAAAATTAACTTGACATGAAAATAAAAGTTAAAAAATTATTTCGAATAAAAAATTAGTCGACAAAATTAAAATTAAACTTAAACTTAAAAAATTGTAGTCATAAACAATTCGATTTTGTGTAAATGATGAAATAAATTTATTTTATAAAACTAATAAATTGTTTTTTATTTTCATTTATAATTAACATGGATATTTATTACATCAATAAAATATAATTTTTATTTAAAAGTTTTAAAAATATTTATATTAATTGCTACATTTAATATCATTTAAAACTAAATTTATTATTTTATTTTAATGTGCTTTTAATAAATATCAAAATAATGTTGTAATTATATTAATTAATAATAATAATAATTAATAAATTGAAAAAGTCAGAAAAATTTTCAAAGCAGCTCCATGCACAGAGCATGCACAAGACAATACTCGTAAAAGAAGGGAAAAGTAAAAAAATAATAGACTGACATGTGTGATATGATTTGTATATAATTATGTTCCTTAAATATAATTATGCTTCTTAAATATGTAGTTGGGGATTAGATGTTCTGTATGTATGGAAGAAGTAAGAACATACATTAAGATAAGTTAATTCTTTAAATAAATGTTAGTCTTTTGCAGAATTAGTTTCTATACTATCGACTAGCAATATCATGGGTTAAGGATCTGTTTGGATACATATTAAAAGATCTTTTGAAAGCTTATCTTTTAGAATAAGCACTTTGTTATATAAAAAGTGATGTTTGGATGTACATTTTTTTTAACTTTTGGAAAAGTAAAAGCTCCCAGTAGAGCTTATGATGAAGCTAAAATTTTCAGCTTCTCAAATGATTATCATTTTAAATAAACACTTAAAAATGTATTATCCAAACACAATATTAACTTATTTAAAAATATCTTTTCATAAAAGAGCTTCTAAATAAGTTCTTTTCTTATAAATTTTTTTAGAAAATCTTATCCAAACATACCCTAAAAATAAGTAAATACACAGTAATAGTAAAAGAGTTTAGTATATCCAAAAAAAAAAAGTAAAAGAGTTTAGAAAGTGCCGATTGGGTGGATATGGGGCCCACCCTATAGGTATAGGCACTCGTGTGGGGTTAAGATGGTACACTCTACGAGGCTGCACTCATTTCATCCATCTCCATCTTCTGTACAGTAGAGCTACGTGGTTGTAAGACATGCATTTGTTGAGTGACACGTAGTTTACTTAGTAGTGTGATGTGGAGTCCATTGATATTTCGGGTTCTTTGCATGTTGAGAATATTTAATTATTGAAAAATATTAACACTATTTTCTTTTAACACTTTTTTTAATATTTTTCTTATTATTAGTTAAAATTTATTAAAAAAATATAAATTTTGATAGATTTATTTTTAATTTAATGAGTTTCTTTTCAAATTTAAAAGTAAGATCTATCAAAATTTATAATTTTTAATAAATTTCAATCAATAATAAAAAAAATGTTAGAAAAAGAGTGTTAAATAGAGTACTGTTAGATTGCTCTTAATTATTTTTTATAAAGATAAATAATTTAAGAACCTAATGTGTATAAAGAAGAAAATATTTTTTATAACTATAACTTTTGTTATTTTCTTTAATTTTAAAGAAATGTTTTTAAAACATATATCACAAAAATATCAAAAAACAAATAAAAATCAATTATGCAGGATATTAATTAGTTAATATTTAAATATAAAATTATATGAAAAAATAGAGAGACTTAGTTACCGGTTAAAGATCTGGACTTTGCTGATGGCACATGCAGAGGCTTATGTCATGAGGGGTTGTGTTGGCTTTGGATTTTTCTTCTACTTAGTTATCGATCAATATAGGTGTAGCTCTTTATCGGGATAAAAAAAAAAAAAGGTGTAGCTCAGAAAATTTAACATAGGGAGACGCATGATTCTTCTTTAACAGGTACAAATATTTTGATGGTTAGAGAGAGAAATAAAATAGATAGAAATAAAGAAGATAGAAAATAGGGTAAAATTTTAAGTTATTTAATTTGAAAAAAGAAGAGAATTTAAAAAAATATTATTATAAGATTGTTTAGTTTTTGTTTTTTTTTTTTGTAAACTATATGTATCCTTTATTTGAGGCAATTCAGCTTGAGTCAGGTATGACTATTATAGGTGACAAAGTTCTCCTTCCGAGTATTTAACACAGTTGCATACTCAAGATCCGAATTTAAGACCATTAGTTAAGCTAAAATAACTACACATCGGTTGATTCATACGCTCGGTGGTATAAGGTTGTTTAGTTTGGATAGAAGGAAAAGAAATAAATTATATTAGAAATAAAAGTACTATTTTACTCTTGCATTGAACATACGAGACTTTGACAGAAATACATGCATATAATCGATTAAAGCATTTAATCAATTAAGAGTAAGTCATAATCGATTACAGTGATTTGAGAAGCTTTTAATTGATTATCAGTAACCAATAATCGATTATAAGTACTTCCAGTGACATACAATAGTCATTTAATTGATTATACATATTCCATAATCGATTAAGGTGACCTCAAAAGCATTTAATTGATTATGGCTTACCTATAATTGATTATACGGTCTTCCAGTGACATGAACTAACCTTGTAATCAATTATACGCATCATGTAATCAATTATGGAAACTTCCAATACCAATTCACGTAATAGACGAACAAAAGGTTTTTCTTTTTGAAAATGTGCATTTCAACTATGTTTCAGCCCTATTTCTAACCAAAATAGCCACACACAAAAAAAGGTGGGACACACCAATTTTTTAAAATTTCTCCATTGTATTTTGCATGTGCCAAATCAAAGATTTTTTTTTGAAACAAGTAGATATCTCTACTCTCCTCTTAATTTTCAGGGTACTTCTCACCCACCAAAACACAACGTAAGTGATTACGTTAAGTATTATAAAAAATTTAAAATCAACCTATTCCTTTCATTTTTCCTAGCATATACATCTTGTGTTAATTAGCAAGTTTTTTGTATATTATATAGATATTTTTAAACTTAAATAAAAATTAAAAAGAAAAATATAAATAAAAAAATACAAGTAATAAAAATACTATAATGTTAAGTAGTAGTGAAATTACTTACTTTATGAAAGATTTTTGAAATAATTAAAAATACATCTTATTACATAAGATTAATTTAAAGAAACAAAACTTTTGTAAATGAACAAAAAAAAAACATCGAAATAAATTATTTAGATCAAGACATTTTATTTAGATCAAGCCATCTCAATTCTATTTTCCTTTTTTTTAGATTTTATCTGTTATCCTTTAAATAATATCTCAAGTTCAAGTTTTAGATATAGAGAAAAATCATGTTAAAAGAGTTAATTTCATCACATTATGGAGTTCACCTATAATCTTAAACCAAAAGACACATAATTTGTATTTAACAATTTTATATGGTGTGCCAATATTCAAAATATAAATATAAATATAAATTATATATATGTATGTGTGAAATATTTGATATAAAAAAATTATGTGGCTTAATGTGTGTGAAATATTTGATATAAAAGAATTTATATGACTTAATTAGAAGGACAATAGCCCTCAAAAATATTTTATTTTTGCAAATGAGAATTCAAACTTACAATACAGGAGTTAATAAGTAAAAGAAGATTTATGTATGTCTACAATTTATTTGGAGATGTGAATCTTGTAACATCCTTATTAAAATAGATTTCACATAATTTAATCATAAAGTTGTCAATTTGGCCAACCTACCCCCCTAAGCTTTGGCTTGCATGGCCCAAGGCCAAAAAAGCCCATAGGGTTAAAAGGCCTGTTTATAAAAAAAGCCTGCGTTGCCAAAAAGCCCACAAAGTCCTACTGGGCTAAGGCCAACCTATGGGCCAACAATTTTTCAAAAGAAAAAAAAATATTATTAAAAAGTTAGCCTAGCCCTCTTATTCAACAAAACTAAAAGGAAGATTATATTGAATTATGGCTTGTACAAGTTTCATATGGTGAGTGTTTTGATTGATTTTTTGCATGCCAAACTTTCCATCTTGATTAGGATTCACACCCACACTTAAGTTTGCATTACAAACAAAAATATGATAACTTACATGTGAAGTCCTATAGTTGTTTTTGGTCTTAGGGTTATTGCCAATTGCCAAATCCCGAAGATATACTAGCCGAGACCAAGTCGAAGATGCTCTGATCGAGGTTCAGTTGAAGATGCCCTAAATGAGGCTGAGCCAAAGATGTCGTAGACAAGATCGAGCCAAAGATATCTTGGGCAAGGCAGAGCTGAAGATGCTTTAGCCAAGCCGAATCGAAGATTCCTTAACCGAGACCGAGCTAAAGGTGAATTGGCCGAGGTCAAGTCGAGGATGCCTTGATTGAGCCCAACTGAGCATGAAGCTGAGTCAAAGTTTCCTTGGCGAGGCTGAGTTGAAGATGCCCTAGCTGAGGCCGAGTTGAAGATGCCCTGTTTAAAGTTGAGCCAAGGATGCCCTAGCCAAGACTGATTTGACAATGCCTTGTCAAAGTCGAGTCAAGGATGCTCTGGTTAAGGCTGAGCTGAGGACGATGCCAATTCGAAGTTTCCCAAGTTGAGGCTGAGCTAAAGATGCCTTAACCGAGGTTGACTCGAAGATGCCTTGGTCAAAGTCGAGCTAAGGATGACTTGGCTGAGGTTGAGCCAAATATGCCCTAACTAAAGTTGAGCCAAGGATGCCCTGGTTGAAGCTAATCCAAGGATGTTGTCTTGCTAAAGTTGCCTTGGCCAAGGTCGAGCCTAAGATGCTCTAGCCAAGGCCAAGCTAAAAATACCCTAGTTAAGGTCAAGGTGAAGATGCCCTAGTCAAGACTGAGGTAAAAATGCCCTAGCCAAGGCCAAGGTAAAGATGCCCTAACCAAGGCCGAGGTAAAGATACTTTGGCCAAGGCTGAGTAAAAATTACTCTGGATGAGTCCGAGTTGAAATTTCTTTAGCCGATGCCGAGTTGAAGTTATTGTGGTCAAGAACAAGTTGAAATTACTTTGATAAAGTTAAGTAGAAGATACTCTAGCCGAGACCAAGATAAAATTACTTTAATTGAGATCTAGTTGAAGATACTTTAGCTGAGATCGAGTTAAAAATATTTTTGTGGACAATTGAGGAAAAAATATTTTTGAAATAGTCATAACTTGTGAGTTGGCCCTTTTAAGCCCTGACCCAACCTCCTTATTAAGTGGGTTATGTGGGTTAAGAGCTTTTAGGCCCCCTCATTAGGTGGGCCAAAAATAATTAGGGCTAAGACTTAAGGCGAAAATGTCACCTGTACTTAATCATATGACGTAATTTAAAATAAAGGGATCAATATTTGTATGTGACGTATTGTTCAAATTGAATATATTTTAATATTATATGAAAATTGAGTTAAGTCTAATTGAATCTCAAAAGTTAACTAAAAAGGATTATACATGTCATATATAAAGTATTTTGATCACATTTTATATCAATATGAAAGATGACAATTAGATTTAGATCCAATGCATACCCATAAAAATACTTATGACTATGAGAAGAATTACTTGTTAAACAAGTAAATATTTGAGTGTGAGTATTACTATTTAATGAAGATTTTGGCATCTTTCATTTAAACTTGGATTTCATATCTTGATTTGGAGAACAAAGTCACTTCCTTTGAAGATTTTTCAATAATTGGGTAATCGTGTTTAAAAAGATATCAATCTTGGTAATTATTCAAGAGAGCAAATTACAATGAAAAAATGGAAAGAGTTGAAAAAAAATTAACTTAATCACTTGTGTGAGACTCATCTGATGCTTTGATGAGTAATGGACATGTAGGGCTTTATACATGTTTCAATGACAAAGATCTAACCTTTATCACATTGTACGTATTAACTTTTATAGACAACAAATCATAACTACAAGTTTCAAGGCCAAAGTTCCAACCCCCATTACATTATACAAATTAATTAATATTTATAGATAAAATATCCTAACTACAAGTAGTTTATAATAAATATTCCTAATAACTTCCAATAGTCATCACTATTAACGACTTAAGTTTCTCATGCTAAAATACAAAACCTAACTCCTTATTGTCATCATTTAACATTTTCATCTTCATGACCATGTCATAATGTTATTTTAAGTTTGTTCTTCAACTTTGTTGACAAAGTAGTACAGTGGGTAGCCATTTAGCTATTTCATCTTTACAATTAGTATATAAAATAATATTTTTATTTAACAAAAATATTGATTGTGAATGCATAAATATTAAGGTACTCCATGCGACACGGAGATGAGAACCAAAGTTACTATTCATATGGGTGCCATCCTTAGTCAACAGGGGTGGAAATAAGTTAAGTTTTGGCAAACCTAAATTTGACCTAGTTCCTAATTAGAAAGTTTGAGACTGGCTTTTTTACTTGTTATGGGTCATTTTTTATGGTTTGACTTGGCCTGCTTCAAAGTCTACCATGATTTGAAACTCTACTTATCTAGCTTATTTTATAATAAGGCTTATAAATAGACCAATAAACCTATAAACCTAAGTAGATCAATTGGCTTGACCTGGTGTGATTTTTCGAAATGAAAATATTTTGATTAATTTTCTTGGTTATAAAATATTTTTATTAAAAAAATTATCATTAATAATTATATGTTTTTATATTATTATATGTAATATATGTATTATATATAATTACATATATAATATAATAATATAATATTACATTATATATGCATATAAACAAGTTAGCCTGTTAGGCTTAGTAGGTTTTTTTAAGGTCTAAGATAGGGATGGCAAAAATACCCGTGCCCGCGGATAAAATCTGCCACGGGTAAAAATGGGTACCCGCGGATATTCTAAACGGGTATACCCGCTACCCGTTTATTAACGGGGCGAGTGCGGATATCATGGTACCCATACTCACGGATACCCGCTACCCGCAATTATATATTTACTTAAATACCCTTACATATTAATATAGATAAAATTACATAAATTTATTCAAAATTTTCAAAAAGATTGTTCATTACGAGAGAAATCTTATACAATTATATTACAAGAGAAAAGGAACATAAATTTGTGAGCATTTAAACTATATTCTTTTTAGAAAAATTGTTAGAATAATTAAAATTTATGTTTAAAGTGATTATTTTAAATTATAACTCTTTAATTTATAAATTTAAAGTGATATTTGCAACACTTTATAATTGTCCACAACACATAAAATATATATATATATATATATATATATATATATATATATATTATAAAAATACCCGCGGATATCCACGGATATAAAAAATATCCGCGAGTATCCGTTTAACTGTCGCAGGTAATGGGGCGGGTACGGGTATAAATTTTATCAGGCGGTCCCTAGTCTAAGATCTGGCCATTTTATATAAACAAACTTTTAAAATGTTTAAATCTAACCTTTTTAATAAATAAGTAAAGTAAAGTTAGGTCTTATATAGGTCCGGATTATAGGCCCCTAAGAGGTCACTTGGCCAATTCTCACCCCTATTAGTTTGTATGAAAATCTTATCGACCATTTTTTATACTATTCCCAAATGGGGCATTGGGTTAGGACGAAAATAGATAAAAAAAAATGGGAGGAGGAAAAAAAAAGATAACTTCATTTTCTATTACTTTGTTGAAGAGAGAAAAATGAAGATAAAAGAAAAAAAATTAATAGGATCTACAAAAAAAAATACTCCCTTTTAAGTAAAAAAATAAAATAAAGGAGAGTAAAATTATTAAAAAGAATAAATTCATCCATCTAGCCACTTATTTATCGTGTATTAAAGAAATATAAAAGATTTATTATTGGTTTTTCCTTTTCATTTAAGTAATAAAAAATATTTTCTACTATTATTTATTTATTTATTTTATTTCCATAATTTTTTTTGTCATAGCCAAATAAAATATCATTATATTTTGAAAGAAAAATATACAAATGATTGGGTATGATATTTTTTTTAATATAATGAAAATATTGAAATTTGAACATAAGACTTCATGTAAACTATTCAAATTTCTAACAACAATGAAGCTGGTTCTAGTGAGTTAATTGTGTAAGATAATTTTTTCATCTAAATAATATTGTTTTATCTTTCTATTTGCTTTCAAACCGAAATATTATATTATGAAAGAAAAATTTATAGATGGTTTTGTATGACATTTTTTTCCTCATAAATAATAGAAAAAATATATATATTTTTACCTTTTTATCCATTTTCTCACCTTAGCTCAATAAAATAATACTACCAATATTGTTTGTATCAAATTTTGTCAAAATTGAATAACAATAAGAATGTAATCAAATGATTCATATTTTAGTATATTTTGAAAAGTATATATTACGTTCATTTTGATCAATATGAATAATGTATCAAATAATTTTAGATTAATATAAAATTTTATATATATGATTTATGTTAAAGGAACTTCAATTCAATGGTGAGTTTTGAGATAAAATTATCCATTTAAAGTTACTGAATGGTGTAATAGTTGATGTGAAATTATATATATATATATATATATATATATATATATATATATATATAATTTTGTGTGACCTTACTAGGTTTAAATATGTTTTTTGTCTCTTCAATATATATTTTTTTAATTTGGTCTTTTGAATTGTTCTTTTGGAAATGATTCTTATAAACTCGTTCTAGTAATTATTATTTTGTTTTAGTCTCTACAATATATCTATTTTTTTTATTTTAATCTCTATAATATTTAATTAATTTTGGATTAGTTCCTATGAAAAATGATAAGATCTAAAATTAAATTATTTATATATTATAAGGATAAAAACAAAAAAAAATTACAAAATTAAAGGAAAACAACAAAAATAAAAAAATTACAAAGACTATTTTAAAAAAAATTAAATATCAAAATAAAAATAGAAATATATTGCAAAAAATAAAAAAAAAATTGGATAAAATATATTTTTAGTCCCTCTAAAATTTCTTAATTTGGTTTTAGTCCCTAAAAAATGTTGCGACCTATTTTGATCCCTTTAATTTGAAAATGTATCACTTTTTATCCTCAAAGTAATTTAGATAATGCTTTATAACCACTATTTAATATTACCTAGAGGATTAAAAGTAATGCATTTTTAAATTAAAATGTTGGAAATCTCACATCGACTAGTAATGAGGCCAAATTATAATTTATAAGTGGGGAGTAACACTCATCTCACAAGTCAATTTTGTAAGGTTGAGTTAGGCTCATAACCCACATTCTAAAATGGTATCAAAGCACATTCTAGCAATTGTTGTTGGGTCTATCGGACCACCTACTATCAAGTCGTTATTAGATCAACCTTAGATGTCCAGTCCTGTAAATTTCACGCTTAATATGTTTAATCCTTGATGTAAAGAGAGTATGTTGAATTAAACCCACAACATACATTCTAAGATATAAGGACTAAAATAGCACAATAAAATTTTAAATAACTAAAATTGAATTTAATTTTTTTAAAAAGACTAAAAACATATTTTATCCAAACAAATTTAAGCCCAATTATTATTATGAACTTGAGTCGGTAAATTTTGAGCAAGTGACGAGACGAATTCGTTGCGGTCAAGTGGTACACCCCTGGATGTGCTAGACACAGTGCTAGCTACCGCCCAGATACAAGTGATTGACGTAATGTGCCTTGGTCTCCTGCAACGCGTTTAGCATGTAAATTACATAAATGCTTTCAATAATCATTTTTTTGTGTACAACAAGGTTTAAGAGTAAAATGTCATGTAATCCACCCAAATTCTTAACTACTAATGGATTTTTTTTTTGTAATTCAATTTTAGAATGAATAAATATTTTTAAAATATAAATTATATTGTAATTAAAATTTATAATAAATATATATTTTTGAATATATAAATTATATTTTAAATTTATAATAAACAATTTAAATTATGATATAACATTATTTTTAATTATTAATATTATATATATATATATATATATATATATGCACACACACACACACACATATATATATATATATTGATGTAGAGACAAAAATAAAGGAAGATAAATTAAAAGAGATAAACATTTAAAAAGATTAAATATACAATCAAAGATAAATGGAGAATAGTTTATACAGTTGAGAGATGGTTTTTTTTTTTTTTTTGCTAATTGTGAGAGTAGTATGTGAAATACACATCTAAAGTGGAGAAAAAATATTAAAAATATTTAATTAAGAGAGTGAAAATAGTGAAAGTCTCACTCTCTAATTTATAATATAAGAGTAGATTTCCATACATTATTAATGTATTTTTTTTTTCTGCCATGAGTGATCCTTGTTTGGTGTATCAATGAGTTTTATGTTGGTTGTCGAGGGCCTAACACAATCTTCCTCCTCCCTAATTGCATTTTTTTTATTTCGTGGATGATATAGTTTTGATTGGGAAATCAAGGGAAGCAGAGAATTTTAAACTTGAACTTTGGAGAAATACTTTGGAAACAATTGGTTTTCGCTTAAACAAGAATAAGATGTAATATATGTATTGCAATTTCAGCAAAAGACAAGTGGAATATGACTTGGAAGTAAAAATGGAAGAAGAAGTCATACTGCATTTCCAATTTTAAATATCTAAGATCAATAATACAAAATGATCAAAAAAATAATGAGAATGTCACACATAGGATACAAGCGGAATAACTAAAATAAAAAAAAATTAGAGATTATTTGTGATCTCAAAATACGTACCAAACTCAAAGATAAGATAGAAAAGTAAATTATTACTACCTTTGTCCCTATATACAAGACTTTTTTTTGAAATTTGTTTGTCCCTTTTTATAAGACTCCTTTCACATTGTCTCTTGCATTAATTATTTTTTGACTAAAATACCCTTAATTACCTACAATTTTTGTAGTCAATAAACAATAAGTGCTATAAATTAATAAGATACATTCGTTCTCCCTCTTATGAGGACTGGAGAAGGTGACTAGCACACATCTTTATATATATAAAAGTAAGGTTTTTAGGGTTTTTGAAACATTTATGAGCGACATTAGGGTTTTTTTATGCAATAATTAGCGACAGTAGGATTTTTGAGTCATTAATTTGAATAGATTTGATTCAATTTGTGGAGTTTTTGAAGCATTAATAAATATTTTTTCCTTAAACAAATAAGAATATTCCTCAATAAATAATAAATTATTTTTTAATTATAATATATAATAGATTAAAGCAAATATATTATAATTATTTACAAATAAATATAGGTTGATTCTAATCTTTATATATATATATATATATAGAAGTAAGGTTTTGAGGGTTTCTTAAACATTTATGAGCGACATTAGGGGTTTTTTATGCATTAATTAGCAATAGTAGAGTTTCTAAAGCATTAATTGACGACATTTGAGTTTCGTACTTCATATTCAAATTTCTCTATTATGATTGATTTTAACCAATTAATAATTTCATGTTAAATTGTTTATGAAAATAAATTAGTGTACAAATTTTATATTAATTTATTTCAGTAAAAATTCGATGATATTTTATTTTAGATCAAATAGGAAATTGCCTTAGACTGATTTTAATCAATTACTAATTTTATATTAAATTATTTTTATAAATAATTTCCAGTATAAATTTCATATTAATTTATTTTCATTTTTAGTATTTAAATCTATTATATACAAATTCTCTTATTATTGACTAATTTTAATAAATCAATAATTTAATATTGATTTTATATTAAATATTTGAAAATAAATTTTAGTACAAAATTGAATGATATAATAAATTAACAAAAAATAAACGTCCACGTTAACAATTAACAAATAATAAATAAATAAATCAATTTGAATGAATATAGTAATCAATAAATGTCCACATTATTACTAAACCTCCACATTATTAGCTAAGTAGAATTAATTCAATTTGAAATAATTAATTTGAATAAATAAATAAATAATCAATAATCACCCACATTATTACTAAACATTCCTACCTTAGTAATAATAAATAAATAACAAATATTATAGTATATTATATTATATGATATTGATATAGAATCAATTTGAATGACCCAAAATAAAAGTCCTCATTTTATATTTCGAGGTATGACTTTATGTCACGAAGTATTCCTATAAAAAGAAGTAGACTGTAATCATAATTTTATTACCAAAAGAAAAAGTTTTGTAGTGTTTCTAAGTATTAATTGGCAATATTAGGGTTTTTGAGGTGTTAATTGGTGACATTCGGGTTTTGTACTTTATATTCAAATTCTCTTATTATAAATGATTTTAATCAATCAATAATTTCATATTAATTTTGTATTAAATTATTTTTAAAAATAAATTGGTGTACACATTTCATATTAATTTATTTTAGTATAAATTTGGTGATATTTTATTTTAGATCGAATGGGAAATTATCTTGGACTGATTTCAATCAATCAATAGTTTCATGTTAAGTTATTTTCATAAATAATTTCTAGCATAAATTTCATATTAATTTAATATAAATTTATTTTAATTTTTAGTATTTTAATCTATTATATTCAAATTCTCCTATTATTGATTGATTTTAATCAATCAATAATTTTATATTAACTTCATATTAAATTGTTTCCAAAAATAAATTTTTGTACAAAATTGAATTGAATGATATAATAAATAAATAAACAATAAATGTCCACATTAGCAAATAATAATTAAAGAAAAGAATTAATTTGAATGATTATAATAGTAAACAAATGTCCACATTATTACCTAAGTAGAATTGATTCAATTTGAATGAATTTGAATCAAATTGAATAAATAAATAAATAATCAACAATCGTCTTACTACTTATTTCCTTAAACTTTAATTAGGCAATTCTAAGAGTTAATCGTTATAATAGCTACTTAATTACCAATTGGTATATAATAATAATAATAATAATAATGGTAATAATTATTATTTTAATTAAGGTAATTATTTAAAATAAGGTAATGAAAATTGATCGTCAATTTATTTATTTATTTATCTTAATATATATAGAAATAAAGTAGTATCTTTAGCAAATTTTCTTGCCTAAAATGAGGTTAAAATTATAATTATATTAATTAACCTAATGCTGAATTGTATTAATTAATTAATAATTAATGATAATAATAATTGATTGAGAAATGTTTTCATTAGTCATTAGCTAGAATTTAAATTTGGCACCGTTAATTAGAATACCCTTAATTGTAGAGTTAAATGCATTGTCACCAACCTTTAAATTAATGCACCACTAATGTATATACTAATGCATCCCCTTCCTCTTCTAATTATTTTTTTACTACCATTCTAATACTCTTACTCAAATAAGCGTTCTTTTCTCATTCTCTTCATCTGACTTTTCACGTCGTCATTGAAGTCCCATACACCATTTTACATTTCTTTTACGTATCCCTTATTCTATTAGATGTGTTCTCCCATTTTTTTTTTACTTCACTGCTACCCTTATAAACCCTTATAATAGGTAAAAATTATACTTCCTTTTTTTTCCTCTCTAATTCGATCAATGAGTTTTGGAATCTTATTTGTTCTTTTAAGTTCTTTGATTTTAGGGTTTTTGCTTTGGTGTTTTATGGATTTGTTGGTTTAATGAAGAGTGGTATGCCATTTCCATCGAAGTAGCAAACGTTGTTGCTATCTTCGAAGAGTAGAGAGTAGTCATTGAAAGGTATGGTGGCAAGGTTGCAGGTTGCGTTGATGAAATTGTAGAAAAGGGAAAAAAATCCAAAAAAAAAGAGAATGAATTTTGGGCATTGTAAACAGCGTAATCTATGACCCATAATAATTTTTATTTATTTTTCAATTTTTGTTGAAAATTTTATTTCTTCACCGAGAAAAGAGGGATATTGTCTTTGGATGATGTTGGACGTGGTTTTTGCTTGCCCTTGGCTGGCTGGGATATCATTAGGAATGCCACCGTGTGTATGTTGCATTTACAATAGTTGGTGGGTGCAAATTTACGAATACTAACTTTTAGCTTTTAGGTAAAAATGTGCTTATATTTTATATTTTTCACAATACTTTTGGGTCTCCATGGTTTAATGAACCAATTAAGTTGCTCTAGATTCAAGATTTTGCATTATGATTTATAATAATTACATTTCCCTATTTTTAAACCTTTTCTTGGGCTAATTTTTTAATATTGGATGATGCAACTATTATTTTTAAGAATTTTCAATAAATCTTGGGGATATTGAGACAGAGCAACTAAGGATCAGCATACCTAACTTTCATGAAAATGGCTAAATTTGAATTGATAAGAAAATCTTCACAATGCAAAGTTAGTGAATAATGATACATTGAAATCTTTATTTGTATTATTTCTTTCTTCATTGTTTTTTATTTTATGTTCTGATTGTATCTTTTTAATTTTTTCTTATTTTTTATGAAATATGAATAGCTCTTATGTTAATTTAGATTATGTGGTATATCAACTTTAGAGCTATATATTTCAATTAATTTTAAATTTTAAATTGAATTTTGGTTTCAAATACTATATGCTGATTTATACCTTCCTGTAGAATATTTGATGAAGTTAATTTGACTCTTGCTTACACGTTGGCTTAAGTTGCCTTTTTCTTTGATTTTCTATTTCTCCTTTTTCTTTGTTCTCCAATCTTTTTCTTTTATTTTTTTATTGTTTCAAATTTATAGCATTAAAACATTAGGAAAGATATTTTTCTCACATCATTTTGTAGCAAATTGATAATGCAATTGGCAACCTTTAGGAAGCAACATAAGCACTTAATAAATCTTAGATAGTGCACTTAGTCAGTTGAATTCTAATGTTTGTTGATAAAGTATTCCTTAGTTTCATAACACTGTTTTATAGATAACTACCATCCTTAGAGAGAAGCAGCAACAATAATGCATGATAGGAAATGTTGTAATTCATTGATACTGATGTCTTTTGATTGCCTCAATGGAACACATGCTTTGTAATTTTTGCAGCTTCAAATTATTATCATTATTTATGTGGGAATTATTAAGATTTCTATTTGAATTTGAGCCTATGACAATTAAAGCTCATATTAATCAACCAAAAATTTAAATATATGTATTAATATATAAATAATTTATTATAACTCATATAGACAAATTTTTATATGTTATTAATATTTATTAAATGTATTAATATTTAATTATTTATATATAGCAAAAAAATTTATTTATATTTAATGTTAATATATTTGTTTTAATGAAATGCATTTTAAATTCATTATTATTATAATTTTAATATAAATGTATTCCTTTTATACTCTATCTATGCACTTAATTAATATACTAAATTATATCTAAATATTTGCAATTTCTTATACCTATGAATTAAAAAAAGAGTTTAATGGTTATGCACTGTCAATAGTGTAAAAAGTTTTACACAATCAACCTATCGAAAATAACTATTACTATGACTTTTAAGGTAATTATTATAAAAGTCAATAAACTTATAATACATGGTGAGTTGTAATTGGAAGACAATGTAAATCTACTTTACATTGTCAATGCATATAGCCTATTTTTCTAAAAGTGCTTTATTGTAGAAATTTTAATTGGTATGAGATCTTTTTCAGCAATATAAAAATATCATTATACTTCTTTATATATATAAAAATTACTTTTCCCCAAAATTTACCTGTGCGACGTTCTAGTTAATTAATTAAGTAAAAAGAGTGAGATGATGAGTTTCAATAATTTTAAGGGCAATTTTAAAAAAATAATACAAATTATTAATAAATTTAATGCTACTAATTTAATGAACCAACTTTCTTAATGGGTGTGAATTAATTAAAAGAGTCTTATATATAAGGATGGAGATAATATATTTTTTCAAGTTTTTATCTTTAATTATTATTTATTTTATATAAATTTTTAATTTTATATTAATGCAAGGTAAAAAATTTATTGTTCTTTAATGATTAAATATTTTTTTTCTATAATTATCACTTTATATATCTCATTAATTTCTTTACTCAAAATGTGATAGAAAATAACATAATAAAATGTGACCAAATTAAAACACTTAGTAACATAAACAAGATCATAAAATGATCAAAATGAATGAAGAATAAAAACAAATAGAAATAAAAGAAGATTTTAAGTACCAAAATCTGAAATGTATTAATCTAAAGTTAAAGAATAATTGATCTAGTCATCGGGTTGATTCAGATTGAAAAAAGATAAATTTGAGAATCAAATTGATTATAATTTATTTGATTTGAATTTGAAGTGAAAATAACCAATTAATTGAACCAACTTGAACCAATTTAATTGATTTGGTTTTGATTGTCGAATTCATCGGGCCAATTTAGTCCGATGAACACTCCTATCTTTTATGGAGGACAAAAGTTCTTTTAGCTTGTAAGATACAACCTATATATGACTCATATTGGTCAAATATCTTGAAGTCCTCTTATCTGACGAACCATGCGATATAAAGAGCTTGAAGGCTTGGACAGATGATACTTTAGTAGGATGCACCAATGTATATTTTATTGAGACAAAGCAATCAATATTTGTATACTTAAAAGATATTAACTTCAAAGCAACTAATGATTGGATATTTGGATCATGTCATACCTAACACACACACATATTAAAATAAATGTTATAAATCTTAGATTTAGTAATAGTTTAGCTAAATGAAAAAAAAATTAAAATCTACTTCCTCGAAATTAATTTTACATTTTGGTAATCAATAAATTGTCAAAAACTCAACCAAATTTTCTTGGTAGAAAACAGAAATGGATTCCTTACAGTGACTACTGTGATTACATCAAATCTTAGTCACAAAAAATAAAATATATAGATTAAATAAATAAAAAATATAACTAAAATAATTTGGACCATCTATAAAACCCTACAATTGCTTTTCAATTGCAAAATATTATGGTCCTTAAAACTAATTTTGATTGCTTTTTAAGGCTATGTTTGAATTTCCGTTTGAGCTCCTCCAACACACTTTTATCTCACTAAACTCAAATTTATATCATGTTTGGTTGTCCTTCAAATTTTTTTTGAAAACTCAAATTGTCACTAAACTAAGTTTGAGTTGGAAGCAATATAAGAGTTATTTTTGAAAACTCATTTTTTCGTTGGTAGTATATATGCAAGTGCAAAAGTACTTTTGATTAATATTATCCAAACAAATTTCACTTTGTCAACATACTTTTGAACAAAAAAATCCAAACATAAATCACATTATAGTAAACACATTTTTTTTTATCAAACTTGAGTTTACATCATACTTTTGATTCAAATTTATGTTTGCAAACTTCAACCTAAACATGTACTAAATGGTTCAAGTTGTTTGATGAAAATCTAAATTTGAAACTAAAGTATAACAGGGATTATTAAAAAATTGAAATATTTATTTATTAAAAAGTATACTAACATTTTAATGTTATTAAAACATTTTTATTGTAATTTTACCAAACATTTATTTATCATTTCTCTTAAGACAAATTCTAAGGTGGACAAATTGTTCAAATGATGTACGATGGACCACTTGTCTTAATCGGATATAGTAGGTTTTTTCCTTCAAATATTTTTATTTAATTTTTTTAAAAAAAGACATAACATTAATGCCATTTTTTAAAAACATGTACTGACAACAAAGCCCTTTATATTTTAATACAAATAAGCAAACCCTTGGTGGTGATGTTGACAACGACGCTATGATTGCTAATGCCATTGTTGAGAAGGGACCTTTTTGGTGATGGGTTTGCGAGCGCTTGAGGAGCAAGTTCAGAAGTGGGTGGTGATGGGTTTGGGGACCTCGACTTGGAGGAGAATGAAGAGGAACAGGGAGAGGGAAATGACGTTCCGTGAGGGCAACGCAAACAAGGTGTCAATTATCATTATGAAAGTACGAGCGGCTCTCTTAGCACCTCGAGGCACTAAGATCCACGTGTGGAGGTGACAAGTGGGTGAAATCAGACTGGGGAGATTTCGCGAACGAGTAGAAGTTGGAGATGGTGTGTCTTGTTTGCCAAGATTTCAAAGCTGTCACCATGACTGCCATGAACGCACACATTAATGGCTGGCAGTGGCAGGTCGATGAAAGGTGATGGGCTATTTTTGGTTTGTTTTTGTTTTTCATTACTTTTTCATATTTTGCTCGACTTATTTTGGCTTGTTGTAGGTCTTATAGGCTCAGTTTGTTGAATGTTGTTTATTTGTTAGTAAAGTTATCAGTTTGTATTCCCAATTCTCATGTTGTTTTCCTGTCTTGGTTATTTGTTTATCTTTATATTTTTTGTGGCTTCTATAAAAGAACGAGAAGCAATTAATGTAATTTGGAGCTAGAATTTTCATGGTGCATAAGGGTAGCATCAAAATTAAGAGGTGGGTTTTGAGGACACCAACTTTGCTCTACATCTAAACTTTTAGGAAACTAAGAAATTACTTTGTGGCTATTAATTTGTGTATTACCCTTCTTTTTCTTTCTTTTCCCCCCTTTTTCTCAGTGTTTTTTAGTTTTAGGCCATTTGTTTCTATGAACTTCAACTTCAATTATTTTCCAAAAACCATCTCACTTGTATTCGAGTTCTGAGTAAATATGCAGAAGGTAAATTTGTTTCGTAATTGGGACATTCGTATAGTTATTGCCAACTTTTTTATGACGCAGTGCATTTCAATTGGAGCGATGGCGGTTGGATGGGCATATAAAATGCTACAGGGCAATTATGTAATCTAGAAAAAATTAAAAATAGACTCAACCAGTAATATGTAACACATCCCAGCCTTTCAATATTTTACCATTAAATCTAATGATCATTATAATGGTCTACCATAGACCACTTCCTTTAGTCGTGTCTTCTCTTAATTAGAAAAATCGAAAACATGATTAGATAAATAGTTAGCTCACGTTGTTAATTTTTCTTGTTTAAAAATCGATTTTAATTTTCATACATTTTCAGTGTAAAACTTTTTACATTATCAACCAATCAGAAATCATCATAGATGTGTGTTGGTGTCATGAAGTAAAATTTGTTAAGTGTTGGAAGTCTTTGAAATTAGAATTTGACAAATAAAAAAAGTTTATTTGAGTCAAGTTTTAACTAAGTTGGAGAGTTGTTTGAATATGTTCAAAAGTTGAAGATCAAAGAAGTAGCAAATTCTGGAAGTTGCTAAGTGCTTGATAAGTAATTGGGGAAGAAATTCAAGTTGAAAGAGAAGGATTTGACAATTATTTCAAACATGCAAATCTTGACAGGTGTCAAAAAGATATCGAGTTTGTAGTACACATATTTGTATAATAGAATTTGGTTATTAGGATTTAAAGTCTGTAAATAGGACCTTTGTATCTTGTTAGAAATTGTTGAAACATGTACACAAAACACTCTATAATTTCAAACATGCTTATAACTGGGAATGTCAACAGGGCGGGGCAGGTACGGATAGTAGTTTTAGCAAACTCTCCCATATTTATACGGATACATGTTAAACAGGTATTTACAAATTTTATATATATCCGTAGATATTTGTTAAAATATAATATTTTTTAAAAAAGTAAATAATAAAATAAAACTAAAAATAAACATTTTTGAATCATATATTTATATTTAAAAAATAATTTTATAACATATATTTATACTAAAAAAATAAATTTAAAAATGTATTTATACTAAAAATAAATTAAAGTAATTTACTTTATATATAATTAAGGATATTTAAATAATTATAAAGTGTAGGTACTCACGGCTATGGGTACTTTACTATCTGTCTTCCTCCTGTTAATAAACAAATATTCATTTAATATTCGTTGCAAGTTTTACCTATGAGTATCTACGGATACGAATTTTTTTAACATCCCTACTTATCACATTCAAAGTAGTTATTAGTTCATTGAGTTGAGTATATATTTCCAACCAACCATTTCAATAAATTGTCTTTTGCATTTCAAATTTCTTTAACTTTTACTTTCGATTCATTTCTGCACTTTAATTTAACATTTTTTTTTCTTTAATTTGTATCGCTTCTCCACTTCTTTTAAGTTCTATTTCATTTTGCGTTTACGATTTCAATTTAATTGCTTTAATTTAATGATTTACTTTAATTTTTTGAATTTAATTCTTGCCTTTTGTTTTCTTTTTAATTTTTCTTATCAATTTTTGCTTTTACATTTGTTTTCACTTTCCTTTATATTTTTGCAAATTTATTTGATTTCTTGATGTCTAATTTTAAGTTTCTGTTCTTTTCAATCACTTTCTTGCCTAATTATTTTTCATTAGTCATTGATCTTTGCCTTTTATTTCCTTACAAACTATTTCTTCTTCGTTTGCTTCCTTAATTTTCTGCATTTTATTCAATTTTCTTGCAATTATTTTGTTTTTACTTTCTTATTTTATCAATTTATTCAAGTTAATTCTTGTTAATTTGATTTCTTTAAGTTAGTCGAATAGCATCAATGCTTTGTTTGCAAGTCATTGTACTTGTTAAATCTCACAAAGTCATTTTATTTGTTTCATTCAATTACTCAATAACCAATTCAAAATTTATTCGATATACTTGTTTGTAAATTAAGATCTTAGTCAAATTGAACAGTGAAGATTTTGACTCCTATACATGTCATCAACTTAATTAGGGATAATCGCTGTTGGCATCTAAAATCCTAAAAGAATTTGATTCTACACTCCTATACTATAATTTAGAATCAAACAGTGAAAACGTCTCTTAAGAATTTGAATCAAGATTCATCCTCATAATAAATTTCACTGTCAACAAATTAGCACGCTCAACAAAACTGAAAGATTAAAGCCAGTTTGATTATCATGGCATACAACAGATCCAATTTTTTTGGAAACACATTAGGACAAAGTAACTCTGCAAGTTAGGGTAATCCCGATAACAATAATGTGATTTTTGAAAAAATGTTCAGCCTTCGAAGATGAACATTGAACCAATTGTTACTGGAGCTTTGTCACAAGCAACATATCCATTAATAAAAATCTAACTAAAGTATATTTTTTATAATAAAAACTCATGAAATTTTACCCAAAAATTGCTCTAAATCGTAGCCACCCCCAATTATTAACGTTCTTTAAATAATACTTCAGACAGTTTGGCAAACACTGTCGACGTACAATCGTCGCTAAGTGGTAGTATTATTATATATGTCAGCCAAAGCAAGAAACAAAAAGTTAGTATTCTTAAAGGCAATATCGATGATGAGTCCCAACCACATGCGGTTCCTGAATATTGGGAAGATGGAGGCGTTTGTCACGGAATAGGTTCGCTTGAGAAAGCCTCCTCAAGCGCCATCTTCAAAGATCTACCAAAGTACTATAAATTTGGAAAGCATTTGTCCATGCCGATTTTAAACCAAGTTCAAAACACTACGAGACGCAATTCCACTTCTAATAACTCAATGCCTATCAGCATGTTTGATTTCCCATCAAATCACTCAGAACACACATCCAATTTTCACGTCAAGATAAAATTTGCTATATATTATTATGTTGTTTTTGATTTTCATGTTATTGGTTTATATTTGTTTTTTATACTGAACCAAACACACACTATATCATAAATAATTTTCAGTTACTCATTTAAAGAGTTTAATGAATATATACTGTCGGTGTAAAAAATTGAATATTATTAACTAATTAAAAATCAGCTTTAGTTAGTGTAATTTTTAAGGTGATTATTATCAAAGTCAATAAACTTACTATAGATGTTGATTTGTGATTGAACGATAGTATAAGAAAATTTTACACCATCAATGCTTATCATTTTTTCTCTCATTTTAATCCCATAATCACCAAGTTGAGAACCAAAAATTATAGAAATAACCACGGAAGAAGGGTCTGAGTGTCTGACCTAGGTGTGGATCCTCTGCAGTGGAGTTTAGCATGAGACAGTAAATTGTATGTATCTCATCCATTCATAAATTTTAAACACAAATTTATAATAATTTTTATAAAATAAATTAAATAACTTTAATGACTAAGATCTCATACAGTAAAAATATCACTGCAAGGATCTTAATCCGGTTTGACTCCATCTCTCAATAGTCATTGAAGTAAAACATAATTTCAAATTTACTTAAAATGTCAAGTTTTAATCTTAAATTCTGACATTTTAGTTGGTGAACTTCACCTAACCACGATCTAAAAGTTAAAGATACAATTTTACTAGTGAAAAGGCTGCGGGTCAAGACAAAAATTAAAAATAAAAAGAACCACCGCATGGCTCCCACGCTCCCATCACGGATTACCTATATCAAATAGGAGTATATTAACTCAAATTCAAAGAAGCAAGTAAACTACAGTTTGACCTTATCAGCTTCGCCACGTGGTGTACACGCTTTGTTTTTGACAAAAGAGGTACATTTATCACATTTTATATTTAGTGGGATAAATTAGACAATGAGACATCATTATGGTCAAGTGGGCAAGTGGTTGAAACATGTATTCCTCCTAGGCTTTTACTCGTTATTCGCCTGATACACCGGAGACACCGAGACAGTCTAACAAAACGTTCGCAGTGTTGACTTTCTCTTGCGTTGCTGACCTATGATTGAGATTTCAACGGCTGTGATCTTTTGACCAAACCGACCAGACCTTTTGGGCCCACTTAGCAGCTGTCTCCCGTACGAAGGCAAGAAATGGGTGGTCCATGGGCTGGGTTGGAACTTGAAAATCTAACAAACTATGGCCCATGCCCAATCCACTAGCTATTTAATTAGAAATGAGTCTTGCGTTGTGTCATAACATTAAGGTAGGAGGTAGGAAACAGGGAAAAGGATAACATTCATTTATTCATGTGCCATTGAAGTGACCTGCATTGAACATAGAATTATTAAATGTTTATAGCTCTATAATTATTCACTAGAATCCAAAGATTTAAGTTGCATGTGAGGGAGGTTAACCAAACTAGGGCAAGTAGTTCGATTTTTATGATGAATTAACTTTTGTCGTTAATATTGTTTAGGGATTGCTTGAAACGGGAGGCTATTGGTGATTTTAGGAAAGGGATTAACAATGTAACAGAAATCCTGTTTACCCTGCTACTAACTATGATACCAAACAATAAAAGTTCTTTTTACCATTTCCTTCCTTGTAAAAAAATAAAAAATAAAAAATTCAAAGATGACAAAAACAGACTCTAAAGTGAATTCGTCTTTTAATTTTTCAGCTGATGCACTATTATAAGTTTGTCACCTCCTATGCATTTTTTATATATATATAATTTTATGGTATTCGTGTGGCTAGCTGCTCAAAATATTATGCTTAATCATTATTGAGTTATGAACATAAAAGGTTTAAATAGTTTCTTTTATTTATTTCTATACTATAAATATAAATTCTTATCCCTAAATGAGAGTGTTCTTAAGAATTATTTTTGAACGAAAGTGTTTTTAAGAATTATTATTGAATGAAAGTATTTTTAGGAGTTACTCATACTCTCATTTAGCCATGTCTTATCCTATTCCTTTATATGGAGCATTTAGTTTTATTTTTTTAATTTTTTATTCCTTTAAATTATTTTTATTAATTTTAGTTTCAAATTTAATTTGACTTAACAACTAATCCAAAAAAATAATTCTTTCTCAATTATCTCAAATCACTCTCTTTTTATCTTTATCCATATACTTGATTTTTTTAACTGCTTATCCCTTCTAATCTACCCTTTTTATCTTTATTTCTAAATTGAATTTAAATAATTTTTTAAAAGAGTTTGTCAATAATTAAAAATAATCTTGTATCACAATATAAATTATTTATCTTAAATCTAAAATATAATTTATATGCTATTTTTTTTGTTTATTACAAATTTTAATTATAATATAATTTATATATTTAAAAATATTTATTTATTATAAATTTTAATTATATAAAAATAAACATTTATCATGTACATTACACAAATTAAAATACTATTTTTTTAATTATATGAGATTCATTATGAACAGAAGGATCTTCAACGAAGTAATATCCCCCTTCCTCCTGAATTGAAATTAAAATATAGAAAGATGAGTCCTGCTAGTAATATATTCTCTAATATACTCATTTTAATACTCTTTATTATTAATTAAATTTATTAAAATTTATAAAATCATGGGAAGAATTTATTAATCAAGAAGTGAGATTTACCAAAAATTTATAATTTTTAATAAATATCAGTCAATAATAATAAAATATTCTAAAAAGTATATTATTAACATTTCATACCCATAAAAAGTAAAAGACAAAATATAGAGGCACATAAATTTAGACAATCGTCTCACTAGTATTCACTAGATCAGATATCTAAAAATCTTTATAATTAAGTTCCACTTTATACTTTATTCTCGTTTACGCCACTAGGTTTTGTTGATCAAGTTGATATTTTTTTAAAACCCATTTGTTATATACTACAAAACATAGTCAAATGTGAGTTTGTCTATTAATTTTTTAGACAATGCCATATTAGAAGAAAGTTCGTCGTTTCCTATGCACTGATTTGGGAATACTTGATGATATTCCTAACTAGTTACTTAAGGGTCTATTTGGTTAAGGGAGGGGAAGGGAGGGATTTTAATGAAAGGGAGGGGTGGAGGGAAGGGGGGGAAGGGAAGGAGGGAGGGATCATGATTAGACATTTTGTTTGGTCAAGATGAGGGAATGGGAAGGATTTTAATGGAGGGGAGAGAAGGTAACCCTTTTCTTGTTTGGTTCACAAGGGGAAGGGAGGGATTTTAAAAATTAATTTACCTTTGTACCCTTATAATTTTGAATTTCAAAATATAAGTAAAAGATATTTTAGGAATTATACTTGAAATGTTTTAAATCCTACCCTCCCCTCCAAATCCCCCCAATATTGGAAAGAAGCACAAATTAGATGAGGAGGGATTTTGCTCCCCTCCATTCCCCCCTCCTAAAAATTGAACCAAATAGCTAAAGTTTATAAAAATTCCTCCCCTCTCCTTCCTTCCCTTCATTTCCCCCCAACCAAACACTATATAAAGAAATTATATTTAGTCATTATTAAGCTATGTAAATAAAAGGTTTAGATAGTTTCTTTTAACAAAAATTGCATATGATATTTATTTTTATAAACTTTTCAAGGATCCTAACTTAATTTCTCTTGTTGAAGAAAGTTCTTTAATACAAACGTATGAACATAGCTTTTCTTCTAAAGTGATGCTTTATTTATACAAAAGAGGGGAGGATTAGTCGTAAATTGAGAGATCCTTAGTTATTTACTGGGTTTGATGTTTGTAGTTGGCGATGCTTGTGGTCTAAAATCTTGTTTTGTGACCATCCTGGTGGAATTTGCGACTTGATTAGTCTGAAAGGGGGTGGATTATAGGACTTGGTCAGTCAAATGGCTTAGGCCTAGGTCGATTGGCTTGACCTAGGTCAACTGTGTCTTACATCAAAGGGTACACAATTCCTTAAGTCACAAATGTCTTGTGCATGAAGTGGCTTATGAGTAGAATGACTCTTAAGCATCACATCTCAAAGGCTTCAGGGTCAATGCCTTGTGCATGAAGTGACTTGTGAGGAGGGTGGTTAACCGCATCACATTTCAAAAGGCAAACAACCTCCTAAATCACGAATGCCTTGTGCGTAAAGTGATTTGTGAGTAAAATGATCGACCTACATCACATTTCAGAAAATACATAACCCTCTAAGTCATGAATGCCTTATTCTTATGAGTAAGATAACCAATGCATCCCATCTTAAAGAGTACTGATAATTACCATATTCACTTACTTATTGGATACATATTTAGGCAATTATCTTATCTTTTCCCTTATTTAGAGCTATGTTTGGCCACATTATGTGTAGGTTTGTAAATAATTAAAATCTAGGTTCATGTAATCATTTTGAGAGGTTTCATCTAATTGTTGCTAACTTTTATACAGGATTGAGGAATTTAGAGCGCTTTAGAAGCATGAGTAAAAGCCCTAAAAATCATAAATTCGCTTAGCGAATTTATCTCTCGCTTTGCGAAATGAGCTCTTTGAAAGGCAACATGCTATCCAGAATTCGCTAAGTAAATACAAGACAAAAAGTCAACATCTCATAGACTCACTTAGCAAAGAATGAAGTTGCCAAACGAATAAAGATTCCAGTTGCCCCTATTTTAAATTAAGCAAATTCGCCAAGTGGATGCCTGAATTCACTAAGCGAATATACACTAAAAAGTGCCTTTTTAGGCTCGAAACAGACAACATATAAAAGGGACCACTTGTTTTTATTTGGATATATCTCCAAATACCTCACATTACACTATTTCATTGAAGATAGAAGCTCTCCCATGGCTTTATTGTTCATTATCTTCATTTCTCCATGTATTTTGGTGCTACACATGACAATGAGTAGCTAGATTCTCTCTTGTTGGGATTAGATGTAACCATACTTAACTTTCTTATATATTTTTTGAGTAATACATTCATCTTTGTTTTTCAATACTAGTGTTTTTACTTCTTTGCTTAATGCTTGATGTGGGAATGATCATCCATAGCTTGATTTACGACTTGAATGTAATTGGAAAATACTTTTATAGCTTTGAACTTAAATAAAACACTCAATGAACCTTGTATCTAGGAATGGGCCTTGGTTTGTTGATCATTTTGTAGTCATAAAGCTTAAAGTAGGTTACTTTATTAAGTATTCAAGGGGTTGAAGCTTAACAAAGGAAGTTAGGCTTTTTTCTCTTAAGGAATTAGGGTTTGAGTATTTTCGCATGATTGATGTTAATATTGAAGTTTAAAGGGAATGTTTTAGCATATTTTTGAAAGAGAGTGATGTTTGGTGTAGTTTAACCCCATCAATCCCATTTTATTTGCAAAATCTTAGCATTTTCTACAACTTACAAAAATCTAAAATGAGATTTTCAAACCATTTTGTCAAGTTATCGCTTTGTTTGCTTTCAAAGAACCCGTTTACTCTGTTAACTTCAATCAATCGTTATGTCGTTAGTCTAAATAGTAAGAACTTGTGAAATGTTGCTAAGTATTACGCAAGTCCTCAAGGAAACGATATTCAACTCATTATTTGACTACTTATACGATTGGGTACACTAGCCAAAGAGTCAACAAGTACAATGTTCATTATGAAAGGAAGCAAGCAAGTAATATTCTCCCCTAAACAAAAACTAAAAAATGGGGGCCAAGGAAAAGCGAAAAGATGGATGCCCGCAAATTCACACAATCGCCTCACTAGTAATCACCGGTTAGCAACAAATATTATTTTCTACTTTATAATTTAATACTTTTACGCCATTGGACAAGTTGTTGATCAAGTTGATATTTTTTAACTTAACTATCGCACTACACATAACACCAAGTTCAATTAATCTAATTAATTCTCTTCTAAACTTTTTGATTCCATCGGCACTAATATAGTTGATGTGCAACACTCATGTAGCACTGATTGAAAGCCACTGATATTTGCGTGGGACATTTCAAACTATTCTAATGACGGGAGATTGTACGCCTAATAAAATAGATGTTTTGTCCTTGTCGGTGTTGCAATTTGCTACAAAAATCCAAATTGAGGCCGGACAGGTGCTACCCTTAACGAAATACAATGAACATCTACATGAATCTTTAACTTTTTTTATTTTTTGGTCCTACACGAATCTTCCACTTAATTACTGGTACAGTTCTCATCGAACTATTGGGTTGCTTTCTCAGTCCATGGATAGTGATGACGTCCAAATTTACACGTTGGTGTTGAAAGTGATGGTACCCACAATTTGCCATTCCAGTGTGGGCTCTTATATGGGTTATCACTGTATCAAATTAAAGATAAGGTTAACGTTCTACTTGTTTTTCACCTCTTAATCGTACACTTTGAAGCGCCAACACGCAGGCCCACAACCACCACCGTGTTTACCTTGCAGGCTTGCACCATGCAATTTTGTCAAACTAACTAATCTATGCTTCCAATGAAAAAACTTGATCCATGTGGTACATATGTTACATGTGTAATATCATGAAGCAGCGAAAGATACATCAATCACATCTTACTAATTACTTTTCTCTTTCAAAAAAATTTTCATTTTAGAACTTTTGTTTTTATGTTAAATTATTCATTATAATAAAATTTGAAAAATATACTAATTATTGTTTTGATTTTAATTTTATTTTTATTTTTTGAGTATCATAACAAAATAAAAGAGCGCTAATGAAATAAAAGGATACTATGATTATACAACTTTATTATTCTTTCTTAATTTACATATAAATTTTATATTGTAATTATTTTAAAATAAAGTGAGCATCTGAAAAATCTTTATTGGGTCATGAGATCTTTTAAAAATGATATGAAGGTCAAGCAAAATGAGGTGAGATATAGATAGATTCCATGAAACGTTAGTATGTCGTATTTATAATATTTAGTGACCCACTCCAACATTTAACGCTTCCGCATAAATTAATGTACTTGCTGACATTGAAAGGAAATAAAATCTCACTGGCATTTTCATAGAGAAATTGGTGTAAGAACTTCATTGATCACATTTTCTAAAAATCATGTCACTTCTATTCCTACACCCTGTGCATTTTTCGAACATGAACAAATTTGCAGCACAACAAAACTACCTGTTTATACTTGAAATTGTTATTTATCTGGATCCCACCCTCCCCTATCTTAGAAAAGGTCTAGTAATTAAGGAAAGGTATTTACTTTTAGAGGAAACTCTTATTCTAGTCTTCGATGTTAAAAGTGTCAGTTATTTTAATCTTAAATTTTGCTCATTTTTTACTTTAGTTGTTGACCTTATAAAACAGCAATCGTTTTTTTTTTTTTTTTCTTTTTTACAAAATAATAGTAAAAAATAAAATGAAAATGAAGTAAAATAAATGACCTTTTATAAAGTTAAGGACTAAATTTTATATAATGAGATACTGAAATATTCGATACTCACAATTTTAGATAATAAAATGCAAGTTTACTCTCTTAATTTTACTACTCAGATTTGCATCTTAGACCGTCACTCAAGATAATTGTTAATTTCCCTAATGCGAGGATGCCTCTTTATGATCACTCGACAGAGTTTTAATCATATTTTACAACAACAAAAATAATTACACAACTATTTTGTCGATAAAACTGGAATGCACAAATGGATGAATATTTGATTGGCGCAAACAAAAAAAATCTATAGATAGAATACATATCAACAACAAATTAGAAATTCCACGGAAAATTTATATGGGAAACTTTTTTTTTTTTAAAGAGAAGTTAACATTATTCTCTTACTGAAGGCTTCTTCAAAGAAAATATCGATGGTAAATTTCTTATTCAATTTTTTGCTACCAAAAGTGTCAGGAGACACCCCCAATACTATCAGATAAGGTGCCAATAGCATGTTGGATCTACTAGCAGAGATCTATTTAAAAGATTATTGCATAGGCCTAAGTCGCAAGCAGTTTTACCTAATCATAGTTACCAGGACTAGTCCAAAGATAAAGTTATTAAAGTTCAAGTTTTAAGTTCATTTATAAAAAATTATTTGCTATTAGTTTTTATAAAGTAAAAAGACTATATATATCAGCAAAAAAATCACATATGTTGACAAAAATGTCACAGATGTTAGTAAAAAAGCTCAACATATAACTCTCTTATTTAAAATAAAAAAAATTCTTTTAAAATTTATTTTAGGCTTCACTCAACGCTGCTCAATTAGTCCCTGAGTACCAAAAGATCTCCCTGTCTGGTATGAAACCTGATATCTAGCACATGACTTTTTTTTTTCCGCTGAAAAAGATTCTGCGATTGTTGTATTGAATGGATGGAGAAATTTCTTCTTGGGTCAAGAAGCCTGAGAAATTGTGGCCCATACATGTGTGTTTAATTTATTAGCAAATTTTGGGCCAAGAGAAATCTTGGGCTTGTAATGCATCCAAGTTATCAAACTCGCGTCCAAAAATCTGTTTCATTTTCATGGTGTTTCGTGGCTGTAGAAAGAGTGCTCTATGGACTTACTTTTTCTCTGTTTTAATTTTTTAAAATAAAAAATAAATTATAAAATTAAGAGTAATAATTTTCAATGCAGTAAATACTTCATGTAGAGGCAACGTCTTTCATGCTCTTTAGGGGCAACTTTTAGTACTCTTATTGTACTTATTTGCTTGATAGTTATTACTTTTAATTTAAAAGTTTCTAGTTTTTTTTTATTTAAAAAGATTAAAATTGGACAAATATAACTAAACGTCATAGATGTAATAATTTCAATAAAGGGAGTACAAATGGCAAAAGGGCTAAACATATTTCAGAACAAGGTATTATTGGGATTGAAGATGCTTTGGGATTAGGTTCTGCGGAAAAACTTAGCGAGACTAAAATCATTTTCTTAAAAGTAATGATGGCGGGTGCATTTAGAAGTTTGAGCTTTCAAAGAATACAAAGTTTCAATATTGTTAGGAATGTGAACCCTTTTCTAGAATTGTTTTATTAAGAGTACTAATTAAGGAATTAAAAATGATTTTTTTTATTGAAAAGTATAATAATTCATATTATTAATGCAAGTTTATAGTATTTTTAATAAAATTTATTTATTTATTAATTATTTAAAGTTTAATTTATATACACTGTCATTATAAATATTTTTACACAGTTAATCAATAAAAAAATCATATTATATATGGTTTTTAAAGTAATTATTATAAAATTCAATAAACTTATCATACATAACAACATGTGATTAGATTTACACCGTCAGTGTATTGAATTAAATTCAATAATTTAACCAATACTCTACAAAACCTATTTTTTTACTTCGGTTGAAAAAGATTCCGCAATTACTGTATTGAGTAGATGGAGATAGGAGAATTTTCTTTTTGCGTCACGAAACTGAGAAGGATGTATGAATTCAAGAAATTGAGGCCCATACAAATGAGTTTAATTCATTAGAAAATTTTGGCCCAACATAATCTTGGGCTTGCATCTAACTTGTCGAGTCAAAAATCTGTTATTTTCATGGTGTTCCTTGGATGGTAGAAGCACGTAGAGTGCTCAGCTAGCATGTACTTCCTTTATTAAAGAATTGTGTTATTTATACAACATTTTATATAATAGCATTTTCTGTGTCTATTTCTCTATTTCATTATTTATTACAATAAATATTTCTTTCTTTTCTCTCTCTTATTTTATAATTTGTTATATAAGCTGTTGTATAAATAACATTTCTCTTTATTAAAATAATGAGACTTCACATATATAGTTATTTGTTCTCTGTCTTCATTTTTTTTTAAAATAATTATCAAATTAAGACTACTAATTATCAAAAGAGTAAATACTTCGAGTAGAGGCAACTGTCTTTCATGTATTTTAGGAGCAAATTATTTACTGTTATAGTACTTATTTCCGTAGTAGTTATTACTTTTAATTTAACAGTTTCTTGCTACATGTAATAATTTTAATAAAGTGAATACATAATTACATATAGCAATTACGATAAGGCATTATTGAAATTGGGATTGAAGATGTTTTAGGTTTAGGTTTGGAGAAAAAACTCGGTGAGACGAAATTCATTTTCTTAAAGTAATGGAAGGTGGGTGTATTCCAGAAGTTTGAGTTTTCAAAAGGTGCCAAGTTTCAATATTGTTAGAAAGATGAACTTTTTTTTAGACTGGTTTTATTAAGAATAATAATTAAGGAATTGAAAATATTTTTTTATTGAAAGTATAATAATTAATATTATTAATGCATGCTTGTCATGATTTTTAATAAAAAAAATATTTGTTAATTTTTTAACCATTACTCTACAAAACTTTTTTTAAAGTTATATATCAACATTCACTTTAAAGAAATTGAGAAAGGAATGAGTTCGCCCATAAAGATTTGGGTTAGTGATTCATATATATTATTAATATACCCCTTTGAAGGACAGGGTTAAATGTTAAATTCACTATTTATTTTTTTTGGTAATCTAAAATTGTAAGCATTATAATATAAAATTCATTACTATTTACTTTAATCATTTTTTTTTTTTGCAAAATGACATAAAAAATAAAGTAAAAAATGACTAATATAAGTGAATTTTATTAGAATGGATGTTTACAAGATTTTTGTTATTTTGGGCTTGCAAAAATGTCCATTTTTTGTGAACGTTATTCTGGTGGGCTTTAAACTCTATTTTTGCCGTATTAGTAGTAAACGCTGTTGGGCTAAGCGCTTCAGTTTGGCCGATTTTGTGGCCAATGGGCATCAGAAATTCAGAATACTCAATTTTCAATTGTTTATTCTTTTATTTTGATTTTTACAATAAATCAAAGAAATAATTAGGTTAATAATGATTGCTATAAACAATAAAGATATGTAAAAAAAATGTCTAAAGCAGAGTTTCATTTATCTTTTTTCTTCTTTTGGATGAGCTCGCCAACTCTTAATAGGCTGTGCAAAAATTGGATTTGACTGTTAAAGTGAGTGGAGTACTGTAAAAGATTAAAAGGTAAAATGCAGAACTATAACTATTGATAAAAAAAATAAAAATCAATGAAATAAATTTTAACATCATTGTTATACATGTTCATGAATTTTATCACTATCTCAATTGTTAATTTTCACATTAACAGTTAGAACATTTTACTTAACCCTTCACAGTTTCATCCTTCATTTTAAGGGAACCAAATGCCTATTTCCATTTCTAACTAATTCCTTTTGATCGTTTCTTTTAATATTTTTAATCCAAAAATGAAGTTTTTTTCTCCCTCTCTATTTGAATTGAAAAAACCAAGGGAAGTTTATTCACATCTATACAAGAGAACTTTTTTGTTTTGCTTTTTTGTGTGTAGAGATTTTAAGAAGGGAAAAGCAAAAGACAAGAGGGAACCTAATGATACACACCCGACAAGCAGCTTAACAAGAATTCTCATGCTGTTGGGCCACGGTTGGCAAACCAATTTCTTTTCGAGTAACACCTTTTTTTACAGCTAAGAAGCTTTGTTGGAACGTCTAAATTGGCTTTTCAATTCAACCTTCATCATTCGAATGCAGATTGTCTTGCGTCATTGCATGGCCAATTTCGGTTTTGATGCATCCGCGAAGTTGAAATCCCAGCACGACCAGGCCTGTACATTTATTTGGAATCTTACAAAAACTAGGTGAGTTAAAAGTTGATATTAAGAACTTTTAAGGCCAACGATTTATTTATTTATTTTTCTGTCTGTCTTCTGTCAAACTAGACTACCTGCTTATATTACACACTGCAATTTAAGAATTATGCACATTTTATTTAGTTTTAGGAATCCGTATTATACAGATGAAATATTATAGGTTAAATTGCATATTTGATCCTTCTATTTTTTTAATTCGCAATTTTAGACCCTTTATTTTTTTTTAGAGATATTTAGTTCTTCTATTTTAAAAATTTGCAATGTTGGTCCCTCTGTCACATCTCAACTTGACTATTAGTAATTTAACGTTGATTTTGACGTATCAATACTTAAATGATATATTAAAGTTAGAGTCAACATTGAAACGTAAGATTTAACATTGACACATCAAAATTAACGTTAAACCACTAATAATGAATGCAAAAAATTTGACAAAGGGACCAAAATTGCAAATTTTTAAAAATAGGAAAACTAAATGTTTCTAAAAAAAAGTAAAAAAATCAAAATTACAAATTTTTAAAAATAAAAAGACTAAATATCTCTAAAAAAAATAAAAGGACCAAAATTACAAATTAAAAAAAATAAGAAGACCAAAATTATAATTTAGCGAATATTATCAGATTTCCATATACAACATTTTAATTTTCTGTTTACAATGACTAATTTGCCAACTTTTAGAATTTTTATATTTTTGGATTAACTATATTAAGATCTGCCCTAGAAATGATTTTGTAATACTTGATGTTTGGTTGGCATGACATGTGTCTCCTTTATCTTAAATAAACATTTCCTCACCGTTATCATTTTTCGAATATAGGATAACCCTTAATACGTGCATCCTATTGCTAAACTCTGATAATGCATATCTATCCCGTTAGATCCTGCCACGGAGTATTTGCACGGTTGCAGTCATGTGATAAATATTGGGAAAAAGAAAATAAAACAATCCCAAATATTTGATTAATTTTGTCTGTTTGTCCTGATTCTCCAGGTCATAGCATCCAGGCTTCTATGCAGCATGTACCACCAAAACGAATTTTCTATATCGTAGACATATTTTAATGTAAACCTTATCATTAAAATCGATTTAATATATTTCAATCATGTTTTACAATTCGAAATTAATTCTTTCCGACTTTAAAACAAAAAATACTTTTTTAAGATTTGGTTGCTTCAACCAGCAAAGTCTCTTGCAGGATAAAACAATACCGTCTCTATCCACATGGGTTTACCAAATATTTGACTGAAGATATTAAAAAATTTCAAAGGATTCAACAAAATCACTCAAAAAGGAAAGGATCCTTCCAATATACTTATCATCTTCTAAACACAACATTTTCTACAGACATTCTTAATTTTACAACATGAAAGATATACTTTCACCATACACTTTTTTTTTTTGGTTATACATATATATAGAATTTCCCCACTTTTGGCAGTACCTCCACTCTCTTTCTAACAAACCATCCTTCCACTGGTTCTTACAAATGGAACACCTTCAGAAACACATTCTCTATTTAGCATATAGAGCTAATTTTTAACAAGAGATCCAAGATGGATAAAACCCCAAAATTTCTACACCCAAAACCTCATCACTAATCCAGAGGCTGCTGCATTGTCACAACCAGGGGACTTGTGACAGTATGCTTGCCATCGGACCAAACTATGGAGCCACTCTTCACACTAGAACCTCCAGGGGAAAGCTTAACAGCCCTAGTTTGTACCCTAACAAGAAAGTTCAACTTCTGCCCCACCCTCCTGAAAGTCAGGGTGTCTGGCTGCACTGTGACCACCGGTCCACCTGGTGGCCTAATGGTGACCTTGTACACTGAATTTGGGTCCCCAACATTGGTCACAGTCCTAATAAAATGTGTAGACATTCTCTTCTTTCCATATTGTTGAAACACAGCAGACAGTGAAGGGTAATTCAAATTCCCAGAATGTCCAGCCCTTTTAGCCCCACTGCAATCTGCATCCTTCCTTGTGATCACATGAATACTCTTGGTGGTATAATTAGAATTGCACAAGAAATTCACATAATCAGAAGTGGAAATATCATAAACCAACCCAGGGTTCATGGCCTTCTCAGGATGAACATGGCCAGCACCATAATCAAACACTGAGGAGACATTCCCAGTGGACTCATCCAACATGGGATCACCCCTATTGTCCACAGTATAAGCAGTGGTCATCAAAGCTGACCTAATAGCAGCAGGACTCCAATCAGGATGTGCTGCTTTCAACAAAGCAGCCAAACCAGAAACATGAGGACAAGCCATTGAAGTCCCAGAGAGAATGTTGAACTCAGTCCTGCGCCCGTCAGAGGGAACCCCAGAAGGCCCAACATGATCGGGCCAAGCAGCAAGAATGTTCAGCCCAGGGGCTATAACATCGGGCTTCAAAATCTCAGGGGACTCAGGGTTAGGCCCTCTGGCTGAAAATGATGCCACCACAGGAGCTGGCCTAACCCCAAGCCTAGTCCCCTTAAACACAATGGTCGCCGTTGGCGGAGAATTCGCCCGCAAATTCCCCGCCGCCGCAATGTACCTCCGAATCTCATCGCCGCCGGTGGCGCCAACCGCCGTGGCAGGCAACACGTGGCAATCAGCCACCAACCCTTCACCATCAAACACCCCATTAGCCAAAATCATGCCAACCCCACCATTTTTTCTCACCTCCTCACCCTTGGCAGCCCTTGAATTAATTCCTCTATCACACACAACAATTTTCCCCTTCACAAACTTGGGATCCAAGGAACCTTCTAAGCATAGTGAAGATGAATAACCATCACCACTACCATTACCACCAAATTGTCCAATACCCGCATACACAATCGGGTACATTTTGCCCGGAGCTAGACCCGGTCCACCGTAAATACTAACCCCAGGCACTATTTTTCCATTTCCAAGCTCCACATAAGCCGGGAAATCTCGGTCTATGGTTCCGGCGCCGACGGTGGTCACCCACGGCGCCACATTGGTCACCGTTAGGCCGCCGGGCCCGCCGTTGCCGGCGGAGGCGGAGACGAAAACCCCAGCGGAGGCGGCGCCAAAGGCGCCGATGGCAATCACGTCAAGGTGGTACGGCACCACGACACCGCCAACGCTGAGCGATGCGACGTCGACTCCGTCGGCGACGGCGGCGTCGAAGGCGGCGAGGATGTCGGAGTCGTAGCAGCCGCCGTTCCAGCAGACTTTATACATCGCCACCCGCGCCTTCGGCGCCATGCCGGCGGCGACGCCCTTGGCGTAGCCCAGCGTGGACGCCGGCGACACGTATCTCCCGGCGGCGATCGACGCCGTGTGCGTGCCGTGGCCGTCGGAGTCCCGCGGCGAGCGGTACTCCGTGGTCCCGTTCATCTTCCCGTTGGTGGCCTCGTACCCGCCGGAGAAGTACCTCGCCCCGATGAGTTTCCGGTTGCAGGCCGTGGCCGGGAAGTCCTTCCCGGCGACGCAATGGCCCTTCCACTTGGCCGGAACGGGGCCGAGGTCGCGGTCGTTGAAGCTCTGGCGCTCCGGCCAGATTCCGGTGTCGATGACTCCGATGACGAGATCCGACCCGAAATCGGTCTCGTGGAGCAACCCGGTCCGGTCCGCGGTGGTGAGACCGAGGAACTGAGGGGAGCGCGTGGTGTGAGGCACGCGAACCTGTTCGGGTATGAGCGTGATGACGTGGCCGAGAGATTGTAGCTTCTGTGCCTCTGAAGGTGAGAGCTTCGCGGAGAAGCCGTGGAAAACGGTGTCGTACGTGTGGATTACGCGGGGGGGAGTGGAAGCGGTGTTGGAAACGGAAGAGAGGGAGGACTCGTACCAGTGTCTGTGGGTTGGGAATATGGAAGGCTTGGTTTCGTGATGGACTTGGATTATGAATGTCTTTTTATTTTCTGGGTCGGAAAAAGAAGGTAAGGGTGTGAGTGTTGCAAATAAGAAGAGGAAAATGAGGAAGCGGGGGGAGAAGGGAAACGGAGCCATTGGATTGAAGTGTGAAGTGAAGGACTCGTGTGGTGTTGGCAAAATTTAAAGAGGAAAAAGTGGAGGAGTGAGTTGATGAGGGTGCATGTGTGTGGGACTGTAAGTGGAACAACGAAGGGTTATTATTATTATTTCATTTATTATTTGTAATTTGTAGTACGATGCTACTGTTGGTGAGGGTAGTGGTACAAAAATGGTGGCTGGGTCTGGGTCTGTGGCTGTGGGATGCAAAGTGTTTCAGTGAGTCTAGTAGCAGGAGAACAGTGGGGGGAGTCGTGCTCTCGCGAACTTGAATTTCAAAAGCTCGTTTTTCCCGATTCTAATTGGGAATTTTTGTAGGCATCTTCACCGTAAACTATTGTTACAGTGTATGTCAATGTTTTCTCTGATTTGACACAGAAAGTAGAAAACAGCTGTTCAGATTACGCTTACCGATACAATTTAAAAAAAACACTCTTTTTTTAAAAAAAGAGCATGTCAGTAACTGGAAAAAATAATAAATACTAATTAGTGTTGTTCAGAAAATAAAAATTAATTTTTTTGTTGAAAATATTTTTTATATAAAAAAAATCTAAGGTTGTGTTTGGTAGAACAAAAACAAAATAGAGGGAGAGAAAGTAAATAGAAAAGAAAAAAAAGAGAGAGAAATAAATAAGAAATAGAAAATAAATAAAAATTGTTTGATTTAAAAAAAAAAAAAGTAAAAATGTATTTTTTTGACTTTTGAATATTTTGAATAAAAATGTAAAAGACACTTGTACCCTTATTTTTTTTATCGTATTATTTGTCAAAAAATCCAACAACAGACACAAATGACACATATATTCGATTATGTTACTTTCATAATCGTATATATGGCTATAACAGTGTCATATATTCAATTATGTGAGTATCATCATCGAATATATGACACTACAGAAGAGAAATTTAAACTGGTATATTCGATTATATGTTTCAATCCAATATGTTATTCGGTTATATATATTCTGTATTCGAATAATTTAAATATTTCTCACCTAAATCATCGCTACCAAATGAAGCGAATTTCGTAACTTCATCACACTTCCACGCTCCTCTCTTTCGTTCCCTCCTATTTCATCGCTATCACACGGAGTGTAAGAGCGTTTAAAATATATTCAAGTAATTAAAATATTTAGAAATGTAAATTTAATACTTGTCCATCAATGGTGGATTAACAAGGAACAAAAATGAACAGTGATACATCCACATTTTTTTTTATAATTATGACAACAAAGTTAGAATCTAGAACTTTGTACATATTACTTAAATTTCTTATTATTAGACTGACTTTAGTTGGTTGATACATCAACATTCTACTATTATAAATACTCATTTAACATTTTTTATTTTATTTTTTTCTTATCACATTATATCACTTATTTTATTTATAACTTTTCTCCTTTTTATTTCTTTTTCTCTCTAAATATAAATAGGCGTTGAGATGTTTACAAAATATTATTAAAAAAATATGTAGACAAGGAACAATTTTATGGTTTGAATTTGATTAGAATATACTAATAATGTCAAAAATTTATACTATTTTTAATTATAAATTGTTATATGTAATAAATTTATTGATTTTCTCATAAAAATAAATAATATATAAACTAACAATATAAAAAGTTTTTATACTATTATTCAATTATAATTTGTTATATATGATAAGTTTGTTAACTTTTATAATAATTATTTTAAAAATTATATCTATCTTAATTTTTAATTGATTCACAATATAATTTTTTTTTACATTAGTATTAGTAATATATACAAATTAAACTCTTATAATAATAACTTAAAAAATATATGTATAAGATAATTTCTCATTTGACAATATAAAAAACTTTGTATTAATAATACATGCAAACTAACCTTTTTACCGTTTTACATGACGATTTCAAAATGTAAAAAAAGAAAAAGAAAAAAAAAAAGATATTTTTCATGAAAGACCACCGCTGATCCTGTAGTTCCCGGCTTCTACTTCTTTTTCTGTCCAACCAGCTTCGGCAATTAATGGTCCAATAAACAAGTGTGGCCCAGAATTGGGTCCATGAATTACGTCAACCATCCGTGGTAGAGAGTACTAAACTAAGACCCACACTCTCTAATCTCTATCAAATGCTTGACTTTCCACCGAGTCCAAACGACCTATTTAATATTTATATACACTCAAGTACCCTGTACCCCATTACATCAAACTAAATTTGAAATTGAAAATCAACTCTCACCTAAAAGAAGGTCCACCTTTGCCAGCACTCCTTTTTCTGCCTAGTGTATTTTCTAATCGTCAGCCAAGATTAATTTCTTTAGTGGTGTAAATAAAGAGTGGGTTTTGTCTTTTAATAAAGTTTTTCCATGTACACAATTAACAATCAAATTCTCGCCAGCATTGTTAGTTGCATCCTTTTTCAATCTAGCCAATGTTAAGATGAAAAGTAATGTTTCAAAATTGTGCATACAAGGTTATTTGAACTAAATTTACAAATAAAAAGCATTTAATGGGAGAGAAATTACGTAATCCATAGATACATTAGTTAATTAGTTATATAGTAGTACATTAATCAGTTTATAAGCTCATGACAACTGACAGGTACGACAGTTTGAAAAGGAATACATGTTGGAACCTTGTGACCTTTCGGTTTTTGTCGCAGGCCCATCCATGCGCATCATCAGTGACACAATGTCTGGATGCAAAATGAAAACGTGGAAAAAGAAAAAGAAAAATTTAAGCGTTTAAGTAGTTTGGTTGAATAAAAATAACTTAAATAAGTGAGAAATTTTTAAATTTTTTAGTAGGTCTCACCGAATCCTTTTACTTATTTTTATTTTATTTCTCACTTATTTTCATTTACTTCTCTATTTCTTTTTTATTTTTCATTTATTTCTCTCCTGCCAAATAACTTAAAATTTCAAATTATTTTTATATATTTCTCACTTCTTAACTTATTTCTTATCTATTTCTTTCTTATTATTTCTCTCCCATTTACCAAACAAAGGCTTAGAGTGAATTGCTATGGAAGAAAAAAAATGTAAAGGGAAAAGGTGATAAATATAATAAGGGAAAAATGTATTTTTAGTTTTATATTTTTAGTCAAACGTAGTTAAGGTCTTTATATTTTTATATCAAAGAATTTGGTCCTCTCTTCTCTCAAAGAATTCATATGTTTTTTAAAGTTAAGAGGAACTAAATTTACATATTTTTTAAAGTTTAATGATTAAATTCATCGATATGAAAATATAAGAACCTTGACCACATTTAATCAAAATAATAAGAACTAAAAACACACTTTTTCTTATAATAAATGATGTGGTAAAAAAAGAAAAGTGATAAAAAAATGAGTGTGAAAATAATATGGAAGGAAAAATAAGTGTATGTTTATAATAACTCAAAAGAAATTAAAGAAAAAAGTATATTTTTGAATTGTTTGAAATGAGAAAAAAATAAGACAAAAGGAAAAAGGAAAAAAAAAAGTTAAAGAAGAAAAGACAAATATATGATTATCATTTTATTTTCTTCTGGTGACAAACAGGAAAGTAATTTTTCCCCTCTTCAAAAAAAAGAAGAAGTTATTTTCTCATAGATAACAATGGGTAAAGTTAGGATTATGTTACTATGTTTTGTTGCCTAATCAGTTTTCTCGCCTCTTTTAGGTGAGAAAAAAATTGGATTTGGATTCAGCGACTTTGTGGGAGGAAAGTCACATTTTGTACCATTAGATGAATTTGATGGTTTAGATTTTGCTACTTGTTTTGAAAAATATTTTTTAGTTTAATTATTAATTTAATTTTTATATATTTTTTTACTTTAAAACTATAAAAAAAAATCATTGAGCATGTGAATTATTTTGGTATAAAATTATTTCAATTTAACCAATAGTCTCGAGTACTGTTTAGATTTTGTTATCTGTTGTAAAAAAAATTGACGTAAAATTAAATACTCGAAAGAAGAACTTTACTGCCCATAACAGTCTTATCTAAATCGAGTAGAATTGCCTTTGATAAAAGATACCAGTTGTCTGTACAAAAAAAATGCGAAAATGTTTTTGACAAACCTTAAACCACTAGAAATTCCTTTCACGATAAAAATTTTCTGACGGTTTAATAATTGTCATAAATTTTTTGGCAATTTCATGCCAATATTTTTTTCTACAACAGATAACAAAACTTGAATGGTACTCAAGACCATTAGTTAAATTGAAATAATTCTCAACCAATTAATCTACACACTCAATGATATTTTTTATAGTTTTAAAGTAAAAAATATATATAAAAACTAAATTAATAATCAAACTTAAAAATATATTTTAAAACAAGTGGCAAAATCTAAACCATCAGATTGATCTAATGGTGCAAAATGAGGGAAAGTCACAAGAAAGCCACTGAATCCAAATCCAAAAAAATTACCTTCTGTTTGGTTTGGCGTTCAGAGGGGCATGTTTTGCCAAAATTCACGTCAAGTGTATATTGCTTCAGGCTGACGTACGTATGAAGTTTCATGACGCCAATCTAAACATATGGTATCATAGGATTCTACTTGAGTGGTACAATTTTTTTCTCTCAGCAATTTTAACTTCTTAATCAAATGAGAAGAAAGAAAATGTACTATTTAACTTGTTTTCGGTCTTTCCAAAATTACTTAAAATAAGCCGAACCCGAATTTTCTATAATTAGAGTTTTATTTTTTTTAAAGACCACAAGGATCTTTTATAGGTAATGATTTTGCTCTAACCACCTCCAAGTATTTAATGCAATTTTCATATTTAAGATTCAAACTCCAAACCACTGATTTAGCTGAAATAACTTTACATCAGTTAATTTACATGCTCAGTAGGTATTATAAATTTAATTTTGTTAGAATCAAAGACGTGTGAAGTATTCAACCCCTAAAAATGTTTTGATGATAATAAAAAGTTATTAAAATTTATGATCTAAGAAATAAGTTTTATAAAAAGAAACTATGTTTTGAAAGAAGTGTCTAATAAGTTCTATAATAAATTGCTTTTATATACTAGGTAACAAAGCGCTCAAACATGTTGTATAACAAGCGACTAAGACCTTTTTGATAAAAAGGCATCCAACACTTCTTATGGATGATATTTATTGATATATCTCTCTTCAAAAAGAACATTTCAACAATACGTTTTTCGAAAATAACTAAGTATGAACTGATATGTCACAAACATTCCAATTGTCTGCTTATTCTTTTATAGTATATGAGGGTTACAAATCAAAAAGAAGAATATAATATGTACCTAATCTTTTTCAAGCATTGGACACAGGTCAATATACAATACACCATAGCAACAAATTACAAAGAACAATTCATTCAAAGAAAAGTTGTTTTTGTACTTATGTAGCAAATCCTGTCGGGAAGAAATGTATGAGCACAACATTAGTGTTGAAATTCAGAACATTATTGGTCTCTCTAAATGATTATCTTCCCAAGGTTTATATAAAGAAGACAATCAAAGAAAAGAATGAAGATTTAGCAATACGAATCTATTGGATGATCTCTGTATAAGAAACTTTTACAAGCTTTGATTCAAAGTTCCCTCACTTTGTACCAAACTTTCATATTCTTACTTAGCGAGTTATTCTTTTGGTAACCTTAACATCATTTTGATATGGCGAAATCTTGGAGAGGCATAATGTTAAAGAATACTTGGATTGTTTTTAATAATCTTTGGTTAAGATTATTGACTAATTGTGTAAGCTTGGAGAGGTAATGATAATACCTGTTTTGTAACTTATTGGAGTTAGTGGATACTCCTTCTACTAAAGAGACTAGACAAAGCTTTAAATTATAAAGTGAATTAGTATAAATCTTTTGTATTTCTTTCTCCATCCTTTATCCTCTACATAGCATTCACTGCTTTATTAAATGTGTTTTCAAAGCTTCCATTGTGAACTTATACTTGCTTTTGCGAAAGGTTTTTGAAAAAGTTTTTCAAAGACATTATCACACAATTTAACTCCCTCTTCTTGTGTGATAGCTTGTTTATTTCAAATTTATTCACACATATATAGTTAATTGAAAACTAAAAAAAATCAAATGACTCATATTTTATTTTAGTAAAATAGATTTAAAATATGAATTATTTGATCTTCAGCTAAAAGTACCAATATATATATAAGGAGAATGCGTGAATTACTGGCAGATCTTCTTAGGGACTAAGGGGGGCCATGGTCCTCAATTTTTTTTTTTTCAAAACACACACACACACATGTATGTATATATACTAAAAATTATTTATATTTTTATTTCGTATAAAAAATCTATAATATTTTCAAATACTTTTTAAAGTTGTTTATTCCTCAATTATTAATGATTTTAAGTCACTGAATGAACATAGAGAAATACTTTAATTGGGTGTGTATATATCTTAAAAATTATCTATATTTTTAGTTAGTATAAAAAATCTATAATATTTTTAAATATTTTTTAAAAGTTATTGATTCCTTAATTATTAATATTTTCAGTCATTAAATGAACATAGGGTAACACCTTAAGTGGAGGTAATATTTAGTATTTTTATTATTATAATTTTCATAGACAAATTTATGTTAATATTACACTTTTAGTTTTTGATTTTGATAACATCAGTCTTGTGAATGATTTTAAGCATTAATAATACTTTTAATACATTAATTATTTTATTAATTAATTACCTTTTCATAGTATAAAGCTATTTTTTTTCGTATTTTCAAACTCATTTTTCCATGATTTTAATATTTTTATTTTGAATATATGCATACTTTTCTTGCCTGTGGATTTTTTTTGTGGATTTTTCATGTAGATTTTTTTAATGAATTTTGTGATTTTCTTGCGAGTGTTTTTTGCAAGAATTTTCTACAAAATTTGCTATGATTTTGAAAAAATATATATGATAATTTCATTAAATTTGTTGAAAAATTTATAGAAAATTTATTTATTTTTTCCTATTTTCATACAAATTTTATTTTATATAAAAACATTTAATGTGTCTTGTAAATTTTTTCACAAAAAATTACAAATAAATTCTCCAATTTTTTTAGTCAATGACAAACAGAGGTATAAAAATCATAAAAAAAAAACTCCTAAAAATTTATTAATAAAATAGAAAAAGAAATTTTGATATCATAAAAAACAACTAATTAATAATATAATTAATATTTTTTATGATAACCATGTTATTGGTGTGAAATATCTATTAGTTTTTTTGATGACTAATCTTTGCCGAAAAACCTAGTTGGTCACTTTTAGTTGAGTCTCCCCTTCCAACCATATTTTTTTCATCCACATGGCTTGAATTTAATACCTTACTTAAAAGATCCACGTTAATTAGTTCCACATAGACCAATGACATGTTGATAATGTAATTGATATTTAAATAGTATCATTAAATACTTAAAATCACCAATAAAAGAATGATATTATAAAAAGCATTACATTTAATTTATACATTATAAATATAATTATTTTAGCCCTTTCAATTTTCTTTTTCAAACTCCACCACTCGCATGTATGCATGACAGTAAGGAGTTCATTTCCAAATAAAACATGCAGTAATGATTAAATTTTTACTTTAGTCTTTGAAATTATAACTTTTAGATATTTTAATTCTTAATTTTACTAAATTCTCACTTTAATCTCTAACTTTGCAAAATGTTATTTATTCTAATTAATTTTTCAGACTTTTTATTAAAAAAAATGACTAAAATGAATCATGTTATACAAGGTTTGGGATTAAAGTAGAGATTTTATAAAATTATAGATTAAAGTAATTAATGCTTACAATTTCAAAAATTAAAATTATGATTTATTCTTCTTAAAAATATCATGAATGGCAATATTGACATTTGTTAATTATTAAAAGCAATATTATTTAAAATTCATTAAATAAGCTTATTTTTATTAGTAAATTAATATAATATTTTTATCTAATAATGTACAAAATTAAAAAACTATCATATAATATTTTACTAACTATGATTTGTAATGGATTGACGTAAAGATACATGGGACAATGCTTGATTAGGAAAGATTTTTTTTTTTTTTTTAAAAAGCACTTTTTTTTTTTTTCCAAAATCTCTTTCTAAATGTAAGTAAATATTTTTTTAAAATGATTTAAACAAAATAAGTACTATATGATTACATTTTTTACATATTAATACAAGGCAAATTTATATAAAAATTTCTATATTTTTAATGACTATACATTGTGAGTGTAAAATTGTTTTACATTGACAACCAAATATTTTTTTTTTCCACATCTAATTATATTATCTTAATTAAATTAAAAATAAAAAACCTAAAAATGGGGTTGGGTTTTGAGATGAAGAAGTAAGAAAGAAGATGTTAGCTGAAAAAATGGAGGGTTTGAGATGGAGGGTGGGGCAGAGAAGGGTCAGGAAAAAAAATAAGGGTTAGGGTTTTGAGATGAGGGAGTGGGGCAAAGGAGGGTGATTAAAAAAAATGAAGGTTTGTGGTTTTGAGATGGGGGGTTGGGGAGGAAGAGGGTGACTGGAAAAAATTGGAGTTGAACTTTTGAGATGGGAGAGTAGGGAAGAGGAGGGTGACTAAAAAAAATAAGGGTTGAGGTTTTGAGATGGGGGAGTGGCCAAAAAAAATGGGAAGTTGGAATTTGAGATGGAAAAGTGAGGCAAAGAAGGGTGACCGAAGAAAATGAGAGTTTGGGTTTTAAGATGGAGGAGTAGGGTAGAGGAGGGTGGCCAAACAAATGAGGGGTCAGGGTTATGAGACTGGGAGGTGACATAGAGAATGGTGATCGAAAAAAGTAGAGATTGGATTTTGAGATGAAAGAGTGAGGCAGAAGAGGATAGAGTTATAAAAAAATGAGAGGTTGAAATTTTGGGATGGTAGAGTGAAGCAAAGGAGAGTGGTCGAAAAAAATGAAAGGTTTATTAAAAGTATTTTAATTTAAAATAATTTTTAATGATTAATCTGATGTAATTAAGAGGTTAAATTTTATTGGATGTTAGTATAAAAAGATTTTACATTCACAATACATATTGTATTTTCTCTTTTCTTTATTAGTATATAAGTTTTATCACATAGCAATTTAATTTCTTCGCAAATATTCTATAGTACATAAACTATTTTTATTAATACTATTTTCTATAATCATTAATATGAAATATTGTCAAGAAAAATAGATTTATCACACACGAGCTATAATTTTTTAGCAATACATATTTTAATTTATTCTGATACTTTCCGTGTAAAATCATACCATAAATTTGATAATGGAAATATTTTCACATTATCAATCGATTAAAAATTATCATAAACATAATTTTTAAAATAATTATTACAAATATTAATAATTTTATTATATATGATGATTTATGATTAAATAATATAATAAAAATATTTATACTATCAGTGCATTTTAATTAATTATTTTTCCCTTTTACTTTTAACAAAATAAAATGGAATATGAAAATATAATATTAAAAAGAATGAATTGCTCAAAGTAGTGCATAGATATTATTAAGCAACGTGAAGTAATCAATTATAAAAACTCATAATTTTTAAGTAGTATTGCGGCAAATGCTTGTCAAAAAGTATTTGTAACTAATTGTGCAGGAGATTTTGGTTTATTATTGAGAATTTTAGGTCTTTATTAGAGAACGGGTAGTTTGAAATTTCGGAATTTATTTCAAATAATAAATAACTCGATTTTTAAAAAATGCAGTTAATATTTTTTGGTTATTTTGTTTGCTCTCTTTCTATTTTGTGGCTCAGTCGTTAAATCTGCTCAATTTCCTCTTTGGCTACGATGTAATCACCAATTTTAATCTTAATCATTTAATGTATTTTTTATAAGGGAAGAGATAGCCACGACTAATTTTAATCTTAATCATTTAATGTATTTTTTATAAGGGAAGAGATAGACCATGTGGGGAAAACGAAAATAGGCTATTGTTATAAGCCACTAAGTAAAATTTGAGCATGAGTCATAAAATATAATTTGTGAAATTAATAGCTCATTCGTTTTTTTTTTTTTTGAAGAAATAAAAAATTGTTTGATGTGAATTTTTTATTTTTTAAAAAATAATAACTCTTTTTCAATTTTAAAATAAAAAACCAAAATATCTTTAAATTGTTTTGGTTTTTTACTTATAATTTTTTTATATTTACATTCTTCATTGTATTGTCTCATTTTTCCACCACTCCTAATTATTCTCTAAAAATTATTTTTTTAAAATTATATCATAAAATAAATTTGAAAAACTAAAATACAAAAATACAATCAAATACATCTTAATTCTTCCTTCTAAGAAATTATTTCATTTGGGCTAACATCCAAAGTTTTCTCAAGGCTAGGGGCCAGCAAAGTTTAACCAAGTCTCTACAGAAACAACAGGTTGGGTTGAAAATAACTACCAAGTTCGATCACATGGATTATGGAACGAACAGGAAAGAAGTCCATGTAGTGATTGACACTAATCAATGAGTCTTTCAAATCTAAAATAAGGCAAATATGTAGAGTAAAGAATTAATTACATTTTTAATTCCCTTAATTACTCTAGTTTATAAGTTATTTTGGTCTCTTTAATTTTAACTACTCATATTTAACTTTCATAATTTTTCAATTTAAGTTTGTCATCCCAAAATTTCAACTAATAATTAATAGAAATGTAATAAAAATATTATATATAATTAATTTATAAAGAAAAAATATATAGACTATTTAAATAAAAATAAAAAAACAAAAACGATTTTCATCACACTTTATACATTTTTTTTATATAAATGTTTTTTAAAGTATTTCTTTATTAATTTATATAGATTAATGATACATTACAATTTTTTGTTGGCTAATTATTAAATAAAAATTTTAAGATTGGAAACTTATTTCAATTATTAAAAAACTATATAAACTAAATATAAGTAATTGAAATTGTTCTTACAAACTTTTTGAAAAACTCTTCCTAGTTTCTCTAGATGTCCCTTCCTTGCTTAATGGTGTTCCTATATATATAGAAAGAGGGGATGAAGGTTAATTCAAAAATAAGGGTTGATGGTGTGTTGTTGGAGTGGTGACCATTGGGACCTTTGTCTCGGTGGATCCTTACTTCATAATGAGTGTGACGGGATTCACGGTGTGGCTGCTTTTGTGAATGCACGCGATGAGTGCAATCGAGTAAAGTATCACCTATAGTTACCCTTGATCGGCAAGACGAATTACAAATTTGAGTTTTTGCTAGTGACCAAGTATTTTACAAAAGGATATACAACTCTACAAATCATGAGTGTTTTAAGGCCGAAGTGACTTGAGTTGGCACAGTCAACCAAATTTTATCCTAAAAATACACAGTACTAAAAGTCATGAGTATGTTAAGGTTGAAGTGGCTTAAATTTACACAGTTGACTGGATCTCATCCTAGAAGTACAAAAATTAAAAGAGTAAACAACCATTTTAGTTCTTGAAAGTATAAAGCGCTATTACATTAGTCATTCAAACTAAAAAAATTCAAAAAAAGTCCCTGAAAGTACAATTCTTCTATCAAATTAGTCTAAAATTCAAAAAAACATGTGATTGAAGTGATAATATTAACATATGTTTAGGGATTAAAATGACAATAAATAGTTAAGTTTAGGAATTTAGATGAAATAATTAAAAATTTCAAAGACTTATTTGAATTTTTTAGTTTTAAAGACTAACATGACAACGCTTTATACTTTCAAAGACCAAAATGACTGTTTATCCGAAATTAAAATGAAAAAAATCACACGTAGACTATAAACAGAGAAATAAAAGTGTAATTTAACTAAAATTAAGTATAAGAAAGATAGTCCAATTAGGTGGAACCCAACAAAAGAAGGTTGGAGCTTAGCATGCATATTGGGGGCTGCTCCGACGACCGTTGTTGCTCAGTAAACGTCATCATGGAAATGAACACCTAGGAAGTGAAACTTGGAGGGCGTGGGCCTTTTGCCCATGTATTAAAAATTAAAGACTTGTAGTCTCTTTGATACGTATCATGCATATCACAATTTTTTTATTTATTAGATTGTAGTAATTAAGTCTCGTTTTATGTTTTTATTTTTCACGATTATGGTTTATATCTATGGTGTACCTTAATCTGTGGTGTTGTGTTTCCGAAAAAATGTGTACAAAACTTTTTTCTGGAAATAAACGCTTTAACATAATCATCATCTTCCTTGAATCGGGCTGACGGTGACCCTTCTTGGCAAGCTGTTGTTTTTCTTTCGTCTCTAATCTTGGTGATCTTAACTAAAGTATCATGGTGGGGACCTAAAATTAAACAATCTTCTTTTTCTTTTGTATACGCCCTGAATTTGAAACACTTGGACAGAAGAAAATCCAAATTCAACAGTGAAAGCAGAATTTGGAATTTATATCACTCTATTTGCAGTAAAAAGGTTAATCAAGTGGGAAAAGCCAAAATATGTTATCATGCATGCACGGGAAAGTGACCCATATCTAACTAGAGAGACCCAAGTTCAACTCTTCGCGGTATGGATTAATCAAGGGGGATAAATAAAGGCCATATATTACCATGTAGGAAAAAAGTGACCCATATCTTACAAGAGAGGAAGAGTGAAAGTTTTTAAATTTAAAGAGTGTAGGTTTTAGACTTGAGTTGAAGTCCCATGACAATGTCCAAGGAAAGAAGTAAACAGAAGAGGTAAAAAGAAATCACCAAAATACAGATCCGAAAGAGAAAGATGGTAAAAACATACGATATTGGGTACTTAAATTAGAGAAAACATGTGGGGTTCGCAATTGTAGTGCAGATGCAATTATTAGGAATCTTGTAATTATGATGAGTATAAGCCGGAGGGTGAAGTTTGGACCATTTTGCTAAGTTTGAGTTTTAAATTAAATAGTACTAAAACCATCAAATCTTGATTAGGAATTGGTCTTAATGTTATTTTCTCTTCATTTCAAAATATTCATTATTTTTAAAATGAGTGCTATATAATTTTTAAAACCTATACTTTTCTCTTAATATCCCTATTAAATAAAATGAGATATATCATTAGAATTTAATTTTTATGTACTGTCGATATAAATTTTTTTATAAAATTAATCAGAAATCATCGTGTGTATGACTTTTAAAGTATTTGTCAAAAAGTTAATAAATTTACCATATATGACAGTTTATGATTGAATAACAATATAAATTTTTTTTGTATGATTAGTGCATATACTATTTACTCATATTCAGTTAAATATAACTATACTTTTTTTTCTTCCAAAATTATGTTATTTAATAACTATCAATCCTTGTATAACTGTATATTTTAAATGTAAAAAACATATAAAGCTTTTTTTAGGATTAGAGCGTTGTTAATTAATTGAAGCTTTATACAAGTTCATCAAGAAAGATCTCGGTTCTGTTTAAGAAATATACTAATGAGTACTTTTAATATACTAATCAAGAAATTGAATAAATTATTAAATAAAAACAATATACCTAAAATATTACAGATAAAAAAAATATACTCAATATATTAAGAACCTAAAAAATAATATTTCTTTATAGAAAGAAAATTATTTAATATATCATTTATTAATTAAGTAAATAAGATAATTTAATAAAAAATAGTTGCAACACGCTATTTTAAATCAAGAAGTTTCTCAATCTCTTATTCTTTATCTTGGTTCTTGCTAGTTGCTACCTTCAATTATTGCCTTGCAATCTTTTACTAACTTCTGCCAATCAACCACACGTTTTAAAGGTCATCATGGCAAAGTTATCGGTGAAAAAAGATGAGTCATTTCTTTAATGAGTCAGAGAAATATTTATGTTTAAACCAACCTTTTGCATCATTCAAAATGTAGTACCGTAAAATATCAGTTAGCTTTACGGGCCATACCTGCACATTCATTCACTTTTGTGTCTGTCCCCGGAAAAACAATGCCCCACATGAGCAGAGGCTTGGGCCTACGTATCAAACGAGCATATCAAACAAGTTAAAACTATTTAAAATTTTAGTCTATTTAAACATAGGCTTAGTTTATTTGTCGTGTATTGTTATAATGCTCTTTCTTTAGCATTCTCTGTTTTGTAAGTGTTATTGGATATGTTCACTTAATTATCCTTTGATCTTTTGAAAAAAAAAGAAAAATAGCTTGGTTCAGTTTGTTTAATATGAAGGTTATACAGGTCGAGGTTGGTGAGTTATCAAGTCAACTCGCAGTTTAAGTATTTTTAAAATAATAATTATTTTTTAAGCTTATTGGGTGTGTAGTTGAGATCATTAAATATTTAGATAATTAATACTTTTGGCATACAATGACAGCATTGAGGTTACAACCTATGACCTCATATAAGCTATTTCAACCCCCTCCCCCCCCACTAGGCCAACTTTTACCACTTGGTATTTGATTAATATATATCGATCCTTTTGTTATTATTTAAATATTTATAATTTTTTGACAAAAAAAATTAAGGATATTAATTTTTGTATGCTTTATTTAATGTTTGGGTGTAGTTGATATATTTTTTTTAATTTTACAATTTCATTAATCTATATATATATATTGTTAATATTATAATGTGCATTTTTCAGCTTTTATCAATTTCTTTAGAATTTTTCTTGTTTTTCAATTATTTTTATTTTTATTTTAAATTCTTTAGAATCTTTTATATTTTTTATTATTCAGCACCTGCACTAATTTATTAGTACATGAGCTAAGTGGGTTGGACACAAGCTAACTAAGTGTGTGTTTGTATGAGCGTTGATAAAATTGATTTTGTAAAATTGATTTTGCTTAAAATTGATTTTGAAGTGATGTGATTTATGTTTGGATGTTTTTACTCTAACAACAAGTTAATAGTCAAATTCAATATAAATTTTTTGATCCAATGCAAAAGCTACCTAAAGTTGCTTGAACCTAAAATCAATTTTGGAGTCAAATCAATTTTCCAACGTGAAACCAAACATGTAAATGTTTATCTAAAATCACGTTAACTAGTACTTCAACCTGTAACGTGATTTTGGAGAATCAAACGTGAAACCAAACATGCATTAAGTGTGTGTTTGGGTGAGCATTGATAAAATTGATTTTGTAAAATTGATTTTGCTTAAAATTGATTTTAAAGTGATGTGATTTATGTTTGGATGTTTTTACTCTAAAAACAAATTAATAGTCAAATTCAGTATAAATTTTTTGATCCAACGCAAAAGCTATCTAAAATTGCTTCAACCTAAAATCAATTATGGAGTCAAAATCAATTTTTTAACATGAAACCAACATGTAAATATATATCTAAAATCACGTTAACTGGTACTTCAACGTGATTATTGTAACACCCTCACTTTTACTTAATTAATTGTTTTATTTATTTATTTATTCTATATTTAATTCTGAAAAATCGAGAAGGAATCTAAAAATTATGAACCCCACGGTTAAACTCAGAATATCAAAAACTATCTAATAGTGATTTTTAATAATTTTTCTGAACCGAAGTCCGGAGAAATTAAAAAATGACGATTTTGTCCTTATTTGTCAATATTAAGAGCTAACATGAGAAAAAGATTCAATTGATATTAAAATGTCAATTTGAGTTTAAAATCATGTCATATGTATTAAAATATAATTTTGGAAATTTTCTGGGAATTTTCTGAAATTCTTATACAAAATGACCGAAATACCACTAGTCGTCAAATAACCAACTCAGTATTTGTTTGACATCCAAAAATAGTGAAAATAATATTTTTAGTACATTTATGGGTAAAATATGTAATTTTAGAATTTCCATAAAAATTTGAGCATTTATTGAATTAAAATGGATTTAATATGAATTTTCTAAGCTTAAAATATACAAAATATACATATATAATTCGAACAAAAAAATTATTTTTAGAAATTATTTTTGATGAAAAATATTACGTTTTTTCAGATTTATATTTAAATTAATTATTTTGATATTAAAAGTAATTTTTTCAAGTTTAGGCAATTTTATCGGTACTGACTAATCCAATAACAGATAAAATTTGCACTGAAAATTTTTGGGACAGCTAGTGTTACATGTTTAGCTCTAGTGTACTGATTCACTACTCTACTTTTGTGCATGTGTCCATAAATGGATTAAAAATAAAAATAAAATTTGAATTATTACATAATATATGATGTAATCAATGTGGACACCTAAGCCCATTTTTTTTTCTATAAATAGCTATGACCTTGAACTGAAATTCTCATTCCTCTTCTCCTAAAATCACCGTGAGTCTTCATAGAGAATTTCTCTCCCTTTAGAAAAAAATTCTTTCACTTTGTTTTATGCTAAAATTCTACTAGTTTTTCAACAACTAGTAAAAATCCTCTTCCTAGGAGCTCTGTAGCAACAACTTCACCAACTCTTTGAGGTAATGGAGGGAGTGAGGTTGGTTCTAATTTTCAATTACTTTGCATGTTGATAGGAAAGGTTTTTCCCTAAACCTTTCGATGTTTAAGTTTATAAAGTTTTATAAATATTATAATGTTTAGTATTACATTCAAGCTTTTACTAAGTTGTTATGTTGCTCAATTTTAGATAATTAAAATACATTTATTAAGTAGTTATGCTGCTCAAATTTAGACAACTGTAGTATAATTATTAAGTTGTTATACTACTCGAATTCAAACAATTATAGTAGAATTACTAAGCTGTTATACTACCCAAATTTTAAAAAAATATTTTTAGCTATTATAATAGATAATTAAATTATTATATTATCAAATTTTAGTAATTCTCAATTAGTTTAGCAAAAATAGTAGAAGAAATAAACCATAAATCTCATAATATGAAACTAAGTATAAAAATTATTTTATGAGCTATTTATAAATTTATTTTTAGAAAACTATTGTAAAAATTTCAGTTTAAGTTCTTACTGTTCAGGTAAGGTTTAGACACACAAATAGATCATTTGTAAAAATTTCATAAATTTTAAAGCTTATTTAGTACTTTTAATTGTGCTTTATAAGTGTCAGTTGACACATTTTTCTTAAAAGTACTAAATTTTGAAAAAATTTTAAAAATTCATGATAAAATTCTAATTATTTTTCTAAGCTTAAAAATTATTTTTATGAAAATTTTGACCATTCTATGATTTATTTCTTAATTATTAGTCTTTATTTTAATTTGTATGTCTTTATTTTTATTGAATTATTGATTATGTGCTTTAATTTGAATTATGAATTATGTGAATGATATGTATAGATCAAATCTCTGTAATATAAGGCAGAGATATTAATAGAAATTGTACTAATGCTCAAATTTTTGAGACCAGAGTAAACCTTTAAAAATTAATAGATCAATGAGTAATGTAAAGCAAGGGACATGTAGTGGCATGACACCCTATTAGGGAAGCTACAGTTTGGTACGTTAAGGAATGAAAGGTAGGTACCTATTTGGGGAGGTCTCGGGGATAGGCATCAAGTGGTGAAAGTCCTAATAGTCAGGGTAATGCCCGTGAGCTGGGATATTCACTTGACCAAGCTCGATAACCCCGACAACTGCTAAGCATTCCGGGATTGGTTTGAGAGTATATCTCTATAAATGGACGTCTTAACTGATATTTGTTCCTCATTGATAATGAGGACTGTACCATGTGATGATGTTGATGAAGTATATGTACTCCCAGTCACTTCCCAAGTTCTGTTGAGAACTATTACTCACTGATGGGAGGTATGGATTCATACCAAGTTAAGGGTAGTATAGTATAGCTTCGAATAAACCCTAGGTTCCCCTTCATTAATTGTATTTAAATTCTTACCATACATGTGAAAGTGATTAAGAACAAATCACCTCACTCCATTATTTTTGTTATGCATGTTTAATCGTGATTATTGAAGATGACGACAATGCCTGTTGTTACTGAGGATGAGTCAGAGGATACTTCTCCAGATTTGAGGACCTAGTTTATAATATTTTTTAAGGGATAGGGTAGATAAATATTACTCTATATATGATCTTTTTTTTATGTATATATTGGGTTAGGTAGTATATGTCTTTTGATGTACTTTTGTTTTATCTTTGACTATTATGTATTACTCAAACCATGATGTACAGTTGGATATATATATACATAAGCAGTTTTTATCATTTCACTTCTATTTCTAAATTCTGTTTTTCTATTATCGAAAAAAAAATTTACTCACTTTTTCATCAACTTAAAGTAATAATGAAATTTATATGAATTATATTTAGAATTAAAGGAGTGTTACAATTATAGAGAATTAAACGTGAAACCAAACATGTACTAAATGGACTGGACAAGCTTGTATACCCACCTATAGGTGAGTGTTTACAAAATTAATTTTGGCTAAAATTAAAATGTGAAATGATTGTTGTTTGGGTGTTTTTATTTTTTATTTTTGAAGGTTTGGATGTTTTTATTTTAAAACAAGCTAGTAGTAAAATTCAATATAAAATTTTTAATCTAACACAAAAGTTATTTATAGTTATTTCAACTTAAAATCATTTTTAGTTCTAGAATCAATTTCTCAATGTCAAACTAAACATCTACACATTTATCAAAACTGATGTTAACATACATTTCGACTTTATTTTACATAATCTAACGTAAATTCAAATAGTCACTTAGTAACTAAATTAACAATGTGAATTCAAACAGGCACATAATAACCGAATTAATTATAGGCTTCATTAAAAACTCAGCCTTTACATATCAGTAGTAATTTGAATTCTACTTTGAATTCCCATATATTTTTAAAAAAATTTAAGTCATTATTATTTTTAGATGAAGATTAATTTTAAACTTTATAGCAGAGATGTTTTTAACTATTTCATCTTTTAAAGTCCTAACTCAATAACAAAATGTTTAAAATTAGCCATTAGAGATGCTAAAAAATGTAAAGAAAAGAAAAATGTCTTTGAGAGATTTATAGAGTTGTCAAATTGGGCGAACTGACCCGGCTCGCCTGGGCCATTGCTCTCTAGTGGGCTTGGTCGGGCAGGTTTGTGTCCGAGCACTTTTTTTTTGGGTCTAGTTCAGTCATATGCGGGCCACGAGGCCTATTTGGCCTGAATTTTTTTCGGACCTATTAACGTTGTTATCTATTTTAATTATTATTTTTTCTTTCAAAAATTATATAAAATATTTAAAATTAAATTCTACATACTTTTTAGCATAAACAAACATTTTTATTCATATATAATTGACTTAATTACTCAATAATTTCATTAAAAATATATCTTTAAGCGAATTTTATTTACAAAATAAAGTACCTATGTTAGCCTTTCCTTTTTACAAACATGTGTGACCCTTTTTTTCTTTAATTTTTTTAAGTATATTAATATTTTTTATTTAATTTATATATATATACCAGGCCAGCCCCGCCCTGCCCGAAATGGCTTGATTTCTTTTGGGCTATCTTTTTTTGAACCCAACCTAGTCCTTTTTGCGGGCTAAACGGGTCGGGCTCACTTTGACAGCTCTGGAGATTTATTCATAATCATTTATTAGCGTTAAAAAGTTCATTTATGTTAATTTTTTTGTGCATCTCAAGTGATAAGATTTAAATTTTTTTTTTTGCCTAGATTAAGAATATTTCTCTAAATGATAATAATAAAAAAACTAATTTCTTTTGAAGTACTATAGAGATCATTGAAACGAGTTGTTTTTCTTAACAAAATTCTCTTTATATATAAATTAGAATAATTATTTTGAATATGAGTATTTTTAGGAGCTATTTTTAAACAAGAGCGTTTTTAGGAGTTTTTCTTCAACAATAACATTTATAGAAAAAGAAACTCTTATCTCTTTCAATCTATCATTTTTCTCTTTATTTTAGATTAAAATTTAATATTTTTAAAAATATCAATACTTAAAAATAATCTTGTATCACAATATAAATTGTTTATCATAAATCTAAAATATAATTTATATGTTAAAAATTAATTATTTATTACAAATCTTAATTATAATATAATTTATATATTCAAAAATATATATTTATTATAAATTTTAATTATATAAATTAAACATTTATCCTGTGCATTGCATCGGCTAAAATACTAGTTTTATCCATACATATAACCATTAATTGAATCTTATTTAACGTACTTAATTACTCAATTATTTGCTAACAATGTCAAACTTTGTTATATAACAGAGATTAATTTTGCCCAAAAGAAAAACTTTTTTAAAATTTTAATGCATTAAATATCATACTTTCATTAAATGTTATTTTTTTTTTATTTTATCTTTTAACAAGTGTTGTTAAAAAACTTATTAGCATGATTCAAAATGATATATGGAAACAACCAACATAATGTGGTATAATTGGTAGATAATCATGTCCTATAAGCGTGTAATTAAAAGTTTGATCTACAGATTCGTGTACATGAAAATACATCTGTTGGAAATGTCAGTCCCTTAAATGAATCTCGGTACTTCAAGAGATTAGTCTCTGACTTTCGGCTAAGAGATATTCCAAATTCACCTAAAAAAAAATATTGAAACTAAATTTCTTTTTCTTTTTATCACATTGAGACACAAATTTAAATAAACGAAAAGCCTCAGTTATATATGAATTTTATTGGAAAATATTAATAAATGTCCTCAAGACGCTAGTTGAAAAACAATTTTTTTTATAAAAATATATTATTAATACACAATCATTTTAATTTTTAATATATTGCTATCGTAATTTTCAATAAATCTTTTGTTTATTAATTTCTTTATCAATGTTTTTATAATACTACTCGTTAACGTAACCATTCTTCCTTGCATAGGCAAGTTTTAATAATTGATATGTGAACTTTTCTTTTAATGAGACTAATCGTCGGCGTTAATTAGATAAAGCAGTCGACACTACCATCAGCATTAAATAATCACAACCGTATATAGATTACAACAGTTTAAAAGGTTAGTTCTAATACCGTAATTACGCTACAACTCCTGGTTACTGGGTTTTAAATGACAAAATCTTTGAGCATTGTTGGAAAATTCTCGCGTCGGGCAAATAATATCATAACTCAAATGATGTCCTAGTCCATACCAATCTAAAAAAGAAGAAGAAGAAAATAGACAAAAAAATAGTTAAAAAAAATCGGGCCTCTAGGATTGAAGAAGCACAAGCCCAAGTGGCAAAAAAAAAAAAGGCACAAACTTGAGGTCTCTGAGATTGACTTGAGCACAAGTTCCCCTCAGAAAAGGTAGAAGTCAAATCCAGACCAAAAAAAGAAAAAGGATCTATGACCTACTCAATGATAATACGCAAGTCACAACTAAACTAATCCAGTTAGACTTAAGAGGGAGTGCTGGAGAACTAAAGTCTCAAACTGGACAAATAAAATCAATTCAAATTGTATATAAGAATAGAAGGTTCAAGTCCAATTGATTTGAATCTTTTGAGTAATATATCTCCTATGCTTGATACACCTCTACGCCAATCTACACTTTTCTATTGAGTTTGCACTACAAATTTCTATAAGCATTTTTTTTCTCTAGGGAACATTTAATATATTTATTAAATATTTTACATAATTTAAAAATTTTATTATTAATTATTGTTAATATTTTTTTGTAATAAATACTTCTAAATAAATCATTTTTATTTTTGTTTGCATTTGTGTTCAATTTTGTGGAGAAATTAAAAGCCATTTAATTTCTTATGACATGGAGGATACAACAAAGTAATTACGTCATGAAAAAATTACTCAGGTGGTTGAAATATTAAGGACATGTGTCCTTAATTTGATTTCCTTACATAAATTTGAAAAAGGACAAAAATGATATTTTATGAATTTATAAACGAGCATTTTTAAGTATGACTTAAAATAAAGTGACAAAATTCGAGAGAAAAAAATATGGTGGTAAAATCTGTAAAATGATAAAATTTAGGCAGCACAAAATGCAATTAAGCCAAAATAAAAAGTATTATTATTTGTCTCGATTATTTTTTTAAAAAATAGTAATAAATTTGAAAATTTTAAGATGTCAAATATTTATATTTTTCATTTAAAATTTTTAATTTTCCAACTTATATTGTAAAGGCACGCGCTAAAATATGTTTATATTTTATTGATTCTCTTTCTTTGTTCTGAATTTATTTCAAATATAAATTGTATATTACATCTAGTGAACATAAATTTGTGTATTAATAAATATAATTTATGAGTAATGTTATATTGTTTTATAATAATTATAAAAAATATTAAAAATATATAAACAATTGAGAATTATTCATAGAGATCTCTTATTCATAATTTATTGGCTAACCGGCTCTCTCGACTCTTGGATTTAAAACAACTAACTAGGTCATAATCATTGTTTTGGGTCACTAAATTTAATAATCATTTAGTGATTGAGAAACTAAATGAAAAAGATGAACGTAATAAATGTTAACTGATTTAACTCATCACCTATTCATGCTGGTAGCGGTAGCCGGGTAATGCAAGTTGAAGTTGGCCAACCCAATCACCTCAATTTCCTTTTTTGGTGGGAGAAAGAAAAACAACAAGAAGCCTAAAATCCACTTGGGAAAGCCCAGTATCCCCAACTTACTCCTTGCTCAGCCATTTCTAAATATATCCCAAATCTAATTTGAATCAACCGGTGTTCACCCCTAAATTTCAATACTTTTTTAATCATTTTATTTGTTATTTTTAAAATATTTTAATTTTAATTTATTTGTCACTTCAGAATATTAAGAACGCATTAATTATTTTTTAATAATATCCTTATTTATTGATATTTTTGACTTGTAATACATTAATTACTTTTTTTTTATGAAAAATGATATAATTAATTATTTTCTTAAGATGTATGCATTATCTTAAACGAAAAATAAAATGAGATAGAAAGAGTATTTAGCATTCTTGAACAATAATTTTGTTATTCGTTGTCTTAAGAGTAATGATTAATAAATAAATATAACATTTTTATTCAAAGTTATGATAAAAATTATTAATAATACTAGGGGACAGTCGTGCCTCTCTACATTTTTTTTTATAAAAAAAAAATAAAAGAGAAAGAGAAAGAGAGAAAGTAGAGGTTCAATAAAAGTAACTCGTATAAGAAGCTAAAATCAAGTATAGTGGGATAGTTTGCAAAATTAGTTAAGGGGTAAAAACGTCTAAATAAATGTGAAACCAAAAATGGTATCATCTTTATTAATAGTTATAGATTAAATACTATATTTTTTAATAAAAAATTCTTTTAGTTTTTTAATTATTGTTCTCAAAGTAATAGTTAAAAAGACTGATTATATTAACCATCCCTTGCTTGAATGCGCTAAGGCGTGTGTTGAGCGTTGCCCAAAAAGTAGTGGGGGAGAACTACAGTCGAATGAGTTAAGATTTTTGTCCACAAGAAAATCTAAGAAGGCTTTGACCGAGATTAAATAAGTGAACAAAAGATTACACGTTAAATTATTGAACAATGTCTTTTGATAGAACCATTGTCATGATTACTCTTTTATATTATTATATTATAAATATAAGTCTTTATTTTCAAATGAGAGTATTTGTAAAAATTATTTTATTTTATTTTTTGTTAACATAGGGGGGTAAGCCCCCAAAGCTACAGTATTGATATCCACAAGGGAAAGCAACACCAGATCTATCTGCCATAAGGGAAGCTAACATGAAATTAGGAGCAAAATTAAATAACTTGCATTGACCATCTAAACTAAGTTTAAATTTGGCTAGGGTTTCTGCTACTTCATTCTCTTCACTATTCACATGAGAGAATCACATCAGAGGCTCTTGAAAGGTGAACTTTATTTGAGTGACGATATTAAAATAAGGATCGAGTGAAAAAAATCCATTGTTGAGGTGATTCACTACTATCTTGAGAATCAGTTTCAATCTAAATTTTCCTAAACCCTTTAGACTATGCATATTGGATCCCCTGCAGAATGGCCCATGATTCGTCATGAGTAATCAAGCAAGCACCAAGACTAGCTAAGAATCCTAACAAGAATTCTCCATCAATGTTGCGCAAGACACTACCATAGGAAGCTCTATTACCATGCTCAAGCACATAATTTAATTTGCACTAGCCCACTCAGCCAATTCCATCCAAGTAAGCACTCCCCTAATGAATGAGTATATTTGGCTCCAACCACATCAAAATCACGAATACTCTATTGGATTGCCTCCACTTGAATCTTAATATGTCTAGCCCACTCATTCGTGGAGTAATTGATGCCATTAAAAACAAAATCGTTTCTGCTTTGGTAGATGTAGTCTAAGGTAACCGCAAACATAATTTCCTAAAGGGGATTGGCTTCGACCTATGCAGATTTTCTAACAACCATTGGTGAAGATCATACCTAAAGAAGTCCACTTTGATGAGGTCTACCTTTATCACATTGGCTTTAGGACTCAAGAGGTTTCAACTCAATGATGGTTGAATCTGACTATAGGGCGGCTATATCCTTGGTTGAAGGTGGTTGTGCACCCTACCATATGTGTTTCCCAATGATTCAAGCAATTAGATCCTTCATACATAAGGGTGGTTGTTACTATGTGTTCTTACAATCTTTCTAGAGTCCGCCAACCTAGTAACCCTCTAGCTAGGCCCCCTGGTTGGTGTGTAGAAGATGATTCTGACCTAAGACAAGATTCCTACATATACTATGAAGGGCAACAGTCATGCCATCTTCAGGTCACCATTGGGGTCCTTCCTCTTTCCTTTTCCGGTGCACTGGTTGGGGTTGTTTGCTAGGATCGTGGCAGGAAATGTGGGGTTCCTTCATTCATCTGGAGAAGAGGAGGGGACCACTGGGTGAAGGGGTCCTCATCAAGGTCGAGTCAAGTGCGCTTGGGCCAGCTAGGATGAACCCAACTTAGGCCAACCGAGACATGGACCGTTACATAGCCCCTCAAGTCATGAGTACGGAGTGTAAAGTGACTTGGTGATTTGGTCTTTGGGCTGGCCGAGACATGAGTCGTTAAATTATAAGAATCACATATTTCAGGAAGCAAATCAAGTGGCTGATGTTATGACAAAATTTGATATCTCCATTTGTGGAGATGGAAGAATTTTTTATATTGTACCACATTTTATTTTCATTCCGGTTATGGCAGATATATCTTTGACTTTATTTCCCATGAATTTTAATATATTCTTATTTGTTGGGGAGTTAGTCCCTTTTTTGCTAACAAAAAAAAAAAAATATCAACTGAAAAACTATTTGAAAAAGAATCACTCTTTTGTGATTGTAAATGCTAGTAAAACAAATATATAAGTAAATAGCAAAGAATTTGCTATTATACCTGAACATAATCCAAATTTGAACATCCTCTAAGACCAATAAAATGACATACAGCCAGATACATCCCATAAAGGTTCAAGAGTAAATTATAGTATACAGCCAGATTCAATCAAAAACTCAAATGACAACCATCACATATTGCAGAGTTCAAGAAACGCTCATTCAACTTACCGAAAGCAAAAAAAAAAAACAGGTATTGTCATTTACTTTATGTGCTTCACTAACAACTAGTACCAATCACATTGCAACTGTGCTCTTTGCAATTTCGCTTACCTCTAGCAATTCTTAATAAGGTCCACATGCATGGTGATTACTCCAAGAGGATCCACAGGAATAGCAAAATTCATTGCCACATCTGCAAACAAGTTGATTACTAATTAAAACAGGATAACATCGAGCCAGCACAAAAAAAAAATGCTAAATACAAAAAAGGCCGTATGCTAAACATTTTGAAATTATCACTCTCCAAATAAATGTTACGTTTCATAAAAAAAATAGATTGATTTGAAACATGTGCATCACAATAACCAACCTGCAAGAAATATGTAAACATCCGGAATTTTTTCCACATAGAAATTGCATTTTGGACATCTTCTCCACCTTTTCTTCTTACACCTTTTCTTCTTAGCAAGTTCCATTACCATTAGATCTTCCCTCGCTCGCTCGTACCCCTTCAAGCTCTGAAACTCCTTACAATCGATTCTTGCATGCCGTGAAACCTTGCACTGTGCACAAAACAGTCTATTACAATGTGGACATTCCAAAGCAGTCACAACTTCCTCAGCATCACATATCAACATAGCCGAGCAATCCTTAAAAGGGAAATACAATTTTTGTGATCCAAGCACCAAATTCTCACAAAGGGCATTTTCCCATCGATCAAACACTTCCTTATGGATAATTGAACGACAGTACTGAGGCTCTAGAACCCCCTTGCGTTTCGGGTCAGGGCATTTCACCATTGATATATGCTCCTGAATCTTTGCAGCCACATATCTCCCAATACAATCATCAGAGAAAGAGTGAGAACAGTTTTGGTTCCTGAAAATTTCTTCACCAGGTTTGGCATCCATGCAAATACCACAGTAAACTAGGGAAGATTCACCGGTCTCCTTCTGTTTCCCCTTGAGGGTTCTCAAAGCGGTGTCATCGTCAACATCTACACCCCCTTGGATAACTTTGTTTTTAACTCTAGTACTTGACATTGTAGACGAATATAGGGCTTCTTGTAGCTGTAACGCTTCTGTATATTTCTCATCCGAGATTGGAAATATTTCTTCAGCATCGTAAAGGGCTAAAAAGAGGAAATCGTCAACTAAGAGATGATGTTCAGGAGTAGAGGGCAAAGTCATTGATGCCGATGAAGTTCCCTCCACACCCTAAATAAAATTTTTTCATAAGCAAAAAAATTATACTGTGTATGACATATATATTTATTAACTCGCTAAGGTTGGCATAGTAGTGGGACTTTGGGTAGTAGCATAAGGTTCTAAGTTAAACCTTGTTGCCACCATAGGCAAAAAATATTTATATATTTATTTATTGTTGACATTTGTACGTCAGTTTATTTTAAATTAAAGTTTTAAATAAGGATCATAGAAGATTTAGCTAGTTAAAATCAATATCAGATAATTCAGTTATCGAATTTGATTTTATTTTGCCTTTATTTTCTCCTTATCTTAACCTTATAATATGTTTATTGTGTAATTAGGGTAGTTGATTGTTTTGTTTTAAATGCTGTAACTTGGTAAAAGAAGCACGTTCATGCTGTTATGAAGCACCATATGCATTGGAGCATGGCCGTGCTAGATTCTTTGAGTCTTTGTTTCGTGCTTGCAATAAGATTGTGGTTAAACCTCTTGCGTACTAATTCAAAATTTTTCTTATAAATAGTAAAAGGAAAGCTAGAGTTTGACATCTTGGTGTTGGAGAAGAATTGAAGACTCTGAAATGAGCCGTTGTGACCAGAGGGACGTGAAGAGCGAGAGCGGGAGTTACGTACTTGTAAACGTGAATAAAATTTTAATTGTATTTTTTTGTTGTTGTCAAGGGTATCCCTTAGCCAAGAGTTAGAGATTAATTCTTCAAGGTAAGAAGATCCATTCAAGAGGCTGACCTTTTCCAATAGATGTTTTTTCATACATACGAATTTGAGATCGAGTTCCTAACCACATGTTTAAAAGACATAGTTATCTACTAATTATACTACATTATGTTGGTTAATTTAGTTGTATCTGTATTTTTGAGGTCATTAATCATATTGATAGTGATTTATTTTTATGATTTGTTATAATCATTACCTTTTTTTTAGTGACTATAATTAGGACAATAATTTAGTCTTTTCTAACTAGTGAAATTAAGATAATGATTTAGGTTTTTTTTATTACCGAAGTTAGGATAGTTATTTAGACTTTCCTAGTAATTCTAATTATAGGATCAAAATACTTATTATTTCCCTTTTTTCCTTAGGCTTTGCTTGTACATGAATGATATATATAGACTTATGAATATATGTGGAAAATAATCATTTCTTGCATTTGGACATGGTATTAGATCCATCCAGGCTGTGACGAAGAATGAGTATTGAGAATATTAAAATAGCAGAAAGTCACATAGACGAATATTAATCAAAGATGGAAAAGAAGAGAAAAAAATGAACGTGAATTTGAACAATCAGAAGTGGTGAAGTAGACATTGTATACATATGATTTGAGTTCAAACGACAACTCAAGAAGGGTGATCACCTAAGTTCAACTACACGGTGAGAACTAATTATCAAAAAACCAATTAACCAATCGTTTAAAAATATTGTCATCACAACATTCAAGACATATTTTAATAAAAACCATAAAAAAATCCAAAATAGAGAGAAGGAAAATTCTGTGATGTTAAAACTAATTAAAAATATTAATAATCACACAAACACATTTTATAATTTTAAAATTTATTAAAAATTACAATAAAATTTATCTAAACTTGTCATTTAATTAAATTAAATTATAAAATTTATCTTATTTTTGGTAAAAAATATTACAATAAATTATTTATAAATGCTATTATCTATTTAGTTTTTTTTACATATTATTTATATCTATAACTATAATAAAGAGGATACCTTATTTTGGTCTACACTTTTTATTAGACTACTATACTTTTGGTTAAATTAATTTGTAGGTCTCTATAATTTTTTAGAGTTTTTAATTAAGTTTCTACAGTTAAAAATACTTTTAAAAAGTCCTTATAATTTAAAAACTTTGTAATTAAATCCCTATAAGATAATGGTGTTATAACTCTGTTAATTTATATTTAACTTAATTACATTTTTAGTCTCACAACTTTTCTCTTATTTACAATCAAGTCCGAATGTAGGAGTAGGTGGTATACAAAAATGGAAAAGAAATTAATAAAGGTGTTAAAGGTGAGAATTGAACCCCCAATCTTGAATAATTTGTTTGGAATAGATTCATGGTGAGAAAAAATTAATTAATTTTTCATGGTGAAGGTGAAGCAACAAATAGTTGCTTCTACTTTTTCATGATATTACCATGGTTTTGCGAGGTAGAATTGATTTTGTGATGTTATCCAAATACACTAGAAGTTTACCAACAACATTAAAACTACAAGGCTAATAACTTCATTTAGTATACAAATGAAATTTATATTATATATAACTTAAACAAGGAAATCAAAATTGCACATATACTCACCACTACTAAATTAAATAATAATAACATCCTATATACTAATAATATTAAAATTAATATTAATAGATATAAATTAGTGTATACTTATTGAATATTAATAATATTAAAATTAAAATTAATAAATATAAATTAATAATATATACTTATTAACATGAATGTAGTTTGAATCCTCATCTTCAGAGGTCACTAATATATATAAATTAGTATATATTAATAAACTTCTAGAAAATTTAAACATATTAAATATGATATAAATATACCAAAAGAATAAGGTTAATTGGAAAACATATGATATAAATATATTTTTTTAGTGAAATATATATAAAAGATTATTTCATCAATAATAATATCTTATTTTACTCACTAAAATATGCAGAGAAAAAATAAAAAATTAAAACAACACAATTTTATAAAAAAGAAATTATTTAATATAGAGTGATTAAGTTATAATTAAGATATATAGTATTAAAAGTATAAGTTATTGTTTGTTTTGTTTTATATTATTATATTATTTATTTACTAGTAGTAAATATATGTGTAATTTTGGTCCTTAGTATATATTATTAATTAATATTTATTAATATTAATTTTAATATTATTAATATCCTATAAATATATATACTAATTTTTATTCCGTATATTTATTAATATTAATTTTAATATTATGAGTTTATATAATGTTAATATTATTTAATTTAATAGTAGCAAATATATGTGCAATTTTAGTCTCTTGTTTAAGTTATATACAATATAATTTTTATTTATATATCAAATAAAGTAATTAGCTTAATGATTTTAGTGTTGTTGGTAGACTCCAAGGTTGGGGGTTCAATTCATACCTTTAATACCCTTATTAAATAAGAAGAAAGTTGGGAAAGTAAAAATGCAATTAAGTTAAATATAAATTAACAGGGTTATAACAATGTTAGTGTATAGAAATTTAATTACAAACTTTTTTAATTATAAGGACTTTTTAAAAGTATTTTTAACTGTAGAGACTTAATTAAAAACTTTATAAAACTATAGTGAACTATAGATTAATTTAATTATATACCTTTTAATTATTTTCTAAATTATCTACTATTTTATCCTTTAACTACTCTCTAAACTACCCATTATTCTCTCTCTCTCTCTCTCTCTCTCTTTTATTTTATTTTCATTTTTTAAAAATTAAGAGAGGCACATGCCTCTCTTTCCCCTAGTCTATATAAATCATTTAGACAAAACTAGTAATAATAAAATTTCAATAATTTACATAAGGAAAATATTAAATATTTTACATAAGAAATGAAAATAAATTTACATAAATTTAATTATTCTTAAATTTATTGCTAATAGAAAAATTTAAATATTATCTTATTAAAATTAAATATTTCATTAAAAATGAGTTTTTAGTGATAATCATCTTGGATTTACTTTCTGTTTAGTTAACACGAAAATATTGTATTTTGAAGAATGTATGTGCCAGTTTAACTTAATAATCTCAATTTTTTTTCAAATTATAAAAAATAGGTTGTACGTGAAAATTATTTTTGATTTACTTCCTGTTTGCTCATTAAGAAAAAACTACATGACTTTGTTTTCTCTATTGTATTTAAGAATACATATGAACAAGGAACACCGTTGTCAAGTTAAAAAAAAAAAATTTCATAAACTTTTGCTTATTTCATAAATAATAAAATTTGTTTTATATAATAAAAATTCTCTTGTAATAAATAAAAGATATAAAAAACTTTAAATAATAAAATTTTAAGATAGTGTCTAATACTTTTATGAAAAGGTATTTATGAAAAAAACGCTCATGTTGTCTATCTAAGAAAAATTTATTGAATCCAAATATAGAAATCTTTAATTATCAAAAAATGTGTAAACTTTCCCTAAAATGCTTATAGTTAACCAAATGGATTTTAACTATTCCCAAGAATCAAAATACTCAAGATTCATGATTCATAGGAATTGTGATTTTTAAGTATGAAAAAACATTGGACAAAACTTACATACAATTTCATAGGTGCTGTTTGTGTTGTTCTCCAATCAGAATTGGAGCTTAACCTTAGTAATCTACATGATCATTTAATGCAAACTTTTATTTCATAGATTATTGAGGTGAAGCTTTAATTCTAATTACAGAACAGTACAAACAATACATACAGAACTGTATGTAAGTTTTGTCCAAAAACATTTCCCTTACCAAACATTCCCTAACGGTGTGTTTGGTAGAAATGAAAGAAATAGGTAAGAAATGGGGTAAATGAAAATAGGGAAGAGAGAAATAGAGCAATGAAAATAGGTGAGAAATAGAACAGAAATAGAAGTGTTTGGTTTAAGAAAAATAGAGAAGAAATAGAAAAAAATAAAAAAATCATTGTTAATTGATTTTGTGCACAAACAATTGATTATCATAGGCTATAACAAATTATAATAACTTTTTATCGATTATAGTATCTGAAAGTTTTAATTGTCACTAAAAAAAATAGTCACAAAGTGTGTGACATGCATCTTCTCCCTCACATTTCCGTGCATTTTAGTGCGAAAATAAAATTGCGTGAGACCAACACCTTTTTCTTTTCTCCTCTACCAATTTCTCACCCACCAAACAACTCTCCTTTTTTATTTCTTACCCATTTCTCACATTTCTCTCCCATTGCTCACCCATTGCTCACCCATTTCTCTGCAACCAAACGAAGCCTAAGGGAGCATTTAGTATGGGAAAATTTTTCAGTTTATGAGAAAAATGAAGTTGTGAGTGTTAGTTTTTCATATTTGGTATATAATTTAAGAAAAATATTCCAATTAATGAAATATTGTTTACTAAGAATATTTTTTATTCATGTTTCTCGTAAAATTGTTCCCATAGGGGTGGTGAGTGAAAATTTGACTTTCTTGAGTCGAAAAGAAAGGTTTAAGGATGTAAAAAGACTAAAACATCTTCATTAGCTCATTCAGTACAATTATATAAAGTATTGAAATATTTTCTTCTCAAATGCGATAAATAATTAAATTTAAAAATAAGGAATACTAATAAAAATTCTTAATATAATTGTTATAATTTTAAAAATAAAATTGTTTTATAAAATAGATTATTTTAATTTTTTAATATATTAAACCTTATACTTTTAAATATTTTTATTTTTAATTCATTAAAAATCGCTAGGGCATTGTATAAAAAATCATTTAAGAATATCAACTTATATATCAAGTATCAACTTATATAATCAATAACCATAAATAAATCCAAAAATTATTTTCATAATTTTCCTTGTTTTAGAAATAATTAAAATTGTTTTATATAATGAAGACTTTAGTATGATAAATAAAAAATATTAAAAATTTTAAATAATAAAAGTTTAAAAAGTGTATCTAACAAAGTTATTTGTCTAAAATGATAATTTTGAAAAAAAAAAACTTATATATTCAGCTAAAGTTTTATAAAATCAAACATGAGAATGATTGATTTTTAAAAAATATATGTGTAAACATTCCCAAACATATTTATAATTAAACAAATAAATTTTAACCATTCTCTATAATTATAATTCTCAAAATTCACAATTTTCAAAAATCATGATTTTTTGATATAAAAAAAAAATCCTACCAAATGCTCCCTAAAGGTAGTGGATGCCTGGTGGGTGTATTTCAAAAGTTTGACTTTTCAAAAGATACAAAGTTTCAATAAGGTTAGGAAGCTGAACTCTTATTTAGAGTAGTTTTACTAAGAGTAATAATTAAAAAATTAAAATTTCAATTTTTATTAAAAAATATAATAATTAATATTATGAATGCATACTCATTGTGATTTTTCATAAATAATTTCTATTTATTAATTCTTTAACCGTTATTCTACAAAACCTTTTTTAACTTTTATATATAAACATTTAATTTAAAGAATTTGAGAAAGGAATGAGTTCACCCATGAAGATTTGGGTTATTGATTATATAAGTTGATACTTGATATACACCACCATGGGAGCATGATATGGTTAAAAGTTAAATTCATTACTATTTTTATTTCTAAATCTAAAATTTACTCTTCTTAAATTTGTTATATTGTTTTTTTGTAATTACTCATTTGGTCTTATACTTACATTATTTTTACATGTTGGTCTTTATACTTAAAAACTATCCATTTTAGTTCTTATACCTGTACTTTTGATATCATTTTAGTTCCTACAGTCAAGTATGTTTTAATTTTGTTAAGTAAAACTGTCACAATGAAAATTGGTGGTGTAAAACTGCTATAAATTTTTCTGGCAATTATTAAACCACCACAAATTATCTCTTTAAATAAAAAACACATAAATTTTGTGGTGGTTTTACATTACCGAAAAATTTGTGATAGTTTTATATCGCTAATTTTCATTTTGAGGCAATTTTACCTAATAGAATTAAGACACACTTGATCTCAAGGACCAAAAGATATCAAAAATACATGTGTAGGAATTAAAATAAATAGTTTCTAGGTATAAGGACCAAAACATAAAAATAGTGCAAATATAGAGATTAAATAAGTAATTAAACCTTTTTTTTTTCAAAATAAAATTGTAAGCATTATTTATCGTAGTCTGTACTTTTATAAAATTTAATTTAATTTAATATTTTTTTTACAAAATGATAATAAAGAATGAAGAGAAAACAGACTGAAATGAATGCACTTTACTAGAATGGATATTTACTATATTTTTTTGTGACAAAATGCTACGATGGACAATGTTTATAAGTGGTCTACTGTGGACTACTTTTATTCACCATTAGATTTATCTAGGTTTCATGGTTATATTTTACATCCACCATATTGGATTATTCCCCACTCTCCACCTTTGCCGCTACTCACCCATGTACCCTTACCAGAAAAAATTACCCTCCACCCTTTGTAGATCTCGCATAGAGAGAGAGAGATTAAAAAAGGTTGGAAGAGAGATTCAAAAGTAGGACTATCGTTAATGAGAGAGCTTTGATATAAAGCCAATGTGTAGAGGAAACTCGACAGTGCTGCGATTGTGTTTGCATCCTCACTATTCCTATTTAGGTTATTGTTATTCTTGCTCCCACCCACAAGTTTTTGTGTCTCCACGGGGTGTTTGGCTCTGTGTTTGTATAAAAAGAACGCAAGTGCTGAGAGCATCCCAATAGTCACAATCTCGACGAAGATTGTGATTGCTACTTTTTTTGTTCCTGTTGTTGGTTGTGTTGTTGTTTGGTTTGCGATTGTGCTTTGGGAAGATCGTGTTCTAAGGAATCTGGTCGAGGAGGGTTTTGTGATTGATCTGGTGAGTCTGAGCACGAAGAGGGAGAGGCAAAGCAAGAGGTTCAATTTTGTGCCAAGGTAGCCACTGATTGTGGTGATGCCGACGTACAGCTATGTGTTTCAAGTATATTTCTTGAATAGGTTGGGGTAGGTGTTGTGGCTGGTGTAGTTGCCAGTGAGGGTGATAGTGTTAGCATCACCGGTGGCCACCGATGAGGGCGGTAGCATTGGCGTTGCCAGTGATTGAAGTAAGGGGAAGGGATGGTGGCAATGGAGAAATGACAGGGAAAAAAAATTGAAATGTTGCCGGAGATCTGGTGTGGGATGACCTATAATAATAAAATTAATCTAACGGTTAAAATTATAGTCCACCATGAGCCACTTATCAAGGTGGTCCATCCTAGCCTCCATCTATTTTTGTTATTTTGGGCTTGTAAAAGAGTCAAAATTTTGAATGACAGTTATTATGATGGGAGCAATTGCTAAATGTACTTCTTTTGTTGGTAAATTATTCCTTTTGTTTTGTTAATAACTTTACTTAAATATCATTTTTCCATTTTTTTTCTTTTCATTTGTTCAAATACCACTCTTTCCCATCTTCTTTTCACTTCTCACTTTTACCTCTTTTTTTCCTTTTCTATTCTCTAGTGACGCTATTTGTATCTCTTCCCTCTTCCATTGATCATTTGGTTCTTCTTTCTTCGACGATGCTCTTCTTTTGCAAAAATAATTTTTATTACCTTTAATCAACAAGACTTACACACGCACAAGAAATTTTCCACCTCAATTTTTCCTATTGCCCCACAACATACACCTCTTGTCCCGCTCATTTTTTTCTAAGTTGTTTTGTCATGTATGCTCTACGAAATAATGATGCACCATTACATGTGTTTTGAGAAAGTTTGTAAGTGTTCAAAGTGAGACATGAGTCAAGTATATTTTATTTCACACCTAGTGATGGCGTGTGTAACCATTGCACCGAGAAAGATAGCACATAATGGTGAAAACCATTTGAATAATCTATTGTGAGGACAAATCTTCCTACTCTACAATTGGAAGGGTATTTTGGGTAATAGAAATACAAAAAAAGAAAGGGGTACATTTAGCAATTGAAGGGTACATTTAGCAACTGTCTTTGATGGGTTTTAAACTTTACTTTTGACATATGGGTATTTCTTTTAGCATCATTTTTTTTCCCTCTTTACACCCCTTTAATTTTTTTGTCATTTTTTTTAACCCCCTATTTCCCTCTCTCACTCTCACTCAAAACCATCAATTAGGGGTGTTCGCGGGTTGGATTGGATCGGTTTTGAAGAGAAAAACCATTCGATCCAATTATTTCGGTTTTGTTATTTCATCATCCAATCGGTTTGGTTTAAAATTTAAATCCAATCCAATCTGATCCAATTTAATGCGGTTTGGATTGGATCGGTTTTTGGTTTTAATCTTACTATTATTTTTAAAAAAAATGTTAAATAAATAATATGATATATAATAAATGTGTTAAAAAATAATTTAAAATATCAAATATTTTATTAATGAGTCATTATATAACTAATACTAGTATAACTCTTCAAATATATATTATTAAAAATAAATTTACACAACTTAATAATTATGTTTATGTATCTTTACTCAAATAGTTACTAAAAAACTATCTTTAAATAAATATATTTTTTATAAACAAGTATAACTTATGTGATAATTTTACAAATATATAAGAAATAAAAATATAAACATGAGTGATATTAGAAAATTACAAGTGAAAATATATATGCATGTATAAGTTCGGTTTGGATTGGATTAATTTTCAAAATCAAATCCGAAATCCGATCCAATCCCATAAAAAATTTCGGTTTTTTCAATTTTCAATTTTTTCGGTTTTCGGTTTATTCGGTTTTCGGTTTTTTGGATCAGTTTTTTCGGTTTTCATTAGATTGGATCGGTTTATGAACACCCCTACCATCAATAGAGGCACAACTGAAGAAAATTGAGGTAATTAATTCACTGGTTTTTAGTACGTACGTAAATTTCACTGTGATTGTTGGCAAAAGAATTGGGTATCCTTTGTGTTGATTCAAACTTGTCACTGAAAGATATTTGTTCAACTAATGCGTCAATATGTCTCGTTTTATCAAATATTAGTTATTTGATTCTTATTAAAAATTACAAAATAAAGAGATAAACTAATTAAATAAAAAGTAAGATTCACAAAAAAAATTGTAATTTTTAATAAATTTCAGTTAATAATAAATAATATATTCAAAAAAATCTCTTAAAAAGTGTGTTGCTAGTGTAACACCCTTGCTTTTGTATATTAAATTATTCTATATATTGTAAATTTTTTTCTAAATCATCAATGTATTTAAAATAATTAATAATAATTTTAAAATTTTTCTGGAATTTATTGAGATAATTTTTGTAAAATGATGATTTTGTCTCTATTTCTCATTATTAAGGGTTGACTTGAGAAAAAGATTCAATTGACATCTAAATATCAATTTGAGCTTGAAATAATGTCATATACATTAAAATATAATTTTGAAATTTTTTTGGGAATTTTCTGGAATTCTTGTGTAAAATGGCCAAATTATCCCTAGGTGTTTGATAAGCCAGCCAATATTGGTTTGACATCTAAAAACGGTGAAAATAATAATTTTAGTTTATTTATGGGTAAAATATTTAATTTTAAAATTTTCATAATTTTTTTTGGTAATTATTGAATTAAAATGGATGTTTTGTGAAATTTCTAGCTTAAAAATACAAAATAAATACATATAATTTGAAATAAATTAATAAAAATAAAAATTTATTATTAGAAATTTATTTTTGATGAAAAATAATTTATTTATCCATTTTTGCATTAAAATACATTATTTTGATATTAAAAAGCTAATTTTTCAAGTTTAGGCGATTTTATTGGTACCGATTAATGCACCTACAGATAAAATTTATATTGAGGAGCTTGAGGACAGTTCACGTAGCACGTCCCCAAGCCTAGGAGGGGTGATTCAACACCCTAAATGGTGTATGTCTCCCTAAGTTTGCATATTTGTCCCTAAATTTAAATTAAAAACAAATTTAAAACTTGATTTATTGCATCATTGCTTAGGTCATTGGTGGACACCTAAGATCCCTTCCTCTTTTATAAATATCCCCTCCCTCCTTCAAATTTTCAGCATCTCGTTTTCCTCTCCCAAGCTAGAGAGCTTCTCTTTCTAAAATTTTATCTCTCTAATTTTTTTTTTATCTAGTTTTTATGTTAAAATTTTGTTAGTTTTCAACTAGTAGAATTTTTCCTCTTAGAAACCTTGCACCAATAATTCCATCCTCTTCGTCATTCACCTTAGAGGTAATGGGGGGAGTGGGCTTAGTTCTAAATTATTGTCACTTTGCATGTAGGTAGGAAAAGGTTTTCCCCTAAACCCGTTTAGACTTAAGTTTTATTATTGTTATTATTGTTTAATGTTAAACTTAAATTTTGCTAAGTTGTTACTCTGCCCAAATTTCGATTACTAAATCATAATTACTAAATTGTTACTCTGCTCAAATTTAAATTATTAAATTATATTTGCTAAGCTGTTACTCTGTTTAATTTTAGAAAATTAAAATGCATTTGCTAAGCTATTACTCTGCTCAAATTTATAAAATTAAAATATATTTATTTAGTTGTTATTTTGCCAAAATTTTAGTAATTAAATTATAATTACTATGTCGTTATTCTGCAAAAAATTTATATGATTACTAAATTGTTATTCTTTTAAAATTTTGGTATTGTGCAATTTATACAAAATAAGGCAAAAATGTTAATTATACTGGTGCTCAAATTAAATGAAACCAGGGAAACCTCTACTTGAGAAGTTAGGAATTGATAATTTAGTGAGTAATGTAAAGCAAGTGACATGTAATGGCATGGTATCCTGCTAGGGAAGCTACAGTTTAGTACGCTGATGAATGAAAGGCAAGAACTCACTTGTGGAGGGGGGGGGGGGGGGGGTAAGTAACTAGTGGTGAAGTTCTAATGGCCAGGGTAGCGCTCTTGAGCCGGGATATTCGCTTGACCAAGCTCGATAACCCCGACAACTGCTTAGCATTCTAGGATTGGTTTAAGAATATACCTCTATAAATGGATATCCTGACTGTTATTTTCCTCAATGATAATGAGGATTGTACCACGTGATGATGTTGAGAGAGATATATGTACTTCTAGTCACTTCCTAGTTCTGTTGAGAACTTTTACTTTCTAATGAAGAGTATGGATCCATACCTAATCAAGGGTAGTCTGATACAGCTTAGAATGAACATTAGGTTCCCTTCTATTGTTAGTTGTGTATTGTTAGTTGTGTTTTATCTTTATCTTATGGTAGACTAGTTTTAGTACCCGTGCAACACACGGGACATACAAAGCAGAAAAAATATTTAGGGATGTATTATAAGTTTTATACTTATGAGACTGTGTATTAACATTTCAATTTCAGTTCATGTTAGAAAGTTGTTTTTTAACACATTGTACAATTGAAAGAGCAAAAAAAAATAGTGATATAAATGCAATTAACATTTGAACATCCATACGAAGTTAAAGTGCAGCACCATTTTACATGCACATAAGCTAATAGTAATTCTACTAACAAATAACCATTAAACATATCAGCTCCAAACAATAAATGATCTGTCCAAAAAATTCTATTATGCAGATCAGTAGCAGTAAAAGCATAATTCTATTATGCTTTTTCCACATAAGCTAAATTAACCTTTTTATCACCAAACTCAATAATGAGTACATCAAATCCCTGGTAACCATTTTTGGAACAAAATACCTTCCATCCCTTGCCAATTTTGATGGATTTATTTGGTGTATTCCGAATTAGAAGAGAACATCTTATTAGCAACATAGTTGGACTATATAATGTCAGTGTTTTGAATCTGGTTTTCCTTAGAAAATCAAAAAATTCCATCGATAGATTCTAAAAAAGGAGAAATAAGGAGTCAAATGAGGTCAAGAACAAAGTTTGATAATTTCAAAACACCTTTAAGCTAAATCAATAAAAACACCAATTGACTCCTGCTAGCTTTATATTGTGACAACTTCACTGTGAAAAAAACATGGTTTTTATCTCTAGGATACTTAGAATGATAGTGTGGAAATGATAGGGGGCTGGAAGGTTTCTTGAAGACGGTAATGTGGAAAGTGGATTCTCCAAAATAATGCATCATTACAGTGTGATCACTAGCAAGTTTATAAAAATATCGTAGTTCAGTCCAACCGTATGTGAGTAGAGGGTTTTCAAGCGACTTGTTGTATACAACCAAGTGAATATTTCCTTGATTGTCAAACAAAGTCTAGATACTTTGAAGTTCATTGTAAAACTTACAAATGAAACTCTTCTCTACTTCCCTACATGGCTGTCATATTAATAAAATAATAGTTTAAGTAGAATGAATGAAACAGAGGAAGCTAAATGATATACAAAACAATTTTTTTTAACATATTAATTAACCTCATTTTTCATGTGCAATGTCCGAAATCCTCCAATGAATTTTCTCATCCGAAAACTCCTGTGTTCTTCCTCCTTGTTTTTGATCTGAAAAGTTCAAGAAAATTTGCACATAGCTATGACTAAATTTGTCATATAGATATATAAAATCCTACCATACATGTAAAATTGATTTTAAAACAAAACACTTCACTCCATTATTTTCTTCTATGTATGATTGATCGTGATTATTAAAGACGACATTAACGTCCCGTGATGCTGAGTACGAGTACCTATAGTATTTTTTTTATATAAGGAAATAGGGTAGATTGACACTGTTCTATATAGGACCCTTTTAATGTACATATTGGGTAATATAGTGTCTATCTTTTGATGTATTTTTAGTTTTTTGATTATCATGTATTATCAAACTATGATGTACAGTTTTACAATATATATGTATATACAGTCTTATCTTTCATCTTTTATTACCATTTTCAAATTCTGTTAAGTTTAGAAAATTTCTATTATAAAAGTAGAAAAATTTTACATGTATTTTTATTTACTTAAACCTAATAACTAAATTAATATCAATTGTATTTAATATGGATGAGTATTACAGCTAGCATTACATAGATGAGTAGTAAGAAGGGATATTAAGAATTAAAAAGAATACGAAGTATGGGCCAGAATTGAAAACACTCAATAGTATAAATAGATGAGCGGAAATAAAATTATACAAATGGATAAGAAAAAGAACATAAGTTTGATAGAAATGGATAAAAAAATCATTTAAATAAACAGAAAAAATTGTATATAAAAGTAAAAATGAATAACTAGATTTAGTCTCAAATCTCAATTATAATTATGAAATATTTATAATAAAACCTTTTTATAAAAGGATAGATAGATGAGCAGTAAGAAATGAAATTAAAAGCATTTATAAAATATTTCGTATTAATAAAATATTTTTTGTGATTATTTTAATTCATATATTTAATATTATTTTTTAAATTATTGTAATTCTTTAACTGTAACCACTGTCATTTTAATATATTTCTACTGTGACTTTTAATAAAAAATAATTTATTTACTCTTTAACTATAAGATTGCCATATATAATTTTTAATATACTCACTGTTATTTTTCATAAAAAAAAATCTATTAATTTTTTAACTGATATCCTTAATTAAAATGCCTGTTAACAAGAGACGATTTTTTTTTAGTTTTCTCTTACATTAATTCAATTTTTTTTCTTATTCTTTTTCCTTTCTTCGGTAATGATAAGCATTCTATTACACTTTTTAGGCAAGAAAAAGAAAAAGAAAAAGAGCATTGCTATTCTTTACAAAATAAAGCGGTACGAATTGCATGAATAGATAATTTGCACAAGAGAAATGTTAGCGGTACTTTCCCTAACATTTTATTTCTAATATTCTCTCTACTATTGACTAGAATTTATTGGAAATCACAAATTTTAGTAGTCTCACTTCTAAATCAACAGGGAGACTCATTAAATAACGAGTGTGACCTAACAAAATTTGTAGTTTCCAATAAATTTTAGTTTCCAATAAATTTTAGTCAATAATAAAGAAAATGTTAGAAAGATAGCATTAGAGAGAGTAACGCTAACATTTCTCTTTGCACCAATAACCTTTTTTTAAAAAAAGTCTTAGTTAATAAATTTTAAAAAAGCAAAACTGAGATTTGTCAGAAAACAAACATTGGTGCAATCTTACAAGAAAGATTTTCGTACTAAATAGTATTTTTCTTTTTTTAATTTAACATACTGAGTTTTGTTAGCCAGTACCTAACTGTTAACACGCGACAAAAAATATGGCTTACAGCATGTAAAATGACTTTTATCGACTCAAAACACTATTCCAAAAAGAATCACTCTTTTGTAACTGTAAATGTTAGAAAAACAAATACGAGTAAAAAGCAAAGAATTTACGACTTATACCTTTTGCATTAATCTTTAATCTATCTATTGAGGAAAATGTCATCACAATAAACCTTAAAATCAAGTTGTGTGAAACATACATAATTGAAAAGGCCAAGTTCCTTTGCTTAATTATACATGTTTCACATAACTTGATTTTAGAGGTTATTGTGGTGACATTTTCTCAATAGGTAGATTAAAAGACTAATACAACACTAACAAGTATAGGATAAGAAGAACAAAGACACAGAAAAGAAAAAATCGATTACCATTTCTCCAATGTTTCAATCATTTATGATTTATTATTTTATTTTTTTACTTAGACTTTATTAGTATATGAATGATGTATATAGACCTATGAATATATGTGGTAAATAATTATTTCTTTTATCTCAACATAGTATCAAATCCATCCAGGCTCTGACCAAGAACAAGAGGTCAGAATTTGAAAATGACAAAAAGTGACAAAAAAAATTATTGATCAAAGAGAAAAAGACAGAAGATGAACGTGTATAAGAACGATTAGAAGTGGTGAAGAAGACACCCTCTCCATATGATTTGAGTTCAAATGACAACCCATGAAAGTGTGATCAACCAAGTTTAGCTGTAGAGTGAAAACTAATTGTCAAAGAATTATTTAACGAATCATTTAAAATTATTATTATCACATTTAAAAATATTATTATCAAACAATCAAGAAATATTTTAGTAGAAATCGTAAAAAAAATCAAAAGTAGAGAGAATAGAAAATTTGGTGATGTTAAAAACTAAGTAAAAAAATATTAATAATTACACCAACATATTTTATAATTTTAAAAATATTTTTTACAACAAAACTTATCCAAACTTATAATTTGATTAAATTAAAATTTAAAATTTATCTTTTTTACTTAAAAAAGGTTATAATAAACTATTTACAAATGTTAATATCTGTATAATTTTTTTCATTATATATATATATATATATATATATGATTTAGATATATATGATTTAGACAAAACTAGTAATAATAAATGATAAAATTTAATTTAAATAATTTACATAAGAAATGAAAACAAAATTTACATAAATTTAATTATTCTTATATTTATTTTTAATAAAATAATTTTATTTATTATCTTATTAAAATTAAATATTTTCTAAAAAATGAGTTATTAGTAATAATTACTTTGGATCTACTTTATGTTTAGTTATCGCAAAAATCTTGTATTTTGAAGAATGTTTGAGTCATGACAACTTAATAATTTCAAACTTTTCCAAATTATAATAAATAAGTTGCAATTGCAAACCATTTTAGATCTACTTCCTATTTGCTTATTGTGAGAACTACATAACTTTGATTTATTTATTGCATTCGAAAATACGTTTGAGCAAGGGAACAACCTTATCAAGTTAAAAAAAAAAAATCATAATTTTTCCTTATTTGAAAAATGATAAAATTCATTTTAAATAATAAAGATTCTCTTATGACAAATAAAAGGTATTAAATAACTTTAAATAATAAAGTTTTAAAATATTATATCTAATGAAGTTATTTCACTAAAAGGATATTCATGAAAATAACACTTATATATATGAGAAAATTCTATTAAAACCAAATATAGGAACTATGATTCCCAAAAATCATGTGTAAACATTTCCTAAAATGTTTATAGTTAACCAAATGAATTTTAAGAGTGTTCATTGGTTTGGATTAACCCAACGAACCCAAGATGGGCGCCATGAGCCATGGGAATCTTTCCACCACAGACGCCATGGGCGCTACAAGTATGGCAGTGGTCATGGCTCGTCATGTGAAACCTGCCATGCTATTGTTATAAAATGGCGATGTATCAGTGTTCCACTATTGCAATGCATCATGGCCGCTATTTAACAACACTAATTTACACAATTTGTAAAATGACAAATGCATACGAAGAGTCAAGGTAATCATACTATGTTTGTAAGACAGTCAATTAATGGAAAGATTGTGATTCTGATTATATGTGGATGACACAATTGTCACGAGAAATGACTTAATAGTAATAAATAGTTGGAAAGAGGCTCTTGCCAAAAAATTTAGGCCCATTTACTTCTGTTTTTATTTCTCATTTTCATTTTCTGTTTCACTTTTTAATTACAAAACTGTCATCTTATTTTTAATCTATTTTCTGTTTTCAATTATTTATACAGGAAAACAAAAAAAATGTTTTCACTAAAAACAAGGTGATAGTTTTGTAATTAAAAAGTAAAAACATAAAATAAAAACAAAAAATAAAAATTGAAGTAAACAAACCTTAAGATAAAAGAACTGTAATCCTTAAGATACTTCCTAGAATGGAAATAACACGCTCAAAAAAGGCAATTGTCCTCTCACAAAGAAAATGTAATTTTGATCTTCTTAAAGAGACAAGCATAATTGAATGTCAACTATGATCCAAATCAGAAACTGTATAAGAACCACCTTGAAGCTGTCTACCACATACTCGGCTTTGTTTGACTCATTCTTGAATATTAAACCTAGAATTAACATGTTCTTTGCTGGTTTGTTACAGCAGAAGAAGCAACAATTGACTGTGTTTGACTCATTCCTGTCTCAATCCTTTCCTACTTACTCCTCACATAACCGATATCATGTCCTTTTCTTAAGAGAGGAGAAATCATAATTAAGTTGTAAAAGGAAACGACATGGACGTTGTTGTTGTATGTGGTAGACTGCCAACCAGCATGTCAGGAGCTGTACGAATAGCATTTAGATTGAAATCATTACCTAGAATATGAAAGTCAATAGTTATCGTTGATTGTTAAGCAAGGAATTGGGGCAGTCATTTTCATATAACTTTTTTTCATTATTGGTGATTGGAATTGGATTGACTGAATTGGTATGGTTTTGTATATTATATAAGAACAGATCACACAATTTCCAATGAAACAAGAAGAATAATATTTTATTTTCATATATTGTATCGCATACTAAATATATACCAGAATTGGGTATTTACTGTATTGGATATGATAAAATAAAATAGGAAAGAGGAAAAAGAAGCAAGACGAGGCGAAAAAGAAGCATTGAGAAGCGGTGTGCGCAAGCGGCGGCGGGGAGTGTGATTGTTGAATGGACGTTTGTTGTTGTAGTTGGAGAGAGAGGCTTCGATGGCTTCGTCCGAGAAAGGATCAGAATCGCAGACGAATGAGGCAAGTCACGTGAAACCACCCTCCACCTTCTTCGTCTCAAACCACTTTAGACTTGGTGACATGGAGGGAACAAGGATTTAAATTGAAGTCGCGATTGCCATCACATTGCAATGTGGAAATTGTAAAAACCTTATCGTTGCTGTTGAAAATATTCGATAGGTAGGATAGGGGTGAGCAAGATCCAACCTGTCCCACTAACCTGGCTTGGCCAGAGAATGATTTTGACGAGTTCGAATTTTGATATTAAACTTTGTGCATTATAAGGAAAGTATAAATTTTTTGAACAATTATATATTAATAGTAAAACTTTTTAATTTAATAGATAATATTTTATATGACATAATATTATATTTATAATGATATTATTTATTTTAAAATATATCTTAATTTAAGTTTTATATTTTTTTAATTTCACGATTTAACTATATATATGCTAAAATTGATACATTATGTTAAAAAGTCAAGTTGACCTGATTTTGTCTTATATATTTCAAGTCTTGATTGGGTTGAGTTTGGGTTTTAATAAATGGCATAGTCAAAATTTCAGGTTCAGCAAGGACAAAAATAAATCTGTCTTAACTTATTCCTTGCTCACCCCTAATATACGGTGACAGACAGTTTTTTTACACTTTGTTAGGATTAGGAGTGAATTAAAGAGAAACAAATAGAAAGGAAAAAAAGAGAAAGGATAGAAATAAAAGAAAAGTAGAGTGAAAAATATATATTGTTTGGATGAATAGAAATAAGGAGTTAAAAAAATTCTCTCTATTTGTTTTGGATGAGTAGAAAAAAAGAAGTGAAAAAAATAAATATATTATATGAAGAATAATTTTATACAAATTGAAAAAATATTTTTTTATTCCATTTTTTTCTTAACATAAAATTATTTAATATTTTTAACTTTTTATATTATGAAAAATTATTTAATTTTCTAAAAAACAAGAAAAGATAGAACTAAATTTTTACTATATTATTTGTCAAAAAAGTTTTACTATATTAGTTTTTTCAATCATAAAATTAATGTTTATTTACTTGTGTTTTAATAATTTAAAAAAACTGTAATAAAAAATACTTTAAGCCATAAAATTAATGTCGTGTGCAAATTTCGTTTCATTTCATGAGTGTTATGGGGGGAAACAATTTTCTTGTGGGCCTCTCATATTTTGTTCAATCTCCTTTTCATTTCCATCCTAACCAAACCACCAAAATTTTCTATTTCCATTCTCTTTCACTCCTTTCCAATCTTTTTTTCCTTCTAGATCATTCTAAGCAAACAGAGTGTTAAAACCTTGGGAGGGAAGGAAAGGAGACATTTATTTGGATTTATCTTAGGCAAATAATATTTATACCTCCACTAATTAATAAATATACCCTTCCTCCCCCCCATTTTTTTAATGATTTTTCTTAAATATCCTTCTAATTTATTCTCTTTTTCAAATTAGTTTCATCAATCAATCTTCTTTCCAGAAACATTCTTGTTGCTCACCCCCCCTTCGACCCTTCCTTTCCTCTTCAACCCCGCTTGCTCACCTCTCTCACCACCATGTGTCGAAGAAAATGATGATACCTTAAAAACATAATGACCACCATGTGTTGTAGACAACGACCATCACAAGTTGATACATGTTAAACAAATTATTAGTGATGGAAAACATAAATCGCAATGAATGATACCTCATTACATAAATGTAAATCGCAAACAATAGAATACATAATTTGATACATTAATTCGAACCTTGTACTGAATGTAGATAATGAAATTATGGTAAAATTTTATTGTTTTGTATAGAGAAAAAAAAAGATAAAGAGAAGGGAGAAAATAGATGTGATAAGCTTAAAGAATAATGAAAATGGAGTAAGAAAATGATTTAAAAAATGATGAAGACAAGAGTGCAAATATAGGATTTAAAGAATGATAAAAATGAGGTGTAAAAATAAACTTTGAAGAATAATAAAGATAGGAATACAAAAATAGGGTTTATATTATTTTTATATAAAAGGGTATTTTAGTAATAAAAAATGATTAAAAAAAGAAAGAAAGGGAGCTATACTTAATAACTAAGGGAGGTGTAAATATGAAAAGCCTTTATCTTATTGGATTGGATATGGATCACCTCACCCAATGAAGAAGCCTAGCCCAAAAGTGATAAATTGTTTCAACTTTCAAAAGTGCTGCTAAGGGAGGGAAAGTGAGGCCATTGACATCAAGCCAACTGAGTTTTAATACAAGGTTAAATATATTTTTAGTCCGCTAAAAATATAACAAAATTGATTTTAGTCCTTAGAATTTTTTTTCCTTAAATAAAATCCTTCAAATATTAAAAATATCCTAATTAAATCTTTGTACTAAACTTTGTTTAACTTTTCTATTAAATAATGATCACATATGCATCACAGTCACCATTAATTTGCTGATGTGGCTGTCCACATCAACTGTTATATCCAGGTTAGATTAGTAACATACGTTTCGAATAAACTTATTATATGTTTAATCCTAAACCACAAATTTTTTAACCCTAAAGCAAAAGTAATTATATGATTTTTTTTTATTAAAAATTATCACTAGACATTTCAAGTAATAAAATATTTTACTTGAAAGCTGATGTGACCATCATTTAATAGAAAAGTTAAATAGAGTTTTATACAGGGATCTAATTAGGGTATTTTTAATATTTGAAAGACTTTATTTATGAAAATATTTTCTAAAGACTAAAACCAATTTTGTTATATTTTTAGAGGACCAAAAATATATTTAGTCTTTTAATATATTTCTGTTGTGATTTTTAATAAAAAAAAATATTATTTACTTATTCTTTATGTATAACAAAAACCATATACAATTTCTAAAATACTCCAACTGTTGTTTTTAATAAAAAAAATTGTCTATTAATTTTTTAACTAATATCATTAATTAAAATACTTGTAAGATGATTTCTTTTTAGGTTTCTCTTACGTTAATTGAATTTTTTATCTTATACTTTTTCCTTTTCCGTAATGCTAACCATTATATTACATACGAATGAAGCGTAAAAGAATAACGTTAAATGATTTTTTTAATTTAACATATTGATTATTAAGTGTTAGCCAGTAGCTGACTGCTACAACCCGACAAAAAAATATAACTTACAACGTATAAAATGACATATATCGACTAAAAAACTATTTGAAAAAGAATCCCTCTTTTGTAATTGTAAATGTTAGAAAAACAAGTAAAAATAGCAAAGAATTTACGACTTATACCTGAACCTAATCCAAATTCAAACATCCCCTAGGAGCAATGAAATGACATACAGCCAGTAACATCCTCTAAAAGCTCAAGAGTAAATTGCCAGATTCATTCAAAAACTCAAATTACTACAATATATTGCAGAGTTCTAGAAACGCTCATTCTACTTAACGAAAAACAAAAAATAAAAAACGCATTTTCAATTACTTGGTAGGCTTCACTAACAAAATATACCAATCACATTGCTGCTGTGCTCTTACAATTCCACTTGCCTCCAGCAATTCTTAATGAGGTCCACATGCATGTTGCTGACTCCAAGAGGATCCACAGGCATAGCAAAATTCATTGCCACATCTGCAAACAAGTTGATTACAAATTAGTAAAACAGAATAATTGTGAACCAGCACCAAAAAATGCTAAATGCAAAAAAAAAAGCCATATTGTTTGTTGTATTTAAATTAAGTATGCTAATAATCTAAGAGTTTAATGAATATACACCAATAATTAGCTTTTGTGTGATTTTTAGAGTTGTTATTATCAAAATCAACAAATTTATTATGTATGGTAAGTTTGTTATTGGATGACAGCGTAAGTGTATAAATTTTTTCTCATAATCTAATCAATTAATTGAAATTATCACTCGGCAAACAAATGTTAAGTTTCATAACAAAAGAAGATAAGTTTCAAACTTGTGCATCACAATCACCAACCTGCAAGAAATATGTACGCATCCATCAATTTTTTCCACATAGAACTTGCATTTTGGACATCTTCCCCAACTTTGGTTCTTAGCAAGTTCCATAACCATTAGATCTTCCCTCTCTCGCTCGTACCCCTCCAAGCCCCGAAACTCCCTACAATCTAACCCTGCATGCCATGAAACCTTGCACTGTGCACAAAATAGTCTATTACAATGTGGACATTCCGAAGCAGTCACAACTTCCTCAGCATCACATATCAACATAGCTGAGCAATCCTTAAAAGGACAATAAAATCTCTCTGATTCAAGCACCACATTCTCACAGAGGGCATTTTCCCATCGATCAAACACTTCCTTATGGATAATTGAACGACAATACTGAGGCTCTAAAACCCCCTTGCATTTCGGGTCAGGGCATTTCACCATTGATATATTCTCCTGAATCTTTGAAGCCACAAACCCCCCTATGCAACCATCACAAAAAGAGTGAGAACAGTTTTGGTTCCTAAACATTTCTTCACCAGGTTTGGCTTCCATGCAAATACCACAGTAGACTTGGGAAGATACACCGGTCTCTTTTTGTTTCCCCTTGAGGATTCTCAAAGGGTCAACATCTACATCCATTTTGATAACTTCGTTTTTAACACTAGTACTTGACATTGCAGAGGAATATAGTGCTTCTTGTAATTGTAGCTCTTTCTGTTTCTCCTTGATGGTTATCAAAGGGGTGTCACTGTCAACTTCTACACCCACTAGGATAACTTCGTTTTTAACTCTAGTACTTGACATTGCAGAGGAATATAAGGCTTCTTGTAGTTGTAGCTCTTCTGCATATTTCTCATCGGAGATTGGAAACTTTTCTTCAGCATCGTAAAGTGCTGAAAGGTAGAAATCCTCAACCAAGAGATGATCTTCAGGAGAAGAGGGCAACGTCATAGATGCCGATGAAGTTCCCTCCATATCCTGCATTAACTTTTTCATAAGCAAAAATTATAATATGTATGATATATATATTTATATATCCAGTAGAGGATCTGTATATATGGCAATGTAGAAAGAGAAACCCTATTGGGGATGCAAAAGGCAAACTGATAATCTCGAGTCGTAAATTTTTGACCATTTTATTTTAAGTGTTACATGAATTGCAACCACTGGGCATGCAAAAGCCAACGTTGGAAATACGACTACTCGACAGGACCTATGCCTAGCCTACATCAAAGGTTAGGCTAAACTTTTTTAAAAAATAAATCAAATCAAAGTTTTTATTAAAGTCTATTTAATTAAAAAGACTAAAATTAAACTATTCAAAAAAAATTTTAGGCCAAAAAAGTCGGCCTATTTAAATAAATACAAATAAATATTTATTATTAATATTATTATTATTGTATTAAATTTGTTATAATATATTAATATTATATATTTATTTATCTTTTTAAATGATAAACATGTTGACCTATATAAAGACTCAAGCTTATAAGTTTATTGAAAGATAAATTATATCTTATTTAGAAGCCTTATTGCAAAATATGTTTTCAAATAAATTATCATATCTCCATCATAGTGTTAAATTATCATAAAACAAGTCCTTAAATAGGGTTGTAGGCCAGGTCAAACCTTTAAAAAAAACTTATGACTGGTAAGCAAGCTAGGCTCAAGCCATAGATTTTTAATCAAAGCTAAGCTTAGACCTAGCAAAACCTAACCTGACCTAACCTATTTCTACACCTAAGTATATTACTCACACATTCCTTTGAATATTTTTTTCTTTATATACAAGAGCATCTCCAATATAACAACTTAATTTGGATTCTTAACTCTATTTTATTAGGTCTTTTACTGTCACGTATTCTCTCCATCCCATTTTATATAACATTTAAGGTTTTGATACAAAAATTAAGAAATGTAATTGACATTTTAGATTTTAAAACAATTATTATAAAATTTCCTAACATATTTCTTATCTTTCATATTAATTAGATTATCTTTTTTTTTATATATTTTCCTTATATTTTCTCACTCTACAATAAAATGCTTAAGGATATAATAGGAAAAAATATTTAATGCTACATTGATATTTTAAAATGACAATCAAAATGAGACAATTTTGTTTTACTAAAACGTCAAAGAAAATAGGACAAAAGGAGTAATACTTAAGAATCTTTATTAATTTTTATTCTTAGAATCCAATTTAAGTTCTTAACTTATTTTTAATAGGTCTCATTTTATCTATCTAGTCTCTACTTACACAATAAGACCCATTTTAACTTTAAAAAAAAAAATTTTTTTAATAGTTAAACAACCTTGATGATGGTTGCTTAGATAAACAACTTTAGTGATATTTTCAAGTTGCTTAACTTTAAGAACTAACTTCACTTAAGCAACTCCATTAAAGTTGCTTACGTAAAACACCCTTGAAAATAGGTATTAATGTTATTAATATAGTATCTACGTACTCTTGTACTATAAATTTGAATCCCTTTTTTGAACGAGAGCATTTTAAGAGTTATTTTTGAATGAGAACATTTTTAAGAATTATTTCTATTCTCATTGAACAATGTGTCTTATAATAATCATATATATTGAACATTTAGTTTTTTTTTTCAAACAATTCTCCTTCTATATTTACCCGTGTACTTTTCTAAACCACTTATCTCTTTCAATATATTATTTTTATTTTATTTTTAAATTGAATTTCATTAACTTTTTAAATGAAATTACAATAATTAAAAATAATATTGTATCACAATATAAATTGTTTATTGTAAATCTAAAATATAATTTATATGCTTAAAAATATTTTTTATTAAAAATTTTAATTATTATAATATAATTTATATATTTAAAAATATTTATTTATTATAAACTTTATGATTATATAAAAACAAACATTTATCTTGTGCATTGCATAATAAAATAATAGATTATATATATATAAAGTTTTTTTCTTTAAATAGTATTAATATTATATTCATTAAATATAATATATTTTTTAAATTTAAAGAATAGAATATAAATTTATAAAACATATGACTTTTCATTTGAATCTATATAAAGATAAAAATCAATTATCAAATAAAAAATTATTATAAATTTAACACCTAAATATATGTACAAATACAAACACACACACACATATATAATAATTTATTTGTTAATTTCAATCCTCAAGTCGTATTATAAATAAATTATTTTAAATTTAATTATATATTTAGAAAAAAATTAATTTTTATTACACACATGAATTATTTAAAATTATATATTTAAAAATCATTTTTTAGCAAATACACAAATTATTTTAAATTTAATTATATATGTAAAAATAATTGTTAATGTTTGGCATAACTAAGCTCATAGCAAGACGGTGAAAAAATATTTAAAAACAAAAGAGTCAGCACCAAGGTTTATTAAAAACAAAAAACATTGGAATAACCCTTTTAAAAAGAAAATGACCTTTGAAACCAAATTTAGGTTCGGGAGTAGATTATGTGTAGAAAAGATATTAGTACCTTACAATCTCATCATAAAGACGGTCACTTCTAATTAAATGTACAAAATTAGAATAATTATTTTATCCCTCAAAAGAAAATAAATTTTTTATTTTATTTATTTACAAATTTTATTATTTTATTATTATTTATTTTTTTAGAAAAAATAATTCTTGTTATTATTTTTTTTATCTTTTATCTTTTTATATTTTATTATTTTTGAGATCGACAGAAGTATTTTCTTGTTCCTACTATCTTTTGATACAATGAAAAATTAGACTTACGTAGTTCTATTAGTAGAAAATCATTTTGTGTATTGATGTCTTATAGTTTTGAATTTTGAATATTTTTTTAGGAAAAAAATGTTATGATTTTTTTACTATATATTTTTATTTTAGATTAGGTCTTCATAATAATCAAACAGGAAATAGATCCAAAATAATTATCACTGACAACCAAGAATTTTGGTAGTAACCAAACAGAAAGTGGATACAAAATGACTATTACTAATAACTCATATTATTATTTATTTTAAAATATTTTATTTGGATAAGGTTTTCACAATAATCAAACAAGAAACAAATCCAAAATGACTATCATTAACAACCTTAGGTTTTTATAATAGCCAAATAAAAAGTAGATCTAAAATGACTATCACTAATAACCCGTATTTTATAACTTATCATTTTTTAATATTTTAGAAAGTGTTTTGATTTTTGATTTAAGAATCACACTATCATCTAATTTTTGTGTTAAAGACAGATACAATAGAAAGAACATAAGAAACGTTAATTTTATTCTTTTATAGCTAAATATTTTTCTTTAGTTCGCTTCGTCAACAATTTATTATTGAACTGAATTAAATTGATAGATTATTCAAACCAAGTTAAGCTAACTACATTCACAAAACAACAAACTTTTGTCTATTTTTTTTAGATCCATTAACACGGGACAATCTTTTGCACAACTGCAAGTACTCATACGAATAAAAAGACGGTAGAGAGGCCACGCACAACTCTTACTGACCCGTTACAAGCACTTCATACAATTAAATAAATAAAAAAAAAGGGAAAAGGGAAAGTAAAAGGTTAATTTAGGTAGAATGAAGAAATGAAATGGTCACATGAGATCCATCGATAAAGTGAACAGGGGAAATGCCAATCGGCGAACATAGCACTCAACAAAACAAATGAAAAAGAAACAAAACCCATCTTACCTGAACCGCTTCAACCAAGCCCACTTCTATATCTTTTAACAAATACCCCACTAAATAAAGACCCAACCAATTGGGTTTATGAATCAAAGATAAAAGAAAATTGTATCATGAAACCGAATCACATGTAATCAGCCAAGCAATAATTAGCCCAAACAACAATCCAAGCAATCAGACCCACGCATAAGCAAATCATTGAAGAAGCCCAAGCACAAACAAAATAATAAAAGAAAGAACAGAGGATCAAGAACGAGTGGATCCAATGATGTACACTGAAACAAAACAAAGAATAAGAATAAACTAAAAAGCCAATATAAAATGAATGAAATAATGGAAAGGGTACTGCGTATGTGGCGTCAGTTGTAGGGTCTGGTGGCCTTCCGCGTATGGTGCTGCGGCTCTAGGTCCGAGTGCGCTGAGGTTAGCATGAGCAGGGTTGATGAAGTTGCAGTTGGCACGTCCAATGATGGCATGGATGGTGAGTAGGTTACAGAGGCGATCAGATTTCATTTGTCACTCAAGGTGGTTCGAAGGTGAGGGCTGCCATTATTTTGATTTGAGCAAAAGAGAACCAGAGGAATGAAGGGATGAGGTTGGGCGAGAGGGTCTGTGATTGGGAAAAATGATTTGTGATTGGGGATTTTAGAGAGAACGGGAGTGTCTCGGGCGTTTTTGCGAGAGTGTGAGGGTCCCCTGTTTTGTTGATGGGAATGAGTGATATGGGAGAAGTGCTTGTGTGTGTCCCAGGGAGTGATTCCGGTGCTTCTGTACGTGTGAGTGATTCCCGTTAGTGTGACGCTACCCCATCAGTGTGCATACAGTGAATTTGAGTGTGTGTGTGGAATAAAAAAAAATTCAAAATCGAAAGGTACAGTGAGTGAGAGAGAAGATTCTAGAGTGAGTGAATTCTGTTATGTGTGTCGCCATAAGTTTTTTTGTCTTTTATTAAGAATTGTGTAACGAGAGTATGTGTAGTGTGGCGATCCTGTGTGTGAATCCTTCTACGTAAAAGTGTGTGCTGAGCAACGTGCAAAAGATGAAGTGGGTGCTGATAGCGAGAGAATATTATGAATGAGAGGTGGTTTTGTGATTCAAATTCAAAATTTAAACTTTCTAATATTATTACTCTTTTTAATTATTCATACTTTTTTAATTTTTCTCCCTTTTTATTTTATTTTCATGTTTACATTTTTTAATTCTTTGTATTTTATTATTCAGACAAAATTGGGTATCAGCAATGTTCGTAAAATATATTTTAACGCGCACACACATTAACATAGTATTTATATAAATATATGAATAAACAATTTCTTATTAAATAATATTAAATGTTATATATATCAAATATAATAAATTTATAAAATTTAATAAATAGAATATAACACACGCACACATTAACATATAGTATTAATTTAAATACATAAATAAACAGTTTTTTTCATTAAATTGTGTTAAATATTATATATATTGAATATAATCTATTTATTAAATTTAATTTAATAAATAAAATATAAATTTATTAAACACACGACTTTTCATTTGAATCCATCTATATATAAAAATCTATTATTAAATAAAAGTTAATTATTATAAAATTTAACACCTAAATATGTAAACAAAGATGAAAATATACATTAAGTTTTTTATTAATTTAATTGTTATCTAAAAAATTAGTTCGTAAAATTATCAAAAAAAATCAATTTTATATTAATGTAGGTGGCATCCAAGTGGCAATTCCTATGGATTAAAGGTCACTTTCTACAACACAATATCAGGTTTTATGGAAAGAAATTTAAGATAACATGGTTGTTTATTTGGTTTGTATCACTGGTCCTTATGGTTACGTAGGAATTGTATCATTTTCAAAAATGAGGATCCTAATATTGAACATGTGATGAAAATAATTAAACTTAAAATTTGGTCTCGGCTGTCCAATAGAATGAAAGGCTTCCCCTATATCTTTTATGAGTGGTCAACAAATCCTTTGCAGTGCTTGAAGAGTTTGTGGGTGAATGTTGTTAGTAAGAATGTGGGTAATAGGACTGGTTTAATTTTTGTATGTACCGAAGGCAGTAGGGATTAAATGTAGGTAATGTGTATTGATCCTAGTACTGATGTAATATGGCTAGTTTAATTCTTTAGGTAATTTGGAAACTAAATGTACGTAATTTGGGCACTGAATATGTAAAGTTGAAGGCAGTAGGTACTGATTGAAAGTTCAGCTTAATCATGTATATGGCATGGCTACTCCTTGTACCCCTTTTCAAATAAATTTTATTTGCTGACAAAAAAATTAGTGTAATATATATATATAGACACACACGCACAATAATTTATCTCTAAAATTCTATCTTTAAATATTATTTGAAATAAACTATTATAAATTATTTTAAAATTAATTATATATTCTAAAACGACTATTTGTAATTACTGTTCGTAAAAATATATTATAAAAGTTAACAATAATTTTGTTATAAATAAGGATATGAATTACATTTCTTAATTTATATGTCACCTTTTAAGTGAACAAATAAAAAGAAATGTGTTAAGAGTCTTTATCATAGTTTTTATAATTGATTAAAATTTATTAAAAATTATAAAATTATGAGTGAGAGTTGCTAAGTAGTAAGTGAGATCTACATAATTTTGTCATTTTTAATAAATTTTAATCAATAAAAAATAATTTGTTTAAAAGACTAGGTTAAAAATGTGTGGCTAATATTTCTTTTATTAGTATTAGAGCATTTTCAATGCAAGAATTCAATTGGGGTTCTTAACTCTATTTTAGTAGGTCTCTTTTTGTTACATATGATTTAGGAACACTGACTAGTTTTTACTCCAATGATAGAATTTAACTTAAGTTCTTAATTTATTTTTAGTGAGTCTCGTTTTATCTCTCTACTCACACTTACTAACTTAAAAAAAATAAAATTAATAGTTAAGCAACCTTGGTGATAGTTGCTTATGTAAGCAACTTCTATAAGAACTCATTTGCTCTAATGGTATAATCAAGTTGTTTAACCTTAAGAACCAACTTAAACAACTCCAGTGGATATGCTCTTAGTTGTTGTTTTTAAGGAGAGGCTTGTGATAAATGTAACACCCCCAAAATTATATAAGTATAATATTAACAATAGCAAGTAGCACTTATGTGATATTTGTCATATTCTAGAAAATATGAAGGGTTTTTTTTTGGCTTATATCATGAACAATAAATACATAAAGGATTTAAAACATAATATTAAAATTTCCTACAACTGACCATATCTAAAAAACAAATGAACTTTACTCGTACCAAAATAAAGTGGCAAAGAGTTGCTATAGAAGAATGTTGGGAGATCTTGCCAAGTTTCTGGTATGCTTATACCGACGTTGACTATTGTCATCCAAGGAGGTGGGAGAAGCACAACAAACAACAGGCAAAAGAAAAAGAAAAACAACACACAAACACAAGAATAGGGAGTGAGGTTCTAACTTAATGTATCAATATGGTAATAAACAAATACGAAGCTTAACCTAACAAACAATCACAAAGAAACATAATAAATAAGGAAATCCATATTATATAGTAGATAATAATCAATCAAATGTAATGCATGAATGCATAGATGTTGATTCATGATCAGACATAATGGATGAATACATAGATGATGACTTATCTCCATGCAAAACTTTCTAACCATAGAGTAGCAAGATCAGGAGCTCATACTCCATCGACCAAAGCATGTCAATCAATATCAATATGCACTCAATCTATAATGGGAATAGCATTAAGTGATTCACCAACCAAAGCTAGAAAGAGAATAGCCTTTGGTGATAATAGTATGTGTCAATACTCTCTACTGATCATGGATAAATTGTAGTGATTCGTTTGAAATGTTACTGTGTAAATTGTCTGAACCACGACATAGAGTTGTGACCCTCTGGCCCTTTATATGTTGACATGCACTAAACATCCTCGAGATCTCCTTGGCCTGCCCTACAAGACTCACACCCCATCACAATGTGTAGCTACTCTAGAGCACTAGGTCCAACAAACAATGATATGATTACAGTCGATCTTATTAAAATTTATATCCATTAATAGTTTTACTTAGGAAATTCTGTTTCCCTTAATATAAATTTCCAAATCGTCAACAGTAGGCTTTTTATCAAATCCTCTTAACTAGAGATAACAATTGAATGTCGTTACTTGATATCAACTCTAATATAAAAAACTAACCAATATGCATATGACAACATGAATGTGCTCATTAATTGAACTCAATCACATTTTAAATTAATCACAACAACAATAAAGAATCAAATCTAAATAGTCTTAAAAGAGATTGAAATTTAAAACTATTTATAATAATAGCTTTAAAAGTCATACCAATGGTAAATTCCAATTGGTTGACAGTGTAAAACTTTTTATACTGACAATGTATGATTATTAAATGTAACATCCCAAATTTTAAGTACTAGAAATAAATCACGAGCTAGCTCTTGGTAGAACCCTTCCCATATGTTATTAGACAAAATATGTCTTAAGAGTTATTGTTATTATTATTATTGTTTTTAATACCTTAGTATTATAAATTAGTAGGAATATTATCATAGAACTCAAAAGAGCATGTAGGGTCCAATAAGGGACTAAAGCCCACTAAGCCACATACCCACCCACATGTTATAAGAAGGGAATAGAGAAGGAGGGTTAGGTTTAGCCGTCACAAAATAGAAGAAGAAAGAAGTTAGAGAGAATGAGGAGAAAAGGGAAGAAGAAAAAAAGAGAAGAAGGAGGAATAGAAACTGGCGAACCCAAACCCTAGAACTCAGTTTTGCGTGCTCCTAAAGGTGAGTGCTCTCCCCCGTGTCCTTCCTTGTTCTTGTTCCTCTATTTATATTTTCTTTCCTTATACCTAAATTTAGGGATTTGATGGGTTTTGAGGAGATTGTGAGGGAGTAAGGAATTTATAGATTAGATTAAACAATTATTAATGTAGAAGAGTGATTAAGAATCTAGTTATTTATTTGGGAGCATTTAGAAACCAAAGACAATAGGAAAAACAAATTGAAATTAGTACCTCGGATCTGCCCGGCGGGATTAGATAGCTGCTGGACGACTTTTCTTCAAAAACTGGATTCTGTGTTTGCACTAGGCGCGCGGACCCGTTGGGCGGGATGAAACATCCGCTAGGCGGATTGGATCTTGACGCGAACCCACTGGGCGGGTGCAATACCCGCTAGGCGGGTTGGGTTCCGGTGCAGACCCGCTGGGCAGGTTTGCTAGACTGTTGGGTGGATACGATTTTTGCTATTACGTTCCTTGTATTTGTGAACTCCTTTTGACAGTGTTTAACTCATTATTATTTGTTTTTTTTTATGTCTTGTTGAGTTTATATTGTATGGTTGTTATTTACTTTGAAAAAAATGAGTGTGATATGAAATTGTGCCTATGATTCATGATAAAAGTCTATGAAAGCTGTAAGCATTGTATGTGACCATGCATCATAACATTTGAGTTATGTGAGGAGAAAAGTATGTAGGAATCTGGTTGGTGGAGGCCGTGATGGGTTGTTTAACCTTAGCCTTGGGGGTTATCCGGTTGGGAAAACTCCAATGGTCTATGCTGATCCCATGGAGCCGGGGCGTATTGGCAAAACTGGGTAACCCTGACTAGTCACCGGGGGATATCATGCTAGTTGAGGGTGCAAAAGCTGAAGGCATTGGTACCGATGACGCTTCTTATGGCCTGCATTTACTCATAGTCTACTTTCCGAAAAGTTTAGGTTGGTACCACATGTGCATGAGTAGTGGTTTAGGAACATCGCACGCATATGTATCTTGTTGTAGTGTGATATGTTGAAGTGTGCTACGTTGTAATTGTGTGAATTTTATGTGACCTTGTTCATAAGCGAATGATGTAATGTGTACACGTGTGAAAATGTGATTGTGTATTGTGATGAATTGTCAAGATTATGTATATGTGCTCATGTTATGCATGTATGTCATGCTTACTTGATGAAACAAAACAATGTGTATGTCTAGTTACTAGGCAAAAGATGTGAAATAAATGTATGCTTGTAATTAAAATTGTGTTTGCTACCTCAAGGATAAATGAGAGTTTAGGCCCTAGGATAGTGTTGTGAGGGTCCTAATTGGATAATAATAGTTGTGAATGAGGTAGAGAAAGAGTGAATCCCCACACAGCGTAATAGAAAGGTATAAGACAGATAAGAGAGAGCAAAATGACAGTATTAAGGTGAGCGTTAAGGGATGGTCAAAAGTATTTTAGAATGTTTGTGACCTTAGACTTGACCCATAGAGACCAACCTTAAATATTAAAAGAAAGAAAAGTAAAATCTAAACATGAAGGGTTTAAATACTAGAGAGCATTTTGGGTAAGAAAGAGTTCTTAAGTTGAGAATGAGATAGTAAACTAATATAACAGTCAGGAGAATGAGAGAGTGGTTAACACAGAAAGTATTGAAGATTAAAAGGTGTAGATTAGACCGTAGGTATGGCGAATTATGAGAGACCTAGTGAGTTTAAAGCCATAAAAGATAAATGCTGAGGGTTGTCCGAATAGAAGAGTGTAACCCAGCCGTAGAGTCCTTAGAGCACTCACTAAGACATTATGTCTCATTCCTTTAAGTTTCTCCTTTTTCAGGATACAGGTGAAGACATGCGTAGTTGAAGCTTAGAGTCAGTCACATGCAAGAAAACATAGTCTAGTTTATATTATGTTTTTGTATTCTTCTTTATATTTTGTACAATACCTTCGGGTGATAGTTAAGTATTATGTTTTTTTTTATATTGTTCGTATATAATATTTAATTATATTTATGAGTAACATTTGTATATTATTTCTACCTTTTTAAGTTTGTTTTTTTTTTAATTTAGACCTAGTTACAGTAATGCCCCTTAGGATGTTACATTAAACTCTCTCTCTCTATATATATATATATGTGTGTGTATGTTTCATGTTCTTATTATGTTATACTTAATTTGACTAACAGGTACGTATTTTATAGCAAACTCTCAAAATGAGTTACAATTTTTTTTAAATGGTTGCATTATGTGTAAGTTATATAAGAATCGGCCCAAATTAAATTTTTGTGTGGCGTGGTAAAGAAACGAACCCAAAGGTCATGGATGGTCCAATATTGCACAGCTCAACCAAATCTTCCGGTACACGTTCCTTTTCCATTTCCCATTTCCCGCGTGAACGTGCTGCAGTACCGTGTCCAGTGCTCTCTGCTCTTGCTTTCCTTCAAATTGGTGCAGCAGCACTCCATCTCAACAACATCGAATTACTTTTCTAACCCACATCTCCGTTTGAAAACATAGAATTTCATCCTCACAATCACTCTCTCTCCCAACCCACGCCACGGATTCTTGTAGTGTAGGGAAGAACACACAAAATTTTCGAGAAGAGCATAAATCGGTTGGCTATTGCCTATTAATTTCACACCACCACATACTAACGTATATATATACAAATTCTTGCTATCCAACCCTTTGCATTCAACCAGCAAATGATTTATCACTTAATTCATCATCGTAACAGGAAAAATCAAATTTCAATCAGGAAAAATTTCTCAACGCAACCACAAATTTCAGAGAAGAAATACAATCAATACCATCAATTTCAAATATTAATCAATTAAACAAGCACTTAAACACAGTTAAAATTACCGCACGAAGCCTAAAACTCCTCCCCACCTTTCATTTTCCAGAGATTGAATTTGCTCCTCTGTCCCACGCATAAGAGTTGAATCCGCTGCACAGTGCTCCCTCTAAGGGCCCAACGATGTAGGAGAAAGGAAAAAGGAGTGGAGTTGGCTTGAGAAAACTGAACAAGATTGCGAGGTTGCGAGGTTTAGAGAGAAATGAACGCTTAAATAGCACGCAACGAGGGGATGATATTCCTTAGTACTCCCCCTTATACGTTGTCGGGGGTACTTAACGGAGAAGGAACTCAAGAAAGAGAGCATTCATCCAACGGCTGGCAGAAACCACAAAATTCTAGCCGTTGGATTTCACTAGTTTAAAAATTAAAACAAAAGTTGGGCATAGAGACGGAAGATGGCTCCGAAAAACTTACACAAGACACATGCCCCGGATTAAGAGTGTTCATGGGTTGATTTAAGTTAGGTTTTACTAAATTTGTTACTCTAACTTATTAAAATAGTTTAGATTGGGTTGAATTTGTGTAATTTTTTTTATCAAAACTAAATCAAACTAATCCGATCAATAATAGGTTGAGTTGGGTTGGATTGGGTCTTTGGGTATAAAAAATTAAAAATTATTTTAAATTTTCTATAAAATTGTAATTTTTTTTACTATTTTAATAAACAATTGTGAGAATAAAATTTAAAAGAAATGTTACTCCACTAAAAAATATGGTTGTTCAAAAATTTGAATAATTGTATGACTTTTCTTTTTTCTTTCCAAGTCAATTTTTTTTCTTAGAATATGCATTTTGATATTTGTTTCTTAGCTAAACAAATCAACATCCCACACTTCGGCTATTTGTTAAGGGATGACTCATTCGAGTAGTGTGAAATACCAATCTCATAGTGCTTATGGTTTTAAAAAATGCTCGGTTGATATCAACATAACACATAAATAAATCAAGATATCTAATAAACAAAAGAGTATAGTAAATAAGGCAAGATATCAATAGTTCGTGTATGTTTTCTCTCTTTTTTTTTTAATTTTAAGGTATTACCTAAGTCTAAGTGCAAAAATATATATATAAATAATAAATTGAAAATTAAAACGCCACGTTTGGGTTGGGTTGGGTTTGCGGGTTCAATAATAAAACTTGTTACCTAATCCAAACAACAATAGGTTTGATTAGGTTGGGTTGGATTCTATCCAAACAACACAAAAAACTAAACCAAAAAATTTGAGTTGGTTTGAGTTTACAAGTATCTATACCTATGAACACCCTTATCCCCGATAGTAACGACATGTGAACCGGGAATGAAAGAAAAAAAAAGTGCAGTCTACTAAAAGTGTGTTTCAATATCAGTTTACACACATTTCAATGTACCCAAATGAAAAAACTACTCTCTTGATGGATCGAAATCAACAGATGTTTGGTGTGTTAGAATGTAAATCAAAACACATATAAGTAATTAAATCAACAATTGAAAGTGTGTGTGAGAGAGTTACGGTTTTGTTGGGCCAGGGAAAATGAGAAAGAAGAAAAGCATTCAACCCAAATACTTCCTACTAATTCAAATTTAATTTTAAATGTCAAGTTATTAACACGCTCATTTTATTATTTAATTTTTACTTTTAATTATTTTCATACGCATATAATAATTCATGCATATTTATTAAACAACAATTTTAATATTTAAGCTCACTAATTTCATTTTACAGATATATATATATATATATATATATATATATATATATATATATATATATATATATATATATATATATATATATATATATCGAAATCTATATTTATATTTTTTTTGGTTCCAAGTACAATTAATATGATTTCTTCTAATTACTTTGAGTTTAGTTAAATTATAATTGCATCACAATTATCTAAACTATTAATTAAAATAACACCAAGTCAAATTAAAATAAAATACTAATTTATTTTTGAAAATAGAGGATATAGAGGGAGAAAAACTATAGGATGTTACAATAAACCTTGCTAGGGAGAGAGGATAAGATAATAGGAAAGGAACAGAGAATTACGAGGGATTGAGTACGTGCAGTTACAGTTTATGTCAACTTGCTATCTTAAGTGGATATCTTAGGCCTCGTTTGGGGTGGTTGCGAGTTTTTAGTTTTTGATTTTCAAAAATAATTTTCAAAACAAAACGTATTTGACTAAAATGGAGTTGAAATGGTTTTTAACTCAATTTCAAAACACTTTTACATTTATTTTCAAAACCAAGAAAAAAAGATTTGTAGATTTGGTTTTTAGTTTTTAGTTTTTTTAAAAAATATATATCACTGTATTTGACAATATCCTTTCTCGCCACCACCACCATAACCACTATCATTGTCACCACCATTGCCATCGCCACCACTATTGATGTTGCCATCGCCGCAGTTGCCGTCACCACCACTACTACCATCACCACCATGACCACCGGCACCGCCACGACCATCGGCACCACCACCACCATCACCGTCGCCACTACTACCACAACCATCGGCATCGCCTCCACCACCACAAGCTTCATCACAACTACCATCTTTGTTGCCACCACCACAATCACCAGCGCCGCCGCCGCCACCACTATAGGTACCGTCACCACCACCACTAACTCCTCCACCATTACCATCACTGGCACCGCCATGAGTACCATCGGTACTGCGACAACCCTCTTCGTTGATACCACCACAACCGTCACTGTTAGCATCGCCACAACTGTTATCGCCAGCATTACCACCACTCCCATCATCATTGTTGCCGTCACCACCATAACTGTCGTCACTCGTCACCACACAAACATATTCTTAAACTAATTTTAACAAAATAATAAATTTCAAAGTGACTTTATTTTGAAACCAAAAATTAGAAAAAAAAAACTAAAACTAATTTTTAAAAACTAAAAACTGGTTATAGTTTTTATAATTTTCAAAACTCAACCAAAAACCACCCTAAACAGGCCCATTAGTACTAGTTGAGTTTTCTATTGTGTGTCTATTTTGAGAGTATACAATTTCGTTCTCTCTTTTATTTCTCTCCAAAACTCAACTCTCAAATAAACATTATGAGCACATGATATGAAAGCATTAAATACATCATTTTTTTTTTTCCATTTTAAACTATTTATCACATGCCCGTATAGTAGGCACGCCATAAAAATATCCTTATTAATTTATGGCAATGATTTTTCCTATACGAAACCTTCAAAATCTTCTATTGACAGAAATAGTATGTGAGGTTAAAGTACCTCATATATTCTCTTTAATTTATTTTTATTTGCAAAAAAAAAAAAAAAAAAAAACTTTAAGTGTATCCTACAATGAGTTTTTCATTCCTTTAAAATGTATGTGTTAAATAACTTTAAATATTTGATATAGTAAATATATTTTATTTGAATATAATTTTTCTATTTTTGTTTCTTTAATTAATACCCTCAATGTACTAGATATATAAGAAAACTTTTTTATATTAGATATAAATGAACTTTCTTAGAGTTTTTTTTTTCTCTTGTGATTCTTAACATGATTAAAAGTTAGTTTTGAACATTTATTATCAATTTTGTAACTATAGAAGATGAAATAAAGATTTTAGATAAAATTTCAAAACCAATAATAATGATACTTAAAACTTCATTAATTCCACCTTTGATGTTTTTTTTTCTTCTGTTGGGCAAAAGGAGAAAGTCTCCAAAATCAATAACCTCTATATAGAAAGTTACACAGGAGGAATTAGCCAACGGCAAAAGGGATAAAAAATCATGTGAAAAATCAAAAATATGATTATCTACACTACTCGACAAGCCATGTTTTGTCAGAGCTTTCACGTATACTTGGTTTAAATGTAGTTGTTTGTAACCTTTTTTATTTTATTTTATTTTAGGCATAGTTGTTTCTAACGTTGAAAGTTGTAAAAAAGATAAAATAACATTTTAAAAGGTTCATTTAAATTAACCTTGGAAATGCTATGAATAATTTATATATAAGGATGACAAAATCTTACGTTGTTAACATATTTAATTCGCAGAATTAATAACATGCACATACTTGTTGCATTAATATATTAAAGCTATTATTATATTATTTTAATGACTGATAATAATATTGTTACATTTTTAAATTAATACATTAAATATAACTATTTATTATGTAATGCATTCACAAGTTCGAACTTGATGAAATCTATTAAAAAAAAAACAGAGTTCAATATGATAAAAGGAATTTTAGAAGGTCAATATAGAATACTTTTCTTTCAATTCCCCCGCTATTTTAAAAATTCAAGCATCTTGATAGCTAAAAAACGAGAAAGTGTAAAGTTTCTGTAACATACAATAGTTAAATTAAAAGAGAAAGACACTACAAAAGTTCGAGTGTTTGTATAGTTGTTGATGATGTTATTGTGGATGTTGATCACAACTTAAGTGAGTGGTGAGTGTAGGAAATAAAATGTAGAGTGACAAGGAGAGAGAGAGGAAGAGTAAAATATATTTAAAAATATACAAAAATTATTTAATTTTTAAAAATATTTCTTTCAATGAATGAGAGAGACTATTTTTGAAGTAATCATAAAAATTATTTAATTTTTAAAAATAATTTTATAGATGGATTAGATATCCATCCATAAAAAAGTTCTTAATGAATGGATTGAATGATTTTTATTCAATGGATCATGGACGAAGTAGTTTTTTTAATGAATTTTTAATAAATCATTAATAAATTAATGGATTGTTTTTAACTCATCTTTTATAACCCAAATAAAAATTTGACCAATCCATCATTTAGCAGGCCTAAATGAAACTAATTGTCAAGATAAAGCATTTGACACTACCATTTGCATTAATTAATCACAATTGTGCATAGATCTTTAAGTTTAAAAAGATTAGTTATAAGTGTAAAAAGTTCATGCATACACAGTGTAAATACTTTTTACATTATCATGTCCAATTAGAAAATGTCATGTATGATAAGTTTGTTGATTTTTATAATAATTACCTTAAAAGTTATATCTATCACGATTTTTGATTAGTTGATAATGTAATTTTTTTTTACACTTATAGTGTATAGAAATTAAACTCTAGTTATAATACCATAATTATGCTACAATTTCGACTTATTAGGTTTTCAATGATGATTAACTTTAGCATTTTTTTTCTCTAGGGAACATTTAATATATTTATTAAATATTTTTAATTATTTAAAAAAGTAACAATTAAATAATTTTAATGTTTTTATGCAATAGATGAAGTCCATTGTATTGTTAGGTTCATCGCATCTAAGGTATTATTCACTTTAACTCTCGTGAACCTTCACAGTTTTGTTCTTAAGGAGGAAGGCCTTAAGCAATGTGTGACTCTTTTGGTGTATCGGAATAGTAGCCCTTCATTTGAAGCTAAGGGGACTAAAAGGTTTGTTAGCTGTCATGGGTGCCTTAGGCCCCCTTCCAATGCTTCGACCTCAAATTTGCTGATTGTTAGGCTCACTACATTTGAGATATTGTTTATTTTGACTCTCGTGAACTTTTATAGTTTTGTTCTCAAAAAACGCTTCAATGAATTAAGAAAGGAGAGTGTTTATTTAACTTCAATTCTTAACCAATGTAGAACTTTTTTAATGTACCAGAACAATTTTAAATATCAATATTTTTTTAATATGCAATCACGACCATATATATGTTAAATCCATAGTTACTAAGTATGCGGTATGGGTACGAGTTCCTTGTTCATGTAGGTATGCAGTTTGTCACTTTTTAAGTTATTATTACAAAACTACCTTTAAGGAAAACCAAGAATGTAGTACACGGTACAATGAATTCGGTAACACAGTACACAAGATTTTTGAGAGAATTATGTAACCATGGTTAAATCTTTATCAAGTTTTTTTTTTTTTAACAAGGAGACAAAAGGCCCAAACAAAAGCCATATTGTTTGTTGTATTTAAATTAAGTATGCTAATAATCTAATCAATTAATTGAATTTATCACTCTGCAAAAAAATGTTATGTTTCATAACAAAATAAGAATGGTTTGAAACATGTACATCACAATCACCAACCTGTAAGAAATATGTGAACATCCAGAAACTTTTTCCACATAGAAATTGCATTTTGGACATCTTTTGCAACTTTCGTTCTTAGAAAGTTCCATTATCATTAGATCTTCCCTCCCTCGCTCGTACCCCTTGAAGCTCTGAAACTCCTTATTACTCCATGCCATGAAACGTTGCACTGTGCACAAAACAATCTTTTACAATGTGGACATTTCGAAGCAGTCCCAACTTCCTCAACATCACACATCAACATAGCTGAGCAATCCTTAAAAGGGCAATAAAATTCTTGTGATTCAAGCACCAAATTCTCACAAAGGGCATTTCCCCATCGATCAAACACTTCCTTAGGGATAATTGAACGACAATACTGAGGCTCCAGAACCCTCTGCATTTCGGGTCAGGGCATTTCACCATTGATATATTCTCCTGAATCTGTGCAGCCACATATCTCCCAATGCAATCATCACAAAAAGAGTGAGAACAGTTTTGGTTCCTGAACATTTCTGCACCAGGTTTGGCTTCCATGCAAATACCACAATAGACTCGGGAAGATACACCGGTCTCTTTCTATTTCCCCTGTTCTTAAAGGGTCAACATCTACATCCACTTCGATAACTTCGATTTTAAATCTATTACTTGACATTGCAGAGGAATATAAGGCTTCTTGTAGTTGTAGCTCTTCTGAATTTGAGATTGGAAATACATCTTCAGCATCGTAAATGGTTGAAAAGAAGAAATCGTCAACTATGAGATGATGATCTTCAGGAGTAGAGAGAAAAGTCATAAATGTCAATGAAGTTCCCTCCATATCCTATATAATTTTTTTCATAAACAAAATTTACACTTTTTGGTATAGACCACATGTATTTTTTACTATTGACAATTTGGCTTGAATCAACTAAGACTAGATAAAGTTTTTCTTCTGAGTATTTATTTATATTGTGAATGGTATGTACTTAAATTTATATATATATATATATATATATCCAATAAAGGATTTATGTATGGCAATGCAAGAAGAGAAAGACGTAAATTTCAACCATTGGGGATGCAAAAGGCAAATTGATGATCACGACTCACGAGTCTTAAATATTTGACCGTTTTGTTTTAAATGTTATACACAAATTTACTCTTTAAAATTGGAATAATTGGTGAAATTAATCCCTAAAATTAATAAAATAGTAAAATAGTCTCTAAAATTATAAATCATCAATCAATTTAGACAGTGTTTAGGACAGCTAAAATTTTAAGATTTGAATTGTTTTTTTAGAAAAGAAAAAAAAAAAAGAAACTTTTTGCCAAATTTCAACTTGTTTGGGACATCAACTGAAATTTTGTAAAAAGCTTTTTTTTTTTTGAAAAATAAGCTTTTTTTTATAATCTATAGTATAGTAATTTATAATTTTTTTCCAACAGTTTTTCTTTTTTTCCCTCAAACACATTATTTCAAAATTACTCCCAAGTTTTCCAATAGCTTTTTTTCCTTTCAATTTCACATATACCCTTTTTGTAATTTACTATGTAAAAATTGATTATTTTGTTGTATCCAAACAAAATTAATTATTTTTGAATCGTTTTTCAGCAAACTTATCCAAACAAAAATTGATTTTGATTATAATCGATTATACATATAATCAATTATTAAAATAATTTAATTTTTGCATCTGTCCCAAACACACCCTTAGTCTTTCTTTTATTAGCTAGTATTATCTAATGCTTTAAAAATGTTGAATTGACTCTTTAATGTCATAGGGATGAAAACAACCAAAACAACAGTGAAATAATAATTGGTTTTTTCCTTTCCTACATCTTTGTTCTTTTTTATGCTTACTAGTTTTACATTAGTCTTTTGATCTATCCATTGAGGCAATGTCATCACAGTACCCCTAAAATCAAGTTGTGTGAAATATGCATAATTAAACGAAGGGACTCGGGCTTTTTAATGACATTAGAAAGGCTAAGTCCCTTTGCTTAATTATGTATGTTTCATACAACTTGATTTTAGAGGTTTTTGTGATGACATTTCCTTAATAGGTAGATCAAAAGACTAATGCAAAACTAAGAAGTATAGGAAGAACAAAGACATGAATAAGGGAAATATCGATTATTATTCCACCAATGTTTTGATTAATTAGGATTTTCTATTTTCCTTTTTAACTTAGGCTTTACTTGTATATAAATGATGTACATAGAGCTATGAATATATGTGGAAAATAATTATTCTTCTATCTTAACATGGTATTAGAGCCATTTGGGCTTTGATCAAGAATGAGTGGTGAGAGTTTGAAAATGACAACAAGCCACAAAGAAAATTATTAATCAATGATAGAAAAAGACAGAAGATGAACATGAATCAAAACGATCAGAAATGGTGAAGAAAACACCCTCTCCATATGATTTGAGTTCAAACGACAATCCAAGAAGTGTGATCACCCACGTTTAGCTACAGAGTGAGAATTAATTGTCAAACAATTAATTAACAAATCATTTAAGAATATTATTATCAAATAATCGTGAAATATTTTAGTAGAAACCATAAAAAAAAAAATCAAAAGTAGAGAGAATAGAAAATTTAGTGATCTTAAAAACTAAGTAAAAAAATTATTAATAATCATACCAACATATTTTATAATTTAAAAAATTATAAAAATGTTTTTACAACAAAACTTATCTAAACCTATAATTTGATTAAATTTAATTTTAAAATTTATCTTATTTTACATAAAAAAATGTTATAATAAACCATTTATAAATGCTATTATCTGTGTAAATTTTTTTTACATTATATATACATGCATATATATATATATATATATATATGGATAGATAGATATATATAGTGTGTGTGCGTGTGTATAAATCATTTAGACAAAAGTAATAATAATAAAATTAAAATAATTTACAAAATAAATGAAAATAAAATGTATAATAAATTTAATTATTCTTAATTTATTTTTAATAAAATAATTTATTTATTACTTTATTAAAATTAAATATTTTCTAAAAAATGAGTTGCTAGTGATAATCATTTTGGATCCATTTTTTGTTGAGATAAAGAAAATATTGTACTTTGAAAAATGTTTGAGTCATGACAACTTAATAATTCCAAAATTTTCTAAATTATAAAAAATAAGTTGCAATTGAAAACCATTTTAGATCTACTTTCTATTTGTTTATTGTGAAAACTATGTACCTTTGATTTTTTATTGTATTCGAGAATACAAATGAGCAATGGAACACCCTTGTCAAGTTAAAAAAAATATTTTTATAATTTTTTCCTTATTTCAAAAATAATAAAATTCATTTTAAATAATAAAAGATTCTCTTATGACAAATAGAAGATATTAAATAACTTTAAATAGTAAAGTTTTACAATTTTATACCTAAAGAAGTTATTTCACTAAAAGGGTATTCATAAAAATAAAAAAAAGCATTTATATATGTGTGTGTGTGTGAGAAAATTCTATTAAAACCAAATATACAAATCTTTGATCCTCAAGAAACATGTGCAAACATTTCCTAAAATGTTTATAGTTAACCAAACAAATTTTAGGGGTGTTCATTGGTAGGGATGTTCATAAACCGATCCAATTCAATGAAAACCGAAGATCCAAAAAATCGAAAACTGAATAAACCGAAAACCAAAAAAATTGAACATTGAAAAAACTGAAATTTTTTATTGGATTGGATCGGATTTCGGATTTGATTTTGAAAACCGATCCAATCCAATCCAAACTGAACTTATACATGCATATATATTTTCACTTGTAATTTTTTAATATCACTCATGTTTCTATTTTTATTTCTTATATATTTGTAAAATTATCACATAAATTATACTTGTTTATAAAAAATTTATTTATTTAAAGATAGTTTTTTAGTAACTATTTGAGTAAAGATACATAAACATAATTCTTAAGTTGTGAAAATTTATTTTTAATAATATATATTTGAAGAGTTATACTAGTATTAGTTATATAATGACTCATTAATAAAATATTTGATATTTTAAATTATTTTTTAACACATTTATTATATATCATATTATTTATTTAACACTTTTTTTTAAAATAATAGTAAGATTAAAACCAAAAACCGATCCAATCCAAACCGCTTTAAATTGGATCGGATTGGATTGGATTTAAATTTTAAACCAAACCGATTGGATGATGAAATAACAAAACCGAAATGATTGGATCGGATGGTTTTTCTCTTCAAAACCGATCCAATTCAATCCGCGAACACCCCTATTCATTGGTTTAGATCAACCCAATGAACTCGAGGGCCATGGGAATCTTTCCACCACATATGCCATGGGCGCCACAAGTAGGGCGGCCGTCGTGGCTCGTCATGTGAAGTTTGCTATACCATCACCATAAAATGGTAGCCTATAAGTTTTTTACTAGTGCAATTTGCCATGATCGTTGTTTAACACTTATTTACACAATTTGTAAAATGACAAATGTATACAAAGAGTCAGGTTAATCATACTATGTGAAACGGTCAATTAATGGAAAGATTGCAATTCTAATTTATATGTGGATGACACAATTATCACAAGAAATGACTTAACAGTAATAAAAAGGTTGGGAGAGGCTCTTGCTACAAAATTTAGGCTTCGTTTACTTCTATTTTTATTTTCTATTTTTTACTTTTTAATTACAAAACTATCACCTTGTTTTCAATTTGTTTACTATTTTTAAATATTTGTACAAAAAATAAAGAAAACAAAAAAAGGTTATTTTCACTAGAAACAAAACACAGATTAAAAACAAGATAACAATTTTGTAATTAAAAAGTGAGAATAGAAAATGAAAACATAAAATAAAAATAGAAGTAAACGGGCCTTAGGATAAAAGATAGGTGATCCTTAAGATACTTCCTAGAATGGAAATAACATGTTCAAAAAAGGCAATTGTCCTCTCACAAAGGAAATGTATTTTTGATCTTTTAAAGAGACAAGCATGATTGGATGTCAACTAGTAGATACTCTTATTCATCCAAATTAGGAACATTATAAGAAACACCTTAAAGCTAGGCTGACCAAATTAGGTCACTTTTATAAACTATTAATCAATTTGGGATTTTTTTAAAACATATTACCAAAATGAGGTGGTCAACATTGGAAAATGCTAGTCAAACAAGCATTTTCAATTTCACTTCAACTTTTTTATTATTTTTTTTAATTTAACTGCGAAAAGAGCCAAGTGGTTGTCATGTAGGATACCTCAGTGGTAATAGTGTTTTTTGAAAACGCTATTGTTACTGGAGTATCTCATATGGCAACCACTTGGCACACAATTGGCAATGTTGGTGAACATGTGTGTAATACACTAATACTACTAGCGTTTTCACTTATTTATTTATTTAAAAACAGAAAATGCTAGTTTTTAATTATTTATTTATTTATTTTCAAAATTAAAAATGCTAGTATTATTATTGTTTTAAATATTTTATTTATTTATTTATTTTAAAATTCTACATGCTAGTATTAGTAGTGTTTTTAATTTTTAATTTTAAATGAAAACGCTAGCAGGAGAAACAAACTTTGCTGGTGGCTTTGCTGGGGTCATTAGCACGAGGAGGAGAAGGTGCCAATGCAGTGGAGTTAGCAACAGTGATCTTCTCTTTGGCCATGTTAGAAGAGGCTGAGGCCAAGACATTATTTGAGGTTGAAGAAAAGTTAAGCTTTAAAGGCACTAAATGTAGAAGTGCACATAATAAAAACCCTACTAATACTAGCATTTTCCATTTTAAAATAAAAAATAAATTAAAAATTAAAAACACTACTAATACTAGCATTTTTCATTTTAAAATAAATAAATAAATAAAATATTAAAAATGCTACTAATACTAGTGTTTTGCATTTTAAAATAAATAAATAAATAAATGAAATATTAAAAATGCTAATAATACTAGCATTTTTAATTTTAAAAATAAATAAAAAATTAAAAACTAGCATTTTTGTTTTTCAAATAATAAATAAATAAATAAAAGCACTAGTAATACTAGTATGTTGCACATGTGTGCACCAACACTGTCAATTGTGTACCAAGCAGCTTCTACGTGGAATACTCCAGTGGCAGTAACATTTTCAAAAAACACTATTGCCATTGGAGTATTTTCCCTGACAGTCACCTGGCCCTTTTCAAAGTTAAATTAAAAACAAATAATAAAAATGTTGACGTGGAATTGAATATGTTAGTTTAACTAGCTTTTGCCAGCATTAACCACCTCACTTTAGTAATATGTTTTAAAAGAGCTCCAAATCGATAAATAGTTTATAAAAGTGACCTAATTTGATTAATCAGCCCTTGAAGCTGTCTATCACATGCTTACTCGGTTATGTTGACTCATTCTTGAATATTAAACCTAGAATTAACATGTTCTTTGCTGGTTTGTTACAGCAGAAGAACCAGCCATTGGCTATGTTTGACTAGTTCCTCTCTCAATACTTTCCTACTTACTCTTCACATAACCAGCATCATATCCGTTTCTTAGAAGTGTAGAAAAATGATAATAAAGTTGTGAAAGGAAGGGTCATGGACAGGGGCGGACCAAACTTAGATGAGGCACTCCTTCAATTTGATAAAATTATAAATAAATATGTTAAATTTTTATATTTTGACCATTCTATTTTAATATATTTGAACCCACTATTAAGGGTAGACCTATAATTACATAAGAGTGTGTATTTGAAATCATTATTTTTAAATTTTTACTCCTTTTATGTATTTATTATTTTTTTATTGATAATGAGTTGATCATTTAACGATTTCAAAATATGAAATCACGTAGAAAACAATTATAAGCTATGTAATTTATTTGATTAGATATATTAAAATTTTATAATTTTAACATGTATGTTTTTATGTTTATATGTATGATAATTATTATTATTATTTTTTATTTTTTAAATAGATTGTTCTCATTAACTCGAAATCTTAGATCCGTCACTGGTCATAGATGTTGTTGTTGTATTTGGCAGACTGCCAGCTAGCATGTCAGGAGCTGTACGAATGGCATTTTGATTGAAATCGTTACCTAGAATATTAAAGGCAATAGTTATTGTTGATTATTAAGCAAGACATTGGGGCAGACATTTCCATATAACTTTTTTTCATTATTAGTGATTGGAATTGGATTGACTGAATTGGTGTCGGTTTGTATATTATATAAGAACAGATCACAAAATTTCCAATGCAACATGAAGAGAAATATTTTCATATATTGTATCGCATGCTAAATCCCAGAATTGGGTAATTACTTTATTGGAGATGGTAAAATAAAATAGAGGAGAGAGAAAAGAACCAGGATATGAGGCGAAAAAGAAGCATTGAGAAGCGGTGTGGGCAAGCGGCGGCGGAGAGTGTGATCGTTGAATGGACGTTTGTTGTTGTAGTTGGAGAGAGAGGCTCCGATTGCTTGGAGGTTTTCCACCGAAAAAGGCTCACAATCACAGACGAAAGAGGCAAGTCGTGTGAAACCACCCTCCACCTTCTTCATCTCAAACCACTCGGAGTTGGTGACATGGAGGGAACAAAGTTTTAAATTGCAGTCGCATTTCTTAATATTGTGAGAAGTTATAAAAAATCTGTGGGTACAGCCACAATTGCGGTCACATTGCAGTGCGGAAACTCTAAAAACCTTCTTGTCACCGTCAAAAATATACGATGACAAAGAGATTTTACACTTTGTGTGGATTAGGAGTGAATTAGAGTAAAAAAACCAAATTAGTATTTAAAAAAAACAATTTATCAGAATAATGTAGAAAAAAAAGCATTTTACCGAAATAGGTTATTTTAAGATGTATAGAAGACGCCAGCGGTAGTGGTGCCATACAAAAAAAACAAGGCGCTGATTTAGCCAACACCACTTGCAAGTTTGACTGACGCGACATTTTTATCATGTAATAGAAGGCGCTGGTCAAAGTAGTGCCTTCTGTGCATGAGATGATATTTTGTCTTTTTCGGACAGGATTTGTGAAGCAGGACGCAACATATTTTGTCTTGTAGTAGAAGGTGCTAGTCAAAACAGTGCCTTTTGTGTTGGTCAAAGGCGCTGGTCAGACCGTCGTCTCCTGTACAGCCGTCAAGCGCCCCTTGCACCAGTGCCACATAATATTTATTTAAATGAAAAATTAACTACATGTTATTTAACTTTTAAATTAATTAAAAAAATTATAGTGTAATATTTTTAAATTAGGTCACTAATATGACAAATTATTTAAATCATAATTTGTAAATCATAAATTCACAACATTTTTTTTTTAATTTCAAATTATGATCTAAATTATAGCTACACATTTATATAAGTTTAAAACATATATATATATATATATATATATATGTTTTAAACTTATATAAATGTGTAGCTATAATTTAGATCATAATTTGAAATTAAAAAAAAAATGTTGTGAATTTATGATTTACAAATTATGATTTAAATAATTTGTCATATTAGTGACCTAGTTAAGAAATATTTGGCTATAATTTTTTTAAATGATTTAAAAGTTAAATAACATGTAGTTAATTTTTTATTTAAGTAAATATCATGTGGCGCTGGTGTAAGGGGCCTGACGGCTGTATAGGAGGTGATGATCTGACCAGTGTCTTTGACTGTACAGAAGACATTAGTCTAACTAGCGCCTTTGACCAGGCAATGCTTTGATCAGCACCTTCTATTACAAGACAAAATGCGTCGCGTCTTGCTTCACAAATCCTGTTCGAAAAAGACAAAATATCATCTCATGTACAGAAAGCACTGCTCTGACCAGTGCCTTTGATCAGCACAAAAGGCATTGCTTTGACCAGCGCCTTCTACTACAAGACAAAATATCTCGCGTCCTGCTTCACAAATCCTGTCCGAAAAAGACAAAATATAATCTCATGTACAGAAAGCACTACTCTGACCAGCGCCTTCTACTACAAGACAAAAATGTCGTGTCGGTCAAACTTACAAGTGGCGTTGGTTAAATCAACACCTTGCTTTTTTTGTATGGCGCCACTACCATTGGTGCCTTCTATATATCTTAAAACAACCCATTTTGGTAAAATGTTTTTTTTCTTCATTATTTTGATAAATTGTTTTTTTTTAATAATAATTTGGTTTTTTTACCGTGAATTAGAGAGGAAAAAATAGAAAGGAAAGAAAGAGGAAGAATAAAAATAAAAGAAAAGAAGAGTGGAAAAGATATATTGTTTGGATGAATAGAAATAAGAAAAAAAAAGTGAAAAAATTTCTCTCCACTTGTTTTGGATGAGTGAAAAAAGGAATAAAAAATAAATACTTCCTTTGGTTTCAAATATAAAAAAAATAATTTACGTTAATTAAGAAAGTTAGTTAATATCATTTATTTCATTAATTCTATCAAAAAAATAGGTTGTTTTCATAAGCTATCTTTTATTGAAACTTGATATAAAAAAAAAAAAAAAGATCATTAGAAATACAATCTCAATTAAATAAAAGATATTTTAGGGATGATGTTATTAAATAATATAGGTTGAAAGTAGTTGAGATTCACCTATATTTGAGACCTTCATACATAATTTTTTTTTCCTTATATTTGAGATCGGAGGGAGTATATTATATGAAAAATAATTTTATACAATTTAAAAAATTTATTTTTTATTCCATTATTTTTTCTTAACATAAAATTATTTAATATTTTCAATTTTTTATATTATAAAAAAATATTTAATTTTTAAAAGGCTTAATTACACTTTTTGTCTCTAAAGTTTTATAATTTTGCAAATTTTGTCACCAATTCTTTTTTTTTCATGAATTTTGCCCCCCAATTTACAAAATATTGCAAATTTTTCTCCTAAATAGAAAATTCGCCACAACTAAACGATAAACTGCTACAAAATTGTCTTAATTATGACAGTTTGAAAGAAAAACCACTACAAACTATCTTAATTGTGGCAATTTTTTTATGTTAGGACAAAATTTGCGATATTTTGTAAATTAGGAGGCAAAATTTGTGAAAAAAATTTGAAGGGGACAAAAAATTTGCAAAATTGTGAAACTTTAGGGATAAAAAGTACAATAAAGCCTTTTTAAAAAAACAAAAAAGAAGACAGATTTAAATTTTTACTGTATTATTTGTCAAAAGAATTTTACTATATTAGCTTTTTAATTAAAATATTATTTATTTATTTATTTATGTTCTAAAAAAATGTATTTGATTTTAAAAAAATTGTAATAAAAATACTTTAAACCATAAAATTAATGTTGTTGCACTTGTTTACTATCAATGAGCAAATTCCGTTCCATTTCATGGGTGTATGTCAGCCCCACATATTTTGTTCAAAAATTTCTATTTCCATTCTCTTTGACTCATTTCAATTCCTTCCTTTTCAAATCATCCTAAACAAACATAGTGTTAAAACCTTGGGAGGGAAGGAAAGGAGACATTTATTTGGATTTATCTTATTGGATTGGATTTGGATCACCTCACGTAGCGAAGAAGACCAACCCAAAAGTGATAAATTGTTTCAACTTTCAAGTGCTGCTAAGGGAGGGAGAGTGAGGCTATTGATGCTAGAGGCGTTTATGGATTGAATTGGATCAATTTTGAAGTGAAAAACCATCTGATCCTATTACTTCGATTTTCTTAATTTACCATCAAATCAATTTGGTTTATGATTTAAATCTGATTCAATTCATCTAAAGCAATTTGGATTGGATTAGTTTTTTATTTTAGTTTTATTTTTATTTTTCTTTGAATAAAGTATTAAATAAATAATAAGATATATAATAAACATAATAAAAAATAATTAAAAATATCAAATATTTTATCTACAAATCATTATATAGCTAATAGTAGTATAACTATTTAAATATAAACTATTAAAAATAAATTTACACAATTTGATAATTACATGTATATATCTTTACTCAAATAGTTACTAAAAAATATATTTAATTAAATATATTTTTCATAAATAAGTTATATAATAAATATAAGTGATATCATAAATTTATAAATAAAAATATACATATATGTATAAGTTCAGTTTGAATTGGATTAGATCAGCTTTCAAAATCAAATATGAAATTTGATCTAATCTAATCCAATAAAAAAATTCTATTCTTGCAGTTTTTGGTTTGTTTGATTTTCGGTTCATTTGGTTTTCGATTTTTTGGATTATTTTTTAAATTTTTATTGAATTGGATCAATTTATGAGCACCTCAGTTGACGATGAGCTAAGTGAGTTTTAATATATTTCTACTATGATTAAAAAAAACATTATTTATTTATTCTTTAAGTATAAGAAAACCATTTACAATTTTTAAAATTCTCCGACTGTTGATTTTTTTTTTCTTATACTTTTTCCTTTTTCTATAATGCTAACCATTATTTTTTTTCCTATAATATAGACTACAATTATCTTTTACTGGAGGTAATTTTACTCAAATTAGATAGGACTACTATGAACGACAAAACTCTCTCTCTGAGTATTTAACATATTGATTTATTGCAAGGCTAACCATTATATTACATTCGAATGAAGTGTAAAAGAATAACGTGAAATGATTTATTTTTTTAATTTAACATAATGATTATTAAGTGATACCCAGTAGCTAACTGCTAAACCCAACAAAAAAAATATAAAGTAAATTACATTAATACTTTTTGAAATTTGTTGAGATTACATATAATCTCCTTTTTTTTAACGTTTCCAATAATCTTCCTTATATGGATATATGGTGTAATATTTTTCAAACAATCAAGGAGGGTTAATGTAATCTATAAAGGGTGTTAGTATAATGTGTTGTCCTCGCTGTCTTCAATCATGATCTCTCCATCAAATTGAATCCTTAAATTTGAATGATCACGAACCATGATCAACAATCAACCACGAACCCACAAATATGAATGGTCACAAACGAATTAAGCTTGAGACATATGTTCTCACACTATTCTCAAGGACTTATCCGTGTGATGCGCAAGTCCCCTAAGATATAACAGGCTCATCCCAACCATTCTCAAAAATGGTTGGGACAACAGAACTAGCAAGCATTCTTAGACTAACCCAAATAGTCACAGATGAGGGAAGAAAGTAAGGGTGTGGGGAGAGAACTCTGACTGAAAACCTTCTGAAATATAAATCTTTATAAAGAAAATATAGAGTTTCTAAACTACCTAAAACTAAGTCAAAAGATAAGGTTAGACTCAGTTTAAAAGACCAAGTCAACAAGACCAATATAGAGTAAAATATCTATTTTGATAAGTTACTAAATTAATTTAAAATAATTTTCTAAATTTAATTAAACAACAATTTTAACCTTTTGAAATACTCACTCAAAATATACAACAATCCTCCACATATTTCAAAAGGTTAAAGAAATTGTGAAAAGATAAGAAATTTCTGGGTTCTCATATAGGATGTAACGTGTCGAACCTAGTGTAACAAGCTATTGAACCAGACCTAGACTAGTAAGACTTAATACACAATGTAGTTGGTGTAGCAAGCTATTGAACCAAAAAACACTTGATGTGTGTTAGTGGTCTACCAACCACATTACACCCCCACAATTCTTGCTGTTATCGTTGTTTTGTGCTACTAGGCCATGCGCATGCCTGGTATTCATGAGTGCTTAAGAGATCTTGCTAGGATCCCATACAAGCGGTCCTACTTGACATTCATATAGGTGATTTCATCAAGTGTATGCTGTAAATCATATACCACCTATAAGGGATACGAAAATCATTTAAAAGCTTTATAAGCTATAAAGCTTTCTCAACCACATAAACTTTATTATAAAGCTTAACCTCTTTTTTATGCAGTGTTTAGCACTTTCTTGGAAGGGACTAAAATTGAAATCAATTAAATTGATTTTAGTGCTAGCAGAACTAACAAGTGACTTGTTCTTCCTATTGAACCTTCTTCATGAGATCTCCAATCATAAAGGTTGGGTTACCATCACTTATTTGTTTTCAAGTGGCTTAAGTCTCATTCTCCTCGATGTTTCATATAATAATATCTTCCCTAGTGGTTTAAGTTAGAGGATCGGCTAAATCTATTATTGACTTCACATAATCAACAAATTCCTATCTCTTAAGCAATTGCTTCACCACATTATTTCTCAATTTATATTCTAAAGAAATACTTGCTAAGAGGTTTTTTTTAACCACTAAGCCTCATAATCAATCATCTCCAAAGTAATAAACTTTGACTCAATAATATGATCTCCAAATAATCACATCACAACTAATTGTAGTGACACAACCATTAATAGATTTTTCTTGTTTGGATAAAAAAAGATCCAATTAACATCACTGTATTTTCTAATATATTGAAAAATCCTCCATGTTTAATACCATAATTTATGGTATCTCTCAAGCATATCATGTTTTGCAAAATTTTATAATATGGAAAACATCACACTTGACACTAGAACAAAAAAAAAAACATAATATTGCTAATAGTCCACACAGTCTCCATTTACATTGTCTTGTCTTGTACTTATACGATCCAATAGGCCCACAGAAAATGACAAAATACCTCATGTTTCTCACCCAAAGCCACAACATCAGTGCAGCAAATACCTGCAGAGAAAATTTTAACTTCCTCGTCGGTCCTCATCACAGTTTCCTCGCAGTAATTGAAAAAAAATGCACCTGTATGGTGCTCAGTATATCACACATACCACTCCCCAATTATAATGGTATCAAATTCATCAAATAATTGATAATTTTTCCAGTTCAATGACAGTCGACCGAGCAAGAACAGAGCCCGGAAAATGGAAGATAAAATCGCAATTCGGTAAATGAACCAGTCAAATATGCTACACAAAAATATTTCACATTACCACATGAAGTCTAAACTTCCTCCCCACATGCTATAACAGCATTGTAACTCCACATCTAACTTCCATGGTCACAACCAAAATTATTTAAAAATATTGTATTGATTCTAAAATGAAGAACGTACCTAGTTTTTCTTCACAAAAAAAATTATACCGTGAGTTTGTTTCTGCTGAACTCGATGTAGTCGACGAGATCACCGTTCCCCGAGCACAAAGGCGTAGATCAGAGACTTTTGCCCCATCAACGAGAATCGCAATTGAGCACGAGGTTTCTCACAGAGAAAAAGCTAGTGAGTAAAACATTGAAGGGATGAGACTTGAGTTAATTTGATAATTATAATAGTAATGGTTTCCAAAAAAAAAGTGAACCCGCAGCCCGCAATTGCATTGATCATTATTATTATTTTTAACTTTGTCAACATAGAGTTGTTTAAGACTCTAATACCAAACACTTGAGAATCAAAATCGAAATCCCCATACACATCCATGTCAAATTCTCGCTACAGATCATTGTTGCCTTTTTGTTGAAAGGCTTAGGAATTGCACCCGAAAGCCTGTTCCTTTTCTATCACTGACTTTGTTCCCCATTAATAAAAAAATTCGGTGACTTTAGGTATGAAAAAAAAATTAGGGATTTGATAGAACACCAAATTATCGAAAGGATTGCCATGGACAACATTAAGTCCTTGAGATTGTTGTCCTCATTGTCTTCAAAATCACGGTCTCTCCATTAAATTGAATCCTTAAATTTGAATGATCACGAACCACAGTCAACGATCAACTACAAACCCACGAATATGAATGGTCATAGACGAATTAAGCTTGAGATGTGTGTTTTCACACTATCCTCAAGGACTTATCCGCGTGATGCGCAAGCCACCTAGGATATAACAAGCTTATCCCAATCATTTCCAAAAATGATTGGAGCAACAGAACTAACAAGCCTTCTTAGACTAACTTAGATAGTCACATATGAGAGAAGCAAGTAAGGGTGTAGGGAGAGAACTCTGACTATAAACTTTCTGAAATATAAATATTTATAAAGAAAATATAGAGTTTCTAAATTACCTAAAACCAAGTCAAAAGATAAAGTTAGACTCAATTTAAAAGACCAAGTCAACAAAACCAATATAGAGTAAAATATCTATTTTGATAAGTCATTAAATTAATTTAAAATAATTTTCTAAATTTAATTAAATAGCAATTTTAATTTTTTGAAATACTCACTTAAAATATACAATGTTTATCAAACAATTAAAGAAGTTAGTATAAAAGTAAAAAAAGGAGTATCAGACAAAATTTGATAAAATCTTAGAAAGCATCAGTATAATTTACTCAAAAATATAACTTACAACGTGTAAAATAACATATATCGACTAAAAATTATTTGAAAAAGAATCCTCTTTTGTAATTGTAAATGTTAGAAAAACAAGTAAAAATAGAAAAAATTTACGACTTATACCTGAACCTAATTCAAATTCGAACATCCTCTAAGAGCAATTGAATGAAATACAGCCAGTTACATCCTCTAAAAGCTCAAGAGTAAATTGCCAGATTCATTCAAAAACTCAAATTACTACAACCATATCTTGCAGAGTTCTAGAAACGCTCATTCTACTTACGAAAATAAAAAATAAAAAGCGCATTCTCAATTATTTGGTAGGCTTCACTAACAAAATATACCAATCACATTGCTGCTGTGCTCTTACAATTCCACTTGCCTCCAGCAATTCTTAATGAGGTCCACATGCATGGTGCTGACTCCAAGAGGATCCACAGGCATAGCAAAATTCATTGCCACATCTGCAAACAAGTTGACTACAAATTAGTAAAACAGAATAATTGTGAACCAGCACAAAAAAATGCTAAATGCAACAAAAAAAAAGCCATATTGTTTGTTGTATTTAAATTAAGTATGTTAATAATCTAAGAATTTAATAAATATGCACTGATAATTAGCTTTGGTGTAATTTTAAAGGATATTATTATCAAAATTAACAAATTTATCATATATGGTAAGTTTATTATTGGATGATAGTGTAGGTGTAAATTTTTTTTTCTCATAATCTAATCAATTAATTGAAATTGTCACTCGGCAAACAAATGTTAAGTTTCATAACAAAAGAAGATAACTTTCAGACGTGTGCATCACAATCACCAACCTGCAAGAAATATGTACGCATCCATCAATTTTTTCCACATAGAACTTGCATTTTGAACATCTTCCCCAACTTTGGTTCTTAGCAAGTTCCATAACCATTAGATCTTCCCTCTCTCGCTCGTGCCCCTCCAAGCTCTGAAACTCCCTACATTCTATCCCTGCATGCCATGAAACCTTGCACTGTGCACAAAACAGTCTATTACAATGTGGACATTCCGAAGCAGTCACAACTTCCTCAGCATCACATATCAACATAGCTGAGCAATCCTTAAAAGGACAATAAAATTTTTCTGATCCAAGCACCAAGTTCTCACAGAGGGCATTTTCCCATCGATCAAACACTTGCTTAGGGATAATCGAACGAAGGCAGTGAGGCTCTAAAACCCCCTTGCATTTCGGGTCAGGGCATTTCACCATTGATATATTCTCCTGAATCTTTGAAGCCACATATCCCCCTATGCAATCATCACAAAAAGAGTGAGAACAGTTTTGGTTCCTGAACATTTCTTCACCAGGTTTGGCTTCCATGCAAATACCACAATAGACTTGGGAAGATTCACCAGTCTCTATCTTTTTCCTCTTGAGGGTTATCAAAGGGGTGTCACTGTCAACTTCTACATCCGTTGGGATAACTTTGTTTTTGACTCTAGTACTTGACATTGCAGAGGAATATAAGGCTTCTTGTAGTTGTAACTCTTCTGCATATTTCTCATCCGAGATTGGAAACATTTCTTCAGCATCGTAAAGGGCCGAAAAGTAGAAATCGTCAACCAAGAGATGATCTTCAGTAGTAGAGGGCAAAGTCATAGATGTCGATGAAGTTCCCTCCATATCCTACATTAAACTTTTTCATAAACAAAAATTATAATGTCCATGATATATATTTAGATAAAACTTAAATACAATATTAGTGTTATTCTCCACTCAAAATTGAAAGTTCATTTCGATGATTTATAAAATTCTTTAATACATATTTTTATTATATAGGTTACGAAAATAAATCTGTAATTTCAATTAAAGAACAGGACTAACGGTATTTAAAATAATATAGCTAAGTTTTTTCCTATATATTTATGTAGCAGCAGAGGATCTGTATACGGCAATGTAGAAAGAGAAACCTAATGGGGGTGCAAAAGGCAAACTGATAATCACGAGTCTTAAATATTTGACCGTTTTGCTTTAAATGTTACATTAATTGCAACCACTGCGGATGCAAAAGCCGGCGTTCAAATTTACGTTAGTTTGACTGCTAATAAATGTCACAGGATGCCAATATAGGAAAATAAAGGCAATAGTTCCTCGCCCTGTTTCCGAAGGCAATGGTTCATAAATAACACGAAACGATCAGATACATTCAACCAGAGAACTTCGGCTGTAGCTTGATGCACGCTACGCAGTATACGTTATTGCATGAATGCCACCTAACATTTGAATCTTGAGTATATTACTCACATATTCCTTTGAATCTCTTTCTCACTATATACAAGAGCATCTCCATTCTAACAATTTAATTTGGATTCTCAACTTTTTTTTATTGGGTCTTTTATTGTCACATAATTTTTAAGAACCTTCATTAGTTTTTATTCTTATAATCCAATTTAAGTTTTTAACTTTTTTTTAATGAGTTTCATGTTATTTCTCTACTTACACATTAAGTCTAATTTTAACTTAAAATATATATATATTTTAATAGTTAAGCAACCTTGCTAGTTGTTGTTTATATTAGCAACCTTAATGATGTTTTTAAGTTGTTTAACTTTGGGTCTGTTTGTTTTGCTACATTTTAAGAGACTAAAAAGCACAAAAGCATTTGTCCTATGTTTGTAAAAGGACAACACAAAATAAGAGAAACAGAATTGGAAAAAAGTCTAAAATTTTGTTACTCAATAAGCCATGCTAAATCTTCGTCGCTGCCACTGTCATCGGTGCTGCCACCACCACTATCTTCGCTTCCACAACTTTAATCGCCATTATCACCACTGTCATCGTTGCCATCACCACACCACACCACTGTCCCGTATTAAGATAATTAATATTAAAAAGAGTATTGCTTGTGCTTATAAGTTTTAGTTAGTTGCATATTGTTGCTACCATTCCTCAAATAGGCATAGGTAAGTTTCGAGCCCACGACCTTTCTAAGATGGCATGTTTGCTACTAAGTCATGCTGAATAATTGATGCGTACAAGACAATGTAATATATATGTACTTTAAATGTTCATGTTATTATCCTTTATACCACTTCATTGGTTCAATTAGTGATTCAACGGTTCAACCAGTAATTCATCAACCCAATATCTTTATCGAGTCGATAACAAGTTCAATTTTGATAACATTGATTTTAAGAGTTATTTTTTAATGATAATATTTTTAAGAGCCATTTCTATTCTCATTGAACCACTTGTCTTATACTAATCATATATATTGAACAGTTTTTTTTTTCCAAACTATTCTCCTATATTTATCAATTATTTTTTTAATTGCTTTTCTCTTTCAATATACTATTTCTCACTTTATTTTTAAATTAAATTTCTTTAACTTTTTAAAAGAAATTATAATAATTAAAAATAACATTGTATCACAATATAAATTGTTTATTGTAAATATAAAATATAATTTATATATTTAAAAATATTTATTTATATTGTGCATTGCACAAAATACTAGTTTATATAAATATATAAATAAACAGCTTTTTTTCTTTAAATAGTATTAATATTATATTTATTAAATTTAAAGAATGGAATATAAATTTACTAAACATATGACTTTTCATTTAAATCTATATAAATATAAAAATAAATTATTAAATAAAAAATTATTATAAAATTCAATACCTAAATATATAGACAAATACACACACACACACACAATAATTTATCTCTTAATTTCAATCCTTCAGTCATATTATAAATATATTATTATGAATTATTTTAAATTTCATTATATATTTAGAAAAATTTTAATTTTTATTACAGACATGAATTATTTTAAATTTAATTATATTAATTATTTTAAAAACACACAAACAAATTATTTTATTTTTATATCGTTGAAATTATTTTAAATTTAATTATATGTTTTAAAAAAATTTATTCTTAGCACACATACAAATTATTTTAAATTTAATTATATATTTAAAAATAATTGTTTTTAATTATTAATTTTCATAAAATATATTTTAACACACACACACATTAACATAGTATTTATATAAATATATGAATAAATAATTTTTTCATTAAATAGTATTAAATATTATATTTATTAAATTTAATAAATAGAATATAATACACACACACATATTAACCTTTAGTATTAATTTAAATATATAAATAAACAGTTTTTTCATTAAATTGTATTAAATATTATATATATTAAATATAATATTTTTATTAAATTTAATAAATAAAATATAAATTTATTAAACACGTGACTTTTCATTTGAATCTATTTATATATAAAAATCTATTATTAAATAAAATTTAATTATTATAAAATTTAACACCTAAATATATAAACATATATGCAAAAATGCATTAAATTTTTTTATTAATTTAATTGTTATCTAAAAAATTAGTTTATAAAATTATTAAAAAAATTCAATTGTATATTAATGTAAGTGGCAATGCCTATGGATGCTAAAGTTCAATTTTTATAGCATAGTGGCAGGTTTTATGGAAAGAAATTTAAGACAGCATGGTGGTTTATTTGGTTTGCATCACTATGGTCCTTATGGTTATGTAAGGATTGTATCATTTTCAAAAATGAAGATCTTAATATTGAACGTGTGATGGAGATGATTAAATTTAGAACTTGATATTGGCTATCTAATAAAATGAAAGGCTTTTCCTATTCTTTTCATGAGTGGTCAACAAATCCTTTATAGTGCTTGAAAAGTTTGTAGGTGAATGTTGTTTGTAAGAATGTGGATAATATGGTTAGTTTAATTGTTGTATGTACTAAAGGTAGTAGGGATTGCATATAGGTAATGTGTACTGATATAATATGGCTAGTTTAATTCCTTCTATGTACTAAATGTAGGTAATTTGGGTACTGAATATGTAAAGTTGAAAGAAGTAGGTACTACTTGAAAGTTCAGCTTAATCATGTATATGGGTTAGGTACCCCTTGTACCTTTTTACAAATAAACTTTATTTGCTGGCAAAAAAAAATTAATGTAATAACTATAATAAATTAATTTAAAATTAATTATATATTTTAAACGTGTTGGTATACAAGTGTGAATAATGTAACTAAAGAAGTCTCACATTAGATAGAGATGAGTATAATGAGTAACATATAAGTGAGAAAGACCCATAGACCTGATGCCTTAAGGTTTTAGGTTGGATGTGGTGTCAAGTTCACTTGTGTGGTTGTGCTCATGGCCCATCGGTGAAGATCTCCCCGATGTCTACTGCCTCATATTTCTCAACAATTGGTATTAGAGTCGATGGTTCGACCAAGTGACCAACTCAGACGAGTGAATGCAATTGGCAGTGGATTCATGTATGGATCTATGCATGGCAATTCCTTGTATTGAAAGTCTTGTTGGCGATATGGAGGTTAGGCGACGTGTCCTGTTGATGTGAGCTAACGACGATGCAAGTATCCGGTAGAGCGTATTAGTGGCAATGGCTAAGCTCTAGCTATAACAACAGTATAGCATATTAGTGACAATGGCTAAGATCCAGTCATAAAGGTGGTGGAGCAAATTAGTGGCAATGGCTAAGCTCCAGCCATAATGGTGGTGGAGCATATTAGCGACAATGGCTAAGCTCTAGGGACCACCATTGAATACTCGTGGATGAAAAAAAAAAAGAACTTTCGCTTGAGGGAGAGTGTACAATGTGAAAGAAAGTCACATTTGAGGAAGATATTGTTGGTATACAAGTGTGAATAATGTAACTAAAGAAGTCTCACATTGGATAAAGATGAGTATGATGAGTAACATATAAGTGATATAGACATGATGCCTTGAGGTTTTAGATTGGATGTGGTGTCAAGTTCACTTATGTGGTTGTGCTCATGGCCCATTGGTGAATATCTCCCTGGTTTTACCCCCCTCGTATTACCTCAACAAAAAGTAACTATTTTTAATTACTATTTGCAAAAATATATTATAAAAGTTAACAATAATTTTGTTATAAATAAGGATATGAACTACATTCCTTAATTTATGTGTTACCTTTTAACAGGATAAATAAAAAGAAATGTGGTAAGAGTCTTTAACGTTGTTTTTATAATTGATTAAAATTTATTAAAAATTATAAACTTATGAGTTATACCTGATAAGTAGTAAGTGAGATTTACATAATTTTTTCATTTCTAATAAATTTCAATCAACAATAAATAATTTGTTTAAAAGACTAGATTAAAAATGTATGGCTAATATTTCTTTTATTAGTATTAGTGCATTTTCAACGCAAGAATTCAATTTAGGGTCTTAACTCTATTTTAGCATGTCTCTTTTTGTTACATAAGATTTAAAAACACTCACTAATTTTTACTACCATAGCAGAATTTAACTTAAGTTCTTAACTCATTTTTAGTGAGTCTCATTTTACCTCTTTACTCACACTTATTAACTTTAAAAAAATATCTTTTAATAGTGAAGCAACCTTGGTGATAATATCTTATGTAAGCAATTTCTACAAGAACTCATTTACTCTAATGGTATTTTCAAGTTGCTTAAATTTAAGAACCAACTTAAACAAATCTAGTGGAGATGCTTTTACTTTTTTTTTTTTAAGGAAAGGCTTGTGATAAATGTAACACCCCCAAAAGTATATAAGTATAACATTAATAATGAGTAGTGCTTACGTGATATTTGTCATATTCTCGAAAATATGAAGGTTTATTTTTAGTTTATATCATAAACAATATATACATAAGGAATTTAAAACATAGTATTATAATTTCCTAAAGCTGACCATATCAAAAACAAAAAAACAAACTTTACTCGTACCAAAATAAAGTGGCCAAGAGTTGTCACAGAAAAACGTTGAGGATCTTGCCAAGCTTCTGTTATGTCATACTGATATTGACTGCTGTCATCTAATGGGGTGGGGAAAGCACACAACAAACAACAGACGAAAAAAGAAAAAGAAAAAGAAAAACAACACAAATATAAGAACAAAGAGTAAGGTTCTACCTTAAGGCATCAATACGGTAATAAGGATACACAGGGCCTAACCTAACAAACAATCACAATAAAACATAATAAATAAGGAAATTCATATTATATCATAGATAATAATCAATTAAATGCAATGCATGAATGTATAAATGCTTATTCATGATCAAACACAATGGATGAATACACAAATACTGGCTTATCTCCATGGAGAGCTTTCCAATTAGAGAGTAGCAAGATCAAGAGCTTATACTCCACCGACCAAAGCATGCTAATCAATATTAATATTCACCTAATCAAGAAAGGGAATAACATAAGGTGATTCACCAACCAAAGCTAGAAAGGGAATAATCTTTGGTGGTAACAGGTACATGGTAGTACTCTCTATTGATTATGGATAAATTGTAGTGATTTGTCAAGAATGTTAGTGCGCAAATTACCTTAACCACGACTCAAAGTTGCAATCCTTTGGTCTCCTATAGGATGACGTGCACTAAACATTCTTGAGGTTTCCTTGGCTTCCACTACACGATTTGCACCCCATCACATGGTGTAGCTACTTTAGAACTTTAGGTCCAAGAAGCAATGATATGATTGTAGTTCTTATTAGAGTTGATATCCATTGATAGTTTTACTAGGGAAATTCCATTTCCCTTAGCATAAATTTCCAAATCGCCAACATAAGGTTTCTTATCAGTCCTCGTAACTAAAGGTAACAATTCAATGTCGTTACTCGATATCAATTCTAATACAAAAGACTAACCATTATGCATATGACAACATGAATATGCTCATTAATTGAACTCAATCACATTTTAAAGTGATCACAACAACAATGAAGAATCAAATCTAACTACAATTAAGTTTTACGCATATCCTCTCATCTTTCCTAACTCTCACTCACCCTTAAAGATTAACAAGTATATTTTTATTCTCAACTTAATAAATTTTATGATAAAGACTCTTCCTAACTAAATAGTTTTAAATTTCAATCTCTTTTAAATTTTATGGAATACTTCACCTTATACTCAATTCCGCTTACCTCATCTTATTATTAATTACTTAAGATTAGCTTTGTCATTATTATTGTTATTATTATTATTATTATTATTATTTTAATCAATCTTTTATCCACCTCAATCCCAAAACAACTTAATAATCCATTCTTAATAATTTTCTTTCACCTAATACATCTCTTAATTATCCATGGTCGTAACTCATTTCTTAATAATTAATTTCATCTACTAACCTCTTCGGTCCTTTATACTGAAACTGAATTTGGTTCACAAATAATGTTATTAGTATTTTATCTTATGACTATTATCATTATGGTTTTTATTATTAACGTTATTATTAATATCCTATTACTGATATATATATATATATATATATCATGTTCTTATTATCTTATATCTAAGGAACGTAGTTATAACAAACTCTCAAAATGAGTTGTTACAATTTTTTTTAATGGTTGCAGTATGTGTAAGTTATATAAGAATCGGCCCAAATAAAATTTTTGTGTGGCCTGGTAAAGAAACGAACCCAAAGGTCATGGATGGTCCAATATTGCACAGCTCAACCAAATCTTCCGGTACACGATCCTTTTCCATTTCCCATTTCCCGCGTGAACGTGCTGCAGTACCATGTCCAGTGCTCTCTGCTCTTGCTTTCCTTCAAATTGGTGCAGCAGCACTCCATCTCAACAACATCAAATTACTTTTCTAACCCACATCTCCGTTTGAAAACATAGAATTTCATCCTCACAATCACTCTCTGTCCCAACCCACGCCACGGATTCTTGTAGTGTAGGGAAGAACACACAAAATTTTCGAGAAGAGCATAAATCGGTTGGCTATTGCCTATTAATTTCACACCACCACATACTAACGTATATATATACAAATTCTTACTATCCAACCCTTTGCATTCAACCAGCAAATGATTTATCACTTAATTCATCATCGTAACAGGAAAAATCAAATTTCAATCAGGAAAAATTTCTCAACGCAACCACAAATTTCAGAGAAGAAATACAATCAATACCATCAATTTCAAATAATTAATAATAAACCAAACAAGGACTGAAACACAGTTAAAATTACCACATGAAGCGTAAACCTCCTCCCCACCTTTCAATTTCCAGAGATTGAATTTGCTCCTCTCTCCCACGCATAAGAGTTGAATCCGCTGCACAATGCTCCCTCTAAGGGCCCAACAATGGAGAAGAAAGAAGAAAGAAAAAAGAAGTGGAGATGGCTTGAGAAAACCGGACAAGGTTGAGAGGTTTAGAGAGAAATGAACAATTAAATAGCACGAGATGAGGGGATTATATTTCTTAGTACTCCCCTTTCTTTTATACGTTGTCGGCGCTGCTTAATGAAGAAGAAACTCAAGAAAGTGAGCATTCATCCAACGGCTGGCAGAAACCACAAAATTTTGGCCATTGGATTTCACTAATTGAAGTCTAATCAAAATCTATTATCTATTATCTATATATAAGAAAACTTGGTCCTTTCCGGCTCAAACTCCTCTCTTTCTTTTCAGCTTTTTTTATTTTTATTTTTTACTTTTCTGAAATTGTTGTTTCTGTTCTTGTTTTCACACACTCTTTCCTCTCTTATTCACAAACAAAAAATGCTCGCTCCTCTCTTTTTTATTTTCGGCTCTTTCAGGCCCTTCCCCAACCCCTTTTTACTTTATTTTTTTTTGGGTTTTTGAATTTTAAAGCTTTAGTAACATTTTTCTTTAGTTTTATCTCATTCTTATTTCTTCTTCTTCATCGTTTTTCTTCTTTCATTTTTTGAATTTGATGCTAATGTACTGTTTTTTTTTATTACCAACCACGGTCTCTTCTCCACTGTTCTCCTTCTTCTCCAATTTGGTGCTTTCTTCTCTTGCTCAAAAAAAAAAAAAAACCTACCCTTTCCACTCCTTGATCCCCCCTTGCATTCTTTTCTCGTCGTGGTGTTGTTCTTCTCCCTCTCTATAGACTAGATGAATAAATTTATCATATATCATATATTAATACATATAAAAACAGTTTTGAAACATATATAAAAACCAGCGTGATTTAAAATAATTTTTTTAAATCTAATTTTATTTTATACCATGTTAATTTTTTTCATTTTAAAAATAAAGACAAAAAGACCTAGGCATTACTAGAGTAAAATATTTTGTTGTTTCTTCAAAAAACTTATGAATATAACTAAACTTTTTCTAAATTGTTCTTATGTTTAATTCTGCCTCATTTACTCTATTGTTTATTTTTAAGTATATATGTATATACATACATATATATACATACATATACATACATATATATACATATATATGTATGTATGTATGTATTCTTTTAAAACATGCGTCAAGAGAAATGCAATCCATGCAAATACACAGGTAACCGAATAGTTAAAACAAAAGTTGGGCACAATGACAGAAGATGGCTTCGAAAAACTTATGCAAGACACATATCTATTGGATGTAAACAAGTCAAGTGAGAATTTAAAGTTTAGGTTTGATTTGTAAAAAAAATGAATTACTCAAGTTTGACTTATTTATTTAAACCAGCTAAATTAAAACCTTAAGCTTGACTTATTTTAAAAAATAAATAATAAGGCTTGAGTTTGACTTAGCACATTTATAACTTAATTATTTTTGTTTTTATAAAAAAATTAAATTATTTTTTAACATTGTCATTTTAGTATTTAATAAATATTTTAATATTAGATAATAATCTATATATAGAAATATGTATTTAACATGCAATATGTGAAATTCAAATATTCTAGACTATTACATTTTTCATAATTTAGTAAATAAAAAATTCAGAATTTCTTCACTACTACAAAAAAGAAAGTTCAAAATTAATTGTAATGCTCTTAACAAAGTTTTACATATTTTTATAATGAATATATAAATAACAAAAACTAATAAAATTCTTTTTATTATTTTAAATAAACAAACTATTCACGAATCGTTAACGTCAAACTTGTAAAGCTTGAGTTTGGTTCATTTAAATAATCGAGCTCAATTTTAAGCTTAGATTTGTTTATTTAATTAAACAAATGAGCTTCATCGAGCATTTAAAACTTGAATAATTAATGAATAACTCAGTTCATTTATCCCCTTACACGTGAACTCAACCCAAATACTTCCCACTAATTCAAATTTAATTTTTAGTAATTTCTTCTTTGAATGGAAGGAGAAAAAGAAAATGTAGTCTACTAAGTAATTAAATCAACAATTGAAAGTGTGTGCGTAAGAGTTACGGTTTTGTTGTGCCAACAGTGAAAATGAGAAAGAAGAAGAAAAACACTCAACCCAAATACTTTCCACTAATTCAAATTTAATTTTAAATGTCAAGTTATAACTCACTCATTTAATTATTTAGTTTCTAGTTTAGCTAGAATATACTTTTAGTTCCTTATCTTTTTATTAGAATTTGTTTTGATCCTTTTATTTTTTTAAAGATTTATTTTAGTCATTTAATTCTAAAATTTGAGACAATGTTATTCTTTTGAAACAGTGATTGTTTTCGATTTTGAGATACAATTTTAAATTCTTTTTTGACTGATTCAGGACATGAAACTTGTCCCATTGTCCAATTAGATTTACTTACATGGAAATTATGAAACCCAACTAATGTTTGAACCAAAAAGGGGACATAAACATGGTGAAAATCAAGAGAAAAGTGAGTCCCACAAGCAACCAATAAATAATATGATATTAAACTTTATAGTTTTTCAGTTGTTCATGAAACTTACTTTTCACATGATTTTTATCATGTTTATGGCCTTTTTGGTTCAAACATTAGTTGGATTTTATAATGTTTGTGTAGGTAAATATAATGGAATAAGTTTAGTGTCTTGAATCGGTCAAATAAAGGTTCAAAATCGTACCCTAAAATTGAAAACAATCACTGTTTTGAAAGGACAATATTGATTTAAATTTAGAGTTAAAGAACCAAAAAAATAAATCTTTTAAAAAATAAATGACTAAACGAATTTTAATAAAAAGATATAAGACCAAAAGTATATTTTAACCTTGTACTTTTAATTATTTTCATACACATACAATAATTCATGCATATTTATTAAACAACAATTTTAATATTTAAGCTCACTAATTTAATTTTACAGATATAATTTTTTTATCCAAATCTATATATATATATTTTTTTTCATTCCAAGTACAATTGATATGATTTCTTCTAATACTTTGTGTTTAGTTAAATTATATTGCAACACAATTATCTAAACAATTAATTAAATAATAACAAGTCAAATTAAAATAAAATACTAATTATATATATATATATATATATATATATATATATATATATATATATAAAGAGAGAGAGAGAGAGAGAGAGAGAGAGAGAATGGGATGTTACAATAAACCTTGCAAAAGAGAGAGGATAAGATAATAGGAAAGGAACAGGAAATTACGAGGGATTGAGTACGTGCACTTACAATTTGTGTGAACTAGCTAACTTGAGTGGACATCTTGGTAGTATTAGTTGAGTTTTCTATTGTGTGTCTATTGGTATATGTTTCAGAGTACACAATTTAATTTAAGGGGAAAGAAAATGAAGAACAATTTTTTACAATATTTATAAGAAAAAAAAACCAAAGATTGTGATATTTATTTTTAAATTTAAAGAGTTGTATAATATTTATAAAAAAATAAAATATTGTAATATATATATATATATATATATTAAGTTCATGCTAAACTATCATTAATTTTTTTATTTTAAAAAATATATTAATTATGAATGAATGAAAATTTCGTTCACACTTTTATTTCTCTCCAAAACTCAACTCTCAAATATACTTATGAACACATGATATGAAAGCATTAAATACATCATTTTAAATATTTTAAATTAGGTTAAACTATTGAATAAGTCTCTGAACTTGTAGACAATTTTTAATTAGGTCCTTGTATTAATTTTTTTAAATTGGGTTCCTGGGGTTAATTTCTGTTTGATTTCCATTTGCAAAGTTAACCCTAGGAACCAAATTAAAAAAAATAAAAGATTAAGGACTTAATTAAAAAATTTCAGGGACCTAATTAAAAATTGCCTAAAAGTTCAAAGACTTACTCAATAGTTTAATCTTTAATTTACTAACATTATGTTAGTTCAGTGAGGTCTTGAGTTTGAGCCTTGTGAATAAAAAAAGTGGTTGAGAGAAAATACCTCATTAAAAGTAATTAGTTAAATTCTCCGACAGAAATTAGTCATTAACAAAATCAATAAATACTTTGCACTTACAATATGATAACCAAAACAAGGGCTAAATTACAGTTTTGGTCCCCCCATAATTTTCAATATGCAATTTTGGTCCCCTTATTTCTAATTCTGCCAATTTTTAAAAATCCACCATTTTGGTCCTTCTATTTTTAATTTTGCGATTTTAGTCCAACCATTAAATGTTCATGTTGACTGTTAATGCCTCAATGTTAACTATGATATGGTATTAGATTAAATAGTGACAAATAATATTTAACAGACTAATGCCACGTTATAATCAACGTTGAGACATTAATGGTCAACGAATAGACATTTAACAGTTAGACTAAAATTTTGGATTTTTAAAATTTAAGACCTTAAATCACATAATTAAAAATAAGAGTATCTAAAATTGAGGATTTTTAAAAATTAGAGAACTAAAATCGTGAAATTAGAAATAAGGGGACCAAAATCGCATAATGAGAATTATAAGGAGACCAAAAGTGTAATTTAGCCTTTGTTTATCAAGTAGGGATTTTTTCTGTTTTATAAAGTGGAAATTAATTTAAAATAACCAAATATATACTATTTCGAAAAAAATATATAACACGTAAAAGTTAATTTAGAATAACCAAATCATCCATTTAATTTAAATTATTTAATTTATTATTAATTTATTTAATTTATTGTATAAATTATGTCTATGTGAGTATTTTATTATGTTTCATTTAAGTCAATGCTCAAGTCTCTAGAATTTTAGCCACATAATAATAATGTGACAGCATTTGAATGTTGAGAGATGCTTTCTGCTCTTTCTATAATTTCTCCTTTTTTTCAAAAATAAAACAAAGACAAATCAAGATAAAAGAATAGAAATAATGTTAAACTATTGAGTAAGTCCCTGAACTTTTAGGTAATTTTTAATTAGGTCCCTATAATAATTTTTTTAATTAAGTCCTTATTAGGAAATATTCCATCAAAATTAACAGAATATTTATAGTAATTTAACCCTAGGCACCCAATTAAAAAAAATTAAAAGATTAAGGACTCAATTAAAAAAATAATTCAAGAACCTAATTAAAAATTACCTAAAAATAAAGACCAACTCAATAGTTCAACCTTTAAATTATTTAAAAAAGTAAGTATTACATGACTTTTATATTTTAATTATAATTAATAGACTAAACTTTCTTTCCAGCAATTTTTTTTTTCATTTTAAACTATTTATCACATGCCCGTAGGCACGCCATAAAAATATCCTTATTAGTTTATAGCAATATTTTTCCTATACGAAACCTTCAAAATCATATATTGACAGAAATAATATGTGACGTTAAAGTACCTCATATATTCTCTTTAATTTTTTTTTATTTGCAAAAAAAAAAACTTCAAGTGTATCCTACAATTTGTTTTTTATTACTTAAAAATGTATGTGTTAAATAACTTTAAATATTTGATATAATAAATATATTTTATTTGAATAAAATTTTTCTATTTTTGTTTCTTTAATTAATACCCTCAATGTACTAGTTATATTAAAAAAACTTTTTTATATTTGATATAAATGAACTCTGTTAGAGTTTGTTTTCTCTTGTGATTCTTAACATGATTAAAAGTTAGTTTTGAACATTTATTATCAATTTTGTAACTATAGAAGATGAAATAAAAATTTTAGATAAAATTTCAAAACCAATAATATTGGTATTTAAAACTTCATTAATTCCACCTTGTAAAATACTAAAATGATCAATAATAGGATGTTTATTTATTTTTATTTTTTAGGCAAGAGGAGCAAAAAGTCCCCAAAATCAATAACCTCTATATAAAAAATTACACGGAGGAATTAGCCAACAGCAAAAGGACAACAAAAATTTGGTTAAATTAATTAGTAGTTCTCTGAACTATTTGAAAATTTTTAATTAAGTTCCTAAACAAAAAAAATTATAATTAAATCCTTGATCTTGGAAAATTTTTATTCTTGAGTCTTTAACTGCCACAAATTATCATTTTTTAATGATTTCAAACAGCTGTAAATTAACGTTAGAGACTTAATTACAAAAAATTACAAGATCAAGAACCCAATTATAATTTTTTTTAGTTTAGGAATGTATTTTAAATTTTCCAAATAATCTAGAAACCTACTTATTGATTTAACCTAAAAAATCATGTGAAAAATCAAAAACACGATTATCTGCACCACTCGACAAGCCATGTTTTGTCGATCGAGCTTTCACGTATACTTGGTTTAATTGCAGTTGTTTGTAACCTTTTTTTTTTTTTTTCTTAAATTGAGGCATAGATGTTTCTAACGTTGAAAGTTGTAAAAAAGATAAAATATCATTTTAAAAGGTACATGCAAATTAACCTTGGAAATGCTATGAATAATTTATGTATAAGGATGACAAAATCTTACGGTGTTAAGAACGCATATTTAATTAGCAGAATTAATAACATGCACACACTTGTTACACTAATACATTAAAGATTATTTTATTATTTTAATGACTAATGATAATATTGTTACATTTTTAAATCAATACATTAAATATAACTATTTAATATGTAATGCATTCACAAGTTTGAAACTTGATGAAATCTATTAAAAAAAAAAAGAGAGTTCAATATAATAAAAGGAATTTAGAAGCTCAATATAGAATACTTTTCTTTCAATTCCCCCATTCTTTAAAAATTCAACCGCTTTGATAGCTAAAAAACGAGAAAGTGTAAAGTTCGTGCAATATCCAACAGTTAAATTAGAAGAGAAAGACATTACAAAAGTTCGAGTGTTTGATGTTGTTATTGTTGGTGGTGGTGGATGTTGACCACAACTTAAGTGAGTGGTGAGTGTAGGAAATGAAATGTAGAGTGACAAGGGGAGAGAGAGAGAGGAAAAGTAAAATGTTTTAAAAAATATATAAAAATTATTTAACTTTTAAAAAATATTTTTTCAATGAATGAGATAGATTATTATGAAATAATTATAAAAATTATTTAATTTTTAAAAATTAATTTTATGGATGGATTGGATATCCATCCATAAAAATATTTAATGAATGAATTAGATTATTTTTATTAAATAGATCATGAACGAAGTGGATTTTTTAATGAAATTTTAATAGATCATAAATAAATTAATGGATTGTTTTAACTCATCCTTTATAACCCAAATGAAATTTGTCCAATCCATCTATTTAACAAGCGTAAATGAAACTAATTGTCAACGTTAAATAGATAAAGCATTCAACACTACCATTTGTATTAATTAATCACAACCTCTGTATAAATCTTTAAGTTTAAAAAGGTTAGTTATAAGTGTAAAAATTCCATGCATTGACCGAGTAAATGCTTTTTACATTATTATATTCAATCAGAAAATGTCACGTATGGTAAGTTTGTTAACTTTTATAATAAATACCTTAAAAGTCGTATCTATCACGATTTTTAATTAGTTGATAATATAAAACATTTTACACTAACAGTGTATAAAAATTAAACTCTAGTTATAATATCATAATCACATTACAATTTCAACTTATTAGGTTTTCAATGACGATTAACTTTAGCATTTTTTTTTCTCTAGGGAACATTTAATATATTTATTAAATATTTAAAAAAGTAACAATTAAATACTTTTAATGTTTTTATGCAATAGATACAAGTCCATTATATTGTTAGACTCACTGTATGAGGTATTGTTTGCTTCGACTCTCATGAACCTTTACAGTTTTGTCTTTCAAAAGGATGGCCTTAAGCAATGTGTGACTTTTTTTGTGTATTGAAATAATAGCGCTTCAGTTGAAGCTAAGGAGGCTAAAGGGTTTATTAGTCCTCATGTGTGCCTTAAGCCCCTTTCAAATGCTTTGACCTCAAATTCGCAGAACTATTAGGTTTAGCATATCTGAGGTATTGTTTTCTTTGATTCTGGTGAGCTTTTACAATTTTGTCTTCAAGAAACGTCTCAATAAATTAAGGAAGGAGAATGTTTGTTTAACTTCATTTCTTAACCAATGTAGAACCTTTTTTAATGTACCGAAACAATTTTAAATGTCAATATTTTTTCAATATGCGATTACGACCATGTATATGTTAAATCTGTATCAAGTTTTTATGAATTTTTTTTTTTCAAACAAGTCAGGCGACAGGCCCAAACAAAACAAGAAGCAACTTAACAGAGTACGGGACATGGGAATGCCCATATGATCACGTAACAAGAGCAAAGAAACAGATTAATAAAGTGTATGTAAATTGTAAAATATGGGCGCCATGGATCGTGAGCCATGTTGGCCAAGTGATCAGCTACAGTGTTGGCTTCTCTGTAAACATGCGTAAATTTGAGAGCCCACGGTCTCCTTTTCCAGCTTTAATTGGATAGTTTCCATCGTAACATGGCTGGATTCGCATTCTCCAAGCAGATTCGAGTGCAAGAATAACAACCAATTGTTATTCTTTTGAAATCTTTATCAATTTTTAAATCTTTACGGTCATATGGACACAAGAAGAAGACTGTACGTTATTCTTTTTCTAAATCTTTATATATAAACAAAAAGAATTAAAACGAATGCCACATTCAGTTTCTAAACCATATAATGCCAACACCAAACAATAAAAAAGAAATACCTGTAGGAATTGAAAGTAGCTAACAATCCTACCGAGTCATGATATACAGACACCTCTTTCTTTCTATCGCACTATATCACCTATCATTCGTATACTTCTTTCTTTATCTTTCTAGATGTCAATTAGCATCCAAGTGTCCACCCATCATTTTCTATGCTATATAAATATTAATAATGACCAAAACCACTTGCAGGAAATGTCAAACCAGTACTAGCACCACTCCGATTATCTTGAACTTGATTTCCACTGAGACGTTGAGTCAAGAGCGACATGTTTGAAAACTGTAGCGGTGAAACGATAGCACTAGCAGGTAGCATTGAGGGAACTGAATTCAACTGCTTCTCTTGCAGCGCCCCAACTAGGTTAAACTTCAAACGTTCCAAGGAGGTCTTGAACTGCTCAAGATCCTCCAAACCCATGTCCTCGGTGGAGAGATTCCACCAAGGGGGAAAGCACAAACTACTCTTTTGTCTCTCCTCGACGATCGCTTGTAGACGCCCTTTCTCTTTTTTCAAGTGATTCTGAACGGCCTCGTACTCTAGCCTTTGCTTTTCAACAAACTCTTGTTGCTCCTTCTTGCTCGCACGGTTGCGCCGTTGGGGAGGCCCACCGGTGAGATAGCGGCGAACGACGGCCTCGGCGTCGGGGTAGCCGCAGGAATAGAGCTTGCCGTTTTGGGAGATAATGATCAAGGCGGATTCTACGTTGCACAGAAGGGAGAGCTCGGTGAGTTTGTTGAAGAGCCCTAGTTTGCGTTTGGAGAACGTCACGTAACGCCTGTTTGTCGGTTCCACTTCCTTCATCTCAATCTTTCGCCTCCTTGTGCTTGAAGTTGTTTCAGTTTTTGCCCCAGAAGAGGCCATTGCGATGTACCCAAAAGAAGAGAAGGAGAACAAGACTCAAGGACAGAAGGTTTCAAAATTTCAAAATATTGTACAATAACCTTTGGGTGGATTCCCCTTTTATTATCAACTCGCGTTCAATCTTCCTAATTTTTCTCCTTGTCTGCCCATCAATTATATCTTTAGATCATTAACATGATTTTTTTTCAATGTAATTAATGAGTGTATTGCACATTTTTTTTAAATTTAAATATATATATATATATATGGGATTTACTATCTTATACACACTTATCTTTTAGTTAGAGTACGTTAGTAAGTTATAACTATAATGAATCTTAAAATACACCATGGTGCAGCTTGCTAATGTACTTCAACTAAAAAATAAGTGTATGTACGTTAACAAATGCTTGTGAGATTTGCTAATGAACACGCACTTTTTTTTAATTGGAGTACTTTAGCAAGTTATAACTACAACATACTTAAAATACACCTACGGTATAGTTTATTAACGTATTCCAATTAAAAAAATAAGTGTGTGTATGTTAATAAGCTAAAGTACACACGCTTGTTTTTTAGTTAAAGTACATTAACAAGTTATAACTACAACGTATCTTCAAATACACCCTGATGTAACTTGTTAACGTACTCCAACTAAAAAATAAATGTGTGTATGTTAACAAATGTTTGTGGCGTTTGCTAACGTATTCATACTTATTTTCTATTAGTTGGAGTATGCAGGGCCATGTCTAGTACTATTGGGGCCTAAGACAATTTTTAGAGAGATTTTATATTGTATAAACAATCAATTCTTATATTAATTTTACAGTTTTTAGTGCTACAACATCATTTATCAAAGTTCTACAATCAAATATTCCTAACATTTCACTTTTAATATGTAAGATGTTAATTCATTCAATCTATTTTGTAACATTGTTAATCTTACATAGGATTTAAGCAATTTTAATATTGAAAAACTTTTTTTGGTGGTAGTCATTATTATAATCAACAATATTCTACAAACAAAGTATATATTTGAAAAAAAATCTAATATTTTGTTATAGTTTAATACTTTTATTGGTGTGTTAATTTCTTCTCTTAACACTTCTTTAAATACTTTTAATTCTAAAAATAAATCCAGACTATCAATATATCTTAAAAACTTTTCAAGATTAATATAATAGTTTTTAAATTTATCCTTGTCTAGAGTTTTAAATTTCTTGGATTCAAATAAAAAACTAAAACTAATTTTATATTGTAAAAATTGTTCAAATCAAATCTCAATAAAAAAATAGATTGATCTACTATTTATGCAAAATATTTAATACATTTACATTTAAAAAGAATAGTTGGAAAATAACTATGTGATTTTTCATATTCAAATTAATATTATAAATTTACACTCTAATTAATAATCATAACAATAGTAATTAGTAAAAATGCCTAAGGTCATTGCCTTATTGGTCTTGCATATTCCACGGCTATGGGAGTACGTTAGCAAGCTATAACTACAATATATCTTAAAATACACCAATGGTTTAGTTTGCTAACGTGCTCTAACTAAAAAACAAGTTGGTGTATGTGTATGTATATATATATATATGTGTGTGTGTGTGTGTGTGTATTCGTATAAAAGGATGTTATCCTAAGACCTAAATATTGTTAAATCATACTAGGCCAATCAATCTATGATAGCAAACATTCAATCAGATTCTTGATTATTAGTAGAATCTCATCATTAACTATTTTAAATATAAGTTTTTTTTACGTGCAATTATGTTCATATGTTAAAAGTTTATTAAATATATTCTTTTCTTTTTAAAAATAAATTTGATTAACCCTAAAGAATTAGTCGAGTGAAAAAAGATAGTGTTTCATATCTGACTAGTAGTAATCTTATAGACTTGTAGGTTCGAGCCCTCAGTCATCTATTTGGGATGAGATAAATGTAAGTATCCCGTAAGCACTCCTTGAACTCGGAAGCTTTCTTTATCTTGGACTAAGACACAATTTTCTATCCCTAAACTTCTTACATAAAAAAATGATTAAGGAATTTAATTGGAATACACAAATAGTGTAAAAAGAATTTACTTTATCATCCAATCATGAATTGTCTTGTAGTTTAAAATTGTTGACTTTTATAATAATTAGTTTATAAATTATACACAGAAGATGATTTATAATTGATTGATAGTATAAAAGTTTTTATATTAATAGTAAATCAAAAATTAAACTATTTATTGAATACTTTCTAATACTTAAAATATAAATATTAAATCACTTTTGTATTTTTCTATAATAATTATTTTTAAATAAAATTGTTCTATCTTTAGCTTTTTAACATGTACTTGAGAACACACAAAAAAAAAAGTTTAATTTAAACAATCATGCAAATGCAAATGAATAAAATAGAAGAACTGTCAAATTATTTAGCGACCTCAGATTATCCATTTAAAAGTAGTTCGCACCTCAATAAATAATTTATTCAGACTAAAGATTATGGTGCATTAACATTTAACAACATTATTTTATAGAATTTTAGCTCATCTCACTTCATCATTGGCATTGCAAAGGGTTTCTAAAGATATCCAAAGAATTTTATTATCTGTTAATCTAATCATATCTAATGAATTTAAATCCTTAATTATCAGAATGAGATTGTCTCAATATATATTTTTCTCTTCAGGTAATAACTTTTCATTATATGACATGTATTTATTTATTTTTTTGAATTTTTATGTCAAAATGAATCAATAAATTAATTTTCATCACTAATTAGTTATTTATTCAAAGAAGAATATTCTTTCCTAAATTGATTTAATCAATATTTAAACTTTGTGATCAACATTAAATACAATGAGATACTTGAAAATTTCTAGGAAATTGATACTCTATATCAATCAAGTTAATGTTTCATAATTATCAAGATTAAAGAATTTAAAATGCCTATATTTTTATATTTAATTTAATTTAATTCTTTATCTATAGTATTATTAAATCTAGTGCAGTTTTTCACTGTAAATCTACAGTACAAAACTGCACCATATGTATCAATAATTATCTTAATAATACTAAAATAATATTATAATAAATATTAAAATATAAAATTATATATCAATATTATAATATACAAACAAATGTAAAGCAAATAAAAATAAAACTAATAATAAATATAAAAATACTAATTAAATATAAAAAATAATAGTAAAATAATACTATAATCTTGTGAAAAAAATTATTACTACAGTAATCTATAGTATTGTTAAATTTGGAGCAGTGGTCTTTTTTCTTTGTTTGCTTTACATTACTAAAAATAAATTGATGCAGTTTTGTGCTGTAATATCTGTCACATCAATTTAAAGTGCACAGTTGTACTATTTATATCAATAATTATTTTTTGATAATACTAAAATAATATTATAATAAATATTTAAATATCATAAAAATATTTAAAATAATAACAAAAACATTGATGAATATTTATAATAAAGATATATATTGATTAAATTTTAATAATACTATAAATTATTGTACTAACTTTTTTATTTTTCTTAAGATTATAGTATTAGTTTACTATTATTTTTTATCCTTTATATTTTATTAGTATTGTTTATATTTATTGTTAGTTTAATTACACTTTGTGCCACTTAAATTTTATCATTTTAAAGATTTTGTCACAACGTTTTTTTTTCTCGCATTTTGCCACTTTATTTTTGTAATTTTGTGAATTTTTTCCGACTGTCAACTATCTATTAAATGACAAACAAAATGATGACGTGTCAATGATGACTAGGCATTAAAAATCCACCACTACACCAAAAATGTTATTATACGGTGCTTATTTTGCCTTTAGATAGCGCTTTTAAAAGCGCTATCTATTTAGACACTATATATTTAAAGATGATGCTTTTCAAAAAGCGCAATATATGTACTCGAAAATAGATGGCTCTTATTCAGAAAAACGCTGTATATTTTGTATAAAATAGATGGCACTTATTCAAAAAAGCGTTGTATATTTGGTATACAATAGATGGCGCTCACTCTAGAAAGTGACATCTATTGCATGCCAAATATACAATGCTTTTTTGAAAAAACGCCATCTATTTGCCTTTTTTTTTTTACTAGTTTAATTCATTCTCATTGTTTCCAAACCTGTACAAATAGAAACAGTCCAACAATGCTATACAAATTGAATGCACCAAATGCATTAAATGATCTTGCCAAATGTGATTCTATATATGACAAATACAAAATGCTACTTGAACTATTTACAATCTAAACGTTGAAAACAATCTAAACATGACATTAGCTACTTGAACTATTTACAATTAAATTAACTGGTAAGTTGAGCTACTTTAGAGCTATTGCTGTATACTCCTGCAATGCAAGACAAAAAAATGATACTTTAGAGCTATTGCTACATATTCTTGCAATGCAAGGCAAAAAGTAACCAGTAGTTTAACACTCAAATGCACCAAAATAATACTTTAACTTGAAAATGATTTTGTTGTCATAGAAATAGAAACAGGACAACAAGCTTATAATGATACTAAACATGCTCTTTTGTGACTATTTACATCCAAATCCTTCCAAAATTTTTCCTATATGGTCTTTATTGTTAGGGCATCCATTGTTAACTTATTAAACATGATTTAAGCATAAAAACAGTGTCATTTATGCAAGAACAGAGGGGCTGTATTGCAACCCGAAATTACTATTCATATGGTAAGTTCAAGTGGCATAACTCACTCAAATGGTGTCCAAAGCTTACCAAATTTTGTAGGGATCATATACAAACCATAATGCATCAATTAAACAACTTTTCACTCAATAAAAACATGATTTTATGGTCCTAATATGCTGTTGGTCTGGTTTGTAGAATTATGCAAAAAAAATGTATTCAATTCATGTCAAATTCACATAATTATGTATGGTTTGACTCCATACAAGTAGGGTAATGACTTCGCAACTTTTGTAACATTAAATTATAGCCAAAAGCAAGTTAATTTGATAAATTAATGCATGATTACAAGTCTAAAACAGTCACCACGAATTTGACAGAATCATGGTTCTTAAATTGCCAAATTCAAACAATTACACTACCCTAATGCACAAACAAGTTTGGGCTTCCATTGTTCATCATTTAGTGCATAAAATAGGAGTAATTTAAGACCATGAATCAATTTCAATTCACAAAAATAAGGGGTGTAGTCACTAATTTGATCTAGCAGGGGTTTCCATAGCAAAAACAACATAATATGCACAAATATTATGGCTTTCGTACACTTCCAAATTCAAAGAGACTAAGGGAGTCTTTACACACATGCATTGTAAAAGCATTAAAATAGGTTCATTATTTTTTTTATAATTTTTGGAGTTCCCTAACTAACACCAATAGCCTAACTATGTGTATTAGACATCATGAATCAAAGACTAACCTATAAACATTTCTAGATGACATACTGACACCAATCTTCTCTAACTTCAATGATTTAATTAGCAGAATATTGCTTCCTACTACAACTAGGGAAGTACTACAAAAATAAAAAAGGAAATTAAAACCAAGTGAGAATATACTTAAAAGGAATGAGATATGAGACCAATATCATATACGTCTTCTGAGATTGTCCCCCCTTCACAATTAGTGATGATTTCCTTCATATATTGATAAACATAATACCCACAATCATTACTATTAGGTTGCTTTGGGCACTATAGAAGCAAAAGCACAAACATCAGTATAATTAATTAAAGATTAACACGATCAATTGATTTTCACATAAAAATTGTAAACTACCTTAATTGTTATCCACTTGATGTTGCTTGACTTAGTTTTTGAAACCTTAGCTCCTATTTGAGCCCGATAAGTTTGTAAAACTCTAATTAATAAAGACAAACAACGCATATATAAGTAAAAATTGTACATCAACATACATATACATAATGTTATGACGCTTATATTCTTACGTGTCAAACAAGTTTTTCAAATCTTGCCTCCTACTAATGTCATTCTCCAATGAGTCTAGATAATAAATTATCTCTATCTTAAGATTGATTCCAACCAAGACCCAATGATTGCTAAAAAAATGACAAGTGAGTCAACAAATCTAAATTGCATCTAACATTCTAAATTGCTAATAAAGTTAGGAAAAAAAGTCTTACTTTATATTGATCAGTGCAAGAACAAACTTGTCAATCACCTTTTTATATTGACAAAAATATCAACATTTTTCTGCACTCGTTCTTTCATACTTAATTGGTGTGCTGTTATTTAGGGGGATAAGAAGAACGCCTTATGATTTGGCTTAAGAAAAGTGTCATATAAGTACCTTGTGATACAAAATATAAGAATGAATTAGTTAATAGCATAAATGAGATATTCATCAAAGTTAAAAAGTTAATGAGACAAAATTATTTAATGTACCCAATATATATGGAAATAGCAGCTGAGCTAAGCCATTCATGCCCGATAACTTCTCCAATAACCTCTGCATCAACTATTTCCTTTTGTTCAGCTATCCTAAATACGTCTTCCTCCATTTCTATTGGGGCAAGTAAGTCCTTTGGCTTCAGTTCTAGGTACCTTTGAAGATAGTTACAACATTCAGGAGAGGGGGACGTTGAAGCACTTCATTTCCTTAACTCTTTCTTCTTGGTGCAATAGACTCATTTGTATTCTAGGTCTTTTTCTTGTTGGACACAGAGGAAACCTACAAATTATCAATTAAATTAGGTAACTAGTAGATAAAATATTATCATTAATAATTATCATTGAATATGGTTGTTTAGGCATACCACAGCAGTGACCTATAATAGGTTAATTGGCCATGCCACAAATGTGCCTATTGCTTGTTCTATGGTCATTATTTCAACATCATGATTAGACATGGCAATAGGGCATTTGGTTCTATAAAATCTGTTTTGAAGTCCCATTGGCTTTGGAGACTTGAGCTCAAATTGCATAAAAAACCGTTTCCTAAAACTATGGATTTTACCTAAACTTTCGACTTATGCCATTTTTAAACCGCTTGAGATTTTTGAGTAAAGCCAACTCACTCAAGTCACATTTTAACCCTATAAAATATGTTTTGAAGTCCCATTGGCTTTGCAGACTTGTAGCTCAAATTGCGTAACTGACTCCTAAACTATGGTTTTTACCTAAACTTTTGACTTGCGCCATTTTTAAACCGCTTGAGATTTTTCAATGATACCAACTTACTCAAGTCACATTTTATCCCTATAAAATCTGTTTTGAAGTCTCATAGGGTTTGGAGACTTGTAGTTCAAATTAGGTACTAAACCGATTCCTAGGTTTTTACGTAAACTTTTGACTTACGCTATTTTCAAACAATTTGACATTTTTGAGCGAAACCAACTCACTCAAGTCACTTTTTATCCCTAAACCCAAAATTGTAACTCAATATTTCTAATTCAAGGCAAAAAGATTGGCTTGTTTTCATAGATCAAGCAAGCATACACATGATTCTTATTTGGCGGCTACACTAAATGACCAATGGCAACATATGAATTGGAGTGGTAGATGAAATAATAAATCCTTTGGTCCCAAGTATGTTTTAGGTAACATTTAAGAATTATAAGCTTTGCATCAAGGATATATTGTAGTTGTACAAATGAAGCTACAAAAGCCTATAATTTATTCTCCCAACGACTTTTTAGATTAGGCAATGAAAAGTAGCTATTCTAAGATTCCCAAGAACTCATCCGTTGGTATTGAGGTTGACATAGGGAGTAAGGGTGTGTTCCATCCAACTAATTAAATGACTAGTCCTACCAAAATGCATGCTTTCTCTAACCACATGAGAGATGTCTAGGACCATTAATTGGATTTTTCTCTAATCACATAAGAGATGCCTCTGTTCCTCTCCTTTTTTGATCTTCTCTTATTTTCTCTCCATCAATCACACATATAATTTTTATACATAAATCCCCTAAATCTCACAAAACAAAACAACAATGGCTAACACGATTCACATGGCTACAACCAAATTATATTTAATACATGTTTGAAAAAAAAATTATGACCAAAAACAGTATTTGAACATATTTCTAACAAAATGTTAAATAAATTACCACAAATTAAATGTAATCTACAACTTGCCCAATGTGCCTTCAATTGCTTCCTGTAATAGATGGGGGGAAAAGGTAAAAGATTAATGAAGTGGGAAGATTCAAGGAAACCATATACAAGAATAAGAGAAGGAACAAGTGTAGGAAATATACCCAAATGAGGATTCGTGAGAGAGCCTCCATGAAGAACAGTACTGACGTTCTTCTAAGAAGAACAAAGACGTTCTTCAACGAGAGTGAGAAACGTTATTCCACCAAGCACGACGAGAGTGAAAGACAACTTGCGTGATTGAGAATGTGCGCGAACGAGAATGCAAACTTGAGGGAAAGTGAGAGCGACGTTCTTCCACGAAGAGTAGAGACGTTCCCACGAAGCAGAATAGTGACGCATTCTTCCACGAAGCTGAACTAGTGATGCACTCTTCCACTTTCATGGAGTTGAACAGAGAAGTTCACTCCAACGTTCTTCCACAAGAACAAGAAAGAGCTTGCATTCTTCCATGAGGGGAAGTGATGACAAGAAAGAGTTTATGAATAGTGACAACGTTCTTCCATGCATGAAGCTGAATGAGAAAGAGGTGATGAATAGTGACAACGTTCACTCTGACCAAGGTCAACGACGGCAAGAGAGCTTGGGCGACTGACAAGGGCGATAAACAAGAACGCGAACAACAGGAAGTGAAGGGAAAATGAGCGAGAGTGATTAAGCCCTTGGGAGTAGTGAACGAGTGAGTATAGGGCACGAATGCGAAGGAATTTTAATCAAATAGAGGCGCTTATCACAATAAGTGTCGTCTATTTGTTTTTTTTTTTAAATAACACTATATACGGTACTTCTTTAAATAAGCATTGTATATAGTGTTAAATAGAGTGTGCTTTTTTAAATAAGTGTTGTATATTTGCTTCGTGTTCTATACAGTGTGCTTATATTTGGAAGCGCTGTATATACAAATTTTTGGCATAGTGCGCGTCAACTTAATTTTTTACTTATCCTTTATTTAAAAAAAATTCTTTAAACACCCTTTTTTTAATATCCTTTATTCAACAACCATTTTTCAACAATTTTTTCTTTTTTTTTTGAAACAATAAAGGACATTAAGAAAAAACAAGTTGACGTGAATGTTTAATGTCAACTCATCACTAATACGTTATCACTCCTTCGTCATTTAACAAATAGTTGATGGTTGGATAAATTCCTAAGATTACAAAAATAAGTTGGCAAAATGCGAGAAAAAAAACATTGTGACAAAATCCACGACATGATGAAACTTGAGTAACACAAAGTATAATTAAACCTTTATTGTTAGTGTTATTTTATTTACTGAAGATTTGTTTGCCGATTATAATATATATATATATATATATATATATATATATATAATTTATATTATATATATATATATAATTTTTATATTATATATATATTAATCAACATTAACTTTAAATATCTTTATGACATTTTAAATATTTATTATAAGACTATTTTAGTATTATTAAAAAATAATTAATATTACAAATGGTGCAATTTTGCATTGTAAATTGATGTGATAGATGCTATAGTATAGTGTGTGTGTGTAAACTAATAAAATTCAAATGTAAAGTAAATAAAAATATCACTAATGAAAAATATAAACAATACTAATAAACTATAAAAATAAAAATAATAGTAAACTAATACTATAATCTGAAGAAAAATAAACTAAAATATTACTACAATAATAATACAATAGTTTAAATCTAAAATAGTTGAAAAATAATATTATTATTAAAATAAAAATGAACATAATAAAAAACACGTATAATAATAAATTTTATTATAATAAAAAATTAATAATATTATAAAAATGAAAATTGAAATATATTACTTAAAGATTTAGGATTTTTTAAATTGATGATGAAAATAAAAAAAATTAAATCAAAATAAATCGCTTTTATTGTATAATTTGTGAAAATTAAGTTTTTAAAAAAAATGTCAAATTAAGACTAATTAAAATTAAAATAATCTAAAAATTCAAACTATCTAGAATAGAATATTACTACAGTAATAATATGTGCAAAATATTACAACAATAATAATATAATAGCCTAAAATCTAAAATAATAAAAAGATAATATTATAAAAAGGAAATAAAATAATAAAAAATCTCACATAATAATAATTGTTATTATCGTAATAAAAAAAATAGATAAGTTGGTCGACTAAATGGTATGTTGGTCAAGAGTACCCTTCCAAACCTTAAACACCCATGAAACCAGCAAGCAGGAAGAGAAAATAAGAAAAAATAAAAAATATTATAAAAATAAAAAATATTACAAAAATAAAAATATTTATACCAGTACACCGCCCAAATATCAACATAGTCGTAATCGGGCTACATCCTCTGTCTTTATATGCCAGAAACACATCAATAGTTGGGAAATCTACATATCCCTCAAGGTGTGGAAAGAGGACAACCCCATAAATGGTGAGGGCTGGAACCTCTGTAAAACCGACCCAATCTCTTTCTTCAAGCAACTTCTTCATCCTCTACTCTAAAAATCTCTGGGAGAATCCATCAATGCCATTTCTCTCTAGCTTATGCTTTTCTAACTCCTACTTCGACATTCTCAACAACTTGGCAACAGTATTCATAAAAGGATAATGTCCTTAATACTGATAAGGCTTATATTTTTCTAATAAGTACCCCAAGATCTGTTCATTCTCCTCCAATGTAGGGACTAGTTGGAAATCTCAAAAAGTAAAACACCTCATAGCAGGATCATAAAATTGTGCCAAAGCAGTGATGGCCTCTTCCTAAACATCTATCCTTAACAAATCCAAGATATTGCCATACCTGTTTGCAAAAGACATACATCAAATACCTTTCAACTGACTACCAAAAGCCCTCAAGGTTTGAGTCTCAACAATCTTAGCTTTCATAGGCACAGTCTTTTTTTGTGGAATTGAGATATTTTCGCTGCTTGATCACACTCTTTCCTTACAAAAGATACTTGAGATTATATTTGATTATCTAAAATTCTTCAGCTACGTACCCAAAAAGAGAAAATGATTGTGAGAAAGAAAGACGATGTATACATGCAGATGCCTTTTTTTTTATTTTTATGATGATATGATGATGTTATGTTTATGAATGCAATGCTACAACTATTTATTTGCAACCTTAACAAAATGCCCAAGGTACGCATGGATTCCCTTTTTGTTTTTTTTTTTCTTCCTTTTTTTAAACTCCTGTTTTTTTAATTTTTTTTCTCTTTTCAATTTCACTTTTTTCTTCTTCTTTTTTCAAGAAGGTAATAGGACGTACTCCTCTTTATAACCTAACTGGGCATACCTATTAAAAACCACCTCCATACAAAGGATCTATAATTTTATTTTTTTAATATGTGGGCCTCACAGATGAGTGGTCGCACAAGCACACGCACACACACGGGCCAATTAATCTCTGATGCAAACATTCAACCAGATCCTTGATTAATAGTCAAATCTTATCACTACATATTTTAAATATCAATTTACACACACACACAACTAGGCCAATTAATCTCTGATGCAAACATTCAATTAGATCCTTGATTAATAGTAGAATCTCATCACTACCTACTTTAAATATCAGTTGTTTTTTTATTGTGCAATTATGTTCATATGCATAATATATTATTTATAATATATTATCAATTAAAAATAATGTGAAATAATGATATGTATTATTGCATAATTTATATATATAATTTTTATATATGTGTTATTAATGCAAGAATATAAATAATGCATGATTTGTGTTATTAAACATGCACGTACGCACACACGTGCACATACATATAATTTAAATATATACATATTTTTTTATAAAAAATATTAAAAATAAAATATTTTAAATTATATTTTGTACTTATTATTTTTTTTGTAAAAAAATATATTTCCATCATAAAGTAAATAAATAAATAATAATTAAAAAGAAAATAGACATATATATATATATATATATATATTATTTATAATATATTATCAATTATAAATAATGTGAAATTATGATATATATTATTGCCATATATATATATATATATATACACACACACACACACACACAATAACAATAAATTTACAAAAAAAAAAATAGAAATGATAAATCAATCTTTCTTTTTTAAAAAAATGGAAAGTGGAAAAAACTATTTGAAGACTTGAGTTGTACACATGACACTAGTTGCCAACAAGTAACTCGTTTTGGACAATTTTTTCATGTTTTATTTTATCCAAATTGATAAGTAATTAATAGTTGAATTTAATAGGCATATATTTTTATGCAAAATTTTTATACTATCAACTAATCAGCAATCATCTTTAGTATGACTCTGAAAATAATTATTATAAAAGTCAATAAACTTACATACATGACAATTTGTGATCGATTAGATGACAACATAAAAGACTTTTATTCTATCGGTACATGTATTAAAATAGTATTTCAAAGATTTAATTTAAACATAAGGAAATAACTTATGATCTTTATATAACTTTTTTAATTTATTTCAAAATAATTTATAGAAAAATTATAAAGTAATAAGTTCTTTAATTTTTTTTAATAAAGTTCACAAATTTACAAATAAATTTTCATTTGATACAAAAATTAAATAAGTACATATATAATTAAGTTATGAGAAAGCAGGTCATGCACTAACAATTTTATACTGTCATCCAATCACAAACCTACCATTTATTGTAAGTTTATTGACTTTTATAATAACTATTTTAAAAGTCATATCAATGGTGATTTCTTATTAGTTGACAAGGTAAAACTTTTTACACTGACTAGTACATAACCATTAAACTCTTAAGTTATATATTAAAATTAACCTTTAGTGATCGAGCATTTTTATTTTAAAATAAAAATATAGAAATGGGTTTAGTTTAATTTGGATAAAAAATATAATTTCAATAAAAATCAATTGATGGCAAAATATCTTGAAGCCCGTCCATATCAATGTTTAAAGCTGGGTCTGCGTATTCCTCGATCGATCTCTTTATAAGACAATAATGGTACATGCGATAAGATACTCACTATTGAATTTAAAAAACAAGAAATGAAGAAAACAAGTAGTTAAAATCTTCCATATCACCTTATCCTTATCTATTATTTTGCGTATATATACTACAGAATTACCGTTCTGTCTCCGTCATAAACAAGGGTACGTAGTGACAGACAAGCAGCATAAAATATATAGTCATAAGTGTTGATATTATTTAAGAGTAATTTTTTTTTTCAAAGATAAAATTAAACTATAAGAATATTTCTTCTAGTTAAAGAATAATAAGTCACATCTTTCTTTCAAAATTCTCAAAAAATTAAAATGGACGGCATAACATGCTTCATTCACAATTAATACCTGTATCTCCCATCTTAATTAGGCTCCATACTTATGAAGCAATTCCAAACAAAATGAAGGGATTCACAAAAATTATTGCCAGAAGTTTTGATTACAAGGGATTTGGTTTAGACTTTTGATTTAAGTCTCTGCATTCGGAGGTCCTCAAGGATAAGGCGAGTCTCTCGACGTGCCTCATTACAACATTGCCTATAAGACGCTACCATTTTCTTGGTAGAGCTCTCTAATTCTCTCGTCTCATCCAAAACTATTTGTCTGTTCCGGCACTCCACACTGCAGAAACCTTGATCCCCCCTGCACAAGCATCATATCCAACTTCTATCAGGAATCAAAACACATCCAGATTCAAACTTTTATGTGCAAATTGAACCAGAACGTATAATCCAAGATGCTAATTTTAATGTTAAAATAAAGTTAATTAAGAAAAAATATCGACCCCAGATGCTATCATTATATTACTTTTAGTAGGGGATTATTGGAGTTCCAGGTAACTTAATTAGACAACAAGTGATCCTAGATATGTTAAGTTTTAGCATCAGATAATGATACCTGTACATGTAAATATCTTTGTCTGGGCTGAGCTGCTTATTGCATAGATTGCAAGTTTTAAGGAAGCAAAAGTCTTCAGGGATGGATTGGTTTGTCTTTCTCATTGCAGACTTCAAGAGGACATTTGATGTGCTCTTTGAGCTAGTAATTTGAGGGAGAAGTCTCAAACCAACATCCATGTTGGTGCTCTCAAATGATCTCACATGCTTTCTTCTTTTGTTCAGATGCTTCCCTTCTTGGGATTCCGCCTTGAAGGGGTTTATGAACTTTGGAAGCATGGTGAGAGCTATGGCCTATTGTGGGGAAATACAGAGGGAGATTGAATAGAGTAGAAAGAAGGAACTGGATGAATTCTTTGAAAGGGAGCAATGGTAGATATTTGAAGGAAGCATGTGCCCCACAAAAAGTGCATCCACTCATGTTTTACTCTGTTTAACTTTAATGCACTTAAAGATGTCAAAAAAAAAAAAAAAACTTTATGCACTAAATAACACGTGTTACACTACGAATATTTTTATCTGAGATTGTTGCAGCCTGTTACAGCATTTGCAGGCTTTTACATTGGTCAAAAAAACACAAAAGTGGAGGAGAGGGAGCAAAAAAATAATAGAGTAGGTAGCGTAATTATGCCTGATGTCTTTTCTGCTGTTTGTATTATTGCTATATTTGGCCCACTCGGACACGGTGGCAGTGACGCGGATAGAGATTTTTTTTTATAATAGTTTGCAATATACACACATGAAACTTGTGGTACAGAAGAAGAAGACGTGACATAAACTATAAAAGTATAAGCAAAGATTCTAAAAATGGCATTGGGTTCGCCGGACAGTCACCTTTGGAATCGCAGCAAAGTTGTAGCGATTTCTTATTCTTTAACCACTACATTCCAATAGAAAAGTAACAAAGGCTATAGGCACTTACCATACCATGTATGGATGAATTATGAATAAATGTGGCAGAGATGGAATATTCACAGGTTGTATGATTGTATCATTAATTTGTGTGGTTTAATTATGAGTAAAGCATCATTTTAGTTATTGAAAAATTTAAAGCATTAGTTATTGAAAAATGTAAAAACAGTCATATGAGCATTAAAATATGAAAATTATGAATGTACCGAAAAAAAGAGTAATGTACCAAAAAAAAAATATGAATTTTTTTTTCTTAAAAATAAAAAAAATGATCAATATTCTTTTTCACATCAATTTAATCTCTGAAAATAATTAAATTGATTAGTATTTTCACCTTTTAAAGACGAAGATAATGATTTCCACCTTTTAAGAACTAATGTAATCAACTTAAAATCATTCAAAAATTAAAATGATGTTTCACTCTAAATTAATTTAGACATTCTCCTGTTTGATATTTTTTGCTGTAGCTTTTCATTTCTTCAAGTTGTCATATCACGAGGTTAATTTTCTCAATTTTCATTTTTTTTTTCTTTTCAAGTACGTGTGTTTTTGAGCTTCCTAGCAAGTTTAGTCAAGTTGATGTAATTTATTGATGATTAGTACTTACATATTTGATGAATTAATAAAACGTATCTTTTTTTATTATTATTAATTCCTTTATGTTTATTTATTTTTGAGGAGTGCTGGAAAGTGGAAACACATTTTTTTTTCATTGGTTAAAATTTATTGAAAACTATAAATTCAAGAGATAGATTTATAAAATAAAATGTGAGACCCACAAAATTTTGTAATTTTTAATAAATTTTAACTAATGAAAAAGAATGTCTTAAAAGAATGTGTTAGAAAGTTTATTCTTAGCATTTCTCATTATTTTTTCATTTCTTTGTTGAACATATTAATATGGATTGACCCTGCCTAATATATGTGGAGTGTTAATAAAGTTATAAAAATGTGTTGTACTTTTACAATGCTCCTCTTATATAGTCGGCATATATTAATCTTCGTAAAATATATTAATTACTTTCAATGCAAAAAATTTATTTTTCTAAGCTTCACTTTTATGGTATTAGATTTTCTCTTTGCTTAGCTACTAGCTAGCATATCTGATAACACCGTTGTCACATCTTAATATGCATTTGTATCCATCGCACCCATTATTGACCCCAAAAATGTTTTTTCAACACCATTCAACGCCTGATCAAATTTACCAAGAAAACTATCTAAATTGGTTCAAACAATTAAATCAACTATGAGTGTCAGAAAGATGCATACAAGCGTCAACCAATCATAAAAAGTTGAGGTTAATAGTTATTTTAACATTGGTCAAGCGATGAACTTGAAGCTGTCGTTAACAAAATTGACACTAATGTGTTTATGTCAGCCAAGCCGACACTTTCTTTTTTGGTAATCTTGTTATTGGTACAAAATATTTACCAGTTTTGTTGATGACCAATTTTTGACGGAAAACCTGACTGGTTACCTTTAATGGAGTCTCTCCTCCCAACTACGTTTTTTCTATTCCCAAGACTCGAACTAAGACCTTGCTTAAGATATCTGAGTCTAGTGCTACTTGGACCAATGACATATTGGTGCCAAGCCAACACTTAAATCAATGCTAAGAAGAGAAAATGAGAAAAAAAAAACTGTCATTTCCGATAATGTCTCTCTATCGTCGTCATTAGTCCAATGGTAGCATCTTTCCTCTTATTTTCTCTTCCCCCTTCTTTCTCTCTTTCTTCGTTGCTTTCCTTCTTTTTTTTTCCCTCTACCACCATGTGACCATGCTTTGTCATCGCCTTTGCTAGAGACAATTTCCAACAATGCTCCCCTTCCCTTCTTTTTTGCCTCACTCTATCCTAACATCAACACAAACCAAAACTCCCACCCTATGCACCATCTTCTAGGACCGCGCGCCACCACTAAAATGCACCACACCCATAACCTGCAACAAATATTAAGGAGAGGATTAGAAAAGCATTAGGAAAAAAAAAATAGAGGAGAGGAAGAGAATAAAGGGGGTGAAATATTAGGGGGAGAAAGAGAGTGGGGGATGAGAGATTTGGGGAGAAAAAAAGAGTGAGAGTTTCAAATTTTTGAAATAGAAGGAGGCGGAGGAGGGTTTTTGTTTGATGCTCAAATTAAAAACTAGTGTTAGCCTAATTGATCTAAAAATAAAAACTATTTTTTTTAAAGTATTAATTAGTGTCAACAAATAATTCTTTAAAAAAATAAGTAGTGTCGATCATGACTAACACATATTGAAAAAGTATATTAATATTGATTTAGTGTCAGCTAGTCAGTGCTAATTTGGGAAATGTTGTAGTGAAGTGTATCCCAATGGTCTTAATTAGAACTATGAGTTTATCTCTTGAAGACTTGTTTGAGGGCCAGAATAAGATAAAGGTTTAAATATACTTTTGGTCCTTATAAAATATCACTTTTTTTAGTCCTTGTAAAATTATTTTTTTAAAAATGGTCCTTGTAATTTTTTTTTATTTTGGTCCTTTTATTTGTTCTAATCCCTTTAATATATCTATTTTTTTGTTTTAGTCCCTATAATATTTTGTTTATTTTCAATTAGTCTCTTTGAAAAAAAATTGGGAAGGACTAAAAACAAATTGTTTACATATTATAAGGACAAAAATGAAAAAAAAATATATATTATAAGAACTAAACAAAATAATAGGGATCAAAATAAAAAAAAAGAATTTTACAAGGACCATTTTAAAAAAAATTATAAGAACCAAAATCAAAAAATAGTATATTACAAGAACCAAAAACATATTTAAACCTAAGATAAAATATAATATGATAATGCTTCTATTTTGCTATAATTAGCTATTTGGTATACCAAAAAGATAGAATACATATGTGTGTGTGGTGAGATTCATAATATTAAGTAATATATTTTAATTTATATATATATATATATATATTTAAAAATTTTGATATATAAATTAACATTTTAAAAATTAAATATGTTATTCAAATTAATATTTTTTTAAAATTGTAAGAATAATATTAAAAATAATAAAATTTATAAATATTATATTTTAATAAAAAATTTATCAATTATTTAACATATCTTATAACATTTTTTAACATTCATAATGTATATATATGTTTCTTTATCATCTCCTTCTTTATGATTTATTATAAAACCTTCTTGTGGCATTGACTTTTTAGTTAAGTTTTATATAATTTTACAATTTAGAAAATAAAATAATGTAAAAAAATTCAAAAAGGAATATTAAAGATAAATTTTCATATAATTTTATAATTTAAAAAAAGAATAATGTATAAAAAGCTAACAATATATATTAGAAATTAATTTTAAAAAATACTATATAATTTTAATAAAAGGGTAATATCACATGCACATATACACACCCACACACATCTTATATCTGCATCTTATGTGACCCATAAAATAGGATAACATATACTATCTTAGAAATTATTTAAAGTGTATTAAACACTAGATAGTATAAAAGTTTATCATGCTCATATCCTATTATATGGGTATCCAATCCTTATATTTATCTTATTTTAATATTCTATCTTAACTACCAACAAGTCATTAATCTACTTATTGCGTAAGCAACATTTGGTCGAGAAAAATTTCTCAAATGCAATAAACATCCAATGACCCAAGCTTATTAAGATTGATCAATTAGACCTTCTCTATTTTTTTTTTTAAGTTGAGAGTTAGCATCATAAGACATTATCCATTGACTTGAAGTCATCATAACCAAACTTTATAAGAAATTTCTCGATATAGTATTCTTGGAATAGTAACATATATATTATCACCTTTCTTAATGATTCTTACGCTCAAAATTACACTTGTTGTTTAACTTTCTATCAAACAGTGAATTATCATATTAAATACAAGATTAAAGTGCAAACATATAATCCCAATTAACAATCCACTTCAGACTTCTTTAATCATTCATTCGAACTAACGAGAAAAGAAACCCAAAGAACAAGCATTTAAAAAATGTATACGTGCTGTCAAATTTATTTCTCCTCAATAACTATTAATTCATGTGCATATAATCATGAAATACTCCAAAACAATAGCATCCACAAAATGCAATTTAATATGCAGCACCCCATTTAGTACAAATAAAAACGTCACAAAATGCACGAACTTCAAATGTTAAGTAGCATTCTTTCTAAAAATAAATATTAATTAAAAATAAAAACGTATATAAAATAATTTTTTAATCGAAATCATACCTTCGTACTATTGTACAAAAATAGTTTCGTATTAAATAGCTTTTTCCTTTAATATGGACTGTTTGGTTGGGTAAGTTGTTGTGACACAATTGTTCGAATAATTATTATGTTTTTTAAGTTTGATGTTTGAGAGACTATGTTGTCTAGCCGAGTAGGTCAGGTTATTAATGACCGACCTACACTCGTAAGGTCGACCATTTACTATGATCAACGATCACTGTATCACATTAACAGTAAATAGGCCCTAAGGCCTCAAAGAGTCAATGGACCTCAAACCTTCAGACTCAATATAATAGAATCCTAGATATCTATCCCCACACTTGATTGATGAACTGTTGATAACCCCCCTTCACATGTGACTAAGGCATCATTCACACTATCTCCAAAAAAGGTGAAAACTATTGGAGGACACACTCGTTAAATAAGCATGACCACAACTCAGGTCATGTCAAGTCATGCATTGTAGAAACTCATCAAAGTTTTTTGAGTTCACATTGAGCTTTAGAATTATTCAACGACTACTGTTCTCTAACGTGAACATAATCTTTATACTTTACTGCATAGGTTTTCACGAGGGTTCGTTTGTTCAATTTATATCTTTATTATTTTTTTAACAAGTGTTTTTTATTTCTTTGAGGTTTTTAAACACTTTTTTTTTTTTTTATCAGTATCTATACTCGTTAACTTAACCATTCTTCATTGCATAGGCCAATTTTAATAATTGATATTTTCTTTTAATGAAACTAATCGTCGGGGTTGATTATTAGATAAAGCAGTCGACACTACAATTGCATTAATTATTCACAACTGAATATAGATTAAAGTTTAAAAGGCTAGTTATAATACCATAATTACGCTGCAATGCCTGCTCATTAGGTTTTCAATGACGATTAACTTTAATTAGCTTTTTTTCTCTAGGGAACATTTAATATGTTTATTAAATATTTTAATTTTAAAAAATTAATTATTAAATAATTTTAATATTTTTATGCAATAAATTTGTGTTTCTTCAATTGTGCGAAATTCAGTAGAGTCAGCTTAGTGATGACGGACTGACTTAGATAGTTTGCATAAAGTTCTATATTCAAATTTATTGTCACCATTGAAAAAATAAATTACAAAGAATTTAAAAGCCATTTAATTTCCTATAACCGGTCTTGCGTACATTTGAAAAGTGGCAAAATTGCCATTTAATGAATTTATAAAAGAGCATTTTTTTTTTCTTTTAGGAAATTAAATGAGCATTCTTAAATATTGTCTGTAATAAATGCTCCGAGCCTGTTGCACGTCGATTTACAGTAGTAATAAATTACCCTGATCCTTGATTAATATTAAAATCCCATCACTAACGATTTTAAACATCAGTTTTTTCTAATATGCGACTACGAGCATTGTTAAAATCTTAATGATTTTAAATCTTTATGATTGTTATTCTTTCTAAATTAATCTTTATCAATTTTTAAATCTTTATACAGTCGCATGGACACAAGAAGAAGATTGTTATTCTTTTCTAAGAGAAAACAGGCCATACACTAACAGCGTATAGTAATTTTACACTGTCATTTAATCACAAATTACAACTTATTATAAGTTTGTTGACTTTTATAATAAATATTTTAAAAATCATACTAACGATGAATTTCAATTGGCTGATTTTACACTGGTGGTGGTGGTGCATAACCATTAAACTCCTTTTCTAATTCTTTATGAACAAAAACGTAAACAAAACAAATGCCTCATTCAATTAACTCTTAAACCATACAACGTCAAACATCAAATGCGAAAATTACAAAAATACCAGTATGAATTAAAACTAGCTAGTTATACATATTATTTCCGGCCGAAACCACTAGCAGGAAACGTCGTCGAACCAGTACTAGCACCACTCCTCCGATAATCTTGAACTTGAGTTCCACTGAAACGCTGAGTCAAGGGCGACATGTTTAACAACTGTGGCGGGGGAACCATAGCAGATGTCATTGCTGAAACTATAGCATACGATGGAACTATTGCATCAGCAGGTGGCATTGATGGAACTGAATTTAACTGCTTCCCTTGCACGGCCCCAACTAGGTTAAACTTCAAACGTTCCAAGGAGGCCTTGAACTGCTCAAGACTCTCCAAACTCATGCCCTCAGTGGATTGATTCCACCACGAGGGAAAGCAGGAGCCGCTCTTTTGTGCCTCTCTCATCGCTTGCAGGCGCTTTTTCTCTTCCTTCAACTGATTTTGAACGGCCTCGTACTCCAGCCTTAGGGTTTCGATTGTCTCTTGCCGCTTCTTTCTGCTTGCGCGGTCCGTCCGTTGGGGAGGCCCTCCGGCGAGGTAGCGGCGAACGACGGCGTCGGCGTCGGGGTAGCCGCAGGAATAGAGCTTGCCGTTCTGGGAGGTAACGATCAAGGCGGTTTCTACGTTGCACAGAAGGGAGAGCTCGGTGAGTTTGTTGAAGAGCCCTAGTTTGCGTTTGGAGAAGGTCACGTGACGCCGGTTTATCTGCTCAACTTTCTTGACCTCAACCCTCCCTCCTTGTGCTTGGCGTTTTTGCAGTATTTGCTCCAGAAGAGGCCATTATTGCGATATACCCACACGAATAGAAAGAAGAAGCCTCGGTGAAAGGAAGAGCTTCCTTAGTATAGTGTGGATACCTTTTTTATTACCCACTCGCTTAATCTTCCGATTTTTTCTCCTTCAATTTGCCCTTCAATAATATCTTTAGATTATTCTAATCTACACATAACTAGTTACATGAATTTTTTTCAACGTAATTAACGGACGACATACACGTGGTAATGATTAATTCAAAATTTTAAAAAATCAAATCGTAAAAGATATATATAATCATCGACTACGTTGATTGCAAAGTTATTGTTATCGTGTTAATTAAAAAAGGTAACCGTGACCTTCGTTTAAAATTATTTTCAATTATTGAAACAATCATTCTTAAAATCATATAATTTAAAACTTTATTTTACAATATTTATGGATTAGGATCCTCTAAAATATTTTGTTTGCAGATACAGAGCTGTATTTTGTTTGGGGGATCGAAGGGGTAATTTGTGTGCAGGTACATAGGCGTGCATTTTGCTTGCAGGAAGGGGAATCAATATTCTTAAGCGTATTTTGCTTGGGGGGAACAAGGGTATTTTGTTTGTAGGTATAGAGACCTATTTTGTTTGCGGGAAGAGAAATCAATATTCTTATTAGCGTGAACATACTGTGCGCATATATTTTGTTAAGTTTTTTTAAAAGGTTTTAAAAAATTTTAAATATGAATACCTGGTTCGAACATGAATTGCCTTTTGTGAATATATATGTTATCTATACCCCCCAAAAAAAAAAACATGAATTAATCATGACCATTGAATAAAATGGTGGATATAAATTTACTTTACTCCCTAAAGTGATAAATAGAGATGGCAAAAATATTCGTACTCACGGATATTTACAGATAAAATTCCTAATAGATAGAAGATAGATAGTTAAATGGACACTTGCAAATAATTTAAACGGATATTTTACTACCGTTTATTAATGGAGGTACCCATAATTACCCGTTATTGTAAAATTACTTAAATACCCTTACTTAAAATATATAATACTACCTTTATTGTTATTTTTACTTATTATTAATAAACAAAAGTTTTTCAAGTCTTTTTTAGTTTTTTGGCCTGGAAACTATTTAAAAAAAACAATTAGAATAATTTAAAATTATGGTTAAAGTTTTTTTAATTATTTTTAAGTTCTTTTTTATTTTTTAGTAACTATATATCCATGGATGCTTATGAATACTAGCGGATATTGATAAAATTTACAAGTATTTGCTTAACAAATACTTGCACAAATATATGGGTAAGCACGAGGTGATTTTTTATCTAGCAGGACAGGTAACGGGGCACTACTCCCCATTCCCCTCCTGCCCTGTTATCATCCCTAATTATAAGGCTCACTTTAGAGGATCTTAATCCAATTCTTGTACCATCAAATCTCATTATGAATAATTAAAATTAAAATATTAAAGTTATGTAATTTTTATTTTTTTAAAAAGTTATATAACTTATTGAAATGATCACATAATTTAAAATAAATTTTAATTTTAATTATTCACACTCACTCATATATATACTTGTATGATGCAAACTTAAAATAAACTAATTTCAAAAATTAAAATAAATGTCATATCAATTCTTCCAAATACTTTTTACATTTTATTTAGACAGTGTTTATGTTTCAATTCCTTGCTCTTCATGCATTCAAATAAGTTTTTTTTTAATAACTTCTTTCAAATGCCCCTTGCCTCTTACCTAAACAATTGTTTTTGTCCCATTTCCTTACTTAATTTGTCTGAGACGAACAATGTTGATGTGTCTGAGATAGACTATTAACGTGTCCAAGATGAACTGTTTACTTAAGATTGTGCTTCTGATGAGTGTTGGTTGGTGTGCTTCAATGGATCGAGATCTAAGTTCTTCTAAGGTCAACTAGGGCTCTAGCATGACTTAGATACTGTGGAAAATGAGTGCGTACCTACAAAAGACACTCCGGTGCTTTAGTTAGCAATAATACCAGAGTGGTGATGTGTATTAAATGCTTGTCTGATACAATGATACTAGTGGTATTTAGGGGTTATAGATAGGCTGTATTCCCTAATTTAGGACCCAAGGCCTCTTGGGGGTAATGATACTCTGTCCTTGTGTTTCAACATGGTAACTTTGCTCTAGAACAAGGTGTAATCTTATATCTTCAAGTGTATCTTATGTGTCTTATGTTTAGGCATTGGCTTTGATCAACAACTGTAATTTAGGGCTAAAAACATTTTGGGCTGAACTAGCCCATTTTGCAGGTTGGTCTTACAACTCAATCTAGAATAGTTGTCCCTAGCTTAGCATGCTTTGGAGTTAAGCGTGTTAAGTTTTTATTCTACTCCTAAGTCTCTTTTCTAAAAATATCTATGATTGAGATGTCATTATGACCACATGCTTTCATATTTTGGCCGAGTTGGGAATTAAAAATAGTGAAACACATGGCATGTTATATATTGTTGGACTAGTTGGCCCTAACTTCTTGTGGAAGTTATGATAATCACCATCATGCTTTGTGTAGAAATCATAACAATTTAAATTTGAACCAAAACACTATTTAACCCATGATTTAATTTATCTTTTAACTGTCATTTCCCCCCTGTAAATTTCTTTATAAATAATACCTAGCTTGTTACTACTCATTTTCTTCCTCTTCATGCTTCTCTCCTTTCCATTCTCAGTGACCTTCGACTGATTGTTGCTTCACGGTGGTTTACTTCAATTGGTGCACTTTGTTAAAACTTTTTTTGGCCATTTTTACATCCAAGTATTGTTTCTATCTTTCCTTGTCTCTTTTTTCCCCCTTTATTATGATTAGGGCTATTTGAAAAGAGTTTCAAAAATTTTTGCTCATTTTCTTTCTACAATGGCCATACTCTCACATTTTTGTTTCCTTTTCTTAAGGAAAACCCTGAAATAAGATTTTTATCTTACTGCTTAACTTCTATCCATGTCTTTCCTTCTTCATTTATTCTAAACTTCCGTGATCAACTTGATCCTTATAAATTTAACTTAGCCATGAGGAAGGCAAAAAACCATGCTTGTAGGTTCAAATCAATACAATTAGGTGGAACTAGGACACACCTATAACTCCTTCTTGTTTTTCTACCTTCTCCCAAGATTGCCTTAGGGAAGCAGTGGTTTTGACCTCGGACCCCAAGGAAAAGAACAAGTATTTGCTAAAAGTTCCTTAGCTTGATGGTTGAGTTTGCGAATTATGCAAGACATCTAGTTCTCCCTTTACTTATATCTATGATTATACACCATTCTTGGTGTTCAAATTTTGCTTACCAAGTTTTAGATGTGAGCTCTTCAAAGACTTGGAGTTACATCTTTCCAACTTCATCCTAATAGTTAGGGTTTCTTAAAGAGTTTCCAATTATTATGTCAACACCTAGGTCAAACTCCTTATTTCCCCTTTTATTTAATTTATTTGGTTCCATAAACCTTCAATACAAAATAAAGGCATGTCACGGTTGACCTAATTAAAGAGAATTTCTAACAAGCAAATATTGTCTACTTACGCTAATTCATATTCAAAGGAAGGTATCTCTTTTGAAAAGGAATTTTATAAAATCATCTTCGGCACTAAGAAAGTTATTCCTTTTTGGACCAATCCATCTAACCCAATCGAATCTTTTCCTTTTCCTATTTATTGGAACCACGATCATTATGATATCTCAACTTCAGGTTTTATTACCCGAGACCAAGATTTAGGTCTTGTTGAGATTAATCTCAAGTCAATGCTAGAGGGGGAGGTATTTGTATTTACTTACACTTCAATTGTCGAGTTATAATTAATGCTACTTCTGACATGTTGGACTCCATAATAGGTAGTACAACTTTATTAAGCTTTTTCCTATAGCTTTTTCTAAATTGTTCGCTTTTGGTTTCCTTTCTTCCAATTACTAGTCCTGCCAACCTAGCTTTACAATAACAGATACTGGATGAAGCCAACCTTGCCTGCACTGAAGAGCTATATATTCCAGCTTTAACTTACAAAACATTCAATTTTCTACTTCTGCTACTCCATCCCCTCGTCATGCTAGACTTACTTCAAAAGGTCATAAGAGAAAAACTCATTTTCATGATAACTAACATTCTTCTCAGCATGCTCATAAGAAGAAAGGGAAATCAAGGACTTATGACTATGAATGAAGGTGTTATTGGGAGTGTAAATTCTATAACTGGTGATGTTGATATTAAGATCCAAAAAGAATCAAGAACTAAGCTTAGGCGTCCTCCAACAATTATAGAAAAATGATGTTTTTTATCCGAAATTTCCTATTTCAGATCTTCTTCAAAATATTTATAGTCAAAGTGTAGCTATCAAGCTTTATAAGTCTAAACCAAAAGTAGTGTTTTCCTAGGCCACTCACCACTTTCTCAAACTTGTTGTCTATTTCGAGTATCTTGAACCCCATATTGATCCCAAAGGGCTAGATGAACTTGAGGTCTATGAATCAAACATTGTTCATCTTAAGAGTGACTTAGAAGCAGCTCAGATGAAATTAAATGATTTTTCTGCTAATAAGGTAATGTTGTAAGCTGACAAAAGCAAACTTTATCAAGGTTTGACTGAGTCCAGTTCAAAATTGACTTTTGCCAAAAAAGAGATAGAAAACTCAAAGGTGAGTTGGAAAGATTGCAAGCTAAATAGGCTTGTTGGGAGCTTGAGAAGAATAAGTTACAATCTGATTTAAAAGCTATACAGACTAGACATCATGAGGATATGAATGATCTCACCAATATATCCTTTTAGAATATGTTGACTACCTTCGTATTCTGAACCCAGATATGAATCTTGGCATTGTTGCAATCGATCACTTTATCAGGATGGTCATATAGCCTGCTTTAGTCCTAATGCTACCTATTTTCCAATAAAATAAGAGCAAATTTTCTTCATTTTCTTGTTTTTGTTGTACACCTTAGATATATTTTCCATTGTACTCAATATAATGAATTTGAGCTTTCGTAACACTTTTTGGTTTTTATAGTTACAAGTTCATCCCATTTAACTTTGCATTGGATTTCAGATTTAGACGTTGGTCCCCATATATAGCTTTTGACTACAGGTCCTACACATCCATTTTTTTTTAATCTTTGGTCCCCGAAGCTTTTTAGCCACAAGTCCTACACATATGAGTTTCTGATTTGGACTTGGGTCCCTATAATTGTTTTTAACTATAGGTCTTATGCATCCAATTTCTTTTGGACTTTGGTCCCCATAGCTTTTTTGAACCATAGGTCCTACACATCCAAATTCTTTTTAGACTTACTTCCCTATAGCTTTTTTGAACTATAGGTCCTACAAATCTAATTCTTCTTACAATGATCTTTTTATAGACTTTAATCCAATGTCTTTGTGGCAATAATTCCTACATATCTTAATGGACCTTGGTCCGATTGCTTTTGGAAAATCGATCCTACATGTCTCTCTATAACAAGGAATTTAATAGAACAAAAAAAGATGACTATCATATTATTCAAATAAGAAATTAATGCATTTAACTAAAATACTTCCTCAAACTCATAACATTCTAAGTTCAAGGTATCACTTTTCCTTTTAATGTTTCTAATTGATAAGCTCCTTCGAGTAGCCTATACTACTTTGTAAGGGCCTTTTCAATTTACTGCTAGCTTCCTTTGAGTTGCATTTTTCTACCTATATTTTCCTTTCATAGCACCAAATCGCCATTGTCAAAGTTTTTAAGATTCACTTGCCTATTGTACCTTAAAGCAACTTATCCTTTTGTTGTTGATGCCTTTACGTGAGCTAATGCCCTCACCTCATCTAGGAAATCCAAATCTTCTCGTAAAGCATATGTATTTTCATTTTCTTTAGACTTCATTGTCCTC